>CM045744.1:19601475-19778975 GCA_024760905.1 Plotosus lineatus
TAAACAAGGATTTTGCGGTTATCACGAGGAGGATGGCGCACATCTCAGCCGACTGTAGGCCAGACTCTTCCTTTATGATACGGTTAAATACAGACTACTCGGAAAAGTGTTCACTATTCTATTTCAAATTGATTTGTAAGTGAAACCGATACATATGAATTTATTATTATTTCAAAAGACCCCTTCACATATCTGTCAAAACTAGCGTACACAACAGAGAATTCTATATCAATGCATATTACACACTTAAAAAACACGTTTAAAGTTCATAACATGGGACTTATCGTTTTAAGTTTTATTTCATGAAGCCTAACTGTGTGTACTATACATGAGACATAAATAATAAAGGAGGAAATCAGACCTGTGTATTGCACTTTTTAATCAATATACATGACCAATATGTATATATATATATGTATATATATATATATATATATATATATATATATATATATATATATATATATATATATATATATATATATATATATATATATATCTGATGCGTGATCTCGCTGCCTGTTCACCACAAGGTCATTCAAATACCAGTTTCTTTCCTCTCATTTTCTGCAGTTTTACAGACATGAATCTATGAGCAAATGTATTCTTTCTGTCTTTATTCCTTTTGTATTCGGAGCACACACACACACACACACACACACACACACACACACACACACACACACACACACAGACAGAGACAGAGACAGAGAGAAAGAGTCTCTGTGGGCTTCTCTGCTGTGACAATGAGAGAATAAGAGCAAGACGAGTTTTCACTTTAGATTTCCCAGCAGTACTGATCAGCACACAGTGTTAGAGTTTTTTGTTCACACTTGTACATGAATGTAATACTATGTGAATATTCAACACAACGATGCAGATCATTTATGTTTAACAGTGTATTTATACTGTAAAAGTGAGTTTAATGGGAGTTTACGCTCTAATTTGTTGAGCAAAGTCGGACAGGTTACATTAAAACTAATAGAGAACCTTAATCAGGGTTCCAGCAACCAGCCATAAATTCATTACAGAAATCACAACACTGGGAAATTCACCGTACAAAACCAGGAAAACACAGAGAATAAAGCTGGCATCAATTATGAAGAATCTGTGGAAAATACTGGAAAACACACTCTGAGCAAACACTGAAGGAAACTATAAGTCCTGGGGTAAAGACATAAGGGGAATTTTGGAGAATCCCTGAGGAAATGCTGGTAAACAATAACTAACCAGTGGGAACCAAAACGAAGCGATGGAGGAGAATATAGTGAAACACGTTGGGGGGGTATTTATTTATTTATTTATTTATGATGGGTATGTGAATTGAAATATACACTGGAAGCCCACCAGGAAAAGCCATTTGGAAAACATGAGAATGTATTGTATGCTGGGAAAAAAAGGAAAATATAAATAGTAAATAGGTAAAATATGAGTCAACAAAATATGACATATATATACTAGTATGTCTGTCTGTCTTTCTTTCGGCTTTTTCCCTTTTACTCGGGAGTCGCCACAGCGAATCATCTGATTCGCACGTTTGATTTGGCAGAGGTTTTTACGTCGGATGCCCTTCCTGTCACAACACTTTTTAGCAAGGGACAGAAACATGCTGACGACTTTGCAGCTACTCTTTACGAAAGTCAGCAATGGTTCTTTTACATGAACCTCTCACCATAGACAGTGACAGACATGGCCCGCCTTTGATAACCCAGTTAGCTGCACTGGGGGATATATACACACACACACATATATATATATATATATATATATATATATATATATATATATATATATATATATATATATATATATATATATATATATATATATATATATATATATATATATATATATATATATATATATATATATATATATATATATATACTAGGAAAACAGCTGCAAAATATTGGAATTACATTTGGTTGAAAATAGAAAAAAGCATGATGGATATACTGGAAAATACTGAAGTATATACTAATTATTTGATGAAGCCTTGATGGATCTTGATTATTCAGCGATATCCACTTAGCCCGAGGTGAAAGTGTTTATCTCTCTGTCTCTCTCTCTCTCTCCCTCTCTCCCTCTCTTTCTCTCTCGATATATATATATATATATATATATATATATATATATATATATATATATATATATATATATATATATATATATATATATATATATATATAAATGCAGCCATGAGGCGGCGGGGGGTGGGGGGTGGGGGGCACTAACCAGTGTCTTTCCCCCTTATGCAGCCCCCAAGCCCGGAGAAATGCAGAGGGTTGCGACAGGAGCGGCATCCGGCGTAAAACTTTTGCCAAAATACAAAATGCAAACTGGAAAGCCTAAACTCATATTGGATCGGTCGAGGCGCCGGGTTAACAACGACTGCCATCAGTGCTGTCAACCAACAGGGTGCTGATGGAAACTGGACTACTGTTGGTCGAAGACGTCGAAGGAGAGGTGGGAGGCGTGTCCGTAGGCAGAGAGAGAAGAGGAAAGACATGAGTCTAGGACTGAGAGTAGGGACTTTGAATGTTGGAACTATGGGAGGAAAAGTTAGAGAGCTGGCTGACATGATGCAGAGGAGGAAGGTGGACACACTGTGTGTTCAGGAGACCAGGTGGAAAGGTAACAAGGCTAAAAGCATAGGAGCAGGGTTTAAGCTATTTTATCATGGTGTGGATGGGAAAAGAAATGGAGTCGGAGTCATCTTGAAGGAGGAGTTTGTCAGGAATGTTCTAGAAGTGAAAAGAGTGTCAGCCAGAGTGATGAGTCTCAAGTTATAAATTGAAGGTGTGATGTTCAATGTTGTTAGTACTTATGCCCCACAGGCAGAATGTGAGCTAGAAGAGAAGAAGAGATTCTGGAGTGAGTTAGATGAAGTGATGCAGAGTATAATTACAGTACACCAGTACACGCCTGTGCACGGTGGTTCTGGATGTTTCTACTCCAGACTCAGTCCACTGCTTCCACAGGTCCCCCAAGGTCTGGAATCGGCCCTTCTCCACAATCTTCCTCAGGGTCCGGTCACCTGTTCTGGTTGTGCAGGGTTTTATAAATATATATATAAATATATTAATATATAATATATATGTATATATTATGTACTAAATGGGAACTAAAATGAGAATTCTATCGTTTCTCTTTATTTTTAATTGATTTCAGAACCATCTTGAGATTACAGGAGAGATAATAATAAATTATTGAATGAGGCAAACTCTAATATGAAGAATTATTCAATCAAGGAGGTGTTATCCTCGATCCATTATCCAGAACACACAAGTGAATTCTTCTATTTTATTTTTATTTTATTTTTATGTTTTATTATTCATTCCAAATACTGTGAAGGTGAGCCGTCTAGATACGATGGTAGAGGTGAATGTGTATGACGTTAGTAGTATGTAGTATGACGTTAATGAGGGTGTACAAGGGAAAGTGCATGGTAGCTGGTCTGAGTTACCCACAAGTGTTATTACACAGTGAAGCGAGTGCTGCTATTCTGCCACTGCTGTTTCCATTTCACTCCAGATAATTTCCAGTAAATGCAACAAAATAAGGAAATAATGTTTTTGACATTTCATTCATTAATTAATTTTCTGTAATCGCTTAATCCTAATTAGGGTCACGGGGAGGCTGGCACCTATCACAGCCGACTCTGGGCTAGGAGGGCAAAGTACACCCTGGACAGCTCGGCAGACCATGGCAGGGCGGAAACATGCTGACAGCTTTGCAGCTACTCTTGTCGAAAGTCAGCAATGGTTCTTTTACATGAACATCATACCATTGACAGTGAGAGACATGGCCGGCCTTTGATAACCCAGTTAGCTGCACTGGGGTTATTTGATTTTTTTTTTTTTTTTTTTTTTTTTTTTTTTTCAATAGTAAGACTTTTTTCCACCTAGCATGAATTTATAGGCATGCTGAAAGAAGCAGGCCTCAAGTCTTGACACCTGGTAGCCATTTTCTGGATAGATATCTCTGGAGCAAGGGAGAGTATGTGGGATATGAATGCATCATGTGAAATAACAGTTCAACTTATCCAATGTCAATAATAGAATAAGATTTATAAGATACATAAGATAATGATTGCTTTCTACTAATCAGAAATGAACAAATATTTTGAATGAATCGTCATTTTTTTTTTGTTGTTTTTTTTATTTTTATTTATTATCCTGGGATACTGTAGCGATCAAATCACACCATTCACATTCTTGTGTCATATATACTGATGATGATGATGATGATGATGATGATGATGATGATGATGATGATGATGATGATATTTTCAAGAAAAAGCAAAGACTTCAGTGTCAAGTCAAATATCTCTAATTGTTGGTCCAGAGCTGACTGCTAAGACCAATTTGGAGCCAAATGACTATGTGTGCAATTAACATAAGTAGAAACTGCAGTGAAACTGACTTGAGTCTACGCAAGAGTGGCCTTTCCCCTTTAAAATATTCAGATTCATTCTGGAAAACAATTGGAATATACAGTACTGGGTTGGTACTGAGGGGAAAAGTCAGTGCCATTGACAAGCAACGGAATTATCTGGAACACTACTCAGTGTATTATTCTAATAGTGGAATAAGTAAAAATTAAAACACGAGGTTAGGACAGACATGGACAAACATAATAACAGCCAGGCGTAAACCTCATACAAAAATATATTGGATCATACAAGGATGATCCTTTTGACTGGAAATGAATTTTGGAGGTGTTCCTGAGCCCATGCAGTGATTCCCATGACAGACTCATGCCTGGTTTTGGATACATAAAGTGTATATAATGCTTTTCTATGGACCTGTGGGGGCTCGGTGGTGAAGGTGTTGGATTAATGAACCTAAAGTCAGGGGTTCAAACCCCACCATCACCAAGTTGTCACTGCTGTCCCCCAGCGCAGTTAATTGGATTATCAAAGGCCAGCCATGTCTTTCACCGTCTGTAGTGAGAGGCATGTTAAAAAAAACAAAAAACATTGCCCTTATTCATAAAGAGAAAGCCACTGGATTGCTGTCAGCATGATTCTGCCTAGTGATGACCTGGTGAGCTCTCCAGGGTGTATCTCGTCCAGAGTTGGCTGAGAGTGGCACTAGCCTCGTTGTTATTAAGCGTTTCAGATAATTAAATGTTTTTCTATGTTAACGTAACATTGAAATCAATATTGATAAATAAACTGGGAAAATACTGGAATGGGACTGAAGAAATATATTGTACTAAAAAAATATAAATAAATAAATAAATAAATAATGATAATAATAATAATAATAATAATAATAATAATAATAATAATAATAATACCACTTACCTAAACAGTGCTGCAGACCAAAGACGGGTCTTTACAGCAATGATATTTTCTAATGGCAGTGGCTTCTTTCAGATGGATAATACGCCCTGCCAAGAAAGAACGACTTGAGGAGCATGAGGAGTGCAAGGTTTTAAATTGACCTCCCAATTCTCCAGTTGCAATCTCAGACCGGTTGCATCTGTGAATTTTATTGGACAAGAATCTCCGATCTACAGAATCCCATGATATACAGGATTTTAAACAGATCTTCTGCTAATATTCCATGCCAGACTCCACAGCACATACCAGAGGTCTTGTGGAGTTCATAGCATGAAAACCCGGCGCTCAGAGGTTTGTTTTGTTTTTTGCGTCACCCAGTATGTCCTTTATATTGTTCAATATATTGATCAGTGGATTGTGATATTTCTAGCTCTGATTTCTGAGTGTTGTTTGCGATGTTACAGATTGTCATTTTGTGATTTATCTCACTATTTGTTTTCCTTTGGGTGAGTTCCGATCCCTGTTGCTGTGTACACAAGTCGTTTCCTCCTTTATCGGGACATTCCAAATGGTGGTACCGACGATCCCCAATATGTTTCAATTATGTCTGATGGATTTTCCTTCTGGGCAGCGGTGGCCTGGTGGTAAAGGTGCTGGATCACTGATCCTAAGGTTGGGGGTTCAAGCCCCATTCTCAACGGGTTGTCACTGTCAACCCAGTGCCAGCAACTGGGTTACCAAAGGCCTGCCGTGTCTCTCACTGTTTATGGTGTGAGGTAAAAGAACTATTGCTGACTTTCGACAAGAGTAGCTGTATAGTCATCAGCGTGTTTCTGCCCTGTGATGACCTGGAGAGCTATCTAAGGTGTACTCTGCCCTCACCTGAAGTCGGCTAGGATGGGCTTCAGCCTCCTGGTTACAGAAAATGAATGCATGGATTTTCCATTTTTTCCCCAAACTAAACATGGCCGACTTCTCCCCCGTGTTTAGATCTGTAGTTATTATAGTTGTCTTCTCTTCTTTACTACAAATATTGTCTTCACACATGAACACCGAAGCTTAAAGTGGGAGTAGATATCCCAGCCTACATATTAATAAAGTTAATTACTCTCACTCATTTGCCATGTCGCTTATTCTTAAAAAAAGTTCACAGGTAAGCTGGAACCCATCCTGGTCCACATTGGGTGAAGGCAGGTCACACCTTGAACAGGTCGCCAGACCACTGGAGAGCCAATACGCACACATATCCATTCATACTCACACTTACACCTAAGGGCAATTTGGAATAGCAAATTTGCCTAATGTACCTGTCTATGGACTGTACGAGGAAACTGGAGTAATCAGAGGAAATCCACACACAACACAGGGAGAGCACGCACATGCCACACACGAAGACCCGGGCATGGGATTTCCATTCTGTGAGGCAGATGCTCGAATGATTAAACTTTCAATCTTCTATAACACATCATGGGTAACAACAAACATGTTACTTGTCATGTTCCAATACTTGAGCTCACTTGAAACTGTAGATGTCTTGATACAAAATACTGTTTAATGAATATCAACAGGGCACAAATTAAGAACATTTTCCTCCGGACAGGGGGGCAAGCAGAAGAAAAATCTCTGCAGGAACCCTAAGAATTTCACTGGACCCCACTTGTATACTGAGTGTGGTCGAAAAACATGTTGTGAGTAATTTGAGATAACAAAGCAGCTTTTTAATGTTTTAATTAGTACAAAGCTCATTAGCCCAGCAATAACATGAACGCTTATATTATATGAACATGTTTAATAAGTCATATTTTCTTTATTATCATCAATATTTTTTGGTGTTTGCAATGTAAATTTGTACTCAGGACGATTCCAGTATTAATACTACATAGCTTTAAATAACATTTCAGTATTACATTAACTCAAACTTTCAAAGTGTGGGTGGAGTCATTGGTCCTGAAAGTCCCTCTTTGGACATCTATTATTTTCATAATCTTTATAATCTCTGACATTTGCGCTACTTGGTCCAGTGGTGCTTTGGTCAGTTTTTTGATCTTTTACAAAGCCAGGTAACTTTGTTCAGCTTTGACATCGTTAGTTACAGTTAAATTGTTGTTATTATTATACTCGCGAATTAGCGGCAAACATGGTGATTCAAATTTAGCCAATGGTTGATAGCTTTGTTTCTCCCTCCTGCTGATTGGTTGCAGATGATGTGTACACCTCTTGTTTTTTGTTTTTTTTTCTCTTTTGCACACGTCATCAACGTGATTGCTGGAATCGTGAATTCACTTTTTTTTTTTGTGTGTGTTTTTAATGATTATTTATGACCTATGATGTCACTCAAACGGCCTGCATCTTCTCTAGCTTCTGCTAAGGAGTTTTCATTGAAGTGTCGTAACTTGGGCAATGGCGGATTGTTCATTTTACTGAAAAAGCCTTCTGCGTGACACGGGGGCCGGGATTGGGTTGGATTTTCCCGGATCTTCCACAAAAATTCTGGTGGGCCGGCACTAATTTTGCACCCTGATCAATGATTATACTGATGGATTAAAGCTAATACTTTTCTCTTATTCATGTTTTGATCCCATGCTTTGTTCCAATACTTTTGTAAGAGGCTACATACACACACTGAAAAAATATATACAGGGATCAAGATTACCATTTCTCACAAGTTATTTCCCCACAGGTCACACAAATTCAAAAGACAACAATAATAAAAGAGTGGTGTGGATTCCACTCGCTGCTTTTACTGTGAATATTGTTTTTGGATAATCCAGTCAAGAGTATAATGTTTGTAGCTTTTATAAAAAAAAAAAAAAAAAAATCAGACCTTTATTTCCACTTTAATGGCTTTTTACTGCAGTTTGTCCTTTCAGACTAATCAAGTTGACATTTTCATACCGAAGTGACATTTTTCACATCTTCATATGCAGGGACTAAACTGGCATAAATATCTACAAACAATCTGCAGAAGAAAAACCAACAGTGTGTAAACGGCTTCTTTCTGATCGTCAGTGCTTCGTTTGAGGCGTTCATGGTCCCTGGTGAGACTGAAGACCATTGTAAAGTTGTATTAATGACACAATGAAACCGTGTGACCTTCAGTCTGGACGTGTGTGTGTGTGTGTGTGTGTGTGTGATAAATGGGAGGGTTAATGTGCTGAAATATTATGGATGGTTAACAGTAAGCGACAACACTCGAGGGAAAGATCTCACTCTGCACCATATGGAAGCAAAATGGAAAATGATTACTCATTCTTTAAAAACATGAGCAAATGCCAGAGTGTCACTCACACGATGGCAAGCGTCCCACATTAATGCACTTATTGAATTCTGGGTACTTTTATTTGACTGCTTAATGACATAATTTTCCAAAATGACGAAGATAGGAAACAAGATGTGCTTCTTCCTGCACACTTCAAAGCTGAGATTTATATTTTATCCAGATGTCAAACTAAATGTTATCAATTACTGTCATTACCGCGTCTGCTTTCAATGGGTCAGCCTTCCACTTCCTGCTAAATTTTTTTCTCTCTCTAAATCATTCACTTTATGCAAAAGTCAAATTGACATGGTGGCACAATGGTGCCATGCTCGCCTTACAGCAAGAATGCCGTGGGTTTCACGTTTCTGTGTGGAGTTCGCATGTTCTCCTTACGCTTACATAGGTTTCCGCCCACGTTCCAAAGACATGCAAATTACTCTAAATGTCTTTTCCAAATTGCCTTTACATGTGAGTGTAAAGGTTGTGTGTGTATGTTGGACCTGCATTCGTCTGTCAAGCTGTTTAGGGCGTGCCCTGCTTTCTCTCAGTGCCAGCCAGTAGGATTACGTGATTCAGCGTATAAGCGAGAGTGCGCAAAAGTCCTAGGCACTCGATTTATTTCTATTTTCATAGATACACATGATAGATTTCCAAACATTATATTTCCCGCACAAAATGAAATGATTGTACAGTGGTACTTCACCTTACAAAATTAATCTGTTCCAGAGCCTTTTTCTTAACCTGGATTTTTCGTAAATTGAACCACATTTTACATGTAAAACGTGCAATTCATTCCAAGGCCCCCGATACTACCCCCTAAACCCTTTAAAAATTATAAAAGCAGACCTTTTAACACCTCCTTCTGCTTCAATATCATACCGATGGTAGAAGAGTTTGGCCATATTCCTTTGCGATATCACTCGAGCCTGTTTCTTCTTCTCGCTCGCACCAGAAATCACACACGTGTATGTGTGTGTGTGTGTGTGTGTGTGTGCGTGTGTGTGTGTGTGTGTGTGTGTGTGTGTGTGTGTGTGTGTGTGTGTGTGCGTGTGTCATCCCTCCTAGCCAATGGGAGGCCAGTAAGGCGGGATGTTGGGAGATAGGCAATTGGAGGTAGCTGCGTCACCCCTCCTAACCAATGGGAGGCCAGCGGGGTGGGATGTTTGAGCATCATTGATGGGAGAGCAGCTCATGCCTTGTTTGAGTGTTTGAATGGCGTGTTTGAATGTTTGAATGGTGCATTTGAATTTTTAATATGGTGCTTTTGTAACGTGAACTTGTTTCATATCCAGAGACAAAAATTTTAGGAAACTGCGTTTTGTAATCTGAATTTTTCATTTGATGAGACTTTCGTAAAGTGAGGTACCACTGTATGTCACTAAAGAAGGAAGCAAAGCACATAAAAGGTTCACACCACATCTTCACTTTTTTTTTTTTTTTTTTCATTTATTAGTGTTTGCTCTTCTTCTCTGAGTGTTTTTAACCCCTGCCGAGTAGGTTATGTTTGTGTTTGTCAGTAGAATTACACAAAAGTTATGTGCAGATTTTTCTGTGATTTCTACCAGAGGCAGGGCTTTGGACAAAAAAAGGCTTGCTGATTTTATAGGTACTCCAAAGTTAAATTGTGGATCAAGCAGTTTTAAAACAATTCTCTTACATTGTAAGATAGGATGGATGTTTGAAAGCTTAGTTTTTATGTGGCATTGATAGGCTTTGTGATCTTTAAATGTGCTTGTTTTATATAGATTATTTAACATTTCAAAAAAGCACACTGAAAACTTTAGATTGGTAAAGGATTCTGTAACAACATGAAATAGGCTGATTTTTTGGAAGTGTCATATTATAGCAGAGCCAGCAGGGGGTTCTCATCATTACCCAAATCTCATGACCATAAGTGAGGGCTGGAATGGAGCTTGACTGGTAAATCAAAAACTTCGCCTTTTTCGCTCAGCTCCCTCTTCACCATAGCTTACCAGTGCAGCGCCCTCATTACTGCTGATGTATAGCCAATTGTTCTGTCCATTCCATGATCCATTTTACCATCTCTCATGAAAAAGAGCCCAAGATAGTTAAAATCCTTTGCTTAAGGCAAAGACTCATCAAAGACTTGACTGGAGCAATCCACCATTTTCCTGGTGACCTATGGCCTTAGAAGCTCTGAACCGCTCCAGCGCATGCTGAAGGTCACATTCTGAGGATGCTAACAGAACCACATTGTTTACAAACAGCATAGATGCAATCCCGGAGTTCCCAAAACGGACACCCTCCTCTCCACAAATAAGAGCCTTGAGATCCTGTCCTCAAGTACCACAAGCAGGATCGATGACAAGGTGCAGCGCTGGCGGAATCCGACATGCACTGCAAACGAGTTCGACTCCGTGCTAAGGATCTGCTCATAGCTTTCGCTTTCGTTACACAGGGCTACATTGCTCTCAACAGCGAACCCCCTAGGGGACACAGTCGTAGGCCTGCTATAAGGTCAAAATACACCGGACTTAGAAAATGTAGACTGGACCCCCCAGGAACTCTGTAAGGATAAAGAAGTAGTCCAGTGTTCCAGAACCAGGACCAAGGCCACATTGCTCCACCTGCTCCACTTGAATCAGAGGATCAACATTCAGCCAGCGCCTCCACTCCAACACCTTGGAGTAAACTTATCTTGGGGCGAAGCAGGGTTTTTGTTGTTGTTTTGGTTGTTGTTTTTGTCTTTCTTTGTGACCGTTCTCACGTTGTCATTTTTTTTTTTTTTACCCATCTGTACAGTTTATTAGGAACACCAGTACACACCTGCTCATTTATGCCAATAATTTGGCATGACTGCACCAACACAAATCCCATGGTTGGACTAGCAGAGATCACGTCTTTCCCCATCCTGATGTTGGACGTAAACATTAGTAGAAGTTCCTCGCTAGTTATATGATTGTATTCATTGCACTGCATCAGTGATATGATTGGCTGACTGGCACAGGTGTTAATGACCTTATTTCCCCCAATCCTCTCCCTGCCTTCTTTCGTGAGGTAATTTAACTTTTTTCTTTTTTTTTTTTTTAACTACCGCCCCTTTCTCCCTCCTTCCAGACATTCATTTCAAGTTTCCTTTTTCTGTAGCATTTTCTTTCTATATGTTCCCTCCTTTTCGTTCTCTTATTATTTTTTGTACAGACACTCCCTGACTTATGCTTTTGTTTGGTTCTGGACGGAAAAAAAATCGGGAAAAAAAAAAAAAAAAAAAACGTAAAATGGATGAACGTAAGTCGGGGAGGGTCTTACAATTTTCAATCTTTTTTCCACTCCTTCATTTTCCCTTTCAGATAGATAGATGGCGTTGTGATTAGCGCGTCCACCTGATAGCATGAAGGTCTTGAGTCACAAGTTCAGGTGTTTCTGTAAATAATTTGCATTGTCTCCTCTTGCTTGCGTAGACTTCCTCTGGGTACTGCGGTTTCCTCCCACAGTTCAACGACATAAGTTGCCTGTAGGTGTGAATGTAAATAGTTGTATGAGTGTTGGCCCTGTGATGACCTAATAAGTTGTTCCGGGGGTACCCCACCATTGTCCAGTGTTGGTTGAGATAGGCTCCAGCCTCCCTGCACACCTGCTAGGATTAAGCGGTTCGACAAATGAATGAGAAAGATAGAGAAAGAGCAAGAGAGTCGTCAGGAAAGAACATAAAGTCCCTGCAATGCTTTTCCGTCTCTGTTCCATTTCTCTTTGCCTCGCTTTCTTCATTCATTCTTTCCTTTCTCACTTTCATTTTTAACCCCTTTCTTTCCATCGTTTCCTCCTGTATTATTGGGTAATTCTCTGTCACTCTTTCTTTCTTCTCTTGCTTTTCATGTTGCCTTCACCCTCCTCATGTATGCATTTTTTCTAAACCCCCCCCCCCCCCTTTCTTTTTGTGAGTCGTTCACTCTGCCTCATTTTTGCCATGAATGTAATGTGATTTCAACTTGCCCAACCTTTACTGTGCTTTTTTAGACACAGAAATCTGTACCTGTCTGACAAGTATATGTTGGCACCCTTTTATATGTATTTCACACATATTATGTGCACTACAGTCATTATTTTCACCCCTGCCTCTAAATTATCCATCCAGGCCATAAAATGCATGAGAGCATGATGGAAAGGTTTTCCTTGTCCTCTCTTTCATTACACTCAGCTAATTTATTTAACAAAGAGAGTGGGGTGAATGAGAAAATACACCCGTATTAGCCTGTATTAGGGTCAGTACTGCGCGCTACTCTTTTGTTGGCGACCTTCATTTTCAGCCTAATTGTGAATGAACTTTGGCTCGGCACTAATAACTCCCCAGGAAGTAGAGGGAGTAAAATTAAATCTGAGTTTTCAATTTTCCCCATTCCCACTAGGGTTCAGACGCTAAATGGGTTCCATCGCTAATGAATTTTAAAAATAAGGTGGCAATGCGGGAGGAGGCCTAAAGGGCTCTGTTCTAAATACAAATGACCTTGTTAAAAAAAAAAAAAAAAAAAAAAAAAAAAAAAAAAAATCTCCTTATAATGTTAAATATCTGTAAAAAATGTCTGCCCTGTTCTGGTACCACTCCTAATTGTGCCCTTGCCTATGAACCATAATAAAAGCTGTTACAAGTTGCTCAAGGCATCGTCTTGTCTCGGGCAGTGGTTGCTTAGTGATCAATGCAATGTATTACTGTTACCCACTATCACCACTGTTGGGCCCTTGAGCAAGGCTCTTAACCCTCAATTGCTCAGTTGTATAAGAATGATAACTGTAAGTCGCTCTGGATAAAAGCATCTGCCAAATGTTGAAAATGTAAATGTCTAACAACAAAGAATTCAGGAGAACACTCATTTAACCTGCTGCACGATGCTGCTGTTCAGCACCGTGTAAAATATTAAGCACTATACTATCAGTTGCAAAATTTCCAAACCTAGTTCTCTGTGTGCAGGTCAGTGGGTCCACAGTAAATATTCCTGACAGAGCTACGGATACATAATCCCTAAATTAATAAATAGCACGTTGTTATCAGTGCAGACACTCAGCTTCCTAGGTGCTACATTCTCACAACACCTCAAATAGGAGCTCTACAATGAGTCCGACACACAGTGTACCTTCTCCACCAACTGAGCATGTTTTACTTGTTCTGACCCCTAAATTCGTATTATGTGCAATAGAGCACGAGATAAAATGAGGATATGAATGGTGTCGTATTAATATCATTCCTTGAAGATTTATAAGGTTGGGTTGGGTAGGACTGTGGTGGCTCGGTGGTGACCGCTCTGAGTTACTCATCAGGAGTTTGGAGGTTCAAAGCACATTACCACTAAGCGGCCACTGTTGGGCAACATCCTTGAGCGAGGCCCTAAAGCTTCAACTGTTCAGTTGGTAAACATGAGATAAAAAAAAGTCGTTGTGGATCTGGGAGTCTGCATGATGCTGTAAATGTGAAGATGTATTGGAAGCTTCAAGAACAATAAGGTAAAAACAAAAAAGTAAATAAATAAATAAATATGGCTGTAGCACAACAGCACGTGTATTCTCGACGCAGAAATTCGTATTCTGTGCTCTCCATCTCAACGCAACACTCCAGTTAAATATCCAGGCAAAAAATACAACATAAGAGGTGCATGGTTTATTTAGTTCCTGTGTAATCTGTGTTACTGTGTAATCACTGGCCAGGGGAAAAGAAAAGAAAAGAAAATTAAAAAAAAAGGTTTTCATACATTGTGCTGCCGCGAGTTTTTTTTTTTGTTTGGATATGACCCTGACTGCATGCATGTCACCTCTAAAGACTAGACAGATATATGTATATAACCAAATTTGAAATGCTTGTTTTTTTTGTTTGTTTGTTTGTTTGTTTGTTTGTTTGTGACAATTGATGTATTTTTGTTTTTTGGTTTGTTTAGAACATAATATTTTTCTGTCATGACAAAAGTACGTCACACTTCAGAACTATTACTATTCTGCTTCAGGTATGTCACATACTGGCTACTTTGCAAACCAATTATTTATTTAGCAAGCTAGTCAGAAAGTTAGCCAACTAGCGCCATGATTAGCAAGCGTATAATTACTGTGTATCAACTGTGTATTTCCAATACTGCTGCTAAGTGTTATTTTTGAGTAGAGAATTATAAAAAGACTTGTTGAATTTCTTAGCCGCGTGAGGCAAAGACACAGGAATTCACATTTACGTTATAAAACAATCAACTTTCAAGTTATCTTGCAGGCTACCTAAAAATACCACAGACTTTTCACCCAACCAGCCAGATGTCATGCCACTTACTTCGAGCTGTATAATGAGGGGTTTTTTTGTTTTGTTTTGTTTTGGTTTTTTTAGCCTTATTAGCATTATTAGCAACATTCCACTCAGGCATATTTCTGTGAAAAATATAATTTAATAGGCTCATGAATTAAAAAAAAAAACGATTGAATTATTTATCTTTCAATAAATCCACGACAAGATTCTGACCTTAATTTTAAGCAATAGTTTTAAATAAGGCAGTAAATTGAATAAATTCTTACACTTTATTTAATTTGTCAGATTAACAGTATGCTTATAAGTTAAAGCATTACATTTTCTGTTCCTGAGCACTATGTTAGCGACTCTCATACACGTTTAATTAGCATCAAATTTCTAGCAAGAAGCATATCTGAAGTAAAAGTAACATCGTTCACACTTAATGAACTCATTTTTTTTTCTAGTAAGGTGATGATGGATTTAGAAATGCATTATGGGTGTATATATATATATATATATATATATATATATATATATATATATATATATATATATATATATATATATATATATATATATATATATATATATATATATAAAAATAAAAAAATACCCTGACATACTAATTGGTTTTGAGGCTAAGTGTCTAAAAGTCTAGTTGGAATCTAGTCTAATTGATTTCTGTTATCATTAACATCTTCTTTTTTTTTTTCTTTTGGCTTTTCCCTTTTTTTCAGGGGTCGCCATAGCAAAACAACAACAACAACATCAACAACAACAACAACAACAACAACAAACTGATTCTCGTGTTTGATTTGGCATAGGTTTAATGTTCGATGCCCTTCCTGACACAACCCTTCTGTCATCATTAACTCTTAAGAGGTATTTTTTTTTATTTATTTATTTATTTTCCCTGACTGTCAGATTTTCAGGGTTTCCTTAGCATTGATCCTCATACAGTTTTACTTAACATTTAATTAGCATAATTTTCCCAGCATCCATTACTTACTTGCAGAAATCATGTTTAATGGACCCATTTAATCCATTCAGCTTCCATTATAGACAAAGAGGACATGTTTTGATAAATGCTTGGTAAACAATAACGCATTTGTAACAGGCTAATTTCACTATCGTGCTAATTCATTATCAGTATTATAATTGATTTGTATTATCATTAAGAGAAAAATAGTATACATGCAAACAGAAACATTTATATTGGAGCTTTGTCACCTCTGTTAGTGATCCATGTACTCTTTTAATTAACATTGTTTTCCTCCTGTTCATACCACAGATGATATATTTCTGAAAGACAATTTTTACAGATTTATTAAAAATGCATTAAGCCTTGAAATAAGAACTAATCTGCCTTATGTAAGCCTCGTATTATTATTATTATTATTATTATTATTATTATTATTATTATTATTATTATTATTCATTCATTCATTCTGTAAAGGCTTCATTCTTATTAGGGTCGCGCGGAGGCGGGCGCCCATCCCAGCCAACTTTGGGTGAGGGCAGAGTACACCCTGAACAGCTCGCCAGGCCATCGCAGGGAGGAAACATGCTGATGGCTTTACAGCCTACTCTTGTCGAAAGTCAGCAATGGTTCTGTTACATGCCTCACACCATAGACAGTGAGAGGCATAGCCGGCCTTTGATAACCCAGTTAGTTGCACTGGGGGGACAGTGACAACCTTGTGGAGAGTGGGACCCGAACCCCCAACCTTTGGATTAGCGATAAAGCCCCCTATACCACTAGATCACCACTGCCTTATCTAAGCCTCATATCATCGTTATTATTATTATTATTATTATTATTATTATTATTATTATTATTAACGTAGATACAGATCTAAAAATTCCAGAACAAAAATAATGTTATTGTTTGTTTGTTTGTTTTAAATAGACTTATTTAATTTGAGGATTTATTTTGAGATTCTTTGTGGGTGGCTCAAAGAAAATAAATAAATAAGCAAGTAAGTAAATAAATAAATAAAAGGGAAAAACCTTTCATGCTAATAGGCTTATGTGGCTAACTGGCTAATTTAAGACCATTGGGATTAATGATTTGTGTTATTACACAGAATCATTATCAGCTCAGTACAGGAGTGCGCGCACACACACACACACACACAGAGTGAGAGAGAGAGAGAGAGAGAGAGAGAGAGAGAGAGAGAGAGAGAGAGAGAGAGAGATAAAATGCGTTCAACATATCAGTTTAATGCCTCTCATTATAAACCCAAAATAAATACAAAACAGAGATTGGTATTTGTTTATTAATGTGCTCTGGAAAAATATGAAGCAGGTTATTATGACAAAAGTAAATATATTTAACTATATTATGTTTAGGTACATAGTACCAAGAATATGAACAACAACAACAACAACAACAAAAAAGTTTATAATGAAATTTATGAATTTATAATATTGCACTATTCCACCTGAAAAATAGACCACACACACACACACACACACACACACACACACACACACACACACACACACACACAACTGTTGGACTGTCGGAGGAAATCAGGATACCCGGAGGAAACCCACACTAGCACAGGGATAACATGCTAACAAGTACACCCCCATACTGCTGACCCCCATTCCCAGATTAAAATCGTAAAATAGTTAGAACATGCTGTAACTTTGTAAAAGGTTGAACTAGGCTCCAAAAACATTTCCAAACACTTAACAGGTGCTGTTGTAATTGTAGCAATTTCTACAACAGATTGTTTGAAAGCTGGTACGCAATGCAGCTCCAATCTTTGCCTCGATCAATTCTTACACTGACCTCAACAAGCCTGGAGAAATTACTGAGTCGCATCATTCAGAGGTTATTTCTACCCCTGAGCCATCAGACTGTCGGGGTTTTGTCAAGGCCAGCATCCGCGGCTAAACTGGCTGTTTCTCAGGAACTGGGCGGATAATTCTGAAATTCTGCATGAAGGTTTTGTATGGTGCGTGGGCGTGCAAGGCTTGTCAGTTTCTCTGTTTAACCTTTGACCTTGTCAAAATACTGACCTTATTGACTTTATTATTATTGTGTTCATGACTGAAGGGGTTCTTTATCTGTGATGGCTGTTTTTGTATCTTGAAAGTATTTTACAGTATTTTTAAATTACTTTAATACAAAACTCAAAATTTGAAGCCATTTTTTTATCAACTTTCTCAAATACAAATCACAAAATCTTAGTGTCTACCTGAAATAGCTTAGCAAATACATATCATAAGTAGCGCCCATCCCTGTACACAGTATAATGCATGTAGTTATATCAATGGTGTTTGTTTGCACTGATGTAAACCATTTTATAAACAGGTTATAAACATCATCAGGCATACACAGTCATATTATCTTACACAGACATGAAGAACGAATGAAGGAGAGATCCATCACACCATCATTAAAACATTACTTTTCGAAATTGGAGTCAGGATCCTTTCCGAGGCAGTGGAGTCAATATTCTTTCAGTAGTGGGTAAAGTTGGGATTCTTTTTGAGGAGGTGGAGTCATGATCCTTTCTGAGGGATGGAACATGTGCAGCAGGGGTGTGAAACTCATTCACTGAGGACCACATCAGAAAATTTCCAGGTCACTCACAGCTGAATAGCCATTGAATTGAACATCCATTTCGAAAAGGGAACGGGATGAAATTCGCACTTCAAAAATGCTAGTTTAGTTGCTTTTCTATTCTCCTTTTTCATTTTTCATTTTCACCCCACAATCTTTCTTGATATTTGTTTATTTCAAATAGGTTGCTGCCACCTACTGGAAAGATGATGAATTATGCTTCAGGGTAATGGTTGTGGTAAAGAATGTATGATAATCTATTCGTTCATTCATTTATTTTAACTGCTTCATCCTAATTAGGGTCTCGGGGCGGCTGGCGCCCATTTAGCTACCCAGTTAGCTGCACTGGGGGGACAGCAGTGACAACCCATTCATAGTTGTTCTTAGAACCCCCAACCTTGGGATCAAAAATTCAGCACCCTACCACCAGGCCACGACTGGACCATGTATGATAATCATATTCTTTAAATGCTCTTGCTTGTTACACTAAATGAGTTGTCAGGCAGGATTTAACCTGTGGACCTTGGGGTTGATGTCCATAATACGCAGGGTCTTATTGTTGAAAAGTACCAATATAACAATTAATTTCTTTTGATTCGAAGTAGCCTGTGAAGAAAGTCGTGCACAAGGTGTCCCCTTCTACATTAATCAAATGACAAGATTAGAACGTATAAGGAATGCTGACAAGAGAACTACAGAATCATTAAAGAAACTGCATGAACTTCTGATTGTCTCTGGGCAACAGAGTAGACAACTAGACAGCAGTGCTTTATAATGGGGAAAAATGAATACATCTAGATCACCTTAAAAGGGTTCAGGGTATGAGTAGAAAGAGGTAGCGCTTTTTCTACATCCATGACCACAATGAAAAGAGAGGTCTGAGTTCTTTTCCAAAGCTACCTAAGATTATAGTACTGATCATTCAACATTGTATCCACAGCATTATGGTGGTGGCTTGGCGCACAGACTGGGGGTTGAGCAAAGTTTAAGGGAATCATAGATAATTTTAAATCCCAGTAAGTTCCTTATTTAGATATCTGACTGAAGAAAAACTTCACCTTCCAGTACTGGAGCGGTTTCAGGATGGTCCAATCAAATCCCAGATCTAAAGACAGCAGTCGACTGGCGGCTCCTTTAACAGATCTAAATTTTCATTCATTCATTCATTTTCTAAGCCACTTAATCATAATTATGGCGTGGGGTATCTGGCGCCCAGCTCAGCCAACTCTGGAGGGCGGAGTTATACCTGCACAGTTCACTAGACCATCGCAGGGCCAACACCCATACAACCATTCACACTAACACTAGGGGAAATTTGGAATAGCCAATTAGCCTACTGTGCATGTTTTTGGACTATGGGAGGAAACCGGAGTACCCGAAGGAAACTCACACAAGCACAATTGTCAAATCAATGCTAATTTGCGAGAATTTTATCTCCAAAGACACCAAGTGCTGCGTTACAAGAAAAAACGTACTTAAAGTATGAATTAAGGGGTAAATAATACTTATGCACCTTTTTTCCCTTCCACGGAAAACATTTTAGGTGGTTATTTGAATTTTGTTGGTTGTTATAACTAATGTTGAGAAATAGCTGACACGATTTTATTTAAAAACCTGGAGCTTGAACTGGGGTGTGTGGATTAAAAACAAGTCCGTTATATATTGTCTGCCTATTTATTTGCTCCTCCGTATCAAAAGGTGTCAGTTGAGGTGGTTTGGGTATCTGATTAGGATGCCTCCTGGTTGCTTCTCTTTAGAGGTTGCTGGAAGAATTTTATATCCCATCTGGCCTTGGAACTAGGCAGTCATGATGATACCTAGGTTTCCCCTGTAGACCTATCACCTCCACGACCCATTTCGGATAAGCTGAGGAAAATGGATGGATGGCTTGATGGATGGACATTGAAATGTTGCTAGCCATCTACTGTATATACAATTGTATGCAGTGGTCTTGAATTTGGTTTATCTAGCTACACGTTTTTGCTTTTCTCTATGTCTGCCAGAGATCAAGTGAGACATTTTTTATATCAATTTTAACATTAATGGATATTCAAATATTAAAAGTGAGCAGTAATGAGACTTCATCAATTAAAACCTGAGTTCTAGAACACACTTCATCCACCGCCATCCCCCGGTTTTTTTCTGAATTCAAACCGTTGCCAGAAGCCGCAGGTCAGTCCCATGTCCCCTGCTGTCAATCATCCTCCCTTAGGAGTATAACCCTTTAATCATCACCTACACCGTTTAAATCTGCCCTCGTCTGTAAGGGAACATCTCAAGGTTTCTTTTTTCACCTTCAGTGACTCCAGAAGGACCTGACACAAAGGATTAGTCTTATGGAGCAGGTGTCAGGAATAAAAAAAAAAAGATGAAAGAAGAAAAAGTGTTGGTACAGAGTCTTTATGGTATCCAGGTTCAGGGGTCAGAGTGTCTTCAGGTGTTACCTCCATAATACTAGAAGTGCGCATGCTGCACCGTGAATAAACACGGCGCTATGTGTGCTACTGCAGCCAGAAGTGGCAAGTGTGCGTCCAGCAGATTGTGTGTGCAAGCTGAGCTTCTCTTCCCTCACTGAAAAACACGAGAGAAAAAAGGTACAAATTAAGCCTTAATATACATATTTAGAAAATGAACTTGAGTAAGGACACTAGTCAGTCATAAAACCTGCGATTTGGGATGTGACCTCAGAAAGAACAACTCTTCAGTAGGATCTCAGGCATGAATGTGTGACATGCTACGAGAAACTTTAACTTAGCTTAAGTACTTGAGATGCTGCAGGAATTCCTAACTCAACCCGTACACACTAGCGATGTGTTTACTCGGGATGGAGGCTTGGTTTTAATATCCGCTACATAGTTTCCCATCACGGTTGCCAAATGTCGACAGCAAACAAACACTAAGGTATTAAATATTTAATATGTTGTCGTCCCCCCCCCCCCCCCCCCCCCAATGCTGTTTACTCCAGAGGATACTGCATATTCCTTGGTTGTGGAGAGTTTGAGGTGATTTATTGCAGCCTCCACAGAATGTTGGGATTTTTTCTGTTATCTTATTTATGTTGTTCAGTTTACATTGAAAAATTGCCGCATTGGGAAATTAACAAAATATTGCGGCATCCAATATTGTTATAACTGACACTTTCTAATAACTATAATATTCACAAGGTTTCCTAAATTATTCTACACATTACTTAGCCTGGTTATTATAATGCTATTCCATTGTTAAATGTATTGATTTATTGATTTATTTATTATTTATAAAGATAGATAGAACTTTATTGTCAAGTGTTGCACGAACAATGAAAATAGTACAGCATTAAAAATTAAACAATTAACTTTGAAACAAAGAGAAAAATATAATCAAAATATTATTTTCACACGTGAAACTTCATTCAGTAGTTTTTATTAATCACGTTTTAAAGATAATCCTGATTCGATAATGCTGATTTGTGAAGGCTGCCATGGCTCGACTGGTCAGGTGGAACGGCGGCCATTTTCTGACGAATAGCAACCTTAAGGGTTTCAAAAGTTTGGGGTCAATGAGTATACACTTCTGATTCAGGGTGAGAGAGAGAGAGAGAGATTTCCATTCGGCTTTTTCCCTGTATCAAGGGTCGCCACAGTGAATAATTTGCACGTTTGATTAGGCAGAGGTTTTTATGTCGGATGCCCTTCCTGACACAACCCTTTAGCAAGGGACAGAAACACGCTGACGGCTTTGCAGCTCCTCTTTACGAAAGTCAGCAATGGTTCTTTTACATGAACCTCTCACCATAGACAGCTAGAGACATGGCCTGCCTTTGATAACCCAGTTAGCTGCACTGGGGGACAGTGACAACCTTGTGGAGAGTGGGACTTGAACCCCCAACCTTAGGATCAGCAAGCCAGCGCCCTATACCGCTAGACCACCACTGCCCCTCACAATTTTGATTCAGGGTAGGTTCACTGGGGGGGGGGGGGAGACGATCGCAAGGGCCGTAGTCAGGGGAACGTGCCGTCCACCCAATATCACCATGCAGTGAGATCACATGATCCACAAATATTTCCCTCAGCACCTCCAGTGATCCTCGAGCTCTGTGTGCCGTAGCTCCACCCTACTGAAAGCATACAGCAACGTCTTTTAGTTCACATTGGTGTTGGACCTCCAACAGACCTTAAGTTTCATATGTGCAAAATTTATAATTTATATATATATATATATATATATATATATATATATATATTTTTTTTTTTTTTTTTTTTTTTTGATGTCTGTGTGTGCATCAGAGACACATAGGGGAAAAATTGGAATATCATCAGTAGTGATCTGTGAATTTGCACACATTCAAACAATCTTCTTCTTCTTCTTCTTTTACTTTCGGCTGCTCCCTTCAGGGGTCGCCACAGCAAATCATCCGCCTCCACCTCACCCTGTCCTCCGCATCTTCTTTTCTGACTCCAACGACCTTCATGTCTTCCTTCACCACATCCATAAATCTCTTCTTCGGTCTTCCTCGAGGCCTTCTGCCTGGTAGTTCCAACCTCAGCATCCTACTGCCAATATACTCACTATCCCTCCTCTGTACATGTCCAAACCATCTCAATCTAGCCTCTCTGACTTTGTCTCCAAAACATCTTACGTGGGCTGTCCCTCTGATATACTCATTTCTGATCCTATCCATCTTCGTTACTCCCAGGGAGAACCTCAACATTTTCATCTCCGCTACCTCCAGCTCGGCCTCCTGCCTTTTCCTCAGCGCCACTGTTTCTAAGCCATACAACATCGCTGGCCTCACCACCATCTTGTACACTTTTCCCTTCATTCTTGCTGACACTCTCCTATCGCACATCACACCGGATACTTTTCTCCAACCATTCCAGCCTGCCTGCACACGCTTCTTCACCTCTTTTCCACACTCTCCATTGCTCTGGATTGTTGAGCCTAAGTACTTAAAATCCTCCACCTTCGTTATCTCTGCTCCCTGTAACATCACCGTTCCTCCTGGGTCCTTCTCATTCACACACATGTATTCTGATTTTCTGAGGCTAACCTTCATTCCTCTCCTTTCCAGGGCATACCTCCACCTCTCTAGATTTTCCTGCACTTGTTCTCTGCTCTCACTACAGATCACGATGTCATCTGCAAACATCATAGTCCATGGAGATTCTTGTCTCACCTCGTCTGTCAGCCTGTCCATCACCATAGCAAACAAGAAGGGGCTCAGAGCTGACCCTTGATGCAGTCCCACCTCCACCTTGAATTAGCCGGTCACACCGACAGCACACCTCACCACTGTCTTACATCTCTCATACATGTCCTGCACCACTCTAACATACTTCTCTGCCACTCCAGACTTCCTCATGCAATACCACAGTTCTTCTCTTGGCACCCTGTCATATGCTTTTTCCAGATCCACAAAGGCACAATGTAGCTCCCTCTGACCTTCTCTGTACTTCTCTATTAACATCCTCAAGGCAAACATTGCATCTGTGGTGCTCTTTCTTGGCATGAAACCAAACTGTTGTTCACAAATGCTGACCTCTGCCCTTAGTCTAGCTTCCACTATTCTTTCCCATAACTTCATCGTATGGCTCATCAACTTTATCCCTCTGTAGTTGCTGCAACTCTGCACGTCTCCCTTGTTCTTAAAAATGGGCACCAGCACACTTCTCCTCCACTCCTCCGGCATCTGCTCACTCTCTAGTACCTTGTTGAATGTTCTTGTCAAAAATCTACTGCTACCTCTCCTAGACACTTCCATACCTCCACAGGTATATCATCAGGACCAACTGCCTTTCCATTCTTCATCCTCTTCAATGCCCTTCTCACTTCACCCTTACTGATCTTTGCTACATCCTGCTCCTCAATGGTTACCTCTTCTACTCTTTTTCTCTCTCATTTTCCTCATTCATCAGCTCTTCAAAGTACTCTTTCCATCTTCCCAGCACACTTCTGTCATTAGTCAATACAGTTCCCTCTCTGTCCTTTATCAATCTAACTTGCTGCACGTCCTTCCCATCTCTATTTCTCTGCTGTGCCAACCTGTATAGATCATTTTCTCCTCTTTACTATCCAACCTCTCATACAAGTCATCATACGCCCTCTGTTTGGCCTTAGCCACTGCTACTTTCGCCTTACGCTGTGTCTCCCTGTACTCCTGTTTACTCTCTTCGGTCCTCTCAATGTCCCACTTCTTCTTGGCTAGCCTTTTCCTTTGTACACACTCCTGCACTTCCTCATTCCACCACCAAGTCTCCTTATCTACTTTCCTTCCAGAGGACACACCAAGTACTCTCCTACCTGTGTCCCTGATCACATTTGCTGTGGTTGTCCAGTCATTTGGAAGCACTTCCTGGCCACCCAAAGCCTGTTTCAACTCCTCCTTGAAGACAACACGACACTCTTCCTTTTCAGCTTCCACCACTTTGTCTTCTGCTCTGCCTTTGCCTTTTTCACCTTTCTCACCATCAGAGTCATCCTGCACACCACCATCCTATGCTGTTTGGCAACACTCTCACCCACGATGACTTTGCAGTCACTGACTTCCTTCAAATTACATCGCCTACACAAGATGTAGTCTACCTGTGTGCGCCTACCTCCGCTTTCATAAGTCACCCTATGCTCCTGTTTCTTCTCAAAGAAAGTATTCACCACAGCCATTTCCATCCTTTTTGCAAAATCTATCAACATCTGTCCTTCTGCGTTCCTGTCCTGGATACCAAACCTGCCCATCACTTCCTCGTCCCCTCTGTTGCCTGCCCCAACATGTCCATTGAAGTCTGCACCTATGACCACTCTTTCACCTATGGGGCACTCTGCATCACTTCATCTAAGTCACTCCAGAATCTCTCCTTCTCTTCTAGCTCACATCCTGCCTGTGGGGCATAAGCACTAACAACATTGAGCATTACACCTTCAATTTCTAACTTGAGATTCATCACTCTGTCTGACACTCTTTTCACTTTTAGAACATTCCTGACAAACTCCTCCTTCAAGATGACTCCGACTCCATTTCTCTTCCCATCCACACCGTGATAAAATAGCTTAAACCCTGCTCCTAAGCTTTTAGCTTTGCTACCTTTCCACCTGGTCTCCTGAACACACAGTATGTCCACCTTCCTCCTCTGCATCATGTCAACCAGCTCTCTACCTTTTCTGTGCATAGTTCCAACATTCAAAGTCCCCACTCTCAGTCCTAGACTCATGCCTTTCCTCTTCTCTCTCTGCCTACGGACACGCCTCCCACCTCTCCTTCTTCGACGCCTTCGACCAACAGTAGTCCAATTTCCATCAGCACCCTGTTGATTGACAGCACTGATGGCGGTCGTTGTTAACCCGGGCCTCGACCGATCCGGTATGGAGGTAAGACTTTTGATTTGCATTTTAAGTAATTGGCATTGGTTTTACGTCGGATGCCCTTCCTGACACAACCCTCTGCATTTCTCCGGGCTTGGGACCGGCATGAGGGGGAGAGACACTGGTTAGTGCCCCCCCACCTCATGGCTGCATTTTGCACACATTCAAACAATATTGGGTAGAAATCAGAGTGACATAGATGTAGTATGGGTCATAATTGGATGAAACATCAGAATGTCATTGGGTGACAGTCAGAAATTACCTGTACATACTGGAATGAAATCGGCTGAAACATCGGAATATGATCTGCTCGATTCCGTATCATTATCGCTATAGTGCGAGAGCACACTATGTAAAAATAAAACATGGTAGTTAAATTATTTGTTTATATTAATGTAATGGTAATTTATTTAAATGAAATGAATGTATTTAATTTTAATATGTGTATCTGACCAGTCTATTATCATAATTAAGAATGTGCTGAAAATTCAGTTGAGTCGATGATAGCAGGCCCAGTGTCTGGAGTTTACGTGAAAGGCCCTGTATGTTGCTAAAATGGTGTGACGAGCACAGACCTGAAGCGATAACTGAAGTTTGTGAAAACACAGACGCTGTACCAGGAACAGCATGAGATTGGGTTTATCTTGTCTTTTTCGCCTTGTCCATTATTTCAGCAGTGTGTTGTTGATGCGACGCTCAGCATGTGATCACATCGTTCTTTTCACCCTGTTCGTCTTAATTGTTGTTCTTTCACAATGCATGACTCAGGCAGCTGTGTTTCAATCCAAAACTGCCGAAAGATCAATTCTGTGGAGCAGAATAAATAACCCACCCTCGATTTTTTTTTTTTTTTTTTCGCAGTGTGCTTTCAAAAATGGCTGTCAGGAGCTGCGAGCCGAGGAGTGATCAATAGTGCTAACCAAATCAAGTACAAACACAGCTTTCTGTTTTCAGTGTCATGCTGAACACACTAACTGATGTTAGCATGAGGTAAACTGGATAAAATGCAAACTAATAAAGAAAATAAATAATAAATAGGAATTATATTTAATACGCTAACAAATACTAGTATTATGGTAAACATGCCAGCACAGACTTGCATTATAAGGGAAAGGAACAATTTTAAAAACTGCCATTATACTCGGTGATCCTTTAAAAAAATACAGTAGTACCTCACCTTACGATAGTCCCAGAAAACAAAAAATCCAGGTTACGAAAAACATTTTCCAAAATTTTTTGTCTCTGCATACGAAACAAGTTCTCCTTACGAAACTCGCCAAATGCGCCATTCAAACATTCAAACAATGCACGAGCTACTCTCCCATCTTCCAACATCCCACCGCGCTGGCCTCCCATTGGCTAGGAGGGCTGATGCAGCTCCCTCCCATTGGCTATTATGAAGCACCCATAATGCTTTTCGTGTAAAGGACAGAGTTACTGTTGTTTTATGAGTTTTTTGAGTGTACTCATTGCAACGTTATCTTTTGGCTCAGGCTTTTAACCTTGCATAAACATTTGTAAGATTAGAACTCTGCTAAGAAGACATGGTCAACACACGCACACACACACACATGCACGCACACACACACACACACACACACACACACACACACACACACACACACACACACACACACACACACACACACACACACATGCATGTGTGATTCCCAGCGCGAGTGAAAAGAAGAAGCGGGCTCGTGGTATGCGGTTGAGTGATATCGCAAAGGAATATGGCCAAACCCGTCTACCATCGGTACGATATTGAAGCAGAAGGATGTCTTAAATGGTAGATTTTTATAATTTTTAAAGGGTTTAGGGGGTAGTATTGGGGGCCTTGGAACGAATCAACTTAATTCCATTTATGAAAAATCCAGGTTCTGAAAAAGGCTCTGGAACGGATTAATTTCATAAGGTGAGGTACCATTGTACTCCCATATGAAAAGATAAAAAAAAAAAAATATATATATATATATATATATATATATATATATATATATATATATATATATATATATCCATCACCCCATGGGTGTCTTTCAAATACACTGGATTTGAGATTGCACTGCTAGCCAGCTTGTTTGGTATTTGATTTTAATTGCGATTTAAACGCGAGATATTTATGTATAGATGTTTCCATTCAGACTATTATTAAATTGCTAGATATTTGCCAAAATAGATACCAAATTACCAAATTAAATTAAATTAAATTAAATCACCAAAGCTCAAATTTAAGGATAAACACTTTTTTTTCTTTCCATTTCCCAATTACGACGTATAACACCTGAATTCTTTCGTGATTTAATACTTTAACCATTGCGAGCGTGCCACCCCCCACCCCCTGATAAAACTGTAAAGAGTAATGTGAGTATACATTACTAACAATATATATATATATATATATATATATAAAACTAATATTACTGTACTGCTGGCTAGCTGGCTAAAAGCAATGCTTTATGCCAAGAGCTACACTGAACTGAAGACATGAAAAAAGCTGCATGTGCTCATTAGCATATTGCCTTAAATCACATTTGCATAATGAATCAAGGTTCTTGCATTCCTTTTTGACATTAACCTCTCATTAGCCTTTTTATTAGCAGCTTTTGGTCTGGCGTGTGTTTATGTTTAATGTTTGTCCAACAACGTGCCGATATTCTCAATCCCCTGATTAAGCAGGCGAGCGTGGGGGAACGGCCGATTAATATTCAAATTAGTGCACAAAACAGCAGCTCGTTTCATTTCTCCACCAAAATAATGAAGTGGAGAATGGAAAGGGAAAATAAGGAATTTCCCACAGAGGGCAATTAAATCAGAATGATATTATGTACAAGTTGGGCATGATTACACTGCAAATCGTAAATAATCATTAGAACAAATTACAGAGCAGCGCTTTGCAATTACACATCAAGCTCCAGTGAGAACATGACGCATTCTACAGCCTGATAACAGGGTGTCATTGTGCTATATGAACACATAATAACACAGAGGTGTACTCAGACACTAGAAGTTTTGGCATTTGTGCATGGGATAATTGTATTACATTTTCAAAAAATTGTATTATTATTATTATTATTATTATTATTATTATTATTATTATTTTATTATTATTATTATTACTACTACTACTACTACATCACTCATTTGCCAAACAGCTTAATCCTAATCCTTCTGCCTATCTCTCACTTATACACTAGGTGAAGGCAGAGTACACTCTTCCATCGCAGGACCAACACACAACCATTCACACAGTCATTCACATCTAGAGGCAATTTGGAACAACCATTAGCCTAATGCATATGTCTTGGACTGTGAGAGGAAACCTGGTGTACCTAGAGGAAGCACATGGGAACACAGAAGCACCATTACCAAGCACAGGGCTTGAACCCAGGTCCTTCTTGATGTAAATTAGACATGCTATCCACTACACCACCATGCTAACCCAATATTATCATAATTATTATCATTACTAGCTGTAGTAATTGTTATAACATCAGCTGTACAAATCCGGTATGATCAGATGTATAGGTAATCTTCCTCATGTTCATTCTGAACTCTTTATAACATTTCTTACCCCAGGTCTGTTTTAATGGTAGCCTGCAGGCTACAGCCAAAAAAAAAAACGGTATAGTAAGTAGTTATGATATCCTGATATGAAGCATGATCATAATAATAGAGTGTTTGTTGAAGGAGTGAACTGCTTCTTGAGGGAACAATTGGAAATTAGTTGAATTGGAATAATCGTGTGCTGCTTTGAAATATCCCAGGAACAACAGCCCAAGAGTAGAATTGGCTCAGACTCAATAACAGTGGATACCAAACATTTGTTTCTGGAAGGGAGATAAGGGAGACTTCCAGAAACAAAGTTGGTGATCACTGCTCTGCAGATAGGAACTTTGGACCCAAGTTGGTCTCTATTGAGAAAATCTGGACTCTTTCTCTCCAGTCTGGAGCTTTAATTTTATCTTGAAATTTATTCTGGACTTGAAATTTAAAAACCTGAGCAGTTTGGATTATTCTTCCATTCGACTGCCCAGGCATCTGCATTCAACTCAAGCACCTTTAATAGAAAAATCTATGATGAGATTGATGTCTGTGTAAAAGGTACAAGCATTGCCAAACAGTGCTGTGGTGTTTTCTTTTTTTTTTCTTTCTTTCTTTCTTCATTGCAAGACCAGCATGAATTCATACCTCTCCATTTACAGAATCTAACATCTGTATACCCTTCTCCCTCGAATTGTTTCTGTCTTCTTTTCAATTTCTCAGACAGCATACATCTGATCAGACAAATGCAGTCAGCAGTTTTCCATCGGTGAGAAGAACAGTATAAATGGACACCACTAGCACATGAGATGAAACTTTAAAACCCGGGATAAAAATAATTTCTACAGTAAAACCTTAGACCTGATCTCTAAGGTTTGGATCTATGGAACAATCTATCAAATCAGGACTATTGAAACTGACCTCCAGAGCTATGGACTCAGCTAACCTTCTAAAGCTATAAAGCATTGACTTGATTCAGACCCCGGAGCTCTGTTTGTACAGAGGTAGCATCTCAGGCTTCAAAATGTTAGGAAAATGGACATCTAAAGCTTGTCATTCTGTACTAAACTAAGAATGCAGATGGAAAGACCTTAAACTAAATAAGAAGTGTCAAACCTTTGCATTGACTCAGTCATGAGATAGCACTGGTACTAGCACTTTAGAGCTTGAGGTTCTATAGTCAACTCACAGCTCGGGACACTTGACTCTGAATAAATCTAGTACCACTGGAGCTTTGAGTGGGGGATTCGGGACCAAACTATATTGTAGACTCTTTGATTTAACACAAAGTTAAGATGAGCTGTTGAATTTGACACTCTATAGCTTGGTACCCTGGACTCCATAGCTTAGAAAATAAATAAATAAATAATAATAACTTGTAAAGCCTGGTAACTCTGCATTTGCCTAGGGCTCTGGAGTGAAGACTTACTACCCAACCAAGATGTCAACATAGATGTATAAGTCTGAATGAGAGACAGAGATAGAGAGATAGATGCATTATTAATCCCAGAGAGAAATCCACAATTTACAGCAGCATTTGCAGAAAACGGCACACACATACTTTATTAAAATACTTAAATTAAAGGCAAATGCAGTGGAATTTCAGTGGTCGAACAGAATTCATTCCAAAGATGTGGAGATTACCGATCTATTCGAAGAGTAAAACAATATTTCCATAAGAAATCGTTAAAAGTTTATTAATGCGTTCAAGATGAATGTTTACCTCCATCAGTACAGTTGTATATATAATTTGAAAATGAGGTGTATTTATGAAACATTTTAATATACAATACATACAACAATAACTCCGCCGTGGCCAATCCCAAGCCCGATGAGAAAGGAAGAGGGTTGTGCGCAGGGTTAGCAGCCCAGCCACATAAAACTCCAAAATGCTATGGAAACCAAGTCAGAAAGCCAAAGCCGGGAAAAAAGGAGCCCAGCAGATATTGGTTGTGCAAGCAACTTTATGATTGTCACTAGCTAAACCAGACATGGCGCTAATGGCAGTAATATTCTGGGCCCCAAACACAAACTTTACATGGGTACATGGAATGTTTGCACAATGCATGAGACAGGAAAGTCAAGTCAGGTGATACAAGATATGAAGAGATACAAGTTAGATGTACTATATGTGAGTGAATGCAGGTGGACAGGCAGTGGAACAGTCAAGGCATCAACTGGTGAACAGATCATCTGCTCCAGCAGAATGGACAATCATCACTCGAGAGGAGTAGATGTAATTTTGAACAAAAAAGCAGAATAAGCTCTGATAGATTGGCATCCAACACACGAGAGAATAATAACAGCTAGATTCTTCTCAAAATACTCAAAGATGACCATAGTGCAGTGCTATGCACCAACAAATGATGCCGAAGAGGAAGCAAAGAATAGCTTCTACCAGCAACTACAAAGTGTTGTCGGCAAGGTACCAGCACATGATCTGCTAATACTCTGTGGAGATTTCAATGTCAAAGTTGGGAATGATAACAACAACATTGAAATGACCATGGGAAAAGCTGGTGTGGGAAATATAAATGAAAACGGTGAACTGTTCAGCGACTTTTGTGGATTAAATGATCTAGTAATAGGAGGAAACTTATTCCACCACAAGGACATCCATAAAATGACACAGTACTCTCCAAGCAGAAGGGACATCAACCAAATAGACCATATTGCCATGAATGTTAGGTGGAAACACTCACTACTTCATGTCCGAGCAAAGAGACGTGCAGACTGTGGAAGTGACCATCACCTAGTAATCTGCAAGATCCGCTTGAAGCCCAAGACCCCAGGCAAGAAACACTCTGACCGGGAAGGACATAACATCCAAAAGCTCAAACAGCCCGCAAAGCAACAAAAGTTCAAGTTGGAACTAAAAAATTGTTATCAGGCTCTGCTTGTAGCAGATGAAGTAGCAAACAACACAGGTGAAGATACTGTATAGAGACTGAATGGGAAGCAATAAAGGTCATCTATAAAGGAAAGATCAAAAACAGTCCTTGGAGGCAGAGGTAGGAACAGAAAGGAATGGATTAGTGAACCAACATGGGATGCGGTAATGGCTAGGAAGAACATCAAACAGAAATTATTACAGATAAAATCTGGAAGGTTGAAGGAAAGAAGCCAGGCAGAGCATTCTGCAAAAGACAAAGAAGTCAAATCAAAAGCAAGAGCTGACAAAAAGAAATTCATAGAAGAACTTGGTAATGAAGTAGAGGTAGCTGCACAACGGGGAGACTGGAACATGCTCTACAAGATAAACAAGAAGTTGTGTGGTAAATACCAAAGCAGCAAAAAGCCAGTCAAGATCAAGAATGGAGAAACTATCACAGCAGGTGACAAACAACTGCAACAATGGGCCGAACATTTTGAAAAGACTTTAAACAAGCAGATAACTGGACCAGCCCCAAATATTACACCTTTTGGGGAAAAACTAGATGTCAATATAGAAGATGTAACACTAGATGAGGTCAGGCATGCAATCAGGAAAGTGAAGAGCCAGAAGTCCCCAGGAATTGATCCCATCACAGAAGATGTACTAAAGGCAGATATTGACACCACCGCAAAGATCTTCCACTCCCTCTTCACAAAGATCTGGAAAAATGAAGAAATCACTCAGGATTGGATTAAGGGTCTGATCATAAAATGACCTAAGAAGGAAGATTTAACAGAATGTGAAAATTGGAGAGGTATAACACTGCTGTCCATACCGAGTAAGATATTTCTCAGAGTACTGCTGAACAGAATAAATGAAGCTATCAACACAAAGCTGACGAAAGAACAGGCAGGATTCAGGAAGAACAGCCGATGCATAGACCACATATTCACCATACGAGACATCATTGAACAGAGCTTAGAATTGCAGAGTAAGATCATATTTAACTTCATTGACTTCAGAAAGGCCTTTCACGGTATCAGTAGAAGCTGCCTCTGGAAAATCCTTGAAGCATATGGACTTCCAACCAAGATAATCATACTCATGAAGGCATTCTACACCAACTATGAATGTTGTGTGATGCACAATGGTAGCCAGACATGATGGTCCAAAGTGATCACAGGAGTCAGACAAGGCTGTATCATATCTCCCATCCTCTTCATAACTGCTGTAGACTGGTGCATGAGGACAACACTTGGAAATGACATAACAGCAATAAGATGGACAATGCAGACATTCATGTAAGACCTCAATTTTGCAGACGACATCTGCCTCATCTCTAGCAACACACAACAGATGCAGAGAAAGACAACTAGCCTTGAGAGGACAGCAAAATCCATTGGTCTTGAAATAAATGGCAAGAAGACTAAGATAATGACCATCAATAACATGGAAACAACACCAATACAAATAGAAGGAAACAACAATGAAGAAGAAGCAAACTTCACCTATCTTGGCATTATAGTGAGTAAGGATAATGGAACAACAAAAGAAATAGTGGCACGTCTGAACAAGGCAAAAGCAGCATTCTGTCAACTTAGACCACTCTGGAAGTCGATAAGTATATCACTGAAGACCAAAGTGAAAATTTACAACATCAATGTAAAATGTATGCTTCTCTATGGTTGCGAGTGTTGGAGAGTCATCCGAAGTGACATGAAGAAACTGTCATCATTCCACAATACCTGTCTGAGAAAGATATGCAAGATCTTCTGGCCAGCTACAATTTCCATCATAGATCTGTAGAAGAAAACTGCACAAAAAGACATGGAAACCGAAATCAAGTAAAGAAGATGGAGGTGGATTGGCCATGTCATAAGGATGGACAACGATCAACCAGCACACATTGCCCTCAACTGGACTCCAGATGGCAAGCGAAAAAGAGGTAGACCAAAAGAAACATGGAGGAGAATAATTAACACCAAATTGAAGCAGATGGGGAAAACCAGGGGTGAAGCAGTGAAGATTGCTAGGGACAGACCGACATGGCGGCAAATGAAACTGGCCTTATGTGTATCTGTATTTTTTTATGCAAAAAAAAAAAAAAAAACCCTCCCATCAAAGCTACTTATATTGTTGCCTCTGTGTGTACACGCGCAGCTGTGTGCGTGTGTGCGAGCACGCATTTGTATGTGTCACACACCATCTGCCTGTGTGTGTTCATATTTTATTTACATCTTGTGTTTTTTAAATGTTCATGTGTTATTGTAAGCATTCATAGCATTGAATGTACTTATTGATATTATATACACATATACATGTGAGTATACGTCAGTGGGGTGGGGGGTGGTCCTACTTCATGGCTTTCAATGGTCGCATGGGGGATCTCGGTCCCAATTAACCATGGAAAATGAGGGATCCCTGTACATACATTGCTCTACAAAAGAGTATAACATAAGAGTACGTAATAATTAACTTAATTATGTACCGTATTTGTTTACATACCTTTCTGATCGCGATGTGTCAGCATATGGGGAGGGAGAGATGGGGGAGGGGTTATTGCTTTGTGGGGGCATCGCGGTTTTCCCTTCTCTGTCTCTTGATCGCAGTTGATTCTTTCACGTTCTCACGATTTTTCTCTTTTCCTTTCCAGTAGAATTACTGCTGCTATTCTTTGGACTCAGGGTTAAGGGTTAAAGTAGCCGCAATGTAATGAATAAACACAATACGCAGTATGAGACTCTCTCTCACTGGTTGTTCAAACTACTGAACACTGAGCAGTGTCCAACACACTCGACTCTGATCGGTTTGAACTCTGATCATTTCTTCCAACACCAAGGCAGACTTTCCTCACAGTTTTTGATTGAAAGTTTTATATATATATGAGAGGTGAGAGGCATGTAAAAGACCCATTGCTGACTTTCGTAAAGAGTAGGCTGCAAAGCCGTCATCGTGTTTCAGATGATTGGCTGTAGCGACTCTCGAGAACGGGAAAAAGTCGAAAAGAAAGAAAAAAAAAAAAAAAAAAAAAAAAAAAAATATATATATATATATATATATATATATATATATATATATATATATATATATATATATATATATATATATATATATGATTTTCTGAGTAGATCCTTCCGTAGGAGAGTGCTCAATACTTTTTGGTAGAACAAATAATAAAAATAAAAGGACACGACAAAGACTTTCGATTGAAACTCCATGGAGTTTCAATAGAAAGTCTTTGTCCTGTCCTTTTATATTTTTATTTTATTTATATATATATATATATATATATATATATATATATATATATATATATATATATATATACATATATATATATATATATATATATATATATATATATATATATATATATATATATATATTCTTTTCCTTTCAGCTTTTTTCCTTTTTCAGGGGTCGCCACAACGAATCATCTGATTCGCACATTGGCTTTGGCATAGGTTTTTACATCAGATGGCCTTCCTGACAGAAACAGGACAGAAACACGCTGTTTTTTTTACATGCCACTCACCAAGACAGTGAGAGACATGGCCGGCCTTTGATAACCCAATTAGCTGCACTGGGGGGACAATGACAACCTTGTAGAGAGTGGGACTCGAACCCCCAACCCTAGAATCAGAACTCCAGTACCCTATACCACTAGGCCACCACTGCCTCTCTCTCTCTCTCTCTCTCTCTCTCTCTCTCTCTCTCTCTCTCTCTATATATATATATATATATATATATATATATATATATATATATATATATATATATATATATATATATATATATATATATATATATATATGTATGTATACACATGTTGGTGGGATTAAGGAGGTCCTCAAAGTATTCCCTCCACCTCCCAATGACATCCCTAGTCAAGATGAGCAGCTCCCCACCTCCACTGTAAACAGTATTTGTGGAGAACTCCTTCCCCCTCCTGAGGTGTTGAATGGTGGTCCAGAACCTTTTTGAGGCCAACCAATAATCACTCTCCAGGCCCTCACCGAACTCCTCCCATGTTTGAGATTTTGCATCCATGACAGCTTCAGCTGCAGCACATTTGGCCTGCCGGCACCTACCTGCTGCCTCGGGAGTCCCACAGACCAATAAGACCTGATAGGCCTCCTTTTTCAGCTGGACGGCCCCCATCACCACAGGTGTCCACCACCAGGTTTGGGGGTTACCGCCATGGCAAGCACCAACGACCTTCCAGCAAGAGCTATGGGCTGCCACCTCAGCAATGGAGGCACAAAACATGGCTCATTTTGATTACATGTCACTCGCCTCCCCCGGGACGTGGCTGTAGCTCTGCCGGAGATGGGAGTTAAAGGCCTCTCAAACAGGAGACTCTGCCAAATGTTCCCAGCAGACCCTAATTACACACTTGTGCTTGCCGGGTCTGGAATGCAGCCTCCCCCACCATCGAAGGTGGTGATCGATTGACAGCTCAGCTCCGCTCTTCACCCGAGTGTCCAGAACATGTGGCTGCAAGTCCGGTGACATGACTACAAAGTCGATCATCGAACTGCAACCTAGGGTGTCCGGGTGCCAAGTGCACTTATGGGTACCCTTATGTTTGAACATGGTGTTCGTGATAGACAAACTGTGACAAGCACAGAAGTCCAACAACAAAACACCATTCAGGTTCAGACTAGAGAAGCCGCCGTTACCGTTCACACCCTTCCAGGTCACACTATCATTGCCCACATGGGCGTTGAGGTCTCCCAAGACAACGAGTGAGTCTCCCAAGGGAGTGTTCTCCAACACACCCCGTAAAGACTCCAAGAAGGGTGAGTACTCTGAACTGTCATTTGGTGCATAAGCACAAATAACAGTCAGGACCCGTAACTCCACCTGAAGGTGGAGGGAAACTACCCTTTCATCGACTGTGGAGAACCCCAATGTTTCGGCACTGATTGGAGGGGGGGGCAACAAGGATGCCCACACCGGCTTGCCGCCTCTCCCCATGAGCAACTCCAGAATGGAATAAGGTGAGGCCTATCTCGGGATGGGTGGTTCCAGAGCCCAAGCTATGCGTTGAGGTGAGTCCGACGACATCTAGTCTCACATTGTACCCGGTCCCTTATTTACCCCCCCCCCCCCCCACACACACACACACACACACACACCACACACACAGGTGGTGGGTCCCTGAGAGGGCGGACCCATGTATCCTTTGTGGGCTGGCCCAGCCAGGCTCCATGGGCAGAAGCCCGAAGACCAGGCACTCGCCTTCGAGCCCCTCCCCCAGGCCTGGCTCCAGACGATATATATATATATATGATTAGGCATTCATAGTAAAAAATATTCATAGCATAAAATAAATATACTTGGAATGTATATGAAAGTATAAGAATTGTGTATATAATACTGTAGTGGTGAAAATTGGCCATCTAGTACAGATTAACAGAAGTCTACAAACATTCATGTGCAAATTAAAGTGCACGGTGTGCTGTGAGAGGTGACAGTGCAGTGCAGAGCCTTTCGTTGACATGGTAATTGGCTGTCCAGAGAAAATGAACTAAAAAGACAGGATGACATGCGACTTAAAATGTAGATTGAGCTGTGAACCTGGGGAGGCACTTATATGGTAGTTTGAATGCGGCTAATGAGAGATAGGGGTCAACCGATTTTGTATTTGTAATTCACTTTTTGTTTTTCCAAATCCATTCATTCAATCATTTTATTAGCCGCTTAATCCTAATTAGGGTCACAGGGAGACTGACGCCTCTCTCAGCTGACTCTGGGCAAGGGTGGGGCACACTCTGGACTCAACGCTCACTGGACAATTACATAGACAACACACATACAAACACCTACATCAAGGCCAATTTGGAACAGCAGATTACTGTAGTTTATTTTGCATGTGTTTGGACTGTGGGAAGAAACCGGATTACACAGAGGAAACCCACTCAAGCATGCAGAAGAGAACATGCCAAGTCTGGTACAAAGATTAAACACCAGGCCAGGAGGATGTGACAGAGCAGCGCTAAGTAGTGGACAGTCAGAGGGAAATATTATAAATCAAACTCAGATCACAGTGGGACAGGAGGACCACACACACACACACACACACACACACACACACACACACACACACACAGGGGCTGCTTAAGCTAAACGTTCAGAGTCTTTCTGAAGGTGTATCTGTGGCAGTGTGAATGTGGCGTGAAATGAGTCTCTCTGATATTTAATTAAAGCGAAGGGAGGGGGTGGACACTCACACCCTTCATCCAGTATGGTTGAAGCCACTGTGTGCAAAATAAGGATGCGAAAGCAGACCAAGGAGACACGTGTTTATCTTCACACACTTAACTTCTGTATGAAGTGTGTGTATGTATCCAAGTCCACTTTTCCCGAAATATTTACAAGTCAATCATCTAAAAATATGTAGTTAAGACAGTATATGTTAGTATTTCACCACCTGGTGTGGGTCTGTCTGGGGTGAACACAGGCATTAATCGATGAACAAGAGGAAAAAAAAAGAAAAAAAAAGAAAAATAAATAAAAACACACGTTATTCCATGATTCTTCAGGTTGCTTCAATGCCCAGAATGACATCATCAGCTGTCAGCTGGAAATGAAATTGTGTAAATATTGCATCAGTGTGGCTCACTGACAAAGTTTCACATTTTAATTTGAAGTTCACAAAGCCATCAGTCCAAGGAGAAGAAAAAGAAGTGAGCGAGAGTGTAGAAATATAACAAAGGGAACAGAAAATCAGTAGCACTCAGTATGTTGATGGCGATGGAGGTCACGAACATCGGTAGCGTTGATACAGCAAAGTAATATATTATTATTATTATTATTATTATTATTATTATTATTATTATTATTATTATTATTATTTTTATTATTGTTATTGTTATTGTTATTATATTTACCTCTATTATTCAGCCAAGCTGTTAAATTAGTTAAATACGTGATGTGCTCATGTATAAAGAGAATATGCAGACAGTTCGAAGGATGAGCTGACCAGGCACTCATCTGATATGCTTACAGCTCACCACATTTATTCATAATTAATTAGATATTAATTAATTGTCTATAAATAAATTCTCTCTTTCAGATGAGCAGTGTGTCGGGTTAAGACACTGTGTGCTCTGCCACCTTTTCCAACCTTAAAGGCATGATACTGCTGAATAGAGAACTTAGTGAAGGAAATATTAGAATACAAAGATTCCACACTTTCCGCGGTTAATAGAGACAGAGACCCTCCAAGTCCGCTGATTTCCACAAAGTAGTATCGACCCCCCCGACTGACGTATATGTCCATGTATATGTGTACATAATAACAATAAATACATATTCAACACTATAAATGCTTATAAAAGCAATTAAACATTCAAAAATAATACATAAGATGTAAATAAAATATAAATACACACACATACTAGTACAGACGTGCGCGCACACCGAGATGCGAACCTCACATAAAAATGTAAGTAGTTTTGTTGGGGGGTTGTGGGTTGTTTTTTGTTTTTGTTTATTTGGGTTTTTCTTTTTGCATAATTGGCCTGGTTTTGCTGTATTTTCCTTCACTTTTTCCCTATTTTTTTCTTAATGTCCTTATATTTTTATTTTTCAATGAATATTTTTTTAAAAACCTGTGCTCTGAAGCAGCAGGAACAGAAGCACAAAGTAGCGAGGGCTCACTGTACTCACTATTTTGTTTGCAGTACCACTTAATGATATGAGTGTCATGGAGAGGATGGAGCCTACCTCAGCTAACACTAAGTGACGATAGGGAACACCCTGAACAGCTCACCATACCAACACACACACACACACACACACACACACACACACACACACACATAGGGGCAATTTGGAAGAGCCTGCTAGTGTAACGTGCATGTCTTTGGGCTTTGGGAGGAAACCGCAGTACCCAGAGGAAGCACGTGAAGAACATGTAAATGCCAAATAAAAATGCCCAAACCAGGGTCTCGAACCCAGGACCTTCTTGCTGTGAGGCAGATGTGCCAATAACTATAACAAAGTGTCACCTGCGTTAGAATAAGTAGAACAAGAGTAGTTCATTCTGGAACAGCTGTCTGTCTTCCTTTCGGCTTTTTCCCTTTTACTCGGGAGTCACCACAGTGAATCATCTGATTCGCACGTTTGATTTGGCAGAGGTTTTTACGTCGGATGCCCTTCCTGTCACAACCCTTTTTAGCAAGGGACAGAAACACGCTGACGGCTTTGCAGCTACTCCTTACGAAAGTCAGCAATGGTTCTTTTACATGTCTCTCACCATAGACAGTGACAGACATGGCCCGCCTTTGATAACCCAGTTAGCCGCACTGGGGGACAGCAAACCTCCAAAAAGCCATGGAAATTAACTGCACGGCACCCTGAGCCTGACCAACTACCACACTTCCAAAACATTGGATGAACTACTTTAAATTTAAAATAGCCACCAAATATACAATCAGATCTGGTGAAACTTGGTCCGACATCAAATATTCTGATTCTGAATAGATATCACTATTTATATAGATATCAAATTTCACTAAGATTCATCAAAAACCCTGAACAGGAATTTACCAGCAGAGAGACAGACCATCCAATCAGTAAACCCTTCATTAAGAACCCAGACTGTACTATAATTACATCAAACTGTCATCCAGGAAAAACATGCAAGTATAAATTGAGAGACCGCAAACTCCTCCCCATAATGAGTAATTGGGGCAGTAGTAGCCCCGTGGACTTTGCATAAGTATTAACTAAAGTAACATGAACATTTATCTATTAATTACATGATCATTTGTCTTGAAGGCCAAATAAGAAAGACTTGCAGCTGAGTCCTTTACCATATATGGAACGGGACAAGACGTCTTTTGAGAAGGTGTACAATGTGCGCTTTCTGTGTGACCCTCGGGTGTACTGTGTAGGCGCTTGGGCACCGCAGTCGACTGAGGCATAGTTTGATGCGTTCAGTGCTCATGTAAGCTTTAAAGTCAATAAACATTGTCTGTTTCTGCTTCTGCCTATTGAACCACCCAGAACACAGACCGTTACAGTCCACAGTTATTTACTGAGCAAGACACTGAAGGTACTGCAAAATAAATTCCCTACACGTGTTCAACCTAATCAAGCCCGTATTCCCTCCTTTGAAAAAGGAGCTCCGCCTTATGGATCAGAGTAGTGATTGCTTAGTCACAGTTGATTCCATTACATTTTAATGTACAGCGTTTCTTTCATTCTACGCCGCTAAGTGTCTAAACGGCTCACACAAGCACTCTGTCTTTATTAACCTTCAATTCTTGTACAGTTATAATGGTGACTGTTTTAATCGAATGAAAATGGAAACCTAAGGCACATCCATATTCAGCCGATCCGTACGAGATGTCTAATGGATCCTAACCGTTGCTAGTTAGAGCTCTGACAAACTCGTATATCTGTTGTGGACACAATGGCTATAAAAATCAATATTCACCTGAACAATGAGGCTGTTATAGGAAACACCATGGTGTGTGATGAATCACTCCAGCCTTGTCAGATTTATCAGACCGTTTCACAAAAACAAGGAGCACAGCCTTCACTGAGCTGTGTGTATGTGAGCAAGTGTGTGTAGGTGTGTGGGTATATATATATATATATATATATATATATATATATATATATATATATATATATACACACACACACACACACACACACACACACACACACACACACACACACACACACACACACACGCACACACACACACACGCACGAGTAGTGTTCCCAGACTTGTTCCTCCCCCTCCAAGCCAATCAATATGTGTTGCCATCAACGATGGGATCTAAACAGAGTTATTAAAATATTTGGAGCAAGGCCTTGGTCCTCCATCATCTGACATTTCAGCGTGAGAAAGACAAGAGAATCTGGCTGCTGCCCAAATATAGTGCCCCAGGCTCCTTCCCTTTAAAGGGTACAGCGAAAGAGACTGACAGAGCGGCTCGCTTCCGACGGGTAGCACCTGACCTTCAAGGTGAAGTGCTGATTGCATACATGTAACAGAGCATGAGCCCAAATTTGGATTCAAAGTGTGGTATTAAAGTAAAAGTGATGCGAAAATCTCAATGCTAAAGGGTATATATTTAAATTTTTGATAAAAAAAAAAATATGTTAAATGTATGACTGGAATATGATTAAAGTTATTTTTACAAAGGTGTTTGTTTCTCTATCGTTTTTTTTTAATATATTAAAATAAATGTATTTTTATAAATTCAAAGATGACTCAATGGGAGACGAAATCCTCCTCAATCCCACCAACATGCCAATTGTGGAAGAGGTAGAGACTGAGGTACAGGAGGGAGTCTGCCCATGACCAGGGTGTAGTTCGCCAAGTGAGCTAAAAAGTTCAATAGTGGCTGGGCTCCTTGGGATGGACAAGATACCTCAGGGCCCTGGATGTTGTAGAGCTGCCTTGATTGACACATATCTGCAAAAATCGTACAGTCATCGTGGGCCGTACCTCTGAATTGGAAAACCAGGGTGGTAGTTCCCCTTTTTAAAAATAGGGAATGGAGGGTGTGTTCCAACTATCATGGAATCACACTCCTCAGCCTGCCCTGGAAAGTCTAAGCAGGAGTACTGCAGAGGAGGACCCAACCAATGGACGGTCAACAGAGGATTCAGGAGGAAAAGTGTGGTTTTCGTCCTGCATGCAGTACTCTCAACTAGCTCTACACACTCTACAGGATAGTGGAGGGGGCATGGGGGTTTGCCCACCCTGCCCAGATGTGCTTTGTAAACTTGGGCATTTTTCAGCTGTGTTCCATGGGCCATGGGACACCATGAAATTTAAAATCAACATATTTCCCCCTTAAAATTATACATTTTCTCAGTTTAAACTTTTGACCCCATCATCTATGTTCTATTCGGACTAAAAAAATATTGAAATTTGCACTTCCATTTCATGACATTCAGTTTTTTTCACAATTTGTATAGTGTCCCAATTTTTTGGAATCCGGTTTGTAGGTTGGCATACATTACATTTTCTCATTAATGCAATTCTTGACGATAACATCTACAGAAACCAATCTGACTTTATGAGAGCATGGTGTTTACTATCCAACTATATATTATAACCAATTAGCTAATCAGTGTGGTGAAAAATCACACTATCTAGTATAATGGACTGGGTAAAACCAAAAGAAAGTTAAAAGAGAAGCAAATACATTGAATATATCAAAAGAAGGAGGCTGTGTCAGTAATTAACACATTCTCATGCAGGAGACCAGAGCACTGTGATTTAATTAGCAGAACATATGGACACAGCGTGTGATAGCCAATAAATAAACACATGGCAGTGTTGTGAAGGACGAAACGGCTCATGTAGGAAAGATTCTCTTGCTTTGTTGGACCTGATAAAATGAATGTGTGCTGAACTATGTACCTTAGCACAAATGCATTTAACTGAAATCTATCTGACTGAATTATTTGCTAAATAACTTAAATATGACATGTAAAATATCTGAGTTACATTAGCTGAATATAAAATCTAGTGAGCTACAGCTGTTAAAAACATGGTGTGCGCTTAACGTTTTTAACACTTTTAAAGTTTATCGTTCATACCCCCCCAAAAAACAAAACAAAACAGGAAGTAAGTAGTACATTATCTCATCAATAGCATATTAATGCTGAAAATAATGTGAACTATGACAAAGTGCTTGTGTAACAGATAGTCAAAGCTTCATTTGTCAAGTTATGACAACTCAAATTGAATTTATTGCAAATTTAAATGTGTATAATAATACTCAGAAGCATTTTTATTTGTAATTTTTAGCAAGTTTTAGATTCTACATTGGATTCCTTCTCTGCTTGTATTGTATGATTATGTCTTTTATGTAGTATCAAATCAGTTGGACATCATTTTTCGCCCAATAGTATTGTTTAGAATTGACTCCTGTTCTACACCAACAATTCTCAGGAATCTAACCAACATTCATTTAATTTTCCCTTAAGGTGTGAACTGGGGCAGGGCTTATTCAGATATACTGCTTTCTTTCTCCTGATGTCATATCCACCTCATTGTAAATGTAAGCTATGAAGTGGTGTTAACATCGTGTTCATATTACAAAGGCACCACCTCTTTTGCAGTCAAAATGCTTTCCACTTTTGTTGTTGTTGTCTGTTTGACTCGATCAAACTGTGAAATGTATCAAACATTCATTAGGGTTCCAGGTAAAATGTTAAAACAGGTAACACTAAAAGTTTTAACAGTTACGGACAATGTGCATACAGGTGGATCTTGAATCGTTTGCTGAATTTTACTTGGACCATGCCAGAATTTGCCCCAGTATCATGACAGATTTGTAAATTTAATATGCATGGAAGATTTCTTCTGGTCAATGTATAAATTAATGCATAATCTTCAGGTTTTTCTTTATTCACTAGGATGGCCTGACAACATTGATGTAGATGGTAAAAAGAGCAAACAACTATGTTATAAGTTTTTAGCATGAAGATGTTTAAATACACAATAGGCCCCCGTTATTCGCGGGGGTTCGGTTCCGGCCCCTCCCGCGAATCAAGATAATCCGCGAGTTCTGTACCCGGAAGTAAAACCCTATGTATCATATTACATGCATTAAAATATGTTTCTTAAACACATTCTATAGAAAGTCTTATTCATTAATACAGTATTAATGTAGTAAAATGTAGTAAAAACGTTTTAATTTTGTATTGTGATATTTATTGATAAACTATATATACAGTACAGATGCTGCCCAACTTACGAACGAGTTAAGTTCCAGATGGCCGTTTGTTAGATGAATTTGTTCGCAAGTCGTTACAGGGCATTCTTTATAGGGGAACCTATGTTTAAACCTTGTATAAGTAACCTATACAAGTTTGGACTGTATACAATCTCTGTCTCTCTCTCTCTCTCTCTCTCTCTCTCTCTCTCTCTCTCTCTCACACACACACACACACACACACTCGCACGCCCACCCACACACCCACACACACACCCACACACACACACACACACACACACACACACACACACACACACGCGCGCGCGACAATTCAACTGGACAAATGAACTGGTCTGCTTCGTGTTTAAACTCCTGGTTCCTCTCAAGCACAGCACAGTGGATCTGATCATATTTACAGAGAATTTCACTCTTCTCCAATTCATTATAATACTGGAGTCAATTTGTTTATTCTTTGAAAGTTTTGGTAGGAGTTCAGAAATGTATTGGTTCTGCTTCTCTTCCCAGACCTCTGCTTGGTGTAAAGCATGTCTCAGCCATGCCCCTCTGCCTGAGCCTAGTATGCCTCGAGCCTAGCATAGTATACTTCAGGATGATGTTTAATGATATGTCATACTTATATTTATGATATATCTTTCTGTATATTTTATTCCATTTCTATTTCTACTTGTTCTTTAATTTAATTTCACTCTCACTTTCGACCTTGGACAGCCATGTTCGTATCTCTGGATGTTCGGAAAAAGAAAGTTCATAAGTTGGGGAGCATCTGTGTGTGTGTGTGTGTGTATATATATATATAAAGAACATAAAAGTGTGACATAATGAACTTTCACCCAGACCCAGAATGCAGGAGGCAGTGTGAGATGGCACAGAGTGGGTTTATTATTCAAAGGGGAAGCACTTAAGCAGAGTTCACACACTTTAAATACTGTGCTGATGCCAAAAAAAACCCCACAAACAACATTAAACACTGGAACCAGGAGCCAGAGAGAACACAAGGAAGCAGGGATTTTGATCTGAGACAATCTTCTGGCGCAGAGGTGAGCGTGTGGTTTGTTTTATAGAAAGTAGATGAGAGGAATGAATTCAGGTGTGAGCTACTACAATCAGCCTGTGCAGCTCAGCCACGCTCCTCATCCAGAGCAGAGAGAAAATAAGAGTTAGAGAACATAGCCGCCAAAATCAAAGTTCCCCCAAAAACACAGACCATAACAAAAAGGGCATAAAAGAACAAGAAATGTAATAAATTGGATAAACGAAAAAAAACGATAAACATGCTGCAGCACAGTACATAAAATCACACACACACACACACACACACACACACACACACACACACACACACACACAAACATTCTAAACATTAATGTAGGTACAGTACTGGAATAATAATTGAAAAAGACTTCAATACCACAGTGCTTTACAACAGTTCAGATGATTATTCCTCTTCAGACACTTCAGAGGAAACTGTCATTTTTTCAGGAGAAAGTCTTATTTCTCCAGAAGAAACATCCAACGCCGTTACCTTTTCTGGTGCTTAGCGAGAGAAGATGCAGGGTGTTTGAGTGGCATCATAGAGCTTAACTGGTAATTAAAACACAATAAAAAAATGCACATTGACAACTTGTGAGAAAAAATGGGCCGAAACATCAACCAATCAGTAGGAGGGAGAACAGCCATTGGCTGAATTTGAATCACGTGACAGTTACTCTACAATTAGCAAATATGCAGGGGCTCAAGTGCAGAACCGCTAATAGTCAAGGGCCTACTGTGTTGCACTGTTTTCTTGCAAAACAGTAGCTATTTTGTTTTGTTCGACCCCACCTCATTGGCCACAAGTAAAAGTCTTCAGCCATACCTCCGCAGTTACTGACATAATTTCAAATGTTTGTTAATCACCCTACCTACCCTGTCTCAAACCAGCTATCTGTGTTTCCCTCCCAATTGGCAAACCCTCCTTTTTATGTGTTGTTTCCTGCACCTGCATCATATCTTCGAGATCTTGAATCCTTCTTCTCCTGACCTCTAAAGATGCCCAGTGAAACAGTTTTCACTATCATCACTTATGGATTAGTGCTGAGACTCAGCAATGTACAACTCGTTTGAGTTATCCGTAGTCTGGTCAAGTGCATTGACGAGCCAACTTGAATAATTTATTTGTAACTTCAAGGGGATTGTTTTGCCTGGTACTGTAGAGCAAACACAACATATAAATATATGATTCATTTAGTTGTCTTCCAATGAAAATATTAATTTATCCATTTTCCGATCCACGTAATTGTAATTAGGGTTGCATGTAGGCTGGTGCCCATTTCAGCCAACTCAGGACTGGGGCAGAGTACACCCTGGACAGCTCGCCAGGCCATCGCAGGGCAGAAGCATGCTGAAGGCTATGCAGCCTACTTTTGACAAAAGTCACCAATGGTTCTCTTATATGAACCTCTCACCACATACAGTGAGAGACATGGCCAGCTTTTGATTACCCAGTTAGCTGCACTGAGGGGACGGCAGTGTCAATTCTGTGATAGTGGGGCTTGAACCCCAATCTTGAGATCAGTAATCTAGCATCATACCACCGGGCCGCCGCTGCTCCCGATGAAAACATACAAATGGCATTATAATTTCTTTCAAAAACAGCAAGTCAAGCTACAATATTTGTTGTCAATAATTGATTTGTTCTCTTATTGATAAATTACTCAAGCTTTGGTTCAGTAGTCCCAACACTACTATGGATCCACTATCTTCTAAACCCAGGAAGACTTCTTGCCATGTACCTTGGCTCTCGAATATAGTTCAAGCAATCAAAGAGAATTAAGAGCAGCAAAAAGAAAGCAGATAAATTTACAATAAACAAACAACAAAAAATGTGTTTTCCTGTACAAATTCTCATCTGATATAATGTCTGCTAAAACTGGATTCAATCAGAAAAACCTGTACATCTCTGTACAAGATCTGTGCAAACTACACAATATCTTTCACTTTTACTTAACCCATCAGCTTCTCTTGCTCCTTCATGACCCCTGAAGATTTTTCCAACTTTTTAAAGGTTAAAATTCAGCAAATCTTTCAGACATTCACTCCCACCCAAACACCTGCACTAAACTTTAAAGATTCACCTTTATTTGCACAGTTTCCCAATCAAGCAACAGAAGAGATCATACAAGTCACCTTGTTATATGATCTTACTACCGGCCCATTGGATCAAAACACTTCCACATTGCTCCACACCACTGATCAAAATTTTCTTCCCTTCATCACCACATTTATCAGTACCTTCTGAACATATAATCAAAACAGCCAGGATTACTACATCTTGATAAAACCCACTATTAAGCCTTCAGACTTCAACAATCACTGACCAGTGTCAGCTCTTCTCTTTTGCTCCACATTCTTGAAGGCACTTGGATGTCTACAATCAACTTATAGAACGATTTTTAGGATTCTAATCATTCTGGTTTCAACGATCAAATACCACAGAGAATGACCTTTTTATTCTTGCTATCTTGGAAATTGTGGCTCTTCATGGCCATGGCTTGCTTTCTACCAGAAATGACTTTCATATAAAATGATACTGAAGGGATCCACATCATCTCCTTGTAGATTCTCCACAGGTGTCCTTCAGAGCTCAGTATTTGATCCTTTTTTGTTTGCGGTTCATCCTTTGTCTTTCAGTGAGGTAATATTCTCTCCTACCCCTTGTATCCAGATCACACTCAATTTATCCTTTTGTTTCCGATCTCAGACACTCATGTCATTCACCCGAACCACTGCGTGCCTGGCAGCTAATACCGTATGGATGAGACTGAACCCCAGAAGACTGAATTCCTCTTCATCCCAGCTAAGTTATTCACATCAGCATGGTCGTGCAGTGTTTAGCATATCTGCCTAAAAGTAAAAAGGTCCTGGGTTTGATTCCTGAGCTCTGCGAGGTTGCTTGTTTTCTATGTACTGCGTGGGTTTCCTTCAGGTACTATGGTTTCATCCCACAGTCCAAAAACATGCACAGTAGGGTAACTGGCTGTCCCAAATCGCCCCTAGGTGTGAGTGTGAGTGCAAATGGTTGTGTGAATGTTTGGCCGTATAATGGTCTGCCCTTGCCCCGAGTCGGCTGAGATGAGTGCCAGCCTCTCCAATACCCTAATTAGAATCAAGCATCTTAGAGAATGAATGAATGAATGAATAATTCATCCACACATCAGGATCTTTTAATCACACTGGTTCTCTCCTATCACACACAAGCACAATCCAATCAGGGAGGGCAAGGACAAGCATGTGCTTCTTCCCCGGCACATGATGCTACTAAGTAAACCACATTTTTCAAAATGCTGTACATTTATATGCAAGATGAGCGTAATACTTTGAGAAGTGATGTCCACCAGTTATGGATGTGTTCACAGATTTCAGTGATTGACAAATCATTGCCTTAAGTATCAGATAAGTAAGCGAATGCCATTCCATCCCTCAGAGAGCTTGGGAAATTAGCTCTTATGAGACTAGGCTACTGTAACCCACTCCTGGCAGGTCTGCCTCTGAGTGCCATGTTTCCTCTGTAACTGATACTGCTGTACAATACTTTTGCAACTTCTCTCAAGTTCTCATATACCATTCTATGGCTATGCTTCCTCCATTGGCCTTCTCGAGCTGACCACATCACATTGATGGTGTTGACTGAGTCAAAAGTGGTCCAACACTCTCCTACCTAAAAAAACAGCAGAATTCATGATGTTCTCTGATCCTCTAGCACTGCTCGACCCGTCCCATCATCCATCAAGGTAGAAGAAAGATACAGTATACACCTGGACAATTGAAGACTTCTTTTTTGCAGTACTTAGATTAGACCTTTCTGTGTTTATTCCTATTGAAAAATAAATCAATAAATAATAAAATAAATTACATGTATGATTTCTTGCTGCATCACCCATCATTAATTAACTATTTAATTAATTTATTCATTCATTTGTTGACCTACTTCCAGGGAGGCAGAAATGTATCTCATCTAATGCTGGCCAGCATCCTTTATAGATAACAAGATCATTGCAGGGCCTATACACACACAACCATTCAAACTCACAGCCAGGGCCAATTTGGATCAGTCACATATCCTAATCTGCACGTCTTTGGACTGTGAAAAGAAACCAGTGAACCCAGAAAAACCCGCACAAGCATGGGGGCAATATCCAAACTCCAAACTCCAAACACACACACACACACACACACACACACACACACACACACACACACACACACACACACACACACACACACACACACACACCACAGCAGATGTGCTAACCACTATACCACCATGACTTCATCTGTCAACCCATATTTAAACTGATGGTATTTATACCCCAGATTCTACTTAGCAAGATTGGAATTTATTGCCTGATAAAATCTTCAACGCTCTTACGTAAGTGACACTTGATAAAAGCAGCTGCAATGTCATAAATGTTTTACATTAAATTAACTTGAAAATAAAATGCAGTTAACATAAGTAAGTACATGAGTTAGTAAGTTTTTAAAGCTATCTGTAGTCTCAGCTTTTAAAATGTGAAAAAAATATTCACACTCAAAATAACAGTTTATTTTCTTAACCATCATTGGAAAAGTTGTGACAATCAAAGTGGATGCCAGTTAGCATTAGAAAAAAAAAATAAATAAATAAATAAATAATAATAATAACAACTGATGTTTAATTTTGCGAACCGAATGAGCTCTTTAACTAATAAGTCCAAGTTTAAGTAACTATCGTAGATAAATGGCTACTTCAGAAGTTAGTTGCTATCACCATGGGATATGAGGCAATAAATATAAATAAATATCCCTTATACACAGTGCATTTTTATAAACTTCATATTTTTCAGTAACTATGGCTGCCGCCGCTGACAGAATGGATGCAGTAAGCTTGAAATCACAAATCACAAATGGTCACACTGTGACCACACATTAAAAAGATCGATAGAAAAATGGAGGGATGGAGGAAGGAGGAAAAAAAATGCCTGTCTAAAATCAATAGCGAGCTAATCCGTGAAAGTAAGCGAGACACTAATGGACGGCCATTTATTTCCCGTACCCACAGAACCACAGAACCAACGCTTAATAGTGCGCGGTCGGATAATTAGCACCGCCAATTAACATCAGAGGACAGTCTATGATGGATATCGAGGGTGTGACGAATCGGATCAGTGTAAACGCTTGCTCCAGTCACACACACCACTGGAGCAAAAATGGACGGAAAAGTAATAGCACCAGCACAGAAAACACAAAATAAATTCTGCCGAAGTGACAACACATTGATGTAGGCTGGGTCCCAAAGTGCTATATTACTTGGTTACAATATATAGTATGACAAACCTGTTGCCATAGTTACTGAATGTGGTACATTGTATATAAGAGTACATTGGAAGAAGAAGAAGAAAAGGAAAAAAAAAAAAAACGATTCAACCTTGTATACGTGCACACTCGCACACACACTGCTGCAAGCTTTTTAAAAATGCAGTATACAATTACAGAATCCAACCTCACTACTGTTAATTAACACACACACACACACACAGACACACACACACACACACACACACACACACAGCATTAATGAACCCATACATCACCTTGCTAATCTAGCATTCATTAGCATGCACAGTGGAGCTCTTCACCGTGCTTCTTGGTTAACCGCATTCTGTTGATAAGCTCAAGTTCTTTTTCGAGTACTGGTTCTCGTCCTGTTTATGGTTCTAAACCAGTTAAATTAGCTCTAGGCCCGATTCTGCAGATTTGCTTTTGTTTTGTTGTTCTAATCGTGGTTTTGGTTTTTGGTCTACATTGTACAGATATACCTTGACTTAAGTCATTTCAAGTTAAGTTGTTCTTGATTATACATTGGTTTTCAAAAATATATGGAAAACAATAAATAAAAATAAAGTTTATGTCATTATTATCATATATTACCATTATATATTACAAGGTTGAGGGTTTGAGCCCCACAGGGTTGTCACTGTCCCCCCCCCAGTGCGGCTAACTGGGTTATCAAAGGCGGGCCATGTCTGTCACTGTCTATGGTGAGAGGTTCATGTAAAAGAACCATTGCTGACTTTCGTAAAGAGTAGCTGCAAAGTCGTCAGCGTGTTTCTGTCCCTTGCTAAAAAGGGTTGTGACAGGAAGGGCATCCGACGTAAAAACCTCTGCCAAATCAAACGTGCGAATCAGATGATTCTCTGTGGCGACTCCCGAGTAAAAGGGAAAAAGCCGAAAGGAAGACAGACCATTATATATTACAGTACGTAATACTCGCGGATTTTGCTCTCAAAGGCCTTTTTTCATAATGCTTTTAAATTAGCGCAGTGCATCTCAATTATTTTCTGTGACGTTCCCTCTAGGAAGAAAAAAAAAAAAAAAAAATATATATATATATATATATATATATATATATATATATATATATATATATATTCCACCCCCACCCACCCCCACAAATAGTATTATTTGTGTATAAAATTGTTATTAAGACACCTCTGCATAACATTGTGACTTTATTAACATTAAAGAGAAAAAAATAATAAATAAATTAAAAAAAAATAATTCTGGTATAGTATGGCAAAAAAGCATGTTCCCCAAGGTTATATGTGCTCCCCCTGGCACCCCCCCCCCAAGGGGGACGCGCCCCACTATTTGAGAAGCACTGAATTAGCGTCAGCCCTGGCAAATTATAAATATGCATCATTCTGATATTACCGGCACGTGATTCAAATTTAGCCAATGGCTGAGAGCTTTTGTTTCTCCCTCCTGCTGACTGGTTGCAGATGATATAGACACCTCTTCTTGTTTTCTTCGTGCACACGTTATCTACGTGATTGCAATTCAATTTTTTTGTGTGTTTTTAATGATTATGTAAGCCCTGTGGTGTCACTCAAACGCCCTGTATCTTCTCTAGCTTCTGGTAAGGAGCCTAAGCACTTTTTTTTATTCATATATATTATCACAGTACAAAATTAAAAACATTTTTACTTAAACATTACTACATTTTACTGAATTATTACTGTATTGATGAATAAGACTGGCTATAGAAATGTGGGCTTTCTGTATGAGTGTGTGTGTGTGTGTGTGTGTGTGTGTGTGTGTGTGTGTGTGTGTGTGTGTGTGTATATATATATATATATATATATATATATATATATATATATATATATATATATATATATATATATATATATATATATATATATATATATATATATATATTCTTCTTCCAGATTTTTCTCTTTTCTCAGGGGTCGCCACAGCATATCATCTGATTCGCACATTTGATTTGGCATATGCGTTTACGTCGGAAGGGACAGAAACACGCTGACGGCTTTGCAGCTACTCTTTATGAAAGAAAGCAATGGTTTTTTTTTCACATTAACCTCTCAGCATAAACGGTGAGAGACATGGCCTGCCTTTGATAACCCAGTTAGCTGCACTGTGAAGACAGTGACAACCTTGTGGAGAGTGGGACTCGAACCCCCAACCTTAGGATCAGCGATCCAGCGTATACATACACTGTAGGCCCTCGACATTCACAGGGGTTCGGTTCTGAGCCCTCCCGCGAATCGAGATAATCCGCGAGTTCTGTACCCAGAAGTTAAACCCCATGTATCACGTCACATGCGCGAATGAGCAGCCGAAAGTAAAATACTATGTATCTATTACATGCGCTAAAATATGCTTCTTCAACACAGTCTATAGACAGTCTTACTCTTTAATACAGTATTAATCTAGTAAAATATAGTAATGATTCAGAAAAACTTTTCAATTATTACTCATTTTTATTGATGATAAAATATAAACATTATACAGCATATACTGTTGTAAAGCACTCGTTTTAAAGTCTTTTTCAATTATTATTCCAGTACAGGTCCTAAGTTAATTCTGAGAATGTTTGTGTGTGAGATTTTATGTTTTGCAGCATGTTTAACAAATGATACCAAAAGGATAAACTTCATTACGCTTCATGTCCTTTTACAATGAACTTGGAGTGACGTCTTGGAGTGACGTCCCAAGATGGCGCTGCCTAGAGGGCAACGTCGTGGAGTTCTTAGAGTCAAATTGTTTATTTGTTCGTTTTAATTTGTTTTATTTGTTTGTTCATGTTTTACACTATGCTTGTCTATGATCGGTCGACCCTACTACAGCTATGAGTAGCTTCAGCTTCGGGCAACTAAGCGCGCAACAACTTCTAATATACTATGTGAGCTCAATGCTAACCGCACCCAGATTAACAATAAGCCCACTTCATGCCATACAGCTTGAAAATGTTCAGTCCCTGCAAAACAAGATGGACGAGCTTCATGCTCAGATTGCAGCGCAGAGGGATCTATAGGACTGTGTTTCTCTGGAACATGGCTCGAGGAGAGTATACCCGATGAGCCAATTGCACCAGCCAGTTACACGGCCTTCATCCCCTGCAATCCCAAGCGCCGGAGTCGTCGTCTGGCCCCTTCGAGCCTGGGCTTCTTGTTAGCTGGGGTGCGGCTCGCATTGAGCTGCCTATCATAGCATATTAGTTCTGCTAGCCACACCCTGGCTAACAAGCCCAGTTGAGCGTGCTTAGTTATACACGCCCAAAGATACTCAGATCTTATAGCTGTAGTAGAGTCGACCGGTCGTAGACAAGCATAGTGCAAAACATGAACAAACAAAACAACAAATAAAACAAATTAAAACGAACAAAAAAAAAAAAAAACCAGAACAGTTTGACTCTGTGAACTCCGTGACGTCGCCCTCTGGGCAGCGCCATCTTGGAAACATCACTCCAAGTTTAATGTATAAGGACATGAAGAGCACTGTAATAAAGTTTATCCTTTTGGTATCGTTTGTTAAACATGCTACAGAACATAAAATCTCACGCATAAACATGAACTTAGGTACTGTACTGGAATAATAATTGAAAAAGATTTTAATACAACAGTTCAGAGAAAACCGTCATTTCTGAGGACAGGAGAAAGTCTTAATTCTTCAGAAGAGACAACCAGCGTTTTCTATCGCTTCGCCAGAGAAGACGCACAGCAATTGAGTGGTATCATAGAGCTTAACTGGTAATTAAAACACACACAAAAAAAGAGGCTCATTGACAACTTGTGCGCAAATGAGGAAAAAGGGGCAGGACATCAACTCAACCAACCAACCGAACCAGCAATGGTTCTTTCACATGCCTCACACCATAGACAGTGAGAGACATGGCCGGCCTTTGATAACCCAGTTAGCTGCACTGGGGGGGACAGTGACAACCTTGTGGAGAGTGGGACTCGAACATCCAACCTTTGGATCAGCGATCCAGCACCCTATACCACTAGACCACCACTACCCATACTCTTTCAAACCGGTACTTTAAATATTTTTCCACTTTAAATACAACATCCCGTCCATTTAAACATTTAAATACAATTGTTCCGTCAGCTGCACGCTGCATGTGGGTGGAGCCCGCCTTCGGCAAAACACACCAGAGAGACAGAGACAGAGAGAAAGAGTTTTGTGTGTGTGTGCGTGTGTGTGTGTGTGTGTGTGTGTGTGTGTGTGTGTGTGTGTGTGTGTGTGTGTGTGTGTGTGTGTGTGTGTGTGTGCGTTATTAAAAAATGTTTAATAATGGCTTAATTAATAAATATGTTAATATAATGGTTTAATATGTTAATAAAATGTTTAAATGGTTTAATAAATAATTTTCTTTTACTTTTAACACATATTTCATACAAAATTGGTGTACTTTTATCATTTTTAGAGGTTTTATGGAGCAGTCTTGGGAGCCTTGGAACAAATCACGGGTTTTACATGTAAAATGTGCCTCTACTACAAAGACTCCATGCTACGATAAAGGCGCTGGAACGGATTAATTTCGTAAGTAGAGGGCTGACTGTAGCACTTTTTCCAAGTCGAGAAGAAATCAAGACTTTCCGACAGAAAAACCTGGATGTGGGCACCACGATGGCATGGCACTTGGAATGATAATATACTCCTCTCAGCAAGAAGGTTCTGGGTTCTAGTCCCAGGTTTGAGTATTCCTGTGTGGAGTGTGCATGTTCTTCTCATTGCTCAATGGTTTACTCTTTGTACTCCAATTTTCTCCAATTTTCTCCTACAGTCAAATTACATGCACATTAGGCAAATTGGCTTTCCAAAATTGCCCCTAGATGTGACTGTGAAGAGCTATGTGCATGTTGGCCCTGTAATGGTCAGGTGAACTGTTCAGGGTGTACCCTACCTTTGCCTGGTGTTGACTGAGATAGATTCCAGCCTTCCCACAAACCTAATAACCTAACCCTGGGTTTACATTGGGGCATTATCTCCATAATTTGAAAGGATCGTGATGAACATGGGGGGGGGGGGGGTTGGGGGGGGGGTGTCATGGGATCAACTTGTGATGAGCTTGAAGGAATTTGGTGGATTCGTTATGATCACGCTGATCATGGTAAACATTGTGACAGTCAATGAATATTACAGTGTATGATGATGTATCACCACTTGTGATGGAATGTGAGAAGTGCAGAAAACCGCAGTAGATCTTGACAGAGTGTAATGGACCCATATGGGATCTTGATGATCTTCGTAACATGATTCCTTCAAGTTTCGTGTCCTGGATGCAAGCTGCCTCCTTTTTGTTACCCAAGTGTGCTTCAGGGATGCTCGTAAATCGTGGAGCTCTGCAATTTTTTGAATTATGGAGATCACGACCATCGTGCCCCAGTGTAAGCACAGGGTAAGCGGTTTGGCAAAGGAGTGAGTGAATAAGTCCATGCATTTAGCCCTGTACACTGAAAGCTTCAGGGCTCACCTGCTGAAATATGGAGTTGTATATAGATGGTATGTAGCTGTTGGTTGTTTTCTTTGTTCCAAACCTTCTCTGTTGATCTGATTCAGGTTCTTGTGCTTTCTTCCATTCCTGTCTCACTTTTAGGTTTTGTTCTGGTTCTGCTAGTTAAACTTTGGCCTCCAATTCCTGACATGGTATATAATTATGAATGGACTGGTTTAGATTCTCATTCTTGTTCATGATGATCCCGTTGGTAGTAACTTTGCTTTCTATCTCTTCTGCTTTTAATGCATATAGTTTCAGTACAGGAGATCACACATTCCAACCAAAGCCAAAGTGAAAAGCAGTGTATGTAGGCTAAAGCTGGAGTTTGCTCAGGTAATATTGCATGTTAGAGGCGCTCGGGAACACTTTCTGACGTTCTCTTACAGACAAGGGCAGATTTAAACAGTGTAGGTGAAGATTAAGGGGTGGGGCTATGTTCCTCAGGGAGGATGATTGACAGCTAGAGGGTACCCAACGGCACATAACTGACCTGCAGCTTGTAACAGAGTTTTAATGTTGGGAAAAGACTGGCTCTTGGGGTTCAGATTCTGGTTTGAAATCTGAAGCTGGTTCAACTTAAGGTTCTTGGGGTTTTTTTGTTTGTTTGTTTTTGTTTTTTTTTTTTCTTTATTTCTTTCTTTATTTATTTTTCCAGAGGTGTGATTTATTCTGGCTCCATTTATTTTACTTGGTCTACCTCTGTCTAGAGGTTTTAGGTTTCGACACTGATTCTAATTCAGCTTCTGATATTTTCTTGAGCTTCAGCTAATTCTGGATCATGTTCTAATTTTTGTTCTGGTTCTAGTGATCGTTTCTTGTTTTGCTTCTTGTCCCTCTGGTCATGGTTCTCTGTTATGAGAGCATTCATGATATCACAACAGTACATGCATATATCACAACAACAGTACTGACCTCTACATCACCATGCTGTACCGATTTCTGTAGCGTGAAACAACTAGCAATTCAATTCTTCATGGATGGGATAATTCCAGGTTGCCTTCCCAATATTTTTTGACTGGTACCCATTTATCCTGCTGGGTGAACTGATTCACACTGGTGGTTAAGACCCTGCCCAGAGGTCTTAGCATGGTGGGGGTTTAATGGAGATTTGAACCCACAACCTCCCAATCATGAGCCCAGCACCCTAATCATTACACCACCATCCCCAGCAGGTCTTATTCTATTTCTGATTTAATTCTAGTTCCTGTTCAAGTATTTAAAATTTGTAATTAAGTATTAGCATAAATACACAGTTGGGTGATGATCTTGGGATCATCAAAAGTTGGCCTTTCTCTTAGAGATTGATTTATTTCACCCTGATCAGAGAGAAGGAGCTATAGTAAGGCTTTAGAGTTGTCCATCCCCTCATCTGCATGAACGTGAATGTTTTAGTGAGTAATACCACGTGATGCCTCATCAGAACCCTGGAAGTGTCTGGCTTTGTTCCACACGGCTCTGACTAGTCAAAACCAGTGAATGAGGAGAGTGTGTGAGTGCCGTTGAGGGACTATGCATCCGTGTTTTATGGCATCGATATAGCGTCTCCATGGAAACAGTGCAGATGAATAGACAGGAAAATGGCATCATGTCTAGATGCAGTTTTCACACTCTTGTTTGGGTTTCTACAGTGGCTTGAAGTGTTCTATTTTATCTTTCTTAAAGTATGTTGGTTATATTTGCTTTGTGCATAGCGAGACTAGTTAAATTTTTATTTTTGTTCTATATTAGATTTTTTCTTTTATCCATTAAGAAGAGGGATTAGCCGGAACACTGAAAGGATGCTAATTTCAAATATTGCTATCTTTCCAGATCACCAGCGTGACTTTTGTCCGCACTTCATACTACTTCAACATTTATTTATTGTTTTACTTTTATACTGGTTTCATCATCATCATCATCATCATCATCATCGTCATCATCATCATCATCATCATCATCATCGATTTCCACTTAATCCAGGGTCAGGGTGTGGGGGCAGCAGCCTAAGTAGTGCAATTCAGATGTCCCTCTCCCAAGCCACTTCCTCCATCTCTTTCAGCTGGAGACTAAGGTGTTGGAAAAGCCTGAAATACCCCACCAGGGAGGCGTTTGCGAGGCATTCTAAACAGATTTTCGAGCCACCTCAACTGGCACCTCTCAATGAGGAGGAGCAGCGGTTTTACTCCAAGTCCCTTCGGGATGACTGAGCTTCTCACCCTATCGCTAAGGGAGAGTCCCATCACTATGTAATGGTAGCTCATTTCAGCCGCTTGTTTCTGTGATCTTGCTGTCGGTCACTACCCAAAGCTCTTGAACTGGAAAATTGAGAGCTTTGTCTTGTGGCACAGCTCGCTCTTCACCACAATGGACCAGTACAAGTTTTACAGTAGAGGCTACAGCAATCTGCCTGTTGATCTCCCACTACATCTTTCCCTCACTCATAAACAAGATTCTGAGATACTTGAACTCCTCTTGTTCCAGACCCATATGGTGTATTCAATCCTTTTCTGGCTGAGGACCATGGCCTCAGATTCAGAGATGCTGATTCTCATCCCAGCCACTTCGCACTGGCTGTAGATCGCTTCAATGACAGCTTCAGGTCCAGGATTGATGAAGCCAAAAGGACAATATCATCTGCAAAATTCAGAAACAAAATCCTATGGCCACCAATCCATAACCCCTCAAATCCGCAGCCATACCAATAAATTCTGTAGTTAAAAATTCTGAACAGAATCAGTGAAAAAGGACAGCCATGTCATACTCCAATCCTCACCGGAAACAAATTCAACCTGTTGCTATCAATGTGGACCAAGCTCTGGCTTTGATGATACAGACACCGAGTGGCTCGTAGCAACAAGTATTGCACACCGTACTCCCATAGCACACCCCAAAAGATAGCCCAATTGACATCATCGAAAACCTTCTCTAAAGCCCCAAAACACATGCGGACATGTTGGGAATTCCCTTGCACTCTCCAGTATCCTGTAGAGTGCATAAGCATAGGGAGCTCACTGTGCATCTGGATACTGTTGCTGAGAAAGCAGCAACAGGCCTCAGAACGTCAGGATAGGAGAACGTATTTTCTCCACTCTCTTCCTGAACACCACAGGGGTGTGTTCTTAGTCCCCTCCTCTTCTCCTTCGTCACACACAACTATTCCCCCTCTCACACCAGCAACTCCATCATAAAATTCAGCACCAACACCTCTGCCATAGATCTGATAACAAATGAGTCAGCTTACAAGAAGGATGTCCAGCATCTGCGGCAATGGTACGACAGCAACAATATGGAACTAAACACATCTAAAACCAAGGAGATCAGAATGGATTTTAGGAGATCGAAACAAACTCAGCACTCTACCCTCTACGTTGTGAAGCGGCAAAGAGGGTGGGGTGCTTCAAGTTTATTGGAGTTCAGATTTCTGCTGACTTCAACTGGACCTCAAATATCACCCAATAGGTGGAGAACGCACAACAAAGAATGTACTTCCTCAAAAAACACCAACAAGACTGTCTACTCCAACCCTTACTGACAAATTTTTAACGCTCAACCATTGGGAGCCTCCTGACCTATTGCTGTATGGTGTGTTTCAGCAGCAACCTTGCAACGGGTGGTGAGGATAGCAGAGCAGGAAACTGTAACTACACTGCCTTAACTCAGTGACATTTCCACTGACAGACTTCATAGATAAGCCAGTGGAATAATTAGGGACTCCGCACACCTTGGACACCACCTTTTTTCCTCTCTCCCCTCTAGAAAAAGGTGTAGCACACTAAAAATAAAAACTAACAAAGTCAGGAACAGTGTTTACCCACAAGTTGTTATATGTGTAATCCAAACATCATTACCACCATCGTCACACACTGACTGAATAATCATCATTCAGATCATCTTCCTGGACTACCTCTAAATGCAATGCAGTAAGCCTTTGACTATTCGCGGTTTTGCACTCACAGCTGTGCATATTCGCGGATTGCCGAGCAACTGTCACGCGATTCAAATTCACCTAATAGCTGTCCTGCTGATTGGTTAAGATGATGTATAGGCCCCTTTTTCATCATTCGCACACAAGTTGTCAATGAGCCTTTTTAAAGTGTGTTTTAATTACCAGTTAAATTCTATGATGCCACTCAAACACCGGCTAAGAGCCAGAAAAAAAGGTAATGATATTGAATGTCTCTTCTGAAGAAATAAGACTTTCTCTGGAAGAAATGACAGTTTCCTCTGAAGTGTCTGAATAGAAATAATCATCTGAACTGTGGTAGGACACTCCACTATAAAATATTTTTTCAATTATTATTCCAGTACAGTACCTAAGTTAATGTTTAGAATGTTTGTGTGTGTGTGTGTGTGTGTGTGTGTGTGTGTGTGTGTGTGTGTGTGTGTGTGTGTGTGTGTGCGCGTGTGTGATTTTATTTACTGTGGTATAGTATGTTTCTCATTTTGTTTTGGTTATCCAATTTATTACATTTCTTGTTCTTTTATGTCCTTTTTGTTATGGTCTGTGTTTTGGGGGGAGTTTGATTTTGGTGGCTGTGATCTCTAACTACCTGTTTTCTCTCCGCTTTGACTGAGGGGCGAGGCTGAGCTGCTCAGTGGCTCACACCTGAATTCACTATTCTCATCAATAAACAAAAGCACGATCACCTCTGCGCCAAAGGATTAACTCACATCACGTCTCCGCTTCTTTGTATTATAACACTCTAACTCTCTCACTCTAAAACTCTGTTTTCTTCCCACGCCGGCTGAAGGGCATGGCTCTGCTGCTCGGACTGAATGTCTTATTCCTCACAAATACTGTACTGCAATACCTTACTCTAGTGGGCATTTTTGAAAACTACAGTTTTCAATGTTTCAAGGAAAATACATTTACAGATGTTCTTATATATACAGGGATCCCTCACTTTCCGCGGTAAATTGGGACCGAGATCCCCATGTGACCATCGAAATCCGTGAAGTAAGATCACCCCCACCCCACCCCCGACTGACATATACGTACATGTATATGTGTACATAGTATCAATAAATACATATCCAATGCTATAAATGATTATATTAACAATTAAACATTGAAAAAACAACATAAGATGGAAATAAAATATAAATACAGATGCTCGCCAACTTACCAACATTCATTTTGCAAACATCTGGAGACCGAGGTCGAGGGTGAAAGAGAAATGACATTGAAAAACAAGTAAAAATAGAAATGGAATAAAATCTACAGAAATATAGATCATAAATATACGTAAGTATGAAATATGATTGAACATTATCCTGAGGTACACTTAATATGAGGCTCTGGCAGAAGGGGGCATGGCTGTGCAGACACTACACACAGATGCAACAATGTAGCACGTTTTGATGGGAGATTTTATATGGGTATTGTGTTGGTTTAAGGTTTTTAGTTTGTTTTTTTAATTTGATGAATATTTATTTATTTATTTAAAAAAAAACGTGATGCACTGAAGCCGCATTTATTGAAGTGCAAAGTGGCGAGGAATCCCTGTATATTATATATATATATATATATATATATATATATATATATATATATATATATATATATATATATATATATATATATATACGAGGATCCCTCACTTTCCAAGGTTAATTGGGACCGAGGACCCCACACGACCATCGAAATTCCCGAAGTAGGATTAGCACCCTTCTTAACCCACCCCCACCCCTCTGACTGACATATACATACATGTATCTTCTTCTTCTTTTCCTTTCGGCTGTTCCCTTCAGGGGTCGCCACAGCAAATCATCCACCTCCAACTCACCATGTCCTCTGCATCTTCTTCTCTTACTCCAACAACCTTCATGACTTCCTTCACCACATCCATAAATCTCTTCTTTGGTCTTCCTCTAGGCCTTCTGCCTGGTAGTTCCAACCTCAGCATCCTACTGCCAATATACTGTGCTCACTATACCTCCTCTGTACATGTCCAAACCATGTCAATCTAGCCTCTCTGGCTTTGTCTCTAAAACGTCTTACATGGGCTGTCCCTCTGATGTACTCATTTCTGATCCTATCCATCCTTGTTACTCCCAGGGAGAACTTCAACATTTTCATCTCTGCTACCTCCAGCTCTGCCTCCTGCCTTTTGCTCAGCGCCACTGTTTCTAAGCCATACATCGCTGGCCTCATCACCGTCTTGTACACTTTTCTTTTCATTCTTGCTGATACTCTCCTATCGCACATCACACCGGACACTTTTCTCCAACTATTCCAACCTGACTGCACACGCTTCTTCACCTCTTTTCCCCACTCTCCATTGCTCTGGATTGTTGAGCCTAAGTACTTAAAATCATCCACCTTCGTTATCTCTGCTCCCTGTAACATCACCGGTCCTCCTGGGTCTTCTCATTCACACACATGTATTCTAATTTTCTGAGGCTAACCTTCATTTCTCTCCTTTCCAGGGCATACCTCCATCTCTCTAGATTTTTCTCCATTTGTTCTCTGCTCTCACTACGGATCACAATGTCATCGGAAAACATCATAGTCCATGGAGATTCTTGCCTAACCTCAACTGTCAGCGAGTCCATAACAATAGCAAACAAGAAGGGGCTCAGAGCTGATCCTTGATGCAGACCTACCTCCACCTTGAATTCGTCAGTCACGCTGACAGCACACCTCACCACTGTCTTACATCTCTCATACATGTCCTGCACCACTCTAACATACTTCTTTGCCACTCCAGACTTCCTCATGCAATACCACAGTTCTTCTCTTGGCACCCTGTCATATGCTTTTTCCAGATCCACAAAGACCCAATGCAGTTCCCTCTGACCTTCTCTGTACTTCTCTATTAACATCCTCAAAGCAAACATTGCATCTGTGGTGCTCTTTCTTGGCATGAAACCAAACTGTTGTTCACAAATGCTGACCTCTGCCCTTAGTCTAGCTTCCACTATTCTTTCCCATAACTTCATTGTATGGCTCATCAACTTTATCCCTCTGTAGTTGCCGCAAGTCTGCACATTTCCCTTGTTCTTAAAAATGGGTACCAGCACACTTTTCCTCCACTCCTCCGGCATCTGCTCACTCTCTTAGACCTTATTGAATGTTCTTGTCAGAAAATCTACTGCTACCTCTCCTAGAAACTTCGATACCTCCACAGGTATATTATCAGGACCAACTGCCTTTCCATTCTTCATCCTCTTCAATGCCCTCCTCACTTCACCCTTACTAATCTTTGCTACTTCCTGGTCCTCAACTATCACCTCTTCTACTCTTTTTTCTCTCTCATTTTCCTCATTCATCAGCTCTTCAAATTACTCTTTCCATCTTCCCAGCACACGTCTGTCTTCAGTCAATACATTTCCCTCTCTGTCCTTTATCAATCTAACTTGCTGCATGTCCTTCCCATCTCTATTTCTCTGCTGTGCCAACCTGTATAAATCATTTTCTCCTTCTTTACTTTCCAACCGAGCATACAAGTCATCATACACGCTCTGTTTGGCCTTTGACACTGCTACCTTTGCCTTACGCTGTGTCTCCCTGTACTCCTGTTTACTCTCTTCGGTTTTCTCAATGTCCCACTTCTTCGTAGCTAACCTCTTCCTTTGTACACACTCCTGCACTTCCTCATTCCACCACAAAGTCTCCTTATCTACCATCCTTCCAGAGGACACACCAAGTACTCTCCTACCTGTGTCCCTGATCACATTCGCTGTGGTTGTCCAGTCATCTGGAAGCACTTCCTGATCCACCCAAAGCCTGTTTCAACTCCTCCTTGAAGACAACCCGACACTCTTCCTTTTTCAGCTTCCACCACTTTGTCTTCTACTCTGCCTTTGCCTTCTTCACCTTCCTCAGCATCAGCGTCATCCTGCATACCACCATCCTATGCTGTTTTGCAACACTCTCACCCACTAGTACTTTGCAGTCACTGACTTCCTTCAAATTACATCACCTACACAAGATGTAGTCTACCTCTGTGCTCCTACCTCTGCTTTTATAAGTCACTCTATGCTCCTGTTTCTTCTTGAAGAAAGTATTCACCACAGCCATTTCCAATTTTTACAAAATCGATCAACATCTTTCCTTCTGTGTTCCTGTCCTGGATACCAAACCTGCCCATCACTTCCTCGTCCCCTCTGTTGCCTGCACCAAAATGTCCATTGAAGTCTGCACCAATTACCACTCTTTCACCTCTGGGGGTACTCTGCATCACTTCATCTAACTCACTCCAGAATCTCTTCTTCTCTTTTAGCTCACATCCTGCCTGTGGGGCATAAGCACTAACAACATTGAACACCACACCTTCAATTTCTAAATTGAGGCTAATCACTCTGTTCGACTCTTTTCACTTCTAGAACATTCCTGACAAACCCCTCCTTCAAGATGACTCCTACTCCATTTCTCTTCCCATCCACGCCATGATAAAACAGCTTAAACCCTGCTCCTAAGCTTTTAGCTTTGCTACCTTTCCACCTGGTCTCCTGAACACACCGTATGTTCACCTTTCTCCTCTGCATCATGTCAGCCAGCTCTCTATCTTTTCCTTGCATAGTTCCAACAGTCAAAGTCCCTCCTCTCAGTTCTAGACTCATGCTTTTCCTCCTCTCTCTCTGCCTACGGACACGCCTCCTGCCTCTCCTTCTTCGACCAACAGTAGTCCAATTTCCACCAGCACCCTGTTGGTTGACAGCATTGATGGCGGTCGTTGTTAACCCGGGCCTCGACCAATCCGGTATGGAGGTAATATTTGTGATTTGCATGATAAAGTCATTTTGATTCTCTGTCTAGTTTCGTGTTCTTCTTTCAAATCTACATAGTTCACATTCTGAGGTTCCTCTGTGATAGCATCAGATAGGATATAGGGAATAAGGCATAGTGAGTCCTTTAGAAAATGGTGTTAGCATTAGTTTGCAACATTAGAGTGCAAGGAGTGTGACCAGTGACCCACAGCCTGATAAATTTCTGACATTTGAGTTTTACGCTCAATTAGCATGCTAACATTCACTACCAGCCAGAAGGTGTAAGTATGTTCATAATGACTCATTTCATCTCTGAGCGCTCAGTATAGCTTTAGCATGCAGGATCCTGTTATCAAAATAATCTGTTCATATCCTTTTTTTTTTTTTTTTTTTTTTATCGCTCTCCTTCTTCCTCCATTGCCTCCCTCCCTCCTCACTGCAGGGTTATTGGACTTCAGAAGTCAGGATCAGAGCAGAAAAACAATGCAGATTATTCAGAGATCATTTCAGCTGGGAGTGACAGTGTTAACTGAAGCAAAGGGCAGCTTACATCTCTTGAACTCACATGTCTCTACAAATTAGAGCATTACTACAAACTAACAGTGCAGTGTGTTTCCATGAGTGTCATGAGTTGGTTTGTGGAAGTCGAACAGCTGTGCTGTCGATAAAGTGCACTCACACAGAAGGTTGGTGTCTAAATGATGAATTCCCATAATTCATTGTGGCATTAAAATGCCTACATATTGCGAAGATCATGTTTGATTTGAGATATGTTCACAGTGGATTGATGATGAGATTGATGTCCCCTATAAAGTGACAAAAGTGTGTGGTTGGTGGTAAGTCCACATTGGATACACTTGTCTCAGTTAGAGCCACACCCTTTTATTAAAGGCAGTCATCAATCTCTTAAACACACCTATCTCGCCCATTCAAAGACACGCCCATCTGTCCCATTAAAAGACACACACCCATCTGTCTCATTTAAATACATACCCATCACTCCCATTTAAAGGCACTCCTATCTGTCCCATTTAAAGATACACTCATCTGTTCCATTTAAAGGCACCCCATGTGTCCCATTCAAGGACACACCAATTTGTCCCATTTAAAAATACTCTGATCTGTCTCATTCAAAGACACACACATGTGTCCTATTCAAAGACGCACCAATTGATCCTATTCAAAGATACACCGATCTGTCCTATTCAAAGACACTCCCATATGACCCATTCAAAGACACACCCATCTGTTCCATTTAAAGAGACCCCATCTGTCCCATTTAAACACCCCATCTGTCCCAGTCAAAGGACACTCATGTGTCCCATTTAAATACACGCCCATCTGTCCCATTCAAAGACACACCCATCTGCCCATTCAAAGACACACCCATCTGTCCCATTCAATGACACACCCATCTCTCCTATTTAAAGACATTCCCATATGTCCCATTTAAAGACACTTCCATCTGTCCCATTCAAACACACATCTATGTTTTCCATTCAAAGACACATCCAACTGTCTCATTTAAAGACTCAATAATCTGTCTCATTCAAAGACACACTTCTGTCTCATTCAAAGGTAATCACATCTGTCCAATTCAAATACACACCTATCAAAGACACTGCTATTTGTCCCATTTAAAGACACCCATCTGTTCTACTCAAAGACACACCTATCTTTTCCATTCAAAGACACACCCATTTGTCCCATTTAAAGACACACCCATTTGTCCCATTCAAAGACACATAGCCATCTGTTCCATTTAAAGACAAACACATGTCTTTGAAAAAGATAGTCCGCAGCATTTAAAGACTCACCCACCATTATTCTCACATATCCATTCAGCTCATAGAAGCAGCTGCCTGTCCCAATCAGACACACCTAAACAGTATGTCCCATTCAAAATCACCCCCATCCATCTGACTCAAATACATGGCCATTTTTCCACTTAAAAACACATCCATTATTTCCACTTGAAGACACGGTTGTTCGACCCACATGTCGGTCCCATTTAAGGACACACCCATCAATCCCACTCTATGACAGGTTCATTTGTTTCCAAGAGTAAGCACGTAGGTCTTTCCCGCTAACTTAAAGCCATCCCCACATCCCAATATAAAACACACGTTCAGTGAATCCTTTAACACAGCACACTATTTATTTTAGAAGTTCGGGGTGCAGCCTTTGTGAACACACACACACACACACACACACACACACACACACACACACACACACACACACACACACTTCGGCTGCCCGGTGAGCAGTTGGGGGATAGGTTCCTTGCTCAAGTGCACTTCAGCCATGAAGGTGGAGGAACGACTGTGCAGCTCACTCCACCCACCAACACCACCACCACCACCACCACACATTTTTCCTGCTGATTTGGGAATTGAACCAGCAACCGTTTGTTCCCAAAGCCAGTTCTGTTACCAATTAGACTCCAGCTACCCCATAGATATGTATACAAAACACACTTGGCATTCACTGGACTGTGGATGTTGTGAAGAATAGGTGTTCATTTGTTTTAATTTCAATTGATTTATTTAGTGTAGTGATTCTCCCACACACACAAACACACACACACACACACACACACACACACACACACACACACACACACACTTTCTTTTCCATCTGCTATTTCTGCACTGTGGACATTTGGTGAAAATAAAGTCCCATTTTCCTTTTTAGGGGAAGCCACGCCAAGTGAACATCACTTGAGTTCTGCAGTTCTGCTATTGAGTCGCAGCACATTCAAGGACAAACATGGGTGATGAAAAGAGAAAAGCAGAGAGAGAGAGAGAGAGAGAGAGAGAGAGATGCACTGACCATCATTCACTGAAGCCTTTGGACCAGCTTCAAATCAATTTTCAGAAAAAATAAATAAATATCCATTGCTCTTCAGCAGAAGGAATGATTGATCCTTCAACGACAAAGCTCTAAAGTTACACTCTGATTCCATTTCATCGCCACTGGGATGCTACCACAGTGCGTCCTCATTTTCACACCTCAGCTAATGACATTTCCACATCCAAGCACACCTAAGACGTTAATGCAGAAGGTGGCTGTGACCCAAATGTGCCGCACATCGCATGTGAACAAAAGTTTAAAGGAGCTGAACTTTAAACTGCTCACAAAAAATAAATCTCACCTCTTGTGTGAATCTGTGCTCTGAATGGCTAATCTACTCCTGTATATATGCTCATCCATGAGGATCTCAAAATCACCAAAGGAAAAAAGAACAACTGGATGGAATCATAACTCATTCTCAGCTAAAGTATTTCATGAATGAAAACATTTTTTCAAGAACTTAACAGGTTTTCATTCACCAAATAACTTTTTTTTTTCCAGAAATCAGAAGTGTTGGTACGCTAGCTTCCTCTAGCTTTCACAGAAAACCTGAATTGCTGCCAATGCCAGCTTTTCAGTCAAGAATAATTACAAAAAAACAAAAAAACAAAAAACAAAAAAAAAACTCAAACCTAAACATTTGATAGTAGGAATGTTGTTTGTGATTTTAATTGATTACAGGCCTTGAGCTGAATAACTCTGTGCTAACCAGATCTCCATGAAAGGCAAGAAAATATGAAATTAAAATATTTTTGTGGTAAGATTGTACTTTTTCTTTTAAAGAATTTACAGTTGCTTTTTCACCAAACATGACTGTGAAAGGAACACACCTTCAACTAACCTGAGAGCTAAATGCTAACCAAACCCAATTTAACAAATAATAAATACTGCTCTAGTATTTCAGCTCAGAGTAATTTTTCAGGAAATCTTTTTAATTTATTTATTTTTGATCAATTTATATCCCACAAATGAATTGCTTTGACTAAATTAAGATGCAATATATATATATATATATATATATATATATATATATATATATATATATATATATATATATATATATATATATATATATATATATATATATGTATAATAAAAAAATTATATTGTCTTTTAATTTCAACTTTGTTTTGTCTAAACTTTTTCATTTGCAGGTCTTACAGCTTTGCCTATTTGTCAGGGTAAAATGAAATTTCTCCTCAGGGCACTGGATCGCTGATCCAAAGGTTGGGGGTTCGAGTCCCACTCTCCACAAGGTTGTCACTGTCCCCCCCAGTGCAGCTAACTGGGTTATCAAAGGCGGGCCATGTCTGTCACTGTCTATGGTGAGAGGCATGTAAAAGAACCATTGCTGACTTTCGTAAAGAGTAGCTGCAAAGTCGTCAGCGTGTTTCTGTCCCTTGCTCAAAGGGTTGTGACAGGAAGGGCATCCGATATAAAAAAACCTCTGTCAAATCAAACGTGCGAATCAGATGATTCGCTGTGGTGACTCCTGAGTAAAAGGGAAAAAGCCGGAAGGAAGACAGACAGACTTCCTGAGGCACCTCCCACAACTTGGACTGGCTCGATGGGCACTTCTTCTGTAACATATGTCCAAGCTCTTCCTACAAAAGTTCAACCAGGTCAAAATCCGATGACTGCACTGGCCACTTCATCATTGACAAAATAGCTGACTTTGTTTTCTCTAACTAGTTTGTGCATAGTTTGGAGTTTTTTTTGGTCATTGTCATGTTGTAGGTGGAAAGTGGTTCCAATCAAGCACTGTCTACAGGGTATGGTTTGGCGTTGGAAAATGGAGTGGTAATGTTCCTTGTTTAATTCATCTCACCTTATACAAACCTCACAATTTATCAAAGCATTCCCAGACCATCACATTTCCCCAAAAATGTTTGACAAGATGACATCAAATACCCCTTCAGCATCTTTTTTATCATGTTGCACCTTAAAAATCTTGTGTTGTGTTGCCCATCTTAATCTTTTCCTTTTAGTGACCAGTCTCAGACATGTCCTTCTTCTTTTTTTTTCCTTTTGCAATTCCAGGAGTCATCTCTTCATTGTTGAAGTTGAAACTGGTGTTTTGTGGTTACTATTTAAATTTAGAAACCGATTTAGGATAATATATAGCGTAGTAAAAGGCTATCAACCTGTTTAAGCACAATGCGATAATAAGTAGGCTAATATTCCTAAGGTGACTCAGTTATGGTGCATTATGGCTGTAAGTGAAGAGACAGAAGGTGCTGGCAAAAAAAAAAAAAAAAAAAAAAAAAAACGGTAGAGTTCATTAGTTTATAAAGACATCCTGAGCAGGGACAATGGAGGTCCTGACTGCTCATGCTCACCTTGGTAATAAGAGAGACTGTTTTTCCTCTCACCTCTCAAGGTGTAACTGTCATCAAAATTGGCTGGAAAAGTGCCCTTCAGAATGAAGTGTGTGTGGCCTTTTCAGCCGTAATTAGCAAAGCAAGACATTCTGTCACAAGGAAGCTGCGATTTTAGCCAGTATGATATTCGTATATTAATCAGTTACTGTCCATTTGAGTACTAGATTTTGAAATGAGCCATGGTGGAAGATATGTAGCCTGGATAATTCCTGCTTAGCATACATATCTAAGACTGATAATGTTTCAGTATAAAAGAATCGAAAGTCATGTTTTATGCAGTAATAGTTGTGCTTAATTCCATGGTTTGTTCATGTCAAGGAAACTTGTCAATTTACCTAGAAACTGGAACATGTCCTAAAGACACCCTGTGTCTGGACCTTTATTACATACATCTCAAGAAATGTTAGAGATAGAATGTTCGAAATGTTGATGCTTATTTCTCTATGGAAAATGTAATGTAATACAATTTAATGTATTTTTTTTTTCTTTTGTGTGTGAATGAGTTGCTACCTCAGTGTTACAGAAAATAAAGAACCACTTTCTGAACAATCGGAGGCTAGAGTTCAACACAGATTGGTTAACATTGACATTTAAGTCTTGATCAAGCCAAACACGTGTTGTGCTGTGAAAAATGCCTTGGCTTGAAATGGTCTCCAAAGTCCAACTCCTAATTTGGCAGTACCCAATCCATGTACATGTTCCAATGATACTTTCTTATCATAACTCGCCACAGCTAAACTGCTAAAATCCCAAGTGTTATGTTACTAACCACACTGCACACCAGGCTGGAGTAATACTTTTTATTCACTACCCATAAGATTCTAATTATGTGTAAAATTCCACACACATTCTCCATTTGTTTGATTCACAATATTGTAAACCTCAAGTAAGAACCATGTGCATTTTGTCTTCATTACCTGGAAAGGCCAGTTTCAGACAAATGCAAATCTCATACACCATATTAAGGTCACTGCTTTATCAGACTGTCTGAATAGAAGTAAGCACATGAAGGTTTATTATTCTCAAAAATGCATTCCATTTCTGGTCTCAGTTGTAGGTCTGAAAGGTGTTTCTATAACTGGGTTTATTTTTAAAAGTGCTCTTCAGAATGATCCATGTTTGGCCTTTTCATTCTTCATTAGCCAAATGAACCACCTGGTTACTTGCAGGATGACATTCATCGAACAGGTGCAAGGAGAAAGGGTGTGAAAAAGAACAAGATGAGACAAAATAAAAGGACCTAATACTGATCCCTGAGGAACACCATAGATGTAAAATTTACTTATTTAGAAAATTTAGAAATACCACATGACTTGTTTGGATACTGGTCTATATAATACTTTTTCGTAGAGCAAATATAAGTAAAAATAAAAGGACAGGATAAAGACTTTTGAAAAATGAAGTTTCAATAGAAAGTCTTTTTCCTGTCCTTTCATTTTTACTTATATATATATATATATATATATATATATATATATATATATATATATATATATATATATATATATATATATATATATATATATATATATATATATATATATATATATATATAAAATTTAGGAAAGATGTTCTTTTCATTCAATTTCAACTCGTTCTATAATAATACACAGGATTTTTACAGTCTAGATTACCATGCCTTGTTTGCCATTGCTCTCGTCTGCTAGTGTTAATACATTTTTGGGTCTGATGTCCCAGTTTCACTGGTTTTCATGTTAACCGGAGACATTGGCTTAGAAATGTTTACGTTATCCTATTTCTGCTGATATTTTCCTTTTATCTGTTTGACTTCTGCAGATTCGTCAAGACTATAAATCTGATTCAGCGTAAAATCTGACACTCCACATGGTTGTTCAATATAGATAAATGTGTCATGTCTGTGTTTTGCATCAAGACAAATTATGCAAACCAAACCAAATCAATCAAATTTATAAACTGTTAGACACTTTTATCAAGTGAAGTGGGTTCTGAACCCAAATCTGTGACTAAAGAAATAATGTTATGCACCAGAACATCTCTGAACCACCTGGCCTACCACTGCTGAGGAATTATCAATAGTTATAGTCTCTCTCCTAAAAGCTCGGCTAGACCGATGTGTTTATTAGTCCTACCTTCACATGGCTGCCTGTGTTATCTGGTGACAGCAGTGATGGGCCATCAGGGCCAGCAAAGGCTTGTCTGCTGGTCTAACCACTATCAGAAGCACTGACCTACATTTTACAACTCAAATCCCAATATTTGTTTCATTAAATTGTGCTAATTTATTCTCAGCAGTATGCTTTCTTCATTTCATAGCGTGTCTCTTGGCTGAATTGCTTCCAGTACGTGGATGTAGGGATTTTTTGCCAATTTATTTTGTCAAATTTCAGCTTCTATGTGCTACCATGTCAATCTCATCTGCTCAGGGCCTTCAGAATGCTAGTCGATGTCACTAAAACTCTATTAGCAATGGGGCTGTTTCTTGAACCAATCAGATTTCAGATTCGCCTCACAGTGCCAGCTAGTGGACTTACGATAACATCAGCATTTTTATGTCCTCTGATTGGTTGATCAGAGCAAAATTAGCTGAATGATCTGTAGTAACTTGCACATAGTACATATAAGTTAGAATTTCTATGCCCACAATGGCTGATGAAGGAGGAGAAATTGACTTGAAAAAGTTAATCATCTTAAGGAGAGCTTGAGGAGGTGGCTGAAAGGCTTACCCTTTTTTACTTTTGGATAAATGCTAACTTTTATGGGATCGGCCACTGGTAAACACTCGAGATACACACTACAACTCTTACATTGGTTCTGAATCCAAAATACCATCAGATACCTCATCATCACCATCATCACCATCATCACCATCATCATCATCAGAATTAGAGCCAAACCGATTCATACCCAAATACAAAGTACTCAAAACACTCGAAATTAATAAATATTCACCACCATCGCTTCCTGCTTTCAATGCATCCACTATACTTTTCTTTTGGCTTTTTGAGATGACATCACTTCCTGTTTTACTAGAATTATTCAAATTACAAAAACAGGATGATGTTTCAACCACTCAGTAAATTGAAATGAAATTTCAGTGTGTGCATAGTTAATATGTAAAATTCATATCTATGTAAATAAAAATGGTTTGTTGGAATTAAACTTATCTTTAAGAAAAAAAACAGGTTATCATTATTTGTGCTTTACAAATACACTGGTTAGCATCTCAGCATTAGTAACAAATACCTGCCCCCGAGTGTTGAAAACAAGTTCAGATTTATGACTGATGTTTTTAGAAATCACTGCATGCTCATGTGCATGTATATCAGTCAAAAAATAGTGTGCATGTACGCCTATCCTAATAGTAAGATTACTTGGTATCACATCAATCATCTTTTTCTACAGGGGAATGTCTGAGAAATGCCATTTTTTACATCCCGCAGACATCCGTGGCTACAAAGTAAGATGATATTGCAGTTACGTGTGAAGCCAAAAAAAAAAAAAAAAAAAAAAAAAAAAAAGGCTTGAACCTTTCACTGCTCGCCTGTCTTCTATCAGAGACATGCTGGGAGTTTGAGGAAACAATACCTACTTCAGTATTGTAACCTGATTCCCTAATTCATCAGTTGTAGCTGAGTAACGGCTGGCAAAGGTGATCTCCTGCACATTCAGACAGTTGATCATCTGGAATCCAGCTGATGATGATAAACTTTGTTGAATGTTTCGTCCATGCCTACTCTCAGAAGACAACAGTTTACTGATCTGCTATACTTTGTTGTTAATAAATTAGCGCCTCTTAGCACATTTGTTCTCATGGGTGAAGTAGTGGTTATATGTTTTGTAGTCCATCGTATCGGCCCATTAACCAAAGATCTGCTGGTCAAGATGATGGAAAAGCATGTTTGTTTTCTTACCCCATGCTATAGGATGCCAAAGCCTACACTGTATACTGCAGGAAGTTGAGATTGGGATTGAGAGGTGGATTCTTAGTTCCATGCCGTATCCAAGAAACTTGATCCAGCCCCCCCATTCGGTTAGTTCATATATTTTATTTCCCCTAAAGCAATTAATTCATTTGCATCAGATGTGGCCTGAATTAAACAGGCTTGTTAGTGAATAAGTATTGGTCCCCAAAAGTTCTTGGCCTCTTAAAATGCAAATTGTTTTTGGTCATTTGTCAACCTAAGGGTACACAGAGCTGCTAACAACCAGATCCTTGATTGCTTTCCTCTCCAAAGAGACTCCATTACTTTTCCATCCAAGAAGACTCACCTAAATTTGTCAAAAATCTTTTTTAGGTTTCTCGCATATTTAGTTCTTATAGTGATGACTGGAACGTGCTACCAAACCAAGGACAAATCTGCCATTTAAATTCACTGGAACTTGTCATCAGCATTTGTGTGCTTCTCAGCAGGTTTTAAGACTATTTCAAAATCTAAAAGCTTGCATTTAGTCATTTTTGTGCAAAGAGGATTATGGCACTCTGTCACTTGCAAGCTTTCATACTTTGGCTTTTTAGAAGCGGATATAACACCAACCAACGGCACAATTTCTCCAGTCCTCTCACAGGTAAGGGGTTAGCTTTTAAATGAAATGATTTGGGGAAGATTACTATTATTTATCATGCTCAGACACTTTTCTGACTTTTTGGTTATAGTTTCTGACTTCCAATTACCTGCATTCTAAAGCTCTTCAACTCGCTTTGAATGCTGACAAATTACTTCATAGAAACCAACTGATGATTGTGTGCCTGTCAAAGTGTGCTAAAGCCTGGCCATGTACTTCAATACATGCCACACTTATGATAGAACAACTTGGACCAAAATGGAGATTTGAAGAAGACCTGCAATCATTTCACAACGAAGAGATTTTCCAATGAGCCGCCCAGATCTTCATCTACACTCTCTCATTAAAAAAAAAAAAAAAAAAAAAAAAAAAAAAATCTTTATCACATTTAAGGGCACACTGTTGAAATGATGACCTTTACTTTAACTTTTTAATAAGCTGGACATGCTGGGAGACACTCTAACTACCTGCTCACGAAATTTCATGGTCATGGGTTTCATATGTAGGTTGTTATTGCAGGTTAAAAATTAGTTTTTAACCCTGTCTGTGTTTTTGTTTTCCTTGTCTTAGATGCACTATTCAGAGGTAGACTAGAAAACAAACACAAGTGTAAAGAAATCAAATTCTCAAAAGTGTTTCAAAATAATACAAACAAATTTGTTTCTGGTGCCAGACAGTATACACGTCAAGGTTTCAAATAAAAAAATGAATCGGTACAGAATTACCCCAATACAAGACACAACGTATTTTACTTATAAACTGTTTCTTGATCTGTCAGATATTCACAAGGCGCTGTGCTTTTTTCCCTCCAAATCTCCCAAAGCACATCGACCACAAGGGAACATATGTAGTTAATTGACAAGTATTTATTAGCCTATCCTTTTTGCATTATTTGCTGAACAAAGCAAAATCTAGTTTTGCCATTTATACAGCAAATGTTGTTGCGGATGAGCATTTCTGAAATTCCCAAGCACGGCCTTCAGTGTGAGAAAAGATGGAAGATACCATTACCTCCTGGAAATTAGGGAGTAGAGAGGTCAGAAAAGTGTCATATAAAATGGAGAGAAGATCAATAAAGTGTTAAAGTGTCGTCTCAGGACCGGAGAGATCGAAAGCCTTTGACAGCCTCTCGACTCCATTAGCGGGATCTATACCAATCCTGCAGATCATTACGGCTAATCAGGTGTGTGTGTGTGTGAGAGAGAGAGTGCAAGAGATCACCTTCGGCCGCCATTACACACCTTCTGCTGATGAACTCAAGAGTCATATTATATCATTATCATCTACTGACACAAGCTTTTAATTAGCGCTAATGCTGCTAAAGGACCCTCCTCTGTTTCCTATGATCAATAGCTATCGTTTCTGCTAACGACTTGCTGGCGCCCTTTAACTTCTCCATAGAGTTCTGAGCAAAACACACACACACACCCAAAACATGCTACCCTGCACCTCTTGACAACTATAGGAGTGTAGCTTATTTAACATAGTTAAATGCAGTTCTCAACATTTATTTATCTGAAATTAACTAAAATGAACTCCAGAAATGATTCACAGAAATTTATTTAACGCATATATATATATATATATATATATATTCTTCTATATACTTCTTCTTCTTTTCCTTTCGGCTGTTCCCTTCAGGGGTCGCCACAGCAAATGATCTGCCTCCATCTCTCCCTATCCTCTGCATCTTCTACTCTTACTCCAACGACCTTCATGTCCGCCTTCACCGCATCCATAAATCTTCTCTTTGGTCTTCCTCTGGGCCTTTTGCCTGGTAGTTCCAACCTCAGCATCCTACGACCAATATACTCACTATCCCTCCTCTGTACATGTCCAAACCATCTCAATCTAGCCTCTCTGACTTTGTCTCCAAAACATCTAACATGTGCTGTCCCTCTGATGTACTCATTCCTGATCCTATCCATCCTCGTTACTCCCAAAGAGAACCTCAACATTTTCATCTCTGCTACCTCCAACTCTGACTCCTGTCTTTTCCCCAGGGCCACTATTTCTAAACCATACAACATCGCTGGCCTCATCACCGTCTTGTACACTTTTCCTTTCATTCTTGCCGATACTCTCCTATATATATATATATATATATATATATATATATATATATATATATACAAATATATATATACACATATATATATATATATATATATAGAGAGAGAGAGAGAGAGCGAGAGCGAGAGAGATAGGGATCCCTTGCTAACTCGCGCTTCAATTAATGCAACTTCAGTGCATCACAGTTATTATTTTTTTAATATTCATCAAATAAAAAAATAAGGAAATTAAGGAAGAATAGGGGAAAAAGTTAAGGAAAGTGTCATAAAAACAAGGACGATTATGCAATTAAAAAAAAAAAAAAAAACCTGAAGAAACAGAAAAAAAAACCAACCCAAAACCTCCCATCAAAACTAGTTACATTGTTGTGAGGTGCACATCTGAGTGTGGGCATGCACGTCTGTGTGCATGTCTATGTGCGTGTGCATGCGTGCATCTGTATGTGTGTATTTATATTTTATTTACATCTTAGAAGAATCTGTAGTCACCTGAAGAGAGAGGATGGTTTCACTACCCCTCGAAACAGATCTGTAGTGAAAATGAAGTTTCAATAGAAAGTCTTTGTCCTGTCCTTTTATTTTTACTATATATATATATATATATATATATATATATATATATATATATATATATATATATATATATATATATATATAAAATGTCACGCTCAATAAAAACTCTAAGGGAAATTATATTAGTGCTAATCAGACCTAATCAAAGTTTGCAGATTATTCTCGTCAAACATACAAGGCACTTATGGGAAGACGTTCATTTCAGGAGATAAACACAAAATGAGCCGTATTCAAATGGAACAAGGTCGATCAACGGTCACCATTTTTGTTTGAATACTGACGTGATAGACATTAGACACGCGATAACATGCAAATCCACTTTTAAATATTTATGCTCCGCTCATGCAGATCCGACGACAAGGCCTCTGGGTCGCTTACATAAATAATTGGAAGAATAAATAAATAAATAAATGGGGTGTAAGTTTCTCCTGGAGTGTACTGTGATTAATGCACACAAAAGCCAGAGGGCTGCGACGGATATTAAGTAGATTAAAGCGTGTCCGTCTTCATTGCCCTCAACGATTGAGATACAAATGGTGTCTTTTACTGTTTCATAAAAGCGATGTTGAGACTCTTAAGTAAATCGGAATATGTTTATAGAGACACTGAGTCTAGCTGAACTGATTCGCACTCGCATGTGCAAGTGGTTGGACGATACATGATATATCAACGTGACTGCGAATGTGTTCAGTCAAAATAAGTTCTTATGAATGCAACGGTAATTAAATCTGTAAACACTTCCTACTTTAACACATTCCTGTGTAGTAATACTTACCTTGAGGCAGTACATGGCAACCGATTTTTGTGTTTGAAAGAATAAACTGAATGAAATTATTATTTTTTTCACTCACTCACTCACTCACTCACTCACTCACTCACTCACTCACTCTCCAAACTGCTTAATACTACTAGGGTCATGGGAAGGCTGGAGCTTATCTTAGCTGACAGTGGGTGAGGGTTGGGTACACACTGAACATCACACCAGGTTATCACATGGCCAACACACACAACCATTAACACTCACACTGTGGGTTGGATCAACAAATTAGCCTAATACAGGGGTTGGGAACCTATGGCTCGCAAGCCAGATGTGGCTCTTTTGATGACTGTATCTGGCTTTCAGATAAATCAGGTGGCCTTTCTTAACAGAATAATGAATACATAATTTCACTGTCATTTAAATAAAAATACAAAGCCATCAAATAAAATAAAACATATGAATAAATCTCGCGCATTGAAATCTATACAGCTATTTTCAATGCCACGTCACATCCCAGGAATCTGACTGAACTACAGCAGTTTTGGAAAGAAGAATGGGCCAAGATTAATCCTGATCGATGTGCCAGGCTGATCTGCAGCTACAGGAAGCGCCTGGTTGAAGTTATTGCTGCTGGGGGGGGGGGGGGGGACCACAAAATATGAAATGTGATGGTTCAGTTACTTATTCCTCCCCCTTCTGTCATTGTTTGCATGCTGTCCTCATTAAAATATGAAAACCTATGAATGTTTGGGTGGTTTTAGTTAAAGCAGACACTGTTTTTTCATCTGTGTGATTTTGACAAAGATCAGATCACATTTGATGGTGATTTTATGCAGAAAGGTGAGAAATTCCAAAAGGTTCAGATACTTTTTCATACCACTGTATGTCTTTGGACCTTGAGAAGAAACTGGAGTACCCAGAGGAAGCCCACACAAGCACAGGGAGAGCATGCAAAATCCACATGAACCATGAACATTCCTGCTGTGATGCAGATGTCCACTATGCCAATGTGTTGCCTAGGGGATTCCTGATGTTCATAAAATTCTATTTTCCATTTGATCTTTTTCAAAAGATAATATTTATTATGGAAATACAGCTAATGAGTGACACATTTGAATACTTCATAAAAAAAAAAAAATCTAAATTATTCGTAATAATAGAACTAAAGTATTCACTTTTGAGCTATGAAATGATATATCAGTTTAATCATTTAACCCACAACTTGTAATTTTCCTGCTTTATTTTTTGCCTTTTTTTAAATGAGCCAATATATGAGCAGCTAGAATTAAACTGAACTCATTTTTTTTAAGGTTGAAAACATACAGGTTAAACTGATAGCAGAGCTCAGTGGGATGACCGTGTGCCAGTGGGAGACTGATTTTTTTTCTCCTGCGAAGCCAGAAATCGAATTTATCTTGATTTATAAAAACTGTACAGAGCAAAAGGCAGTGATTTAAGTGATAAGGGGCTGGGTGTGGTAATGGCAAAAACATAGAAGAAAAGAACATTGGCATAACATGATGATGTTGCCTTATGGTGACCTGTAACACCAGAAGAAGAGAAGGTGATAAATCAGCAGTGTGTTTCCGAGACATAAGTGATAGCAGTGCAGAAGAAACAGCTGATGGTTTGAGACTCCTGGGCTGGAAAATAGAGGAGATGGAGTTCAGATGGGCTTTTTTATCTATAAGTAATTGGTTTACATGACATGTATCTGTAAGATGAAGAAAAGTCTGGAATAAAATCCGTTTTAAGTCCATGGGAGTTTCTCCCATGAATTGAATTTGCTTTATAGTGATAATATCCATATGTGATACTGTACTTAAAAAGTATAAGAAGCCTGTTCTGACTTTATGGTGTCGCTCAATACTCTTTCAATCTGTCTATCTACTCATCCATCCAACCATTCTCACTGAGCCACCAAAATACCCACTAATTCCCCAAGCTATCCATTTGCCCATCCAATCTCCATCCATCCACCCACCCATCCATCCATCCATCCATCCATCCATCCATCCATCCATCCATCCATCCATCCATTATTCCATCCAGGCCATGATCCATCTATTAAGGCAGCCATCCATCCATTTTCAATGCATCTAAGCACCCAGCCACTGATCTGACAATTTATTAAGGCAACCATCTATCCCTTCCTATTCTATCTGTCCAGTTACTGATTTGTCCATTTATCCAAGCAATCATCTATTCATTCAGTTAGCCACCATTACATCCAACAACCCATCAACAAATATTCATTTATAGTCCTATTTATTCAAACCCCAATGCCAACACACTTGTCCAACCAATCATTATCCTTCCATTCTCAATCTATCCAACCCCTTGATGTGTCCATCTATCCAGGCAGCCTTGCGACCATTTCCAATCTATCTGTCCAATCACTGATCTGTCCATCTAATCAGCTAACAATCCGTCATTCAGCCAGCCATCACTAGATCCATCAACAAGTCACGATTCATTGGTCCAAAGACTCAAACCACTATTCATTAACCAATCCATCCATTCATTCTTCATTCTATTGATTTCACCATTGCCCAAACAATCTATCATCCATCCATTAAACCATCCACCTTCAATCCATCATCTAAGCGCTCCTCAGCCATTCATTACACATTCTAACCACCCACCCATCTATCTACTGATATAATCATTCATCATCTGTTAATGTATGTATCCATCCATTCATCTACTTGTCTGTCAGTACATCTCAGTCTATTCATGCATTCATCCACCCAGTTCCCCATACATCAATCAAGCAACTCTCTAGCATCCACACAGCCAATGTATTGCCATGTTTCAACATGTATTGCTCTGCCCATTCATGCATACATATACTTATCTGTCCATCCGTATGTCCAGTTATCCATCGCGACCTAACTTCCTTAGTCCTATGATGCATTATGTGAAGGGCCCGCTTAGATGGAACCTTTAATAAAGTCAACTTTGCAAATCCCTGCACCACCAGTCCCATGATGCAATGGTGAAATTGGACTGCCTTCACCCTTCACCTTCTCTCTCTCTCTCTCTCTCTCTCTGCTTCTACACTTAAATATGAATGGAAAACTACATCCTGAAAAAGGAATTTGTGGCTCTGCACATAATAGCAGCATTCACACTTTGTGTTTGCAGCTGAAATAATGCTAACCATATTTACTGCATTATTTCATTTGTACAATCAAGTCTGAAATGGTGTAGAAAGATTCCATAATTAAACTACTAGTTAAAGGAATAATTAGTTGCTAGTGTATGAGATTAAAAAAGCCTGAATTTATTTCAATTATAGTAAATACATTAACTAGTCATAAACTCATCTGTTTTTAATGATGTTAGTACTCACATTCAGGCGGTGTGATGATCCCAGGTTTTTCATCTCCAGACCCCCAGCAGTCGTCCTCATCATCACTGTGTCCACTAACGACCAGATCTCCACTACCCATCTCAATCTGGTCCAGTGTGCCCAATTTAGGGATAAAATGGCCCTGCAGGATCTGACACATAGACAGGTACTTTAATATCATTGTATCGTGTCTCTCTGTTATGATAAAACTTTCCATAAGCTCTACAGTATTTTGTTTAAAATAAATCAGGTAAGGGAATTTGATGGATGACATGCTGAAGTGCTAACTTACCGTGCTCTTCCGTTTTATGAAACTACTAACTTTAGTTAATTTTAATGCAGCATTAATGAGCCCCAAATAGCTATAAATGGGATGCAGAACTTTAGGTAACTTACAAAAGATTGTGTTTGAACAGCAGACAGGTGGGGCATTAATTAGTTCCGATGCAGGCTCAGTGTGAGCAGAGCTGAAGGATTATCGGAGATGTGATTGACAGGGTAAGCAAATGAACAACAACTTGCAATGAGATTGATCTAAGTGGCAAAGCATACAATAAAAGCAAGGGCATTTCTGATTAACCTGAGGTATGTGAAAAAGATGCTACTGGAAAAAGCATGGCCCATTTACTAACAGTGTAAAATATACTCCCAAGTTCTTGATGTTACATGTTTCCATGGTGAGCCACATAGTTCCACAGGGTCCCGATATTTCCATCATAATTTTAAACTGCTGAATATTAGTTAAACTTAAATGGTCATATAGAGACAGTTTTTTAAAAGTCCTTTCCAATACAATAGTATAGGAAGTACTATTTTAGTAAAACAACTAGCTATTGAAAAATAAATAAAAGAGGGTGTTGATGGTGCAATATATATATTGATGTAACAATGACATTAACTTTGATAACTTTGCCAATTATCAAGTGGATTACATCTTACTCAGAGAACAGAAAACTGTAGATGTGTGGTTATAATCCATTGTGTATATCTTACAATTTTGAAGCTGGAGTGCCACAAGGGTCAATTTGAGGTACATTGTTATTTGGTTTATCTGTTACAGGGATGCAAGACCAGAAAAGGTCTCAGCCAGACCCTGAAATCATGCCCTGACCAGCTGTCAGTAGTTTTTCTGGACATTTTCAACTTGCCCCTGTAGTTTGCTATGGTCCCTGTCTGCCCCAATTCTTACTCCATTACTGTGTCTGTGCCCAAAAAAATCAGCCACCACTTGCCACATTGACTACAGACTGGTTGCCCTGACCGTGGTGATCATAAAGTGCTTCGAGAGGATCCTCCTTAACCATATTGACAATGCAATCCATGTGGGGCTGGGCAGCCTTCAGTTCACCTACAGGGAGAACTGCTCTATGGAGGATGCTGCCTTGCCAGCATTCCACACAGCAATAACTCATCTGGAACATCCGGACGCTTATGTCAGGATGCTATTTGTGGATATTGGTTCAGCTTTCAACACTGTTCATACAGCGAAGCTGCTACTGAAGCTCTACAAATTGGGCTGTCAGCGACTTTGTGTTATTGGATCAAGGACTTTCTCACCAGCTGACCTCAGGTGATGAGGATAGGAAACTCTACATCATCCCACCTGATCCTGAACACTGGAACACCACAGGGCTGTGTGCTCAGCCCGGCCCTCTTAAGCTTCTTTCCAAAAAACTGCACAAACTGCACATTCAAGTTTATTAAGTTTGCTGACAACACCATTGTGATAGGCCTCATATAAGACAATAATGAGAAACAACAGAGAGGAGATTAAACACCAGTTTATCAGGTGTTATACCTGGGCATCAACATTTCATCTGGCCAGTCCTGGTCTGTTAACACCTCACACCTGCCAAAGAAAGCCCAACAACGACTTATCTTCCCCAGGAAGCTAAAACATACTGGACTCTCCTCTCAGCTGCTCAAGAACTTCTACAACGCTTAAATAGAAAGTTCTCTCTGTCTCAGTGCAACAGTGTGGTACGGCAGCTGCACTGCTAAGGACAGGAAGGACTTGGCCCGGGAGGTGAGAACTGCACAGGGGATCGTGGGCTGCTGTCTACCAGATCTAGACACAGTCTACGCAGTCCAAGTCCAGAAGAAGGACGGCCGCATCGTGGCAGATCCCACAGACCCAGGAAATGGACTGTTTGTACCACTTCCTTCGGAAAAGTAATACAGAAACATCAAGACCAGCACAAGCAAACTCAAAAACAGCTTTTACCCCAGAGCGGTGAAAGCCATCACCCTTCCACCCTCCACCACCACACGATCTCACACATATCCACACACATCCACACACACACACACACACACACACACACATCCACACACACACACACACACACACACACACACACACACACACACACACACACACACACACACACACACACATCCACACACACACACACACACACACATCCACACACACACACACACACACACACACACACACACACACACACACACACAAACACACGCACATCCACACACACACACACACACACACACACACACACACACACACACAAACACACACACACATCCACACACACACACACACACACACACACACACACACACACACACACACACATACACTGTTTCTTTGAATCCACAGAATCTACGACTGTATTGTACTGCTGCAGTTTACCTTGTTTACATTCTAATTTATCCACATTGGACATTTACATTCTACTCTATCCACCTCACTGCTACTATTTATTTATTCATTTATTCCATTCCAGAATGCCCCAATGTACATATTGTATCTCTCAGTGTTCAGTTCTCATTCACACGTCCAGAGTTTACATTTCTATTTTATATTTTTACTTTTAGTTGAGTGTACAGAATTAATTGTGTTTATATTCCGCTATTGACAGCGTTAATTGCAGTTTATTGTCCCGTTTGCACCTTTTTAAACTTGCGTTTGCGCTTCAAGTTTTTGCAACTTTTAAAGCTGAGGACATTGTATGAAATTTCTTTGTGTGTGAACAAAATGATAAAGATTCTTGAATCTTATGATCTGATATATATCCATCCTGTTGGCGTTGTTTACTAAATGCATTATCTAGAATTTGCATCAGAACTACAAGTAATTTGCTGTTTAATAGGTTTATGATGCAATGACACATTTGCCATAATAATTGTCACCCACCAGGAGTCGGAATATATTGTTATATAATATAGAACGTTTGGGATTGTTTCATTGGCTGTGTTATGTATGCTCAATCTGCTCTTTTTTTGGGGGGGTTATTAAAAAAATGTCCAGCTATCTAATAACACCAAATAATGTACCAAAAATATATTTTTATATATATATATATTTGTATATACACATATAAATGAAAATTTAAGTGATAATTTGGAGCATCCTAATACATAAATGCTTGGCTAATATGATAGTTTGCTATCATCACAGTATAAAATGGAGTACTAAGTTACTTCCAGCCTGTGGCTTCGTCTCAAGTCCGTTTATTTTTCTCCCTTTGTACACGTCCTTCACAATAAAGCTGAAGTGTTCATCGCCCGAGGGAGTGGAAGAGAAAAATGAGAAAAAGGCCATGATGAAGCATTCCTCTCCGGCCTCGAGCACCGTACGTTATTCTCAATCACACCTGCATGCGTACGCGCACACACACACACTTTAAAACAGATTGGTTTGTGTTTGAGCACGGCCGGGGCCCGAAGGGACGGCGGGATTTATCTCCTCTGCTGGACGAAAGACCCATCCTCTCTCCTTCTTATTGCTCTAGCCATCACTTCATCCTCTGAATGGTGTATTTATTTTAGCTCCATCTGCTGAATGACAATAAGTAAGGCTGCTCCTCATGCTTTTATTACCTCATTGTCTTTATACAATTTCTAATGCATGTATTACACCCGCTCCAACCTGAGGCCAAAACTACCCTACCCAATATATAGAAATATTTTTTCTTTCTTTCTTTTTTTTTTTTATATTTGGAAAAGGTCAACATTTATCTTATAATACTGCTGTAACAATAATAATAAAAATCTCAGGTTTTCCTGTTGATATTCAGAATTTAACCAGGCACATTCTGGAAAACATGGGTAATATGGTTGTGGGCCTGAGGAAACACTACCACTACATTATCCAGAAAGGTTACTTAAGGAATAATTATCACTGTAGAGCAGTGCTTCTCAAATAGTGGTATGATGCCGGGGGTTTTATGACAGGAAGAGTGTGTATGACTCTGGGGAACATGTTTTTTATGGAATAGTGTACGAGAATCAAGTGTAATTGCACCTCCACTCCAGTAGTTGGCAGTGGCGCTCCCATTGTTGCGCTATGGTGTTGCAGTTTTTTTGCACAAGCAAACGATATGAAGTGCAGTAAACAATCCCTCAAGAAACAACACGGAAAAAAAATTCTAACAGGAACGAAGGTGGAGAGAGACTGCGATATTAAGGCATACATAAGTTGAATGAGTTTAAATATGGATGTATTTTTTTATTCCTGACACATTGGTGCATTTTAATTTATTTTTATTTTTTTTTTTGTCTGTTACAGATTAAAAAACAAGGAGGGGAATGAAGGTTAGCCTCAGTAAGACAGAATACATGTGTATGAATGCCAAGGACCCAAGAGGAACGGCGAGGTTACAGGGAGCAGAGATAACGAAGGTGGAGGATTTTAAGTACTTAGGCTCAACAGTCCAGAGCAATGGAGAGTGTGGAAAAGAGGTGAAGAAGCGCGTGCAGGCAGGTTGGAATGGATGGAGAAAAGTGTCCGGTGTGATGTGTGATAGGAAGTAGGAAGGTATCGGCAAAAATTAAGGGAAAAGTGTACAAGACGGTGTTGAGGCCAGCAATGTTGTATGATTTAGAAACAGTGGTGCTGAGGAAAAGACAGGAGGCAGAGCTGGAGGTAGCAGAGATGAAAATGTTGAGGTTCTCTTTGGGAGTAACGAGGATGGATAGGATCAGGAATGAGCACATCAGAGGGACAGCACATGTTAGACGTTTTGGAGACAAAGTCAGAGAGGCCAGATTGAGATGGTTTGGACATGTACAGAGGAGGGATAGTGAGTATACTGGTAGTAGGATTCTGAGGTTGGAACTACCAGGCAGAAGGCCTAGAGGAAGACCAAAGAGAGGATTCATGGACGTGATGAAGGAGGACATGAAGGCAGTTGGTGTAAGAGAAGAAGATACAGAGGATAGGGTGAGATGAGGCAGATGATTCGCTGTGGCGACCCCTGAAGGGAAAAGCCGAAAGGAAAAGAAGAAGAAGAAGAAGAATGAAATTTTCTTTATTATAAGTTTAACTCTATTTCTTTTTTTGTTTGTTTGTTTTCAATGTTCATAAAGATACAATGTTATGCAGAGGCGTACTAATAACAATCTATAGACAAATAATACTACAGTATTTACAGTCACTCGTGGGGCGGTGGGGGAGGGGGTGTGAATTTTTTTTTTTTTTTTTTCTTCCAAGAGGTGACGCCACAGAAAATAATTGAGAAGCACTGCTGTAGAGTGATATTTTAGTGGGTAACCTTGACAGCAGGGCAGTGGTGGCCGAGTGGTATAGGTTGCTGGATCGCTGATCCAAAGGTTGGGGGTCCGAGTCCCAATCTTCACAAGGTTGTCACTGTCCTCCCCAGTGCAGCTAACTGGGTTATCAAAGGCCGGCCATGTCTCTCACTGTCTATGGTGTGAGGTTCATGTAAAAGAACCATTGCTGACTTTCGTCAAGTGTAGGTTGCAAAGCTGTTAGTGTGTTTTCGCCCTGCGATGGCCTGGCGAGCTGTTCAGAGTGTACTCTGCCCTCGCCCGGAGTCGGCTGGGATGGGCGCCAGCCTCCCCGCGACCCTAATTAGGATTAAGCAGTTACAAAAAATGATGAACCTCGACAACTAACAGCCACTCAGTTATACTCAGTAGGTGACTGGTTAGTATTAAGCAGGACAAGCACAGCAAAGCATACATACACTTCCAGTAGTTTTCTCAATATGACAAATGCAATTTTTTTTTGTTTTGTTTTGTTTTGTTTTGTTTTGTTTTGTTTTGTTTTTCTTTTTTGAAAAAAGTTATAATTTATAAATTGAGTATTAACACTTGAAAACCAAAACAATTACTTAAAATCAAAAATGGTACAGAATGAGAAAAATACAGATATTGAGACAGCTGAGGCTGGTTAGCATAAAATGTGTGCAGCTAGCATATTTGGCTAGGAAGTTAACGGTCTTCTATACGGGATGTGAGTAAACCTTTCCATATGTAAACAATAGATAAAGTTAGTCTACCATAGCTCTTGATGAAGCTTTGCTCCCATTTTCAGTGCGGATGAAAGATGACAGATGCAACATTAGCTTTTAGCAATTAGTAGAAACTCCAAAGTTGTCACAAGTGTGCCATGTCTTTAAAAACTGTCCATCTGCTGCCACGTGTCCATGAAGACCATTTGAGCGTGTGAATCAGCCACAAAATGGTAGAATAAATGCTAAAATACAGCATTAAATATTAGAAACGATGTGGCTCAGATGCTCAAAATGCTTTACGGCTCTTTGGGAAAGATATTTCATATAAACGGCGAGCAAAATGCTCATCACTCAGAGATAAATGAAATAAAGGAAGAGTGAATATAATGATCCAGTCAATTGAATTCACTGTGCACTTAAAGCTCAAAGCTGTAAAATTCCTGAGAGTTGCATAAAATAGTTCAAATATCAATTACTGACACGTGACAGACATCTATGTGTTTCCATATTTCATATCAAGTTGTAATATCCGCTTCACTCACTCACTCACTTGCTGAAATGAATTGTCTACCGGAAATGAATCCTAATAACAAGGTGGTGTGTGTTGAGGCTGGAGCCTATCTCAGCTGACACTGGTGAAAAAGGAAGTTACACCCAAAACAGTTTGCTGGACCCTCACAGGGTGACACACACAACGATTCACACACAGTACCTGGAGGAAACCCACACAATGCTAAGGGAAGAACATATAAACTCTATATAGAAACACCCAAACCCCGGTTTTATACCCAGAACCTTTTTGTTGTGAGGGGCCAATGCGTTTTTTTTTATTTCTCTGTTTGACTGCTAGCTAATACATGGCAAAGCATTTGAATGGTTCAAAGTTGGACAGTTACATTTAAATGACAAGCTTATGAGAACACAACTTCCACAAATCTAGCATTTAGACTATATTTACATATTCAAGTTATGATGGAATTTAAAGATTACTCTCAACAATCTGTTGGCTAAGTACAATACTTATATTGCGATCCTGTAAGACTAAAAAAAAAAATCTGCCATATTTGGAAACTAATCAAAATATAAATAAAGACATTACAAAAGACTTTTTTAAACCATGTTCATGAGTTAACTAGCAACTATTTGTGAATAATAACCAAATACATGGATAGTTATATCATAGCATATGCAGAAAGAAAAGACATTTAGAAACAAACTACATAAATACTTTGTCAACTCCCAGCAATTTAGCAATAAATTTAATACAAACTAGGTCCCATGAGATTATGCCATACAGGGATCTCTTGTTACTTCGCGCTTTAATTCATGCGGCTTCAGTACATTGTGTTTTTTTGTATCTTTTCTTAAATATTCAGCGAATTTAAAAATAAGGAAATTAAGGAAGAATAGGGAAAAAAGTTAAGGAAAATGCCACAAAACAAGGCCAATTATGCAAAAAAAAAAAACAAACAAATAAAAAACAAAAAAAAAAAACAAAAGACAAAGACATTGTCTCTGTGATCTTTGTGTTTACACTGTTTTGCAGATTTTTGTAACCCTAAACAAATATGGTTCATCAGAAGCATAAGCCCACTAGTGATAGTGGTAATCAAATTAGAAATGAAGACGGCTATTATCAAGAAAATTGATGCTGGTGAAAAACACATGAATGTTGCATGTTTCTCCCAAATGGCTCCGTCAACCATTGGAACCATTTACAAGCAGAAAGATCTCATTATAGAGAATGTTAAAGGTTATATTTGATACTGTACAGTAAAACCTCCGCTGACGAACGCTTAAGCTCACAAACTTTTCGCCTCAAGAACATTAAATTTGCGAGCATATAGTCTCTGCTGACGAACTAGTTTTCGGCGGACGAACCAAACCACGCGGTCGAACAGCGTCACGGTGGTGGCCACGAGAAGCTGACGCACGCTCACGGCGTCACAGTTCATCACCCCCTTTCTTTGAGTGCGGAAGTGGTTTGTGTTTGCTAGACATTTTGGACCATATTGAGTGTACTTTTGCTATTATGGGACCGAAAAAGACCCCACCACAGGCGGAGATCATTGAAAAACACGAACGAGGTGTGCGTTTGTGTGACTCAGCGTCCCAGTACCAGTACGCTAAGTCTACCATTGCTCCCATCCTTAAGAACAAGGAAGCTATTAAGGGTGCGTGTGTGGCTAAGGGTGTTTCCAAACAATAGGCGTTTCCAAACTCTCCTTCCCAACAGTAAGTCCCTCCCTCCCTCCTCCTCCCACTCCATTCCATCAAGCCATCAACTACCATCACAAAGGTAAATAAAACGACTTTATTATACAGTACAGTTTATTTCTTTAATTACAATACAATAGCACATTTATTATACATAAAATAAGGTATATTTTTGTGTAGTTTTAAGGCTTATTTAGTAGAAAATTATGTTTTATGGGGACCTGGGAACGGATTATTCTCATTTTAATGGTTTCTTATGGGAAATAAATGTTCGGAAGACGAACTTTTCGCCTTACACACACTTTCTGGGAACCAATTATGTTCGTGAGCTGAGGTATCACTGTATTTGATATTTGATAAGTGAATGTGATTAAAATGTATCATTTTGAAATTATTTTGCTTGAATTTAATTTATTTAAAGTTAATGTTGATATCATTTGATATATTTGATATTTTACAATGTTATGTTTATAATAATTGATTTATGGGTGTTTTATGAGATACGGTAATGGTATTTATGGATGTATAGTACAGTATGAACGTTATACATCACTGGAACATACAGAAACAACTTATGTTTTTTGTTGTTGTTTTTTTCACCTTACGGTCAGCCGTCCGGAATCTAACTAAAACGTAAGTTGGGGAGCGTCTGTACTTACGTTTTTATGTGCACATCTGAGTGTGTATGCGCACGCGTCTGTATGTGTGTGTGTACTTATATTTTATTTACATCGTATGCATTATTTTTGACTGTTTAATTGTCATCATAAGCATTTAAAGCATTGAATATGTATTTATTGCTATTATATACACATATACATGTATGTATACGTCAGTCAGGGGAGGTTGATCCTACATCGTGGAAATCGGCGTTTGCGAGGGGAGATCTTGGTCACAATTAACCGTGGAAAGTGAGGGATCCCTGTATCAATGTAAGTAAACACTTTCAATTAGTTTGCTAACTAATAATTAGAAAACAAACTGGTAAATAAAAATCATATACTAGACAAGTGAAGAGGTGATGAATTAGCAATACAGTACTGAACAAAATCAAGCTAATCAGTTAGCAATTCATATGCATTAGCTAAATTAGCACTTCACTAATGCTTCAATAAATGCACTATGAATTCAGTACATTGCTAATTAGCATGAAAATACAAAGGTTTGCCACAAAAAAATTAAACTGACAAAGGTGTAAATAAAACTGATAGTATAAATAGCTTTCTAGCTATGACATTAGCATCCTATAAATAACTTGACAGAGGATCAATGTGCACACATCTGCGAGTGCTCCATTTCAGATGACTTCACAGTGCACCATTGTTGAATGTTATCAGCTTGTAGGAAAGAGAGAGACGGGAAGATAATTGAGGAAAGAGAAGCAGAGATTAAAAAGCGACCGCATGAAGCCATCGATCAGGGATTAAACAAAAGCTCTGTCTCGCTCTTTCAAAGCCTTTTTTACTCCTGGAAATCTGACTGCTCTCCTCTCTGCACCAACACTGAGTGGCGATGCTAAAGAGCGATAGCGCTGATTATCCCTCGTTCACACTGTCGGATATTTCCAGGGTGAAGAGAGCAGAGTGATAACGGCCCCATGCTGCCTTTGTGCTTTATGCTAACACTAAGGGCTAAATGAGTCTTTTTTTCCTTGCTGAGAGCTACATCATTAATGCTAGCACACGATAATGTTCCTCAGTTAGATTAGCAGTTTGGAATTTTTCAGTTTTCGCAGACATTCAGAAATGAGACCTGAACACGGGTTCTGGGTGAGAAGTCCTGTGACCCTGTAACTCCAAGCTGTTCAGAAAGCCATTGGAAAACACATACACACACACACACACACACACACACACACACACACACACACACACACACACACACACACACACACACCAAGCCAACCGTGTCATTCCATTAGTGTTTTTTTTTTTATTAGTGCTGTCTCAGATTACAAACAGAGGCATAAAGAACGCAGCATAAGCGAAATGCGGAAATACAAACCCCAGGAACTGGAACATCTGATGTTCAGGGGAAATGTACATTATTAATGTCAACATCATTAGCATTAAACTCTAGATTAGCTATAGGTGTTGTATTAGTTATGACACCAAACTTTTATCCAATAATAATTTAATTCATGAAGGGAGTCCAGGGAGACATGAGACGTATTTGAGAAAATGGATGAAAATGTCCCTGTATGGAAACTCCTGAAGTGCTGACAAAAGTATTCATTGTAATCAGAAACTAATATAAAAGTGTCATTTAATAACCCAATGTTTGTCAATATATTAAAAGAGTGACCCATATGTGATTAAGAATTGTTAACTTTCAGAAGCGAGATGGGACCACCGGGCGTGCAGGGCAATTTTTGCGTGATTGATTGTATGCTCCTCTTATCCTAAAGGATAAATAATAATTTTAGGGGGGAAAAAAAGGTAATACAGTGGTACCTCACCTTACGAAAGACCCAAAAAAACGAAAAGATCCAGGTTACGAAACGCATTTACCTAAAATTTCCGTCTCTGGATACGAAACAAATTCATGTTACGAAATGCGCCATCTCAAAAATTCAAACACTGTGCGAGTTGCTCTCCCATTGGCTTTCTCTCATCATCCCACCCCGCTGGCCTCCCACTGGCCATCTCCCAACATGCTTCCCCGCTGGCCTCCCATTGGCTATTATGGAGCTGCATCTCCATAATATCCATGATGCTTTCGAGTGCCTTCGACCCATTGTTCGTCACGGAGTTCTAACATGCGTAAAAGACAGAGTTACTATTGTTTCGTAAGTTTGTCAAGTGTGCTCATTGTAACTTTATTTTTTGGCTGAAGCTTTTAACCTTACATAAACATTTGTAAGATTATAACTCTGCAAAGAAGACACGGTCAACACACGAGCATGCACACACACACACACACACACACACACACACACACACACACACACACACACGCACACACACACGCACACACACACATGCTTCGATTCATGCGGCTTCAGTACAACCCATTTTTTTGTTTGTTTGTTTGTTTTTTTAATATTCATCGAATTAAAAAATAAGGAAATTAAGGAAGAATATGGGGGAAAGTTAAGGAAAATGCCATAAAAACAAGGCCAGTTATGCAAAAAAAAAAAAAAAAAAAACAGCCCAAAATCTCCCATCAAAACTAGTTACATTTTTGTGAGGTGCACATCTGAGTGCGTGCGCACGCATCCGTGTGTGTCTGTGTGTGTGTGCATTTATATTTTATTTACATCTTATGCATTATTTTTGAATGTCTAAGTGTTATTATAAGCATTTATTGCATTGAATATGTATTTAGTGATATTATATACACATATACATGTGCGTATGTCAGTTGGAGAAGGGGGGGACTGATCCTACTTTGTGGAATTCGGTGGTCGTGGGGGAATCTTGGTCCAAAATTAACCACGGAAAGTGAATTTCCTGTCCTGGAAATATGGGGTAATAGAAATACATTCGGCCCCCTACTTACGAAGACTCCTGTGTACGAAATCCCTGGGTCACAAAGATCATTTTCCTAAGTTCCGTCCCTGGGATACGAAAACAACCCCCTCTTACGAAAAGAAATTCAAAATTCAAACGCACCAATCAAAATTTCACACGACACACGAGTTGCTCTCTCACTGGCTGTCTCTCAACATCCCACCCCGCTGGCCTCCCAGATAGAGACAGAAGGAAGCTTTCCTCTTTAGTTTTTAGTTTAGTTTTTTAAGTTGTTTAATTCAGTAAATGTTCATAAATGTGGGCGCATTTCAGCTTATTTGGAATTCCAATCTCTCAAGGAATCAAATCAAAGTTGAGTTTGTCAAGCAGGGAATGCGCTTTGAATTCACGTTTTGTGGGCGTGGCCCGCAGCGCGTGCGCACGCGTGCTCGAGAGAGAGAGAGAGAGAGAGAGAGAGAGAGAGAGAGAGAGAGAGAGAGAAGTGTATGTGTGTGTGTGTGTGTGTGTGTGTGTGTGTGTGTGTGTGTGTGTGCATTAATAAAAAATGTTTAATAATGGTTTAATTAATAAATATGTTGATAAAATGGTTTAATATGTTCATAAAATGTTTACCTTGTTGAATAAATAATTTTGTTTTACTTTTAACACATATTTCATACAAAACTGGTGTACTTTTATCATTTTTAAAGGGTTTTATGGGGTTTATCCAGTCCAAGGTTTGGAGCCTTGGAACGAATTAGGCGTTTAACATGTAAGATGTGACCCCTACTTACGAAAACCCCGCAATACAAAAAAGGCTCTGGAACAGAGTAGTTTCATAGGTAGGGGGCCGACTGGTACCTGCAAAATATATACAAATAAAAGAAAGCTTCAGACTGACTACCGGTTACCACAACAACATTAGATATAGATGTCTATGATGGTTGCCAGGATAGAAGTGCATTGCAAAGTGTAAATTCGAATCTGAGAGAAGGAGGCAGAAGAGTCCTTTCCACAAAAAGTGCCTTCGTGACCTCACTAAAGGCAAACACATCACGTAAACTTGAATCTCATTTGCTAATGCAACCTCCCATAACAAACCATGTCCCAAGTCTCCTCAGTCTCCCATACATGTCCACACAAGTTTCTGTCCATTCATCTTTTCTATCTGTAGATCTACCCATTTCCAGACTATCTATCCACACAAGTTTCTACCTATTTATCTACTGTTATAGAAAAGTATCCAGTTCACAACACAAGAGATTCAAATCCAGTTTTCAAGTGTTTATTCCGCCTTTAGTAAAGAAGAAAAAAAGCATGCAATCATTCACAGAAGAGAAATTGTTGAGAGAAAAACCCTCAGACCCTGTCAACCAGCTCTGCATGAGCTTATATTGTTCACATTAAAGTCTGATTGGTCCTCTCTGGCTCCGTTTCTGAGAAACAGACAGAATGACATAACATATGTCATCTCGGATTAGTACATCGAGACACCCCATTGTTAACTATGGCTTTTTCCGAGGCATGACATCACATGTCATCTTGACCTTGAAGGGTCTGAACTCGGCGCCCACTATCAATTAGATCGGCATTTTGTTCCTTTTCCAACATCTTTGTTCAGAGTGGAAAGGCAAAAATAAAAATAATCTTACACTCACGTCAGTGAATCAACTCCTCACACAGAGTCAAAATATAAATCATCTAAAAATTAAATGATACAGTAAATCATATAATTGCTCTTCTCTATGTATAATCAATTTAAATACATATTTCATAAGAGATGACTTCATTGGGCAGTTCTCCATTTCAGGATTACAAATGTCTTTATAGAAAGGAAATACGATCGCTCATTCCAAAGCTATTACAATTTCTGTATTCATGTTGAATAATATTAATGATCAATAATTAATTTGAGTAGGTGATCGAGAATTCCAGCAATTTGCCTCAGATTTATGGAGGACTAAAATTATGACATTTCACACCGGCAGGCTGTAGGCCTTCCTCAGTTAATGGATCCAAAACACATCGTGCTCCCAATGGCGCCTGATACCCTTGATCGATCGATCGATCTCTCTCTCTCTCTCTCTCTCTCTCTCTCTCTCTATCTATCTATCTATCTATCTATCTGAGTTTATCTCTCACATTTTCTTTAACTCTCTTCTCCGACGTGTTGAGCAAGGACCTGAGGCAAGTAGCAGCATATCTTTGCATTCAGGTACATTCTGTTCTGTTTTTCATGGACTGTTCTCGGAGGGGAGCAAACGTATAATTCCGGAGCCCTGCTGCTGATTGGGCCACACTTTAAATGACTCAGTATCGAGAGGAAGGCTACCTCAACCCAGATCCCTCTACACTACTTATTATGCGGTAAATGGGGAAAACTGCTAGAATGTACTTGTTAAGAGTAATCACTTCGATATTTCAATCCTTATACACCATCTATCTGTCTTCCTTTCGGCTTTTTCCCTTTCTTGGGAGTCGCTACAGCAAATCATCTGATTCGCACGTTTGATTTGGCAGAGGTTTTTACGTCGGATGCCCTTCCTGTCACAACCCTTTTAGCAAGGGACAGAAACACGCTGACGACTTTGCAGCTACTCTTTACGAAAGTCAGCAATGGTTCTTTTACATGCCTCTCACCATAGACAGTGACAGACATGGCCCGCCTTTGATAACCCAGTTAGCTGCACTGGGGGGGACAGTGACAACCTTGTGGAGAGTGGGACTTGAACCCCTGACCTTTGGATCAGCGATCCAGCGCCCTATACCACTAGACCACCACTGCCCTAATCCTTATACACCATCAATGTTCATATTCAAAATTCATCTCAACAATCAAGATAACAAGATTTACAATAAGAAATATTTATTGTCAACTGATGCATGAACAATGAAAATCAGTTTCGCAGCTCCTTCTTTAGCAACAATTATAAAAGTGCAAGAAGACAACCGAGGGACCGCACTAAATTAGATGGGCCTTTAATTGTCTTTTTGCACTTTTTAAATACATTAAATTTTTTACACATATACACACATTCAGTCATGTCAAAAAATTAGGACACCCCATTAAATGGTCAATTCTTTAAGAAAATGTTCACATACTGTCCAATCTTGAGGTTTTTTTGTTTGTTTGCTTGTTTGTTTGTTTTATTTCTGGAAAAGAAAATGATTTAATTGTAATTAAACAATATTAACATATTTTTAGGTGTCAAATAAAAGCTAAGAACAAAAATGCATACATGTCAATGGTGCATGGGAAACACCGCCTGAGAGGTGGAGCTTTTTAATCATGAGGTGGATGATGCTATAATGTTCTGTTCAAGAGCTCTTCTAAACCTGAGTATTGCACTATCAGGAGGATGGTCCGAATGATGGTTATTCAGTCAGTGTGACGGTGGTGGTGGGTTTGCATGTTTAACAGATTATGGGTAGAACCTGTTCTTGAGTCGATTAGTTTTTGTTTTTAGTATCCAGTAACTTTTTTCTGGAGGGGAGAGGGGAGAACAGGGGGTGTCCAGGTTATGTGGGGTCTCTGCTAATTATCAGACTTGATGTCAGACTTGATCAGAATTACCAGATTAAATTTGGTTGTCAACACCAAATTATTTGTTTTATTGGGGTTTTTTTTTTAGCTGATTTAGGATAATTTTGATGTGCTGAATCAAAAAAAAAAAAAAAAAAAAAAATCAGATTGGTTTTACTGAATCAAGTCAACTTTCTGAACTAAGCTACATACTATTTTGACATTTTTGTTTACATGTAGGAGTATTTTCATGTCATATGATGGAAAATTATTTCCTATCTCTTGCACTAAATGAATTCTGAAGATGTTGCAAGTGCCAACTTATGACTAATTGTATATAAATATATATGTATATATATATATATATATATATATATATATATATATATATATATATATATATATATCACAAGCGAATGAAATGCCTTTGACTAGAACGGGGGTGTCAAACTCGTGCCAGAAAGGGCCATGTGGCTGCAGGTTTTTGTTTCAACCAAGCAGCAGCACACCTGACTTTGCTCATTTTATCAACTGAGTTGAGTGTTCAGGCAGTTGATTGGTCAGTCTCAGATTGACCAATCAGCGGCCTGAAGACTCAGATGAGTTGATTAAATGAGCAAAGTCAGGTGTGCTGCTGCATGGTTGAAACAAAAACCTGCAGCCACATGGCCCTTTCTGGCACGAGTTTGACACCCCTGGTCTAGAAGATGTTGCAAAAATAAGCCTGACGTATTTTGCTACACCTGCGGTGAATACACTGTTGTATCTAACAGGAATAATTCACATGTTTCATAAAGCGTTCTTGTTTTGGTATTAAACGTGGTGACCAGGAGAAAGCTTGGGTGCCACACATGGTATGCCAGTCATGCACCGAGTATCTGTGTCAGTGGACCAAAAGCAAGAAGACTTGTCTGAAGTTTGGCATTCCCATGATTTGGGGGGATTTGAGAGGGTGCCGAAAAACCATGTCACTGATTTCTACTTCTGCGCTATTGATGTGACTGGGATCAACAGAAAGAACTGAAGCAGCCTCAAGTATCCTGATCTAGATTCAACATACCATACTGTAGCTCACTGTGACGAAATTCCAGAAGATGATGAAGAAGTAGTGGTTCTTAATCATGGTGTGCCACATACTTTTTTCCAAAAGGAGCCAAATCAGTTTGTGGTCTCAGCTTATCAAAGTCCTCTGCAAGCTATGGGCATCCAGATTGAAGGAAAACAATCTCCTCTCACAGTGCGCATATCACCTTTTACTGCAACAGACATCAAGCGCTCCTTTGTTTTTTTCTTTGAAGAAAAGGAGTTGATGTGCTGTATTGCTCAGCTTCTGCACAAGCTTGGAGTGCCACATTATGAACCCAAAGATTGGAGACTAATCATTGACAGCAGCAAGTGATCGCTGAAACGTGTTCAGCTTCACAACAGCAGCCAGTTTGCCTCTATACCCCTTGCTCACTCAACTGCGCTGAAGGAGAAGGTATGAAGTGGTGAAGTATGTGCTGGAGAAAATTTGTTATGCTCCGCATGAGTGGCTAATTTCTGTTAACCTGAAGATGATATATATGTTTTGTTGTTGTTCGGACAACAGTCTGGCTTCACCAAGTACCCCTGCTTTCTGTGCATTTGGGATAGCAGGGACACTGGTCAGCATTAAACATAGAAGCCTGTGCGGGAGGAAATGGTATTTTGCAAAGCAAGAAACGTCATCAACAATCCTCTGGTAGACCGAGACAAGCTACTCTTCCCACCACTGCACATTAGGCTCGGCTTGATTTAACAGTTCACTAAAGCTCCAGACAAGGATAGTGGCTGCTTTACTCACTTGTGCCATGCTGTTCCAGGATTAACCATAGAGAAGTTGAAAGCTGGCATCTTTGATGATCCTCAAATTCATCAGCTCATCAGAGATCCTGAGTTTGAAAAATCAATGAACAAAGTGGAACTGGAAGCGTGGAAGGCTTTTCTTCTCGTTCTGAAGAACAAGCCACAACAAGACAAAGAACTATGCAGAACTTGTCAGCAATATGCTGGCTGTTTTCAGAAATCTTGGTTGCAACATGACCATCAAAATGCGTTGCTTATTCTCACATTTGGATCAGTCTCCTGAGAATCCCGTGATCAATGAGTGATGAGCAGAAGGAGAGATTCCATCAGGATATAAAAGAGATGGAGACTGGGTATCGGGGACACTAGGGTGCAGTCATGATGGTTGATTACTGTTGGACTCTGAAGAGAGAGAGACATCCCTGCTGCTGAGCATTCGAGCGGTTCGAAGAAACGCAAGTTCATGCCCTGAATTTTGCACAATGACGACGTACCATTCAATTTAAATTACCTTACCTTACCTTTACCAATGTCTATTATTCAATTTATAGAAATTGTAATTTGTAACATTTAGTAATTACAGCCTGTTTCGAAAATTGTGGGTTTTTTCCTCCTAAAACCTTTTTTGGATGACAAATATTAACAAAAATCAACTTGATAATGTCACAAAAATGTAATCAATTTAGTCAGATGATCAGATTTTTCAAAATCAAATGAGCATAAAAACGTCTTTTTTGGATTTAGCCGTGAGAAATTTATCTGAAAAAAAAAAAAGATTTGTTTTCCCCACATGATCGGAGATGTTTGTGGTCTGGTGAAGTCAGCAGAGATGTGGACTCCAAGAAAGTTGAAGCACACTATCCTCTCTACCTCCTCTCCATCAATATAGAGGGCAGAGTGCTCATTTTGTCCGGATCTCCTGAAGTCCATTATCAATTCCTTGTTCTGGATGTATTACATTCCAGATTATTGTTGTTGCAACATCACAGCAGATGCCGAACCACTTTCCTGTTATCAGATATATGACAGTGAATTTGTCGGTAAATTTTATGATGGTGTTGCTGGTGTGAATAGGGAACAGTTGTGTGTGAAGACGGCGAAGCGGAGGGGGCTAAGACCACACCCCTGGGGTATTCTGGTGTTCTGAATAAGAGTGGAGAAATGTGTTCTCCTATCCAAACATTCTGAGATCTACCACTAAGAAAGCCCAGTATCCACGTGGACTGTGAACTCCGTAGGCCAAACTTCTGAACCAGGTCGTGTGGTTGGACTGTATTAGAATTGGAGCTGAAGCCAATGAACAGCATCCTCACACAGGAGTTATTGATGTGTAGGCTTGTGAGGGCTGTGTGAAGGGCTGTATTGATGGCATCCTCTGTTGAGCTGTTTGCTCTGTATGCAAACTGATGTGGATTGAGATCAGCAGGGATAACAGCCTTAATATGAGACAAGACCAGGTTCAGAGTGTCCAGTAGGGTGCTGTCCAAGGAGTCCACTAATCTATTGTGTCCATGTTGCCAGTGAGTGTCTTGATCCCCTTCCACATGTTCTTAATATTGTTCTCATCAAAGTTACCCTTGATGCGTTGTTTGTATTTGTGCTTAGTTTTCATATATCTCTTTACATGCTGGCCTCTTGACCTGAAGGCATCATCCTGTGTTCTAAGCAGGGTGGGCACTTCACAGTTTAACCACAGATTCTGGCTCGGGAACACTTTAACAGTCCTTGTGGTCACATTCTTGGTGCAGTAGTTTATGTAGGAGAGCACAGCTGATGTGTGACCACCCAGGTCTGTATCCTCTGTGAATATTTCCCAGTCTGTAGAGTCAAAAGAATCCAGTAGAGCTGTAGTGGCTTCCTCAGTCAGCGCCTGGACTGTTTTTAACGATTGGTCTCTGGCTACAGATTTTATGTTTATAAGCGGGAATCAGAGACAGAGAGAGGTGATCTGGGAGTCTGAGATGTGGCAGACAGGTGGCTTTATAGGCATCTGGGATGTTGGTGTAGACATGGTCCAGTGTGTTTTTTCACTTGTCGGTAAATTTCCATCTAACTTGCTATTTGTTCGTGAAGTTTTGCAGTAGCTCTATGGCTAGCTTAGCACATGAACTGTGGTTATAACTACAGCTGTGAGCTCTCTGCAGGCAAAAAGGTCTACACTGAACTGTCAGATACTTTATACATGGACAGCAGTGAATATCTTTAATTACGGACTTGGAACACCATCTGTTGTTGATGTAAACACACAGGCCTCCTCCACATTTCTTACATGCTGGTTCTGTCAGCTGTCAAGATAGTATGGCCTGCTCGCTCAATTGTGGCATCCGGGCCGAAAGTGTCCAACCAAGTTTGAGAAATTATCATTCCACAATAACCCATGTGGTGTGAATTAAAGCGCACTCGTAACCCATTCATCTTTTTGTTGAACGACCTGGAGTTGCTGAGAAATAAGACAGGAATGGCTGGATTGTAGGGGTTAGCCGTTGCCCAGCTCTCTTCCCCCTCTTTGGTTTCCTGTATTGCCGCTGTCTGTGCCGTTTCAGTGGGCTTATGGATCTCTGGCGGAATGAAATCCAAGCTGCTATTATTTTCGCATGTGCAGCTGCCAGGACTGAGCAAGGAAAAAAAAAAAAAAAAAAGAGTACAGGGATCCCTCATTTTTCATGGTTAATTGGGACCGAGACACCCCCACCCAACCCCACCCTGACTGACGTATAAGTTCATGTATATGTGTGTATAATATCAATAAATACATATTCAATGTTATAAATGCTTATAATAACAATTAAACATTAAAAATAATGCATAAGATGTAAATAAAATATAAAAACACACATACAGATGTGCACGCACTCAGAGGCACCTCTCACAAAAACGTAAATAGTTTTGATGTGAGGTTTTGGGTTGTTTTTTGTTTGTTTAGGGTTTTTCTTTTTCTCCTTTTTTTTTTTGTATAATTGGCCTTGTTTTTGCGGCATTTGCCTTAACTTTTCCCCTATTCTTCCTTAATTTCCTTATTTTTTTAATTCGATGAATATTAGAAAAAAAAAAAAAAACTATGCACTGAAGCCTCATGAATTGAAGCTCGAAGTAGCGAGGATTCCCAGTATACTCAATTAAGAAAATAAAAGACATGGCTGATAAACATGAAGAGTGCCAGGCCACTGTGTCTACCTGTATTGCCATCTTGTTTAATTTTTAATTTAATTTCAAATGTGGCCCTCACCGACTGAGCAGAAATTCACACACGTGCATTCTCTAGTGATTGGCTGCGTTGGCTGTGTAGAGAAAAATGGATTTATTGTAAAGCCTGACAACGTTATTAGCGGGACTGCTGTGTATGAACCACAGCTTCATTAAGCTCATAATGATGATGCAGGTGAATTGATCCATTCATTACTCACTGTGAATTTCATCTCAAGCCAACAGCCGTTATAGGTCATATAAATAATAATAATTAAAAAAAATAAAAATGTTAAAATGGTACAAGACAAGAGCTATGTCAATTTATCGTGTGATGATCAGGATGAAATGAATTCCACCAGATCATCTAGGTTTCAGACAATAAAGCAGTATTTTATTAGCCCCAACATCTGACGTAAATAATGATGTTTCAGATGGTTCAGTCTCCTTTTCGCAATGATGGTGTCGTTGCATGGTGTATGACTCCAAGTCGATCATAATCAGCTTGTATTTTTCAGTTGTCATCAGCACTTACAGTATGTTGCTAGCCTTGGCAAGCTATCATGTGAGCTAACTTATTATTGATAGATTTATGCATGACTGGTGTAGCATTAGTAAATGAAGTAAATGACCTCATTTTGACTTAATTTGTGCCACAGCTCGCTGTAGTATCGTGTGTTATGATGGTCGACTGTAAAACTGTCTGTACTGTACTGTACTATCTTGACTGACTGTAAAATTCTCCTTCAGTAGAGATTTGATTACATTGTTTATATCCTGCTTACACCATTATCGGCATAGTTACACACGGTAAAGCAGTGGGTGGGTCTTTTAGACCTGTGATGGGGTCAGGCGTCCCAGCCACCATGAGACTCCACTGTCATGTGTGTCAGTGTGTCAAAAGACAGTCGGTAAAAGTAGGACCTGTCTACCTACGCATGCAAAGACTGGGTCTGGTTGATTGTGGGGAAGAAACCACCAAACTGGTTCAGTTGACAGGAAGGCGGACACAGCAAAGCGTCATGGAGCACAACCAGGGAACAGTGAGACACACAGGACACTGCCGGCCATCCACTGTATCCTGACCTATCTCCAGCCATCTCAACTATGTTGTGCCACTGAACTCATAAACCGGGATGAGAGAGTGAGGTTTACGATCTGCATGACTCTCCCTCACTTATATCCAAGTCAAGCGCAAGTCACCCATCAATCTGATCTGAAGTCATGGCCATCTTCGACCTCGAAGAATGAACAACACCACACACGGGTATTCCACCAAAGGAGTGGTGAGCGAGTATAACATATGATGCACCATATACTGATCTCAATGATATAAGTAGTGTGTAAGCAGGTGAGAATATTTTTTCCCAGGCAAGAACTAGAGAAATTATCATAAATGGTTGTGTCTGTCATGCTGACACTTGTGGTACATGCATAGTATATTCTTGATAGCTCGTATGCTGGTAGATTCGTGTTCTGAGCCACTGCACACACACCCACACAGGCACACGGAAGGATAGTCCCTATACCAGAATTTATATTCTGAAATCAGTGAACACCAAAAGTTCCCTACGCGTGTCTGTACAATATTTTATTAAAATTAATTAGCTTAAATTAGTGCAATGACAGCAGACAGGTTGGATGTTGCTAAAGTTCATAATTTATAAAATTCTATCAAATTGAATGACTGTCCAATCACACTTTCCTTGATGACTTTAAACTTTAAGTGCAAAAAGTTTGTACATAGTGCATTACTTTAGGAGAAGGAAAAAGCAAGCCTGGTGAAAAAACAATAATTTATAACAACAGTTATAACATTCAGAACAATACAAAAGTCTAGAAGCACCCACTAATAATTAACAGAATCAGAATACACACACACATACACACATATTTTATATATATATATATATATATAAATATATATATATATATATATATATATATATATATATATATATATATATATATATACATACACCCACACACACACAGGGATCCCTCACTTTCCGCGGTTAATTGGGACCGAGATCCCCACGCGACCATCGAAATCCGCAAAGTACGATCACCCCCCACCCACCCCATTTACATATACATACATGTATATGTGTATACAATATCAATAAATACTTGCTATTATAATAAATAAATGCTTATAATTACAATTAAACATTAAAAAATAACACAAGATGTAAATAAAATATAAATATGTACACACACATACAGATGGAACTGCATTAGAAGAAGACGACACACATACATACACGCGCGCACACATGCACACAGATGCGTGCACACACAGATGCAAAAATGTAAGTACAGAAGCTCCCCAGTTTACAGACGAGTTAGGTTCCGGACGGCCGGTTAGATGAATTTGTTTGTAAGTCGTTACGGGGCATTCTTACATACAGGTGGAACGTATGTTTAAACATTGTATAAGTAACCTATACAAGTTTGTACTGTATACAGTCTCTCTCTCTCTCTCTCTCTCTCTCTCTCTCTCTCTCTCTCTCTCTCTCTCTCTCTCCATAACCATCACCTTATCAATATCATTATGTCCCAAGTTTAAACTCCTGGTTTCTCTCAAGCACAGCACAGCGGATCTGATCAGATTTACAGAGAGTTTCGCTCTTATCCAGTTAATTATACGTAATACTGGAGTCAATTTCACGCTGTGGCGACTCCCGAGTAAAAAGGGAAAAAGCCGAAAGGAAGACAGACAGACTGGAGTCAATTTCAATTTTATATCACTTTCACTTTTGACCAACAGCCCTGATGGTTTTGATGGGAGATTTTCGACCATCTCCGGATGGTTTTGATGGGAGATTTTGGGTTGTTTTATGTTGGTTTAGGTTTTTTTGTTTGTTTGTTTTTGTATAATTGACCTTGTTTTTGTGTCATTTTCCTTAACTTTTCCACCTATTCTTCCTTAATTTCCTTATTTTTTAATTCGATGAATATTTATTTATTTATTTATTTTTAAAAATGTGATGCACTGAAGCCACATTCATTGAAGCGCGAAGTAGCGAGGAATCACTGGGAAATACAGGGAGTCCTCAGTTTACGCCGGTCCCGACCTACGCCGTTTCGTGGTTACGGACGCACCCCCATAAAAATATAAAAAATAATATTATGCGTCATTACGTCTTACGTGGTTACGTAAACAAACGCAAACTAGTTTCGGGCGCGCGAGGCAGAAGAATACGCTGTGTTGTGGTTGTGGGCCGAGGAAGACGGCGTCACTTCCCTTCGCTCAGTCATTGGTCTCGGATACTGTAATATTACGCGTCATTACATCTTACGCGGTTACGTAAGCATACATCATTAAGTCTTAAGCGGTTATGTAAACAAACGCGAACTAGTTTCAGGCGCACGAGATGCAGCAAGCTCAGGATCCCAACTTGGAAAGGTTCACTAGGGTTTCCAGAGGCATCATGGATTTGATGCAATGCTACAAGGAGATCTTGGATGAGAAGAGGTTGCTCTCTCTCCAGTCTAACCTGGAGCAGTATTTTAAGAAGGTAGAGAGGCCTGCAACAGATCCAGTACCCTCTACCTCAGCTGCATCTAGTACTCCAGGCTCACCTGCCCCAGCTTCTCCAGCACAATAAGCCTGTCTCTCGCTCCCTTACTGTATTTCATTCTTGTGGTAAGGAATCGTTTTCTCTTTTTTTTAACACTTTTTATGTCATTAACTGTTACATATTATTATAGCACGGTATGTACAGTACTTGTCAGTATATTTTATGTTAAGTTCCGACTTACACTGAAATTCTGGTTACATCTCGTCTTAAGAACGGATCAGTGTTGTAAACCAAGGACTCCCTGTATAAGTCCCACCGAGGTCCTCCCTTATATCCAGGTCATGGGGTTAGGCTTGAAGGCAAGCTATTGGTGGTCGGGCTTCTGCCCATGGAGCTCATTTAGGTCAGCCTGGAGAGGAGAAAGTATCTGCCTTTCCATGGAGCCACTACCTATGAGAAGGTCTATAGGGTTGGGTGCAGTGTGAGCTGGGTAGCAACCGAATGAGAAGTAGCAAGCTGATGTAGGTATCCTTGTTGACCCATCTCAGTGCCCACATGTTGGGGGTTCTCCTCAGTTAATGAAAGGATAGTCCTCCCTTTACCTCCAGGTGGGGGATGAGTCATCATTATCATTTGTGCTTATACAACAAATGACTTTTCAAAATACTCACCCTTCTTGGAGTCCCTAGCACGCATGTTAATGGGCACCTACTCTGGGGACTCTCTATTTGTTCTGGGAGACTTCAAAGCCTACTAGAGCGATGGCAGTCTGACCTCAAACAGGTGTGATTGGTAAGTACAGCCTCTCCAATCTGATCCCAAATAGTGAAAATTGTTGGACTTCTGTGCTTGTTATGATTTGTCCATCATGAACACCATGCTCAAACATAAGGGTGTGCATAAGCGCACTTGACAGTTGATGATCAACTTTATAGTTGTGTCACTGGAATTTCAGCCACATATTCTCGACAATCGACTGAAAAAAGAAGCTGTCAACCAATCACTTCATGGTTGTGAGCTGGCTCCTATGGTGGCGCGCACCCTCCATAACGGAGACCAAAATGTGTAGTTAGGTTCTCGTGGCAACATTTGAGGGAGACTCTTGTCAAAAGGGCCTCCAGCTTCCGCCTCCAGCAGAGCTACAACCACATCCCAATGGAGGTCATGGGCATGGAGTCCGAATAGACCATGTTCCATGTCTTCATTATTGAAGCGGTAGCGTGGAGCTGTGGCCGGAAGGTCATTAGTGCCTTGGTCCTGTTCACCAGTGAGAGAGGGATGGCGTGGAAGAATGGCAGATGGATTGGTGCAGCCTCTGCTGTAAAGTGAAACTTGTACAGGTCCAGTGTAGTGAAGAGAAAGCTAGGCCTGAAGGCCAAGCTCTCAATATACCTATCGATTCATGCCTGTACCCTCACCTATGATTATGGGCTTTGCATAGTGACCAAGTTCAAGAACAATTTCATGAATACATGCAGAATACAAGAATGCAAGGTTGTCGGGACTCTCTCTGAAGATAAAAATGTCTATACTGAACCGTCAGATACTCTATATACGGACAGCAGTGCATATCTTTAATTACGGAATTGGAACACGAGCTGTTGTTGATGTAAACACACAGACCTCCTCCGCGTTTCTTACCAGACATGCTGGTTCTGTCCGCTCTGAAGGTAGTATGGCCTTCTAGTTCAATAGTGGCATCCGGGGTAAAAGTGTCTAAACAAATTTCAGAAATTATCGTTCCACAATAATCCATGTGGCATCACTTAAAATGCAGGCGTAACTCGTTCACCTTGTTGTTGGATGACTGGTTAAAAATAAGCTTGGAAATGCCTAGATTGTTGAGTTTCGCGTTTAGCATTTAACCGAAAGAACAAAATCATGAATACAAGCTGCTAAAATAAGCTTCCTTCACAGTGTGGTCCTCAGATGTAGAGTGGGGAGTTCTGTTCATGCTTGGAGTAGAACCATTGCTCCTCCGCGTTGAGAGGAGCCAGTTGAGGTTGCTTGGGCAGTTGATTAGAATGCTTCCTAAATGGTGTGGTATTTCAGGGATGTTGAACTGGGAAGAGAGCTCAGGGACGACACAGAACCCAGAACATCCCAGCTTCCCCTGAAAGAGCTGAAGGGAGTGACTGGGGAAGTCTGGACCTCACTGTTTCAGCTGCATAGGACTCGAAACCCCAACCTTAGGATCAGAGATCCAGCGCCCTATACCACTAGACCACCACTGCCCCTGCGGGGATAGCAGTCAATACTAAGTGTAATTACGGTATAATGCTTATCATAAAGAGTGCGTTCATAGTTATTTATCAACATATCAAGGTAATTGTTGACATTATGTACGATAAAGCTCTATTCCGTTACCTCTCAGTTCCTTTCATATCAGTCATTGTTTAATGCTGAAATTATTATGAGGTCATTACTCGCAAAGAACATGTGTTTTGACCTTAGAGTCACTAAGAGATTTAAGTGTGTGTATATGTATAATATATATATATATATATATATATATATATATATATATATATATATATATATATATATATATATATATTTTTTTTTTTTTTTTTTTTTTTTTTTTTCTGCATACATATTGTTCGTTGCCTAGTAACAGTCATCTCAAGACTCGATCCCCATGAATGGTGAACATTTTATGTGTTTGACTTTTGCATTTAGACAAGCATTAACTCATACATTCTGTCGACCGCACGATCAGATAAAAAGTCATGTGATTATACAAACTGTGTGTGTGTGTGTGTGTGTGTGTGTGTGTGTGTGTGTGTGTGTGTGCATTACTGCTTCAGTGGTGAACAATGAATAATGGATACAAACACGAGCAAAGTGGAACAAATAGCAAGTGTGTGTGTGTGTGTGTGTGTGTGTGTGTGTGTGTGTGTGTGTGTGTGTGTGTGTGTTCACAATATTCCATAACATACGTCATCACAGAGAAGCGAGTAGGTGATGACGCTATATTCTTATGGCTGTGTGTGTGTGTGTGTGTGTGTGTGTGTGTGTGTGTGTCTGAGTCTGAAGATTGTATTCTGATAGAAGTGTGTGTCCAAGCTGGAATGAAGTAATCTAAATGCGTTCAGGTTCAGATGGAATTTTCTTGCATATGTGGGTGTGGGTGGGTGTGTGTTAGTTAGAGAAATGCCAGTGTGTCAGAATGATCAATAACCCCATTAACTAGGGGGAAAAGAAGACACGCAAACCTGAGCAAGTGCTTTTATGGAGATTCCAGATCACAATTCGGGGCAACAGGTCTGTATCAAATGGCTAAAAGCACACATTTTATTCAAACACTTTCTCGAAATGGTAGTCCCTGTTATGTAAAGCCTACATATTAACAACAGCAACACTTAACTAGGACGTTTGTTTTTCTGCTAATTCTGTTTACTTTAATGTGAGTTTTCAAATCAGCCTTTTTACTATAATATTAGTTTGGTGATTAGAATGCTACAATATTACTTTGCTGTCTTAACCCGCTTACAGTTCTCTCTTTTGGGGTTTAGCCTGTTCAATCAGATTAGCTTGTTTACATTGTTAGTTAACTGGTTAGCCTGTTTACTCTGTAATACATGAAGTAGTTTGCTGTTAAACATGCTTACTTCATGTTACTTTGCGTTCATGTTAATATGTTTAGCACAATACTAGTTTGCTGTTTAATTTAACTGAATGAAGAATCTTTTTGAAAACAATTTAAGAACATGTGCAATAACTTTCTTTGAAGTAATCATTATTTCTATAGATTTTTACTCATAATTAAATCTTATAATCACGAGACTGTTGTTTGGGACACTTTTGGTCCTCGGTTGCTAAATCAATAACAATATTTTGATTGCAGGTAGACTTTTTATTAAACGTTTTACAGAATTTAGAATTCATGGATGTGGTGAAGGAGGACATGAAGGTCGTTGGTGTAAGAGAAGAAGATGCAAAGGATAGGGTGAGATGGAGGCAGATGATTCGCTGTGGCGACCCCTGAAGGGAAAAGCCGAAAGGAAAAGAAGAAGAAAAGAAGTTTTACAGAATTTAGTAAAGTTGCACAATCAGCAGGGTATCATCATCATCATCTTTTTCTTCTTCTTCTCCTCTTCTTCTTCTTCATTTTCATCTTCTTCATGTTCCACTTAATCCGTATTTGGACAGGAGCATAAGCAGAGGGGTCCCCTTTCCCAGTCACTTCCTCCAGCTCTTCCTTGGGGGCACCAAGCCTTTCCCAGACCAATCGAGAGATATAGTCAGCATGTGTTGGTCGACCCTGGGATCTCTTCAATGTTGGACATGCCCAAAACACCACACCAAGTAGGTGTTTGAGGGGCATTCTAACCAGATGCCTAAGTCAACTCAACTGGCTCCCCTCAATGAAGAGGGGCAAGGGTTGTATGGTAGATCGATTTTCAATATTTCTGCTTTGGTAGACATAGGACTGTTACTATTTTTTTCTAGATGGCGTTGTCCTTTAGGATTCATCAATCCAGGACCTCCAGCTTTCATTGACAGTTGACTGCGAAGCAGCTGGGATGAGAATCAGCACCTCCAATTCTGAGGCCATGGTTCTCAGCCAGAAAAGGGTGGACTGCACCCTCTGGGTTTGTAATGATGTCCTGCCCCAAGTGGAGAACTTCAAGAAGATCAGGTTATTGTTCACGAGTGAGAGAAGGATGGTGATTGACAGGCGGATAGCTGCAGCCCTTGCTGTAAGGTGGACCCTGTACCGGTCTCTCATGGTGAAGATGGAGCTGAGCAGCAAGGCAAAGCTCTTAATTTACCAGTTGTTCCAACCCTCACCTATGGATGATATATACACACAGTGTGCCATGAATGTACACACAGTAGTGAAAGAAAAGCACTGTGAATAAACTATAATAGGGGAAGCATGTACTAGTACATGTGCATGGATTGCATGAATAGTACGAATGGTACTGATATGGTGACATGTGGATTGGAAGGATAGGTTCAGCAGTGGACTGAATTCAGTAGGGTGACAGCATTGGGAAAGAAGCTGTTCCTAAACCTGCTGGGTTTTTTTCCTGAAGGCTCCTGAAGCACCTTCTCGAGGTGAGGAGCTGAAAGAGTCTGTTGACAAAATGAGAGGAGTCCCTGAGAAAGCTGCACGTCCGGCGATGACATCTCTTCTTGTGGACAACCTTAGTAGCAGGTAGTGGAGTCCCTGTGATGCATTGAGCAGTTTTCACCACCGGCTGCAGTGCCCTGCAGTCCATTGCAGAGCAATTCCCATACCAGACTGGATCGTAAATGGTCAGGATGCTTTCTATTGTGCAGGGGTAGAAGTTACCCAAGATTCCAGCAGATAGGTGGTTCTTCTTCAATGTCCTCAAGGAGAACATGTGCTTATGGATTTTCCTGATCAGGGTAGACATGTTGGTGGATCAGGACAGGTTCTCTGAGATGTGGGTCCCCAGGATTTTGAAGCTGGAATCACATTCAACAACCATGCTATTGACATGGACAGGGTCATGTGTGTCCCCTTTTCCTTCCTTAAGTCCACAAGCGCTTTGGTTTTGCTGGTGTTCAGGAACAGGTTGTTGTCAGTGCACCATGCACCTAGGTGCTTTATCTCTGCCCTGGAATCAGACTCATCATTGTCACTGATGAGTCCGATCACCGTAGCGTCGTCTGCAAACTTCATGATGGAGTTGGATCCATACATGGGTTTACCATCATGGGTGAAGAAAGAGTAGAGGAATAGGCTCAGCACATAGCCTTGAGGTGCGCCAGTGTTGAGTATGATGGTGGGGGAACAGTTGTGGCCTGACTTAACATACTGGGGTCTTTAGGTTAGAAAGCCCATGATCCAGTTGCAGACGAAGGTATCAATTCCAAGATTTTCAAGTTTTGTAGTTAACTTGGAGGGAATGACTGTGTTGAATGTTGAGCTGAAGTAAACAAACAGCATTCTTGCATAATCCGTCTTCTTGTTGTCCAAGTGTGAGTAAACATTGTAAACAGCGCTGTGGATACAGCATCCTCTGTGTTCCTGTTGCTTAGGTATGCTAATTCATATGGATCTAGCGTGGGAGGAAAACTTTGCTTGAGGTGTGCCAGGACCACTTTCTCAAAACACTTCATCACAATGTGTGTTCATACAATTGGGTGGTAGGTTATTCAGGTATGTTGGAGAGGAGTGCTTCGACACTGGCACATGGTCTTGAAGCATGCTGGTACTATTGCTTGGGTGAGAGACAAGTTGAATGTGTCTGTGAAGGCCCCTGTGAGCTGCTCAGCACAGGCTTTAAGCACACGCCCAGGAACTCCATCAGGGCCAGCAGCCTTACGTGTGTTACTTTGGCTCAGTGCATTATGGACCTGTACGAGGGAGAATGTAAGGGTCTGGTGGTCATTCATTGGCTTGGTTTTTATGGCCTTGGCCTTGAACATAAAATTCATTCAGATCATTGACGAAGGACACATTCATGTCAGTTGGTGTGGAATTGCTGTGTTTGTAGCTGGTGATGGCCTAAATGCCTTCCCACATTCACCGGGGGTCAAAATTGATGAAGTGTTTCTCAACCTTCAGCTTGTGGTCATGCAATGGCTATAATGTAGGCCTATGCATCACCTGATCTGAAGGCTTTGCCATGTGCCTTCAGCAGAAACCTCACTTCTCTGTTCATCTCTCGCTTCGGATTAGGGTACGTGATGACCTGTTTTTTTTTTGTTGTTTTTTTTTGTTTGTTTGTTTTGTTTGTTTTTGGTAACACTGTCAATTGTGGTGTTGATTTATTCCAGTACTGAGTGAGTGTAGCAGTCAATGTCTGTGTTAGAGCCACAGGTGGTCTGATAGACAAACATACTCCAATCTGTGTCATTTAACCTGTCCTCAAGCACAGAGTCTACCCTCGCTGGCCATAGCTTGATGGTCTTCACAGATTATTATCTTTTGCTTAGCTCTTAGCCTTCCTCGCTTCCTTCACCTTTATTTATGGCCGAATAGCCTGCTTAGCATCGAGTGTTTTTCTGAGCTCCACGATCAGATGGAGGTTGCTAATAAAACAGTCGGAGTTTTGTAATCTGATATCCAGAAGCTATTGTTGGGTGTACTAGTATGATGTGAGCAAGAAGCTGCTCTCTACGAACAGAACCGTAATGAGCATGAATATCACTGCTAACTTGCAAGATCTGAAGAGACATTGAGACTTGCGTTGTTCACGCGACGCCATCTAGCTTATATCTTGCTTTTACAAAATGGAGAAAGAGTGCACCATTCCTGGAAGTACTGCAATACCAGGTTGATCCGTGTCCGTGATCTCTGCGAGTCAAAAAAAGCGCTACAATTTATAACTATGCTTGGATTCCGATTCCGATTTTAAAAAGAGGTAAGGTGCATGCAAGAGAATGTACATGTATTAATATTATAATAATATTATAATATATAACATAATATAGAACGATATTATGGTTGGTTTATACTGAATCTGAAGTAAGATTTCAGGTTTTCTTGTGTTCTTTTGTTCTTGTTGAATGTAAATTTAATAAAACTTATTTGAGAAACAACTCGTCTCTGACTTTCATGACTGAATGAAACTTTGTGATTTAATGAGTCAGTGCAAGGTAAATACATATATTATTGTGTAATTGTATTTCCCAATGCAGAAGTTCCAGGGTGGCATACTCAGGCCATATCCTTAAACCTTACAACTATGTTCTTCACTCCCGACACATGTTATCAGCTACATAGTTTTAAATCACGATGATGAACCAAGTCCAAATTTGTGATTTAGTGCACATACCCGTGATTAAATTCATGACATCAAAATCTCACTCCAGCCAGGAACCCAAAGTTGGCAACCCTGAACTAGTCTAAAAAGTTATTTTGTGTTTGAACTGGAGTCTGCAGTTTATTCTCACTTGTGGGTTAGCAGTTTAAAAATGCTAGTCAGTCACTATTTGAAAATGGAGTCCCTAGTGAATTCAAAGGAAACCTATGGAGTTCTCACAAGCTGCTGTTTCCTCAGGATAAGGTGATCCAGTCGCAGGGGATTTACCGAGCTCTGTTCAGGTTCTGTAAATCTGAAGAGATGCCCTGGGGCGACTAAGCAGAGCGTGCCACAAAGAGAGAGAGTTTAACTGGTTTAGCATAGAGTTTCCTGCTTCTAGATTTAAAGGGATGTAGTAAATCTCCTCAGAGATCAGTTGCGAACTCTCCACTGATCTGTCATTGAATCCCCGAATAAAGTTAAACTGATCCAAAAAAAAATCAGTGTGGGGTCACGGAGGACAATGGTGACATCTCTGAACACATTCTTCAAAGCGGAAACTCAGTTTTTACTTAGGCATGTCTTTAGTTAGCAGTTGTGTGTCTGGATTTTTTAATTTGTGTCAGTTATGTAATTCAAAAATTAAATCAGAAAAAAGTATGTACAGTAGCCGTTCGGCTATTGAGCTATGATGGTTACTGCTAGCATTTTATATCTTTTATACATTTTAAAACAATGTGTTTTTGTATAAAACCTACAGTAGATTTTAAATCTTCACATCCCTTTACAAATATTTTTGAAAATATCAGCTCAAGATTTGAAAACTTTATCTGAACAATTAATTTGATATACAAACAAATCCTTCACTACATATCATATTTTAGGACTATAAGTCGCACTTTTTTCATACTTTGGCTAGAGGTGTAACTTATACTCCAGAGCGACTTAATATGTGAAATTATTACATATAATTTGGTTCGTCATAATAATAAGACATAATTCGACATTTGTTGTTTTTACACTCAGAACCACAAGGGGGCACTCTAAGCTTGTGTACCAGTACCTGGTCATCCACCACTGAAGAAATGGTCCCAAAAATAAAATCCTATTCTGCAGATTACAAGCTGCAAGTAGTCTAATATGCACCAGAAAATGGTAATCAAGCAACAGAAAGAAAGTTTGGAACCAGAAACTTGTAAGGGACTGGAGAAAAGTGGAAATTATTATTACTGCAATAAAAACAAACACACAAACAAAAAAGAAACAAAACAAAACATAAATGAACAAACAAAAAAAGCTGATCGCGGGTAAAAACTAGATGGTTACAGCTTGAGGAACGAGCTTGCACGGTGCTGTAGGAAGAGGCTTGTCATCAGTGCAGTTGTGTCTATATGTCTAGGTAGTGAAATCATTATTATATAATTCTGTTCATCATAATAAGAACGAACGTAACTTTACGTTTATTTTTACACTCACAACTCCAAGAAGGCAACAAGAGGGCAGAAAAGTGGACATGATTATTACTGCAATGGAGAAAACAAACAAACAAAAAAGCTAATCACAGGCTAAATGCTAATTGCAGGCTTAAAAACTAATTGCAGGCTAACTAATCAAGGGCTAAATGCTAGATGGTCACACCTAGAGGAACGGGATCGCACATGGGGGCTTGAACAATGTGCCTCAGGGAGAGGCTTGTCAACAGTGCAGTTGCGGCTCCGTGTCCAGGTAGTTGTCAAGGAGATGAATAGAAATTACTTTACGTGAGGACTTTCTTGGTGTTATCGCTTCATGCAACGCAACCCCCTCTCTATCTGAGTGAGGACCACAACGGCACATAAACTGGCAGCAGATTTCCATGCCAAGGCAGACAGTTTCTATGAGTTTGCGACTTATAGTCCAGTGCGACTTATATATGTTTTTTCTTTATTGTGCATTTTTTGGCCAGTGCAACTTGTTCTCCAGAGCGTCATACAGTCCGGAAATATGTATGTATGTATGTATGTATGTATGTATATGTGTGTGTGTGTGTGTGCGTGTGTGTATTTTATATATATATATATATATATATATATATATATATATATATATATATATATATATATATATATATATATATATATATAGAGAGAGAGAGAGAGAGAGAGAGAGATAGATAGATAGATAGATAGTCTTTTAAAAATGAGGTTGCACAAGTGCTAACTTATGGTGTTACCATCTATCTATATATATATCTATCTATCTATCTATCTATCTATCTATCTATCTATCTATCTATCTATCTATCTATCTATCTATCGCAGCCGACACTGAGTGGAGACGGAGTACAACCTGGAAAGTTTGCCAGACCATCTCAGGGCAACACACACTCCCATTCACACTCGCATCTCGGGGCAATTTGGAACAACAGATTGCATTGTAGATTACATTGTGATGGTCTGTGAGAAGGAAATGATGTAAACATAGGAAACCCACATAAGCACAGGTAGATCATGCAAGCTCCACTCAGAAACTCGTCTTTGTCGAGCCTGGGGCTCAAGCCCAGGAACTGCTGTTAGGCAAGTAGTGATGCAAAGCACTATGCCACCACACCACTGGTATTGTAGTAGGATTTTCCTGGCAAAGCATCAAAGGGTTGAAATGTATCGATCAGTAGAAGGAGACAAACAACTTTCAGACATTATATACACAGCGAACACTGTCACCAAAAGCATGTGGAGAAAAGTGTTATGGACTAATGAAATCAAGTTTTTTTTTTTTTTTCCAGAATTTTAAAAGGTCTGTCTGCAACAAAAACAAAACCCCACAGTGAAACATGACTGTGGTGGCATAAAGCTTTGAGCAGTCTTTGTTCAGGTGGACTTAAAGCTGTCATTAAATCGGAGAGTATTATGAACATTAAATACCAGGGAATTTTGCTACAAGACACCCAGGCATCCAAAGCTGAAGATGGAGTTCAGCTTTAGGCATGACAACAACCCAATGTGTACCTCCAAAATGGGTTCACCTGACGGAGATTAATAAGGCGTTAGTTACGGTCATGTAACCACGCTAAGGTAAGTTTTAATTAATCTACATGCATACATATATTTCTAGTCCTGTTGCTAGAATTAGCCTAATAAACTAACGGCCTAGCGGCTAATATCAGTCATGTCATGGTCACAGTTAAGAGTTCCTTACATTGCTGGGTAGCAATCATACAGTTTGAAAAATGAACAAAAGGAATGATACACACCATCCCAAGTGACACTTCCTGATTCAACAGAAGGAACTAATACCAGGGAATAACATGTAAAAAAAAAATAAAACACACACGGTCAACAATTAGCCATTAAAAACAGATTGATATAAATGGCTTTAGAAGAGCCTCATTAAAATTTGCCTCATTTAGCCTGAAGCTTAATGAAGCATTCACTAATTAACACCCCACTGCTGAGCGCACTACCAAGTGTACTTTATAGTTCATCTCCTCTAAAACATTTTCGCAAATTATGATTTTATCACAAGCCCTAGTTCATATCTATTTGAGTTCTTTCCCAAAAATAATAAGTAAATGAATAAATACATACATAAATAAATAAAGGGATGTAGCCACTAATTCATGATCTTAAGGGGTGTCAGGCAGCCTTTTTGGTTCCATCTCAAATTATTTGTTGAACGAAAATTACTTGTATAACGCTCTAAATGCTAGATTTAATAACATTGTAGTATTGTTGCTAAAACTTTTGTCTGTCTGTCTTCCTTTCGGCTTTTTCCCTTTCACTCGGGAGTCGCCACAGCGAATCATCTGATTCGCACATTTGATTTGGCAGAGGTTTTTACGTCGGATGCCCTTCCTGTCACAACCCTTTATAGCAAGGGACAGAAACACGCTGACGACTTTGCAGCTACTCTTTACAAATGTCAGCAATGGTTCTTTTACATGCCTCTCACCATAGCCAGTGACAGACATGGCCCGCCTTTGATAACCCAGTTAGCTGCACTGGGGGGGGGCACACAACCTTGTGGAGAGTGGGACTTGAACCCCCAACCTTTGGATCAGTGATCCAGCGCCCTATACCACTAGACCACCACTGCCCCGTTGTTACTAAAACTTTTGTATTCATTGTTTTATCCCAGACTAGAGTTTACTCTTATTTATGTTTTAGTATTCTATTTAAAAACAGTACGTCAATACTTATATACATATGGCATAGCTCAAAGTGACATCTCTGACTCCTCAGATATTCCAACACATTTATCAAGCTAATCTCATACACATGCTAATTAGCATCTGACTAGGCACCAGGAAAAATCACTTTTTTATTTTTTTTGTTGTTGTTTTTTTTGGTAAGAGTCGATGCCTGCAAGTGTTAAAGTGCATGCTAACACTTTTGCTAGCAAAAATCTTAGCCTGTGTGTGTGTGTGTGTGTGTGTGGGCATGCGTGCGCATTTGAAATATTCTGGTTAAAGCGTTAATGCTGAGTGTGTGTTTATGTGTTGGGGTGTTTATTTACCTCAGTGTTCAAATTTACTGCCCCGACTTATCACCAGTTATAAATGAAGCGTTTATTACATTGTCTGCGTGCACTCCGCAGATGCTGCTCTTCTCTGACAGACTCATTTATCAAATTAATGTCAATTTATTTATTTATTTAGCTAAATTTGTGTGAGAACTGATTAGCACCGTGCAGGTATTTATGTACATTCTGTATTTGTACTGAATTTAATTTTAAATGTCAATAAATTAGTTTAAAGTAATTGAATTTAAAATATCAATTTAATTTGAATTTGGCGAGAGTCTACCTGAATAAACTTGTTAAAGTTTATGAAGAGCTCCTTTTAGAACACTAGTTTAAGGCTGTGTCCCAAACACTAAAATTAACAACCAGATTTTCAATTAACCTCCAACCTAGTGGCCTTACTTCAAGCCTGAAATTTAAAGATACTCTCCATAACATGAGAGTGCATCCCAGTTTGGTACTCTTGGCCGTTTTAAGGCTCTGCTCAATATTGAACATTGAACATATAATTGCTCTGTAATTCGAATTGTTGTTCGCTAGTGTCCTTCATAGAACAATCTACTTGAAAGTATTATGACTTTAAGGTACATATGTTAATGTTCTCGATGGGTGGCTCTGTGGTGTAGTGGTTAACATGTCCACCTCAGTCCATCTGTCAAACCTCTTATTAACCTCTATTAGGGTCACAGGAGGCTACAAGCATATCTCAGCCAACACTTAGCAAAGGTAGAGTACACTCTAAACAGCACTGTAGTCCACTGCAGAGCACCACAAACATTCCCACTCCCATTGACATCTCAGGGTAACTTGAAACAGCTAAGTAGCCTAATGTGCATAATTTTGGACTCCGTGCAGAAACTGGAGCACCCAGAGGAAACCCATGCAAGCAAATGAATGAATATGTAAATCCCACAAAAAATGCCCGAGCCTGGGATTCGAACCCAGTACCTTCTTTCTGTGAGGTGGGTTTGCTAATCACTAGATCACACCTATGTTTTATTTAAGTCCCAGCAATTCCACTTTAAGGCTTCACTCTGGAAATCATAATTTATATATTTGCATTGCATGCATTATTTGAAGGTAGTACTTTATAGGCCAAAAGCCCTGCCTCAGAGTTATGGGAAGTTTTTCGATTTTCAGGATCTGTCCCATAACACCAGAAATCCTGCCAGGATATTGACTTAAAAAAAAAAAAAAAAAAAAACAGAGAGAGAGGGAGAGAGAGAGAGAGAGAGAGAAAATACAGGGATCCCTCACTTTCCGTGGTTAATTGGGACCGAGATCTCCCCACGAGCACCAATTTTCGCGAAGTAGGATCACCCCCCACACCAACCCCAACCAACTGACACATACATATATGTATATGTGTATATAATATCAATAAATACATATTCAATGCTATAAATGCTTATAATAACAATTAAACTTTTAAAAATAATAATGCATAAGATGTAAATAAAATATAAATACACAGAGTTTCAGACACATGCGCACCTCACAAAAATGAAATTAGTTTTGATGGGAGGTTTTTGGGTTGGTGGGGTTTTTTTTGTTTGTTTTTTTGTTTTTTTTGCATAATTGGCCTTGTTTTTGTGATATTTTCCTTAATTTCCTTATTTTTTAATTCGATGAATGTTTAAAAGAAAGAAAGAAACAAACAAACAAAAAATGTGATGCACTGAAGCCGCATGAATTGAAGCGCGAAGTAGCGAGGGATCCTGTAATTTAAACAAGATTCTACTGCCATCCCTAGTTAGTGATCTTCCATGAAGTCACAGCTATTTTAAGATTTCATCTTTAGATCTCCCTGAAATATTTCTTGATGTTCGTATTCTGATTGGCTTTTATGGTTCAGTCCCAAATTAGACTTTATCCCTATTTAATGCCCTCAATGGAATGCTGCTATTTCAAGACTAGGTATTTTTAAAAGAGTTCTGAAAAATATTTCCACTGCACCTCGATATGTCGTGTAAAACTTATTGTTGTTGTTATAAGTCTGGGTTTCTCGCGGTCTAACCAGAACTGTAACCATTTTATATCTGGCATTAATAGGTCAACTTGAAATGGCGATGTCCTACGCAATACTGTACCGTAATCACATCTCAGGTTGACCTGTGTAACCTTGCCTTAATGATTCATCATCTTGAACTGGGGGCTTTTTTTTAATCCAAGTAAGAAATTCATTGGCTGTAACATGGAAAATCATCTTCTGTGATGTTACATACAATCACGTTTCCATGCAACAGTCTGTGTGTCTTCCTTTCGGCTTTTTCCCTTTTACGCGGGAGTCGCCACAGCGAATCATCTGATTCGCACGTTTGATTTGGCAGAGGTTTTTATGTCGGATGCCCTTCCTGTCACAACCCTTTTTAGCAAGGGACAGAAACACGCTGACGACTTTGCAGCTACTCTTTACGAAAGTCAGCAATGGTTCTTTTACATGAACCTCTCACCATAGACACTGAGAGACATGGCCCGCCTTTGATAACCCAGTGAGCTGCACTGGGGGGGACAGTGACAACCTTGTGGAGAGTGGAACTCGAACCCCCAATCTTTGGATCAGTGATCCAGCGCCCTATACCACTAGACCACCACTGCCCCCTACTTTTACTTACTTTTCCATGCAACAGTGACGTGCGGAAAATCATTGTTTCCAGGTAAATATGAAACGACGGCTTAAAGAATTGATCCAAAGCTACCTAACAATCAGTTATTTTAAGGCTTCCTACAACATGCTAGAGGTTCTAACTAATTCGCTATCCTTGCTATAACTCAAATTTGGTCTCAGATTAAGTTTATCTCCACTTTATCATTTCATGAGAATCGCGGCTATTTTAAGGGTCTGTCCAAAATTTGAAAGTAAATTATGTAGTGTTCTTTGTTCTGCATCAACCACTTGAAAGTCCTGCATGAAGTTCTTTTCAGCCAACGTTAAATAAATTATTTTCTCAGAGCAACAGCTTGATCTTAAGCTGGGGAAAACAAACAAACAAACAAACAAATACACCGCACTGGGTATACTAACAATGCTAGGTAGGAATTTGGGCAGAACCTCAGCTAAAATTTATATAACCAACTCCAACCATAGAAAAGATTCTGAGCTAGAGTTTTTGACATTATGTTTACGTTTAATTAATTTCGACTTGTTTATCATTTTAATTAAACAAAGCATCGGAGGCATAAAAACCAAGACAACAAGCTGTTGGATGTTAACAAGACTTGACGTCAGACTGTGGATAAAAGCACACAATCTTTTAATACTGAACAAACATTTCAGCCAATCAGCACCAGCCAGGAAGTTAACAGCACCACTAGAGTAAATATTCATAATTTTTAATCCAATAATACACCGAGTTTGCATTTAATATCGTTTTAGCTCCGATATCACCAATGAAAGCACCGTACAGCTGCCTTTACACACCATGCTTCTTCCACAGATTCTTCATTTCCCTCACCTCACAACCCCATCCCACCTCCCCACACCCCTCCACACACACACACACACACACACACACACACACACACACACACACACACACACACACACACACACACACACACACACACACAGCATCGCACTCTTCTTTTCAGGAGAAAAATCAATTTATGTCCAGAGCAACTGCAAAACACAGAGCGACAGATAGATTTACTGCTGATACTCTGGGATAGGTTACTTCCGGGAAATGCACAGAACCACAGAATATAGGAAGAAGAAAAGAAAGAAGAAAAGAAAGAAAGAACAATAAAAAAGAATTAAGGAAGGGATGGGGGGATTAATTATGAAGGAATCAAAGGTAGGAGGGGAGAAAAGAAAAGAAAAGAAAAGAAAAGAAAAGAAAGAATTGACTGAGGGAAGAAAAGAAGGAAGACTGAGGGGACTGAAGAAAGGAAAAGAAAAAAAGGAATGGATGGAGGGAATCAAACAGGAAGGAAGGATCGATGGTAAGGAAGGGCAGAAGAAAGGAGGAACAAAAGGGAAAAGAACTAAAGAAAGATTAAAGAAAGAAAAGAACAGATAAAGTAAGTAGGAGGGAAGAAAATAAATTCGACATAAAGGCAAGAAGGAAGAAAGAGAAAAAAGAAGTAATTGAAGATAAAAGACAAATTAAAGAATGGACCAGAAAAAAATGGATAAAAAAACAACAACGAAGGGTATGAATCCAGGAAAATAAAAAGGTAGAAGAAAGTCTTAAAGAGGAAAAAAAAAAAAAAGACATTAGAAAGTTTGACCCCTCCCCTCATGTGGTCACACCACTTTAGTGCCCCGCCCAACTGTAATACATTGAAAACACAATACTGTACTGTTTGATGCTTTAAATCCAGAGTAACATTAACATATTAACAGTGCACTACATGTTAGTGACTTTTCTGGAGTGAGAACCTGCTGCAGGTAAAGAAGTGAGTGTACCGCATTAGTGCACGATATGATGAATGGGACGAGTCTGACCTTTGAAGAAGGTTGTGTGTCACTAATGTTTAACGGAAAGTCTTGAGACAGTGATGGGAGGAGCATAGCTATCACCTTATTTACACACACACACACACACACACACACACACACACACACACACACACAAGAAGTGTGTGTTTGTTGCTGTCTTGAGTTAAAGGTCGTACTGACAGATAGTGTTCTCCACACACACACACACACACACACACACACACACACAGCACGCGCGGAAAGAAAGCAAGACAATTCATTACTTTTCCTGTCTCAGTCTTTCTCTCATTCTGTCAATCGGTCTTTTACCGTCCCCTCTTTTTCTGTCTCTGTCTTTCCATTTCATTTCTTCCTCTCTCTCATCTGTATTCACCGTCCTCTCTCCTTCTAAATTCATCATCTCAGTCTCCCCTTTTCTCTTCCTGTCTCTGTTTTGTATCTATCTGTCCCATCGACTAGTTTTCTTCCCGTCGTTAACGACCTCTCATTAGCATGGCGAGTGAGGATTAATGATTAGCAGTGTTCTCGATACAATCTGTGATATTATTTCCATTTAAATTGTTTGATAGACTGATTCAAGGTTTTCATAGTGAACTCTGACCCTGGCACATCCGGGAGGTCAGTCAGGTCACTTTACTAATGAGCCTGATAATTAGCCGCCACTGTAAGGCATAGTGCACTTTTACACAACTTTTTTTTTTTTTTCCTCCTGCAGGCGTTTTGTTTGTGCAGTGGGTGACGGAAAAACACACACGATCGCTGTTGACCTCCGACAGGAAACACATCACTGATTTAGAAGGGAGACGCTCAGCATGCAAAAGAGCAGTAAATAATTCACTGTGAGAAAGAGAGAACAGTTTCACTGGAGGAAGAGCGATTCCTTCTCATGTTAACAACCGCAGTCCAGGGCTGTGTCTCAAATCACATACAAGGACTTAACACTTAGAAGTGTTTACTGAGTAGATTAAAAAATATTACCACCTTCAGGCTTCTGCAAGGGTCAGACTATATCCCGGTCAGACAGAGAGTGAGACAGTCAGGAAGGAGAGAGAGTCCATGGGGCAGGAAAAGAGAGGGAGAGAGGAAGGATGAGAGAAAGGGAGTAACAGAGTGTGAGGAAAAAGAAAGTGTGTGAGAGAAAGAATGAGTAAAATAGAGAGATGAAAAAAGAAGGTGAGAAAGGAAGTGTATGTGAGAGAGAGTGAATGAGAGAGAAAGGAAAATAGGTAGACTGTGAGAGAAAGAGAGGAAAGTAAAGCGAGAGTGGAAAAAGAGTGTATGAGAGAAAGAGGAAATGTGTGTGTGTGTGTGAGAGAGAGAAAGAGTGGAAGAAACATGTGTGTGTGTGTGTGTGTGTGTGTGTGTGTGTGTGTGTGTGTGTGTGTGTGTGTGTGTGTGTGTGACACAGAGAGAGAGAGAGAGAGAGAGAGAGAGAGAGAGAGAGAGAGAGAGAGAGAGAGATGAAGTGTGTGTATGTGTGTGAAAGAGATTGGGAAGTTTGTGTGTGTGTGTGTGTGTGTGTGTGTGAGAGAGAGAGAGAGAGAGAGAGAGAGAGAGAGAGAGAGAGAGAGAGAGAGATAGTTCCCCGTCAATAGCAGTTTATGCATTTTTTTTTTAATTTCCATATAAATGAGGAGCACTGACCTGCACCATTATATTCACCTGATTTTGAACTTTCTAAGAATCCACCACACACTTATGTAAAAATCTATATTGAAATATCAAGTTCGCTGCATATTGTTAAAATAACCAGTTAAAATTCTGAAAAATTGAGTTTCCAAAATAAATGAATAAGGATTTACTCGCATCGATTATAACTGGTTCCAATAATAATAAGTGAACCCTCAGCATTTATACACAACAGTGCAGCTAATTCGCTCGCATATTAAATGTATTTATCAAACAGCTGCTGTCAACGAGGAAGAGTCGGGTAGAACCAGCAGGTAGCGTAACATACACCTGTGTCTAATTACTCACAGTGTACAGAACTTGTGTCCCTTCCCATATTCCTTTTCCTTTCCCAGTGTGTCCACTTACTCCATCTCTTCTCAGATGAAGCCACCCAGGCCCGATAGAACCACATCAAGGCCAAGGCAAGGTTGTAGGCAAGACAGGAAAACCAGGTAACACCAGAATTGAAGTTCTGTCACTGAACCAGGCACACTGATTTAGATTTCTTGGCATGTCTGGAGCCTGCCCCGATCAAGCAGGGATGTACTGTGTGGTAGTGCGTATAGAGGGGAATACACATCAGATGTTGGTGGACTTAAGTTGGAATCAGACCACAGTCCATCAAATCCTGACGCAGTGTGGGACTTTGGGATGTTCAAGTTTGTTGAAGGTAAGACATGTTTTTGGGTATGTCAATTCAAGCAGATAGATAGAGAGATAGATTCTTTTTTTTTTTAATCCCAAGCGAAATTTGTATTTTCCAGCAGCATTTCAGTCAAACAGCACAAACATATTCTAAAAAAAACACAAAGTTAAATTAAGGTGTTCTTAAATTAATTTTCTTAGGTATACACACTATCATTGCTCATATGGGCGTTGAAGTCTCCCAGGACAATGAGTGAGCCTCCCGAGGGAGCGTTCTCCAACACACCCACTAAAGACTTCAAGAAGGATGAATACTCTGAAATGTCATTTGGTGCATAAGCACAAATTACAGTCAGGACCCGTCCCCCCACCTGAAGGCGGAGGGAAGCTACCCTTTTGTCGACCGGGGAGAACCCCAACGTTTGGGCACCCAGACGGGGGGCAACAAGGATGTCCACACCAGCTCGTCGCCTCTCCCCATAAGCAACTCCAGATAGGAATAAGGTTCAGTCTCTCTCAAGATGGATGGTTGCAGAGCCCAAGCTATGTGTTGAGGTGAGTCCGACTATATCGAGTTGGTATCCCTCCACCTCAAGCACAAGATCAGGCTCCTTCCAAACCAGAGAGGTGATATTCCATGTCCCAAAAGTTAAAGTCAGTAACTGAGGATCGGTCCGACAGAACCCATACCTTTGGCTGTCACCCAACTCACATTGCACCTGACCCCTATAGCCCCTCCCACAGGTGGTGGGTCCATGGGAGGGCAGAGCCATGTCTCCTTCTCAGGCTGAGACCGTCTCCATGGGCAGAAGCCCAACCACCAGGCACTCACCTACGAGCCCCTCCCCAGGCCTGGATCCAGGGGGAGTCCCTGGTGACCCGCGTCTGGGCAATAGAAACTGTATCCTTGTTTTTTTCCTTCATCATAGAGGTTCACAGTGGAGGTGAGGAACTGCTCACCTCGACTGGAGATGTCATCGGGAGGTAGAGGGAATACTTTAAGGACCTCCTCAATCCCAGCAACACGCCCTCCGTGGAGGAGGAAGACCCTGAGTGTTTTGGCGGGGGTCTGCCCATCACTGGAGTGGATGTCACTGAGGTAGTCAAAAAGCTCTTTGGTGGTCCGGCTCCAGGGTTGGATGAGATCTGCCCTGATTATCTCAGGTCTCTGGATGAGATAGGACTGTCTTGGGTCTCTGCAACATCACATGGTCATCAGGGGCGAGACCTCTGGATTGGCAAACCAGGGTGGTAGTTCTTTTCAAAAAAGGGGATTAGAGGGTGTGTTCCAATTATCGGGGAATCACACTCCTCAGCCTACCAGGGAAAGTCTATGCAGGGGTACTGGAGAGGAGGATCCAACCGATAGTCGAACCTCAGATTCAGGAGGAACAATGTGGTTTTCGTCCTGGCCATATCTTGACCAACTCTATACGCTCCACAGGATCTTGGAGGGTGCGTGGGAGTTTGCCCAATCTGTCCACATGTGTTTTGTGGATTTGGAGAAGGCTTTCGACCATGTCCCTTGGGTTATCTTGTGGGGCGTGCTCCGGGAGTATGGTCTTGCAGACCCGTTGCTATGGGCCATTCAATCGCTGTATCACTGGAGCCAGAGTTACCAGTCGATCTACGTTCCAACCCTCACCTATGGTCACAAATTTTGGTAGTGACCGGAAGAACAAGATCACAGATACAAGTGGCTGAAATGAGCTTCCTTTGCCGGGTGGTGGGGGGGTCTCACTCAGAGATAAGGTTAGAAGCTCTGCCATCCAGGATGGGGGGGGGCGGGGGACTGGACTCTGAGTAGATCCGCTGCTTCTCCACATTGAGAGGGGCCAGTTGAGGTGGCTTGGGCATCTGATCAGAACGCCTCTGAACACTTCCCTGGTGTGGTGTTTCGGGCATGTCCAACCGGGAAGAGACCCTGAGGTCAACCTTGAACACACTGGAGGGACTATGTCTTTCGGCTTGTATGGGAACACATCGGTGCCCCCCCAGAAGAGCTGGAGGAAGTGGCCGGGGAGAGGGATGTCTGGACCTCTTTGCTTAGATTGCTGCCCCTGCGAATCGATTAAGTGGAAGAAGATGAGATGATCAGTGATCCAGCACTTATACCACTAGGCCACCACTGCCCCCACAAACACGTATATGTAACCTAATATTAAAGATAAACATAAAAACAATAAATTTGTAATAATAATAATGCATATACATTAGCATTAATAATAATTAATAATAAATAAAGACTAGAATTAAGTGTAATTGCGCATCCACTGCAGTAGTTGGCAGTAATGCTCTCATTGTCACGCTATAGTGTAGGGGAAAAGCACCGAGCAAACGATATGAAGCGCAGTAAACTCTATTTGTAGTCGCGCACAGGATGCTGGAGGGGGTGTGTAAAATTTATTTATTTTTTTCTTCCTAGAGGTGCATCACCGAAAATAATTGAGAAGCACTGCACAAAGCGTACTCAGAGCACAGAGAAATGCATGCGGAAAAATATGAGGCTAATCGGCCCGGAAAAGCCTTTTTGAGGAGGGTTTGTAAAGTGATTTCTTGTTTGTTGGATGGAGCAGATTTTTGGTGGGTTCGAAGCTCTATCATGGAAAATCCGTTATAAGGGACACTCCTTAGACAAGGTACCACTGTGTGTGTGTACAGATGCTCCCCAACTTATGAACAGGATACATTCTGAACAGCTGTTCTTTCCGTAGATGAATTTTTTCGTAAGTCGATACAGGACATTCTTTAGAGGGGAACGTATGTTTAAAGTTTGTATAAGTAACTTATACGAGTTTGACTGTATACAATCTCTCTCTCTCTCTCTCTCTCTCTCTCTCTCTCTCTCTCTCTCTCACACTCTCTGTGCATAATCATCTTATTTCATTCTATTAAATTTATCATTTATTGGTACAAGGTGCAAACCTAAATGCACCATAAATTATCAAGCTAACTGTGACGTCAGGAACTTTTAGCCGGACTCAAAATGCAGGACACAGAGTAGGATGAACATGGAGAACCTTTGTTGTTACAGGGGAGGCACCTGAGCAAGGGGGGAATGTAGGCACTGTTAGTGATGACGAGAAACACAAAAACTTTAGATAAGGGGAATTACAGAACAGGAACTGATGGAGCACTGAGCTGAAACCAGGAACCAGAAAGATCACTGGAAAACAGGGATGTGAAGAGGGACAATCTTCTAGCACTGGGATGAGCGTGGTGCTCACCTTTATAGCGCAGTAGTTCAGTTCAGTTCATTTTCTGTAACCGCTTCATCCTAATTAGGGTCACGGGGAGGCTGGTGCCCATCCCAGCCAACTCAGGGCAAGGGCAGAGTACACCCTGGACAGCTCGCCAGGCCATCGCAAGGCGGAAAGACGCGGACGGCTTTGCAGCCTACTCTTTTTACGAAAGTCAGCAATGGTTCTTTTACATGCCTCACACCATAGATAGTGAGAGACATGGCCGGCCTTTGATAACCCAGTTAGCTCCACTGGGGGGGACAGTGACAACTTTGCGGAGAGTGGGACTCGAACCCCCAACCTTTGGATCAGCGATCCGGCACCTTATACCACTAGACCACCACTGCCCGCTATAGCGCAGTAGATTGGTGGGTAGGATCAGGTGTGCACATTGCGATTCGCCTGCATGTGTCAGCCATGCCCCTCTGCCAGAGCCTAATTGAATATTAATGTACCTCATTATAATGTTTAATCATATTTCATACTTATATTTATGGTGTATCTTTCTATAGATTGTATTTAATTTCTATGTCTACTTGTTCTTCAATTTCATTTCACTTTCGACTTCGGACAGCCCTGTTTGTATGTCTGGATGTTTGTAAACATCTGTAGTCACAAGTGGTAAAGTAGTAACACTCCATGGTCTTCATTACGTGTGACATCAGGGCAACCAGTCTAAAATCATTCAGGTCTCCAGGATGTGGGTTTTTCGGGACTGAGATGATGCATAACTTTTTCGACAGCTGAGTCATTATTCCACACCACATGTCAAACTCAAGCTGGTGATGCACTGGAGAGGGTTTCCTCACTCCCCCGGAACAACAATGTTCATCAAGAAGTTAATGTAATCTGTAGTGCAGTCAGTACGGTCCTCAATGTACTCACTGCGTACTACATCCAATCAGTCGGTCATAGCCTGCCCTGCCTTGGGAGACCATGTTCCTGAAGGATTTTGTTGTTGTGAGGAGCCTCTTCACTCTTGGTTTGTAATGAGGCTGTAGCAGATTCAGGTTATGATCAGCTTTCCCCAGAGCGAGCAGTGGGAGGCACTGTATACACCCTTTACATTCGCAAACAGTATGTCGATTGTCTTATTCCACCAGTGCAACAAGCCACGTACTGGATAAAAGCATGTATACTTTTGTCCAAATTCGCATGATTAAAGTCTCCAGAGATTAACACGTGCGCTCCCGGATGCTTTGTTTGCAGTCTAGCAACAGCAGAGTAGTTGATGTCACAGGCTACTTCAGCATCAGAACGTAGAGGACTGTAAACAATGAGGGCAATGGTGTGTCCAATCTCTGTAGGCATGTACTAGGGATGCAGGTTTACCACTTGTAGTTCCATGTTAATGGAGCAGATGGAAATCTTTGTGCTAACGTACCCAGAGTCACATCATGTTGTGTTTACATAGTGAATCTCCCTCCCTATCCACTTTCTTTCTGCAGGCTTTTGTGTCCCTGTATGTTCTTACTGTGCTGAAGCGCAGCTCCACGTTTTCATCTGGGATGCTAGCGATGAGCCATGTTTCATAGAGGCACAACACACTGTACTCCTTGTAAATCTTATCATTTTTCGCCAGTGCAGCTAGTTTGTCGATCTTATGAGGCCGTGATTTCACATTTCCCATGATAACTGATGGTACCACAGGTGTATAATGTCACTTCTTCACGATCCGCTTAGCTTTAAACTTGGCGCCAGCAACCACGTTACGGTCTCCTCACCTCGACAGGTATATGCGGAACTGCTCCAGCTTGGGATCTTTCAAGGCCAATAATTCATCTCTTGAGTCTTGGTGTGTGAGGGTACACATCCATAGGATATATAAGTAAAGAACAGTATAAGCAGACAAATGGGGGGGGGGGAATGAAAGAAAAAGAAAAGCAAGTCACACACAGAGCTGCTGGAATGGCTGCTGCTCTTAGCAACACTCACTGTCCATTTTGGGACGGAACATAAAGTTGAAATCACAGATTGTCCCTGCCTCAAGCATTCACTGATTATGGGAGCAAACTGACTTTCCAACATTAGCGAAACACTTTTTTGTGGATTCGTAATGCTGCTGTCAGACTTTCCAGTGAAACATTGCCTAGGATTTGTGACCCAAGACCATCTCTATTAGCTCTATATTGAAGAGACATGAGGGTTCCTCCCTCCCTCATTGCCTGGGATTTCTCTTGAATTCTCTTGATTTCTCTTACCAAAGAGCTATGAGAAACCTCTCCTCCATGAGGCTCTCTATAATCCTATGGTTAACCACCTGCAATGGGATAAGACACGGAACTGTCTTATGGCTCATTTCTATTGGGTGGGCATTCTCAAGAATGTTCACAGGTGATGTTGCAGATGTCAGCTGATGGATTCATAAAACTTCCTAAAAGCCCCACTGTACTCTGTGTAAAGTTTAGAGGATTATCTTTGAAAGAACGAACATGGATCACAGTCGAGCAGACTGCATGAGGGCTTTATTTTAGTCTCAGTGGATTATGCTATATGTTACTTCTGCCACATTTTCATATGCACTTTTATGCATTAGCTCTCAAGTTGGGAAATCCTGATTTGTCACCCTTCTTTTTGGGTGGTTTGTAGCCCGAGTAACTTTAACGACTCATGGGCAGAATCCCTCATGGATACTGTTCTTGGTCGGTGTATACTGTAGCTGACTTGATGACAATGATTGACAGGTACACCAACAACATCTGAGATGTTTATATGGGTGAGACTCACAGAATCATCTTCCCAAAGATGTGTGTAATTGGATATGTATATATATATATATACAGTAAAACCTCCGCTGACGAACGCTTAAGCTCACGAACTTTTCGCCTCAAGAACATTAAATTTGCGAGCATATAGTCTCTGCTGACGAACTAGTTTTCGGCGGATGAATCAAACCACGCGGTCGAACAGCGCCACGGTGGCGGCCACGAGAAGCTGACGCACGCTCATGGCGTCACAGTTCGTCACCCCCTTTCTTTGAGTGCGGAAGTGGTTTGTGTTTGCTAGACATTTTGGACCATATTGAGTGTACTTTTGCTATTATGGGACCGAAAAAGACCCCACCACAGGCGGAGATCATTGAAAAACACGAACGAGGTGTGCGTTTGTGTGACTCAGCGTCCCAGTACCAGTACGCTAAGTCTACCATTGCTCCCATCCTTAAGAACAAGGAAGCTATTAAGGGTGCGTGTGTGGCTAAGGGTGTTTCCAAACAGTAGGCGTTTCCAAACTCTCCTTCCAAACAGTAAGTCCCTCCCTCTCTCCTCCTCCCACTCCATTCCATCAAGCCATCAACTACCATCACAAAGGTAAATAAAACGACTTTATTATACAGTACAGTTTATTTCTTTAATTACAATACAATAGCACATTTATTATACATAAAATAAGGTATATTTTTGTGTAGTTTTAAGGCTTATTTAGTAGAAAATTATGTTTTATGGGGACCTGGGAACGGATTATTCTCATTTTAATGGTTTCTTGTGGGAAATAAATGTTCGGAAGACGAACTTTTCGCCTTACACACACTTTCTGGGAACCAATTATGTTCGTGAGCTGAGGTATTACTGTATATATATATATATATATATATATATATATATATATATATATATATATATATATATATATATATATATATAAAAATATGTAAAAATACAGGGGCTCCCAGAGAATGCAAAGTACTCCCACCAGGCACCGGTGGATTATTATAGCTTGGTGTAGATATAACGAATTGTCTCCCTATAAGGGTGTTGGAAGAACAAATCTAAAGATGGAGATTTTCGGGATTTCAAGATTTTTTAAAACATTATCCTGTGCGGAAATCACTTCCAAAAGTCCAGAATGCTGCAAAATGTTACGGGTTCTTGGCAGGACCAGACCACATCAGTGGAGTGAGTTTGATGAAAAAAGTTCTGTAGTTTATGTATCTCCCAGACTTCTGAATTATCTCACAGTTATTGAATATCTTTCCCAGAATTAGTTTCAAAATTATGAATGGGAAAAAAAAAAAAAAAAAAAAAAAAAAACACTGCATAGATAAATTTTGCTTTGCACTCAGTCTTCCGTAATACCCCCATTTCACTGGAGCACGGCATGCAATGATCATGGCAGAAAAGTGCGGAACGCAGTCTACGGAAGAGCTTCAGCACTTTTACATGGAAAACGGATGCAAATCCGATGGAAAAGTGAAAATTCTTATACCCCCATTTCACTGCACGATGGCATGCAAGGATCGTGTAGCGAAAAGGCGCGAAACGCAGAAACTCTGCAGAAGAGCTTCGGAATTTTTACACGGAAAATCCTACGGAAAAGTGGAAATTATTACCCTCTCAGAACGTTCACAGCATGTGCGGAACAGGTACGCCAAAGTACGCCAAAGTGACCCCACGGAACATTCACTGATTTTTTTTTTTTTTTTTTTTTGGCCTGCCAGAAGCATATGGAAGTGGCGTAACACTCGAGGAATAACTACGTAATCGCATGGAATGACACGGAAGATGAGGGACTAATTGCGTAACGTTTGAGGATGACAATATTTTTGCTTCCTTAAGTCTGCCGTGCTCCAGTGAAATGGGGATATAAGATGTATAGCATGACCTTTAGCAAGGTATGTAAAAAAATGGAAGCTTTATTTCGATTTCAAGTAAAATTTTCCATCGTAATCAATTATTTCTTGATTGTTGATTTAAATTTGCCATTGATCATTTGAAGTAAGGAGATATGAAGCCTCACAATATCACTGAATTTCCTATGCATAGAAATACTGAAATCAAATGGAACATTCATACTACGTTACCATACAACAGGCAGACGGTGGGGCCGGTGGTGTAGTGGTTAGGGTGCTGTGCTTATGATCGGGAGGTTGTGTGTTCGAATCCCAGTTAGACTCTCACTGTGCTAAGACCCCTGGGCAAGGTCTTAACCACAAGTGTGCCTCTGTTCACCCAGCAGTATAAATTGGTACCAGTAAAAATATACTGGGAAGGTAACCTGCAGTGGACTAGTGTCCCATCCAGGGGGAGTTGTACTCCTAGCGGCGTTACACTATGGGCACCGGTCCGATGAGCTGCTATGGCTCGGGTGTAAAAAGCCCAAAGGTCGTTACCTATACAACAGGCAGAAAGCTGTATGTTCAAATCTATAGGATTTCTGAACGCTCGGTAAGACTGTAATAATGGTCGATCAGTACCGTGATGATCTGCTGCAGCTACAGGATTCAGGATGTTGGTGTGTATGAAGTATTCAGATCAAGAAACAGACTTTGTTTAGGTGGCTGGAACTTTATTTAGTGATCTATTTTTGTAAAGAAGTACGAATGAGCATGTTCACAAAGCGAGAGATAATTAAAGTACAATGTCCTGGATCAGTGCAGCAAACTGGGCTACCAAAGGTCGGCCATGTCTCTCACTGTCTGTGGTGAGAGGGGTGTAAAAAAATATGGCCTACTTTCGAAAGAAGGAGAAGGTTGCATAGTTGTCAGCGTGCTTCTGCCCTGAGATGACGTGGCGGGCTATCCAGGTTGTAATCTGCCCTCACCTAGGATTGGCTGACATGGGTGCAAGTCTCCCTGCAACGTTAATTAGGATTAAGTGGTTCAGAAAATGAATGAATGAATGAATGAATGAATGAATGAATGAATATACTGGATCATTAAAATGATTCCTTCGAGAATGATTGACCAAAACAGTTTACCTGAACTGCACAAGTTATATGTTAGTAATATAAATATTTGCATTTTCTGTACTGACTTTTCAATGGTATTTGAAAATGTATTAATCCTCAAAAAGAAAAACACTGGATAAACAAGAATATTTTCTGTGGAGTGCAAGCGCATGTGTTGCACTGGAATCCATCAGCACATCCAAATTTGTCATTGCGCTGTTTTTCTAGCCTATTTAATTACCGTATTTTTTTTTTTATTTATTATTATTATTTATTTTGTTTTACCATAAGGCACACGGAAAAGCCTTCAATCTTCACAAAAACTGATGGTGCGCCTTATATTCCAGTGCACCTTATGAGTGGATGCGGCCTCGGCCCCATATCACTGACACCATCAAAACCCAAGTGAAGCAAATTAATTCAGAGCTTACCATCATTCCAGTGAATTAACCAAAAAACAACCACCAGATATTGCTGTCAACAGGTCGTAGGCTCAAGGGATCCGGGCTTTATGTCCGAATATGGTGACGGTGCTGCTACAGGTGTCCCCCTGAGTCCTCAGATCAACCCTCTTGAATTTAATTTGCACTGATACAGCACCTTAAGGGTAATGACTGCCGTTCTGTAATGGAGACAATACTGATGCCCTGTCTCTTTAAGAGGGAGTGGCTGAGAGAAGGTCACGACCCAGGAAGACTGCTGATCTCCATCTCTATTGATCTCACTCCATGTGCGAGGGAATAATAGATAATAAAATATAATAATAAAAAATAATAGAGGGATCCAGGCTTTATGTCCAACTCACACAACCGTTAAACTACGACACTGAAGATGAAGCATTTGATGGCTGTGTGGAAGAGAAATGAACCGAAAAAGTGAGTTTATTGTTTTATAGTTATAACTGAACAATGTTGAGAGTTATTGTGAATGAGTTGAATCAAGTTTGACTTATCTAACTTTTGTTTCGCTTAATGCACCTAATAATCCAGTGCGCCTTGTGTGTGGGCGTGACTTGCTTGTTGGTGTTGCGCCTTATAATCCGATGCATCTTCTTCTCCTTCTTCTTCTTCTTCTCCTTTCGGCTGCTCCCTTCAGGGGTCACCACAGCAAATCATCCGCCTCCATCTCACCCTGTCCTCTGCATCTTCTTTTTTGACTCCAACGACCTTCATGTCTTCCTTCACCACATCCATAAATCTCTTCTTATGGTCATGAAAATGCGGTAATTTCTAATCAGAGTAAAATTACTTGCGTACATCTGGCGATTCTGTTTTCTTCATCAGCAACAGCAATTAATAAGTAGTTTCCATATTTATTCTTACAGTAAAATTTTATATTTCAAGTTTACTATTTTGCTCCCATTCCTACAGCCATGTCCTAATAGTTTGCAGGTTTGGGACCAAAAGGTCACTGGTTCGATTCCTGAGCCAGCAGAAAGAAAAATGTGCGGCAGCAGGGGACGTAAGCAGCTCCTTCCCTTCCTCCACCTTCATGGCTGATATGCCCATGAGCCCTTGAACTTAATGAGTTTGGTTCCATATGATAGGGTTACTTCGGAGGATAGCAAATTTTCCAGAATTATTCAGCTCCCATTTTCAGAAATAAAATGCCAAGTTACACTTTGGTTCCAGATTACTCTATTGGCCTCCAGATTAGCTTCTTGTTAGCTACCAGGTTATTGATTGTGATCCCAGATTATGATTATCTTGCCAGTAAATAAGTATAAGGACTGACAGCGAAAAAGAAATAAAATGTTAAATCGATTTGCTCTGAATGAAATAAAAGCTGAATCTAATCTGAAAGTGTGTGTGTGTGTGTGTGTGTGTGTGTGTGTGTGTGTGGCTAAAATCGACCACAATGATCCCTGAATCAGCATTAGCATCAACTCATCCTCGGGCTAAACGCACTACACAAGGCCGCCTCAGCACAAACACCACAATGAGACAATGGGACTAAAAGAGCATTGATTTAGCCAGAAGCTGAACACAAACACTGAAGATGGACAGGTAAATATGTATCCATCGATCACATACATCCTCACTGGCTGCTCAACAAATTTACACAACTTACAACGCTAATATGTGACCAGAAAAATCATTAAAAGTCAAAGACGTTCTGCTTCTGGGGCAGATACTTTTGTTTTACTCAGTTTATACATCCATCAGCTGGCTGGATATTTATCTTTCATATGCCTAATATGATGTATAGTATTTAGTCAGTGATGTTAAGTTGCCAAACAGTGACTGAAATCCTGCCTTTCTGGATCCACCCAGCTAGGACTTTCAGTATCTACCTATCCATATACACACACACACACACACACACACACACACACATATATATATATATATATATATTGTGTTTGTCTATAGTTGGCAAGATATATAATATATGGGTGTGCATATTTTATTTATATATATATATATATATATATATATATATATATATATATATATATATATATATATATAAATACTGTATTATATATCCTCCCAACTATAGAGAAAGAACACATGAGACGAGATCCTACCATGACGTGACTTTGGTGGCTGCCATATTACCAAGGCTTAAAATCCTCCATGCCAATGAGATCGGTGTTGAATGTTGACTTTCACCTTGTTCCAATAAGCGAAAAATCTCACGAAAGCACAAGGAATAACGTTTCACTTGTACGTATTGTATTTACTGAATAATTGCGTTCTTTCTTATTTGTTCTCTTTTACAGGAAAATAAAAAAATTGAAAGTTCAGATATTTGTCGAATTTCACTTTCATTCATTCAGTAATTTTCTGTAATCGCTTAATCCTAATTAGGGTTGTGAGGAGGCTGGCGTCCATTGCAGCCACTTCTGGGCGAAGGCAGAATACACCCTGGACAGCTCGTCAGGCCATCGCAGGGAAAAACACATTGACGCCCATGTAGCTGCTCTTGTCAAAAGTCAGCAGTGGTTCTTTTACATGAATCTCTCACCATAGACAGTGAGAGACATTGCCGGCCGTTCATAACCCAGTCAGCTTTTTTTTTTTTTTTTTTTTTTGGAGGGGGGTCTTATGTCTATAAAGCCTCGTTCATTGTAACGATCTTTGTTAAGATTATGGCAACTTCAGCAAGTTCCGGATACAAATAATATAACAAGTAAGTTTTATGATACCAACAGTGTGTCCTGCTGAACAAGTATGTGTTCAGTGATGGTGATATAAATTCACCTGGATAAGGGTGTCGGTCAGGTACCGTAAATATAAAATGTAAATCTAATTATTTTTAATTACACATATAGGATACTGCTGCCTTACAGCGTACATGATTGCACATGACTATCAGTGATTCAAAATCAAATCAAGCGCATAATCATCTGATTGGTTCATACCTGGTTGATATGCTTCAACTTGTCGATCACTTGGTTGATGACCGGATCAGCTTCCTTTACACGAACTTCTGGATTTTGTGCCTGGGCTCGTATCCCGCTTCCCACAACACGTTTTGTATAACTGTAGAAACAATGGCATTTTAGTCTGTTATTGGATTAATAACAGATCGTACTTACAGAAAAGTGCAATATTTCACTGTATTTTATCACAATATCAAGGAATATAATAATGCACAGCAATACGGTATTATAACTGATCAAATAAATATTTCTAAAATCCTGCACCTGAAGGCAGAAATTGTAAATTATAGCTTTTTATATATGTTTATTGATATTTTATCTTTTACGAACTTACCACTTTACATTATGAGCATTTCGACAAAGTTTACACCACGATCACAAATCCGTCAATTACATTACTTTCACTTTCAGATTAGGATTCATCTTCACAGTGAAATAAATAGAAACAATTCCAAACCCTCCTGTTATAAATGAACATGTACGTATGGGGGCAGCCATGGCTTCATGTCTTGAGAAGTGGTTTTGGGACCGAATGGTCGCGGGTTCGATTTCTGAACCCAGGGATCCCAGTGAGATTTAGAAAAAAATAGAGGAAACGAGTTTAGAAAGAGAGGTCATTAAATATTTCAGCTGGGGGTTAAGGGGGCCGCAGGGCCCCTTGCGGGGTAAAGGGGCAGAGCATGTCATTCAAAAAATCATGCAAACAAGTTCATCATTGTTTTGTAACATGAATAAACACTAAAAAAAACAGCTTAAATAATTAAAAACCATTAAAAGGTTATTTTAGTGTAGATAAACAAACACAATTCAAGTAGCATAGCCCTGTAGCTCATCATTCATGTGTTACATAATTACGAAATAATTATGAAGTAATTTGTAGAATAATCACATAACACATGACATATTTTATCACAACAAAAATTTGTGTTCAACTAGTGAGCATACCTGCTACATGTTAGTATGTTAATAGAAAAGGTAAAGTCCATTGGGCTTTTTTTACACCCGAGCCATAGTGGCTCATCGGACCGGTGCTTATCCCCGGTTTCCATAGCGTGAAGTGACCAGGAGTTCAACTCCCCCTGGATGGGACGCTAGTCCATCGCAGGTTACCTTCCCAGTATAGTTTTACTGGTACCACTTTATACTGCTTGCCCAGACCTTGCCCAGGGGTCTTAGCACAGTGAGGGTCTCAGTGGGATTTGAACTCACAACCTCCCGGTCATTAGCTCAGCACCCTAACCACTACACCACCGGCCCCACTAATTAATAGTATGACACTGTAATTCACAATGTCACAACATTTACTCTGCACTACTAAACAGTCTTACACTGTACGTATTGCATAAATTTATTAAAATAGCGGAATTCCGCGAAATAGCGGAGATCTGGGATCCCTGTGAACAAGCAAAAAAAAAAATGTTCGGTTGTGTGTGGGACTGCTCTAGACCTCTGAAGTGCTCTTGAGCAAGGCACCTTAACCCCAAGTACTCTCTGGCACCGAAATGGTACATTGCATTTTTACAAACCCTGTAAATAATGCACTTAAAAAAAATGTAAATAACGACTCAACAAGAATTTGTTTTTTATTTCTCTGTTATGGATCAATTCAACCAAGTTCCTTTCTAATTAAAATTAAAAATTATAATGATTATTTCCCAAGGCAAAAATATCAATTTTGGGCCAATATTTAATAATAATAATGTGAATCAAAAAAAAAAAATCTGCTGCAATTGCTAATAATGATTTGACCTTTTACAACTTGTATGTCGAGAATGAATAACAATTTCAGTCAACAATGTTAGCACTGATGGGCGGCACGGTGGTGTAGTGGTTAACATGCCTGCCTCACAGCAAGAAGGTCCTGAGTTCAAGTCCCAGGCTCTGGTACAGTAGGCCCTCGATATTCGCGGGGGTTCGGTTCTGTCCCCTCATGCGAATGAAGATAATTCGCGATTTCTGTACCCAGAAGTAAAACCCCATGTATCACGTTACATAGACGAATCAGCAGCCGGAAGTAAAATACTATGTATCTATTAAAATATGCTTCGTAAACACATTCTATAGACAGTCTTACTCATTAATACAGTATTAATGTAGTAAATATATAGTAATGATTAAGAAAAAATTATTTTTTTATTGTGATATTTATTGATAAAATACAAACATTATATAGCATAGATACAAAAACACCTTTAAATGCATTCTCTTTGAAACATACGGCACTGTAGTTTTCAAAAATGTCCACTAGAGGAACGCATTGCATTCGACTCAATTCAGGTATGAAATGCATTAAGTCTGAGCAGCTCAGCAACGTCCCTCAGCCGGAGAGAGTAGAAAACAGAGTTTTAGAGTGAAAGAGTTAGAGAGCATTACAAACCAAAGAAGCGGTGACGTGATGCGAGTTCATCCTCTGGCGCAGAGGTGAGTGTGTTTTTGTTTACTGAGAGTAAATGAGAATGGTGAATTCAGGAGGTGTCACTCAACTCACAGTTGGAGTGAGTGAGTGAGTGTGTGTGTGTGTGTGTGTGTGTGTGTGTGTGTGTGTGTGTGTGTGTGTGTGTGTGTGTGTGTGTGAGTATTATGATTATGAATTGCAATTTCTGACAAATTACTGGAAATTGCATGAGGTGGGGGTTATATCCAAAAGTTATGATTTGAAAAAGTTTGAACTGCAAATCATTAAAATTTAATTTGTGTGTAAGTTGTGTGTTCATGAGAGCAAGAGACAGACTATTTAGCTTTTATATCTTATAGAGCAATTTCCCATAATGCAATAAAGGGCACTTCATTAACTCCCCCTCCAGGTCACTCCCAGTCCCTGGAGAAGCACTGAAAGCACAGAAATAAATGAAATGTGTTTTAGTAGCACGGGCCTAATGATAGGCTTTGTGATCGTGTTGATTCATCACACTGATAGATGATCACACCTACATGCAGAATGGCTGTGTTTTAATTCTGACTTCCTAATACAGATGCATCAGCACAGCTGGTTCAGATAGAGAGGCAGAAAATTTGTACTCCTGTGGGGACGGTACATGAAGCGGAGCGATGGAACATGATGAAAAAGAGGAAAAAGCCTGCAGATAAACGAGTGAAGAGCGAGCGGGGTAAAAGACCGTTCAATAAAACAGTGATGCTCTGAGCCGAGACACAGGGATTATACTGGAAAGACCGCGGACACGGGAGGGACAGAGAGGAAAGACGGAGACTGTAAGAAAAGTGGAAAGCCAGACCTGGCTGACAAAAAACAGCCAGAACCACAGAAAGCCACAAAGAGAAAAATGCTAGACTGAAGGACAGATACAATGGAGGAAGAAATGGAGAGATGCGAGAGACAATGTGGAGCATGAGCGATAGAGAAGAAAAAGGAAATTCATACAGAAAGAAAATGGAAAGCATGAAAAAAGCAAGAGTCTTTATAATAGATTTGAAAGGGAGAGAGCGACAGACAGAGAGAGAGAGAGAGAGAGAGAGAGAGAGAGAGCGAGAGAGAGAGGTAACCGACCAATAAAATGAAGTGAGAAAGACAGACAGACCGGGAGCATCAGGAACAGAAAAAGACAAGTAGAGAGAGAGAGAGAGAGAGAGAGAGAGAGAGAGAGAGAGAGAGAGAGAGAGAGAGAGCGAGCATAAGAGAGTGTGAGAGAGATGAAGAAAGAGTATGAGAGTATGAGAGTGTGAGAAAGCATAAAAGAATGAGAGGGAAAGAGTGAGTGAGCGAGAGAGAGAGAGAGAGAGAGAGAGAGAGAGAGAGAGAGAGAGAGCATAAGAGAGAGTGTGAGAGAGACGAAGAAAGAGTATGAGAGTGTGAGAGAGCATAAAAGAATGAGAGAGAGAGAGAGAGAGAGAGAGAGAGAGAGGGAATATGTGTGCATGTGAGAGAGATGTCAGAGCAATAAAACGGAGTAAGAAAGACAAACATACAGGGAGGGTTGAACAAAGAAAGACAGACAAGTATGGCGTGAGAGAGCAAGACAGGTGGAGGGTGGGGGTGGGGGGTGGACTGGTCTGATGGATATGAGGAGACATGCGGTGTCCTGAATCGTTCTGCGTGAACAGAGCTTATACCCTTGTTCCCTCTCTCACTGACCTTGGAGGGAATGATGAGAAGTAAACAAACTCCCTACACATCAGCAACTTCACAAACATGCACACACACACACACACACACACACACACACACACATACACACACACACCTACCTACAACAAACACACACACACACACACACACACACACACACACACCTACCTACAACAAACACACACACACACACACACACACACACACACACACACCTGCCTACAACAAACACATACACACACACACACACCTACAACAAACAAACACACACACACACACACACACACACACACACACACACACACACACACACACACAGAGTTATGAGAGTCAAGCTGCCTCTTCACACATGATCAGTTCTCCTGCCCACAGTGTGTGAGTGAAAGGTACAATGCCCTGAAGGAGAAAGAGTGTGTTAGTCCACACACACACACACACACACACACACACACACACACACACACACACACACACACATCTTTGTGATTAATCAGTTTTATACGTTAGAAAATAATTTTATACATTATAAAATAATAATAATAATAATAATAATCAGAATGTTTTCCTTATGCCCGGTTTGTGACTACAGTACTTATTAATAAGTTATGTGCCGAATTTCATGAAATTTCTGCTGGGGGCGGAGCTTCAGACAGCCAATACTCCCTGAGATTTTTTAGAACCTCCGGATCAGATTCTGGATCCATAACATTGTTGGATTGTCTTATTTTTCTGATGTTTACGTATACGAAGTGGGGATTGCTGTGCTTGGTGAAGGTTTGCACTCCCCAAGTGCTCGTCTCTTCTTCTTCTTCTGTTGATGCACACTTTAAGCCGTGCCCCAGTTCAGAGGAGGCTGTCGACATGGGGGAATGCCATCCCAAAGCCAAGTCTCTGTTTGTTTATATCCTCCACTCCATTCCTTTTCTCTTCCTTTTCTCTTCTCTTCTTAGGTTCTACGCTTCGCACTTCTTCCTGTATCGCTTCATTTTCATGATTGCATTATTTAAGGAATTTATTAATAAATAGATATTTAATATCTATTTTCTTCCTACTTTTAGTCCCTTTTTTCCATCTTCCCCACTTTCCTCCCTTATTTATTATTCTTGTTCCACTTTTCTCACTTTCCTTGTTATCTTTCCTTCACATCATTTCATCCTTTATTTTGGCCTCTGCACTTCTTGTTCCTGTCTTTATCATTTTGTTTATTTTTCAGTCAAATCAAACAATTAAACAATTTTTATACATGTATTTATTTATTTTAATAATAGGCATGTACTGAACACTCTTTCAACTGTTAAAGACTGAGAACAAGTGTGTGTGTGTGTGTGTGTGTGTGTGTGTGTGTGTGTGTGTGTGTGTGTGTGTGTGTGTGTGTGTGTGTGTGGTTGACAGAAGCTACCACTTTTGAGGTAAAAATAAACCTGATGCAGATGAGAGCTGTACCAGATGGTGCTGTCTCTTATTGTGAAGCTCAGGGAGGCGCAAGTATGCACACACACACACATACACACATACACACACAGAGAGAGAGCGAGAGAGAGAGAGAGAGAGAAAGAGTTACATAATGACATGAAAAAACTTGAAAATGTGTCTTAAAAGAAACGAATAAAGACATTGTCCGGTGACAAAAGGCTTCATGCTGGCTACACATGTCCATCTTTACAATTACAGCATCTAACATGGTTGCTCTACTCCGGCTTAATGAAGCAAACTGTTTTGTCTCATTCCTTTCAATGAATACTTCCATAATCTTCACTCTGGCAGATATAATAATGAAAGAAAACACATAACTAGCGGCACATGGGGGGAAATGACAACTTATTTTAGTAATGCTAATAGTGCACTGTGCATGCTTTCTAAAGAGGAACGAGAAAAGGAACTTTGACGGCCTTCCCAAAGAATGATGGGGAGGGTGTACAAAACACCAACGCACACAGAATTAGCATCAGGCTGCGTGACTCTTCCACGTCAGTGCTGTGGGTTTTTTTTTTTTTTTTCCCGAGGTTTGTATTTCAGGAGGAGGTGTAATGTGATTATGAGGTCGCTCTGAGGCGTGCGGGATGGAGGATTATCAGCGCGAGAGACCTTGGCTCTGACTCCTCACATTCTGTTTGAACAAAGCTAAGAGCTTTAGCGTCGGCAAATGCTTGGCAGCAGACGGCTAAATCTGGGATTAAATCCACCAGGTAAACAAAGCGTAGGCGACAAAGATGGGTAGAAAGTTCAGGCAGGGTGGAGGACAGGACCAGAACAAACTACCACCTCAAACTGCCCATGAGGTGAAATGAGTCAGAGGTCTATCACTGCAAATGAAAATAATTACTGTCAGTATTGGTCCAATTTGGTGTTAGCATGCATGCTAAAGGCTGCTATGGAATAACGCTATTCTTCTAAAACAACTGGTACATATACAGTTGTGTTCAAAATAATATTAGTCTGACATCACCAACCTGATAAATTATGTTTTTTGGAAGAAATGATATTTCTACATGGCAAATTATTTTATGACTGGTGTGTTAGAGTAATAGCATCCAACAGAACCAACAGTCATAACATGCATGCTGCTGATTCCATGTAATTAAATCACTAATTGAAAAGTTTGTGTTCAAAATAATATCAATGTGGAGTAGAATTGGTGACATCATTCATTCATTCTTTGAAAAAAAAAAAAAAAAAAGGTGCCAACCATTGTCCTTATTGAAGAACGGAAGGAAGCAAATGTTGTACATGCCGGTTGTAGAACATTTCTGTCTGAAATTCTGAGGAAAACGGGTCATTCCAGACATTGTTCAAAAGAACAGAGTGCCGCGATTATAAAGTTGATTTGAGAGGGGAAAACATAGAAAGACAAACAAAAGATGAGAGGCTGTTCAGCTAAAATGATCCAAATACTTTAAAAAGGCAACCAAAACCTGAAAGACGTGGAAGAAAATGCAAAACTACCATCCAAATGGGTTGAAGAGCCAGAATGAAAAGATTCCTTCATCAATCAGTTCCAAGAAGACCAAAGAGGGTCTAATGCAGGGGTCGGGAACCTATGGCTCGTGAGTCAGATGTGGCTGTTTTGATGACTGTATCTGGCTCTCAGATAAATCAGGTGGCCTTTCTTAACAGAATAACGAATACATATATATATATATGGGGGCTCTAAGAGGATTAGATTTTAAAATACTGCATGTCTTTTTTTTTTTTTTTGCTATCTTTGTCAAAAAGGTTCCTGCCCCCTGGTCTAAAGTGACCTGTGAGTCCTGTTACAATTAGAAGACACCTATGTGAAGTCAAGCTGCCGGCAAGAAGCCCCGCAATATCCCACTGCTGAAAAAAAAAAAAGATGTGCTGAAGAGGGTACAATTCACCAAAGAGCACATTGACTGAAATAAAGAGAAATGGAGCAAGATTTTGTGGACTGATGAAAGTAAGATTGTTCTTTTTGAGTCTCGTAGGCCCTTTGGATAAGTCCTCAACAGTAAATAAAAGCCACAGTACACTGTGAAAACGGTGAAGCCTGGTGACGTAAGCATCGTGATATTGGGATGTTTCTCATACTGCAGTGTCGGGGCCTATTTATTGCATTCCAGCGATCCTGGATCAGTTTGAATACATCAAAACGCTTGAAGAGGCCGTGCTGCCTTATGCTGAAGAGGAAATGCCCCTTGAAATGGGTTCCATCAAGACAATGACCCCAAACACACCAGTAAACGGGCAACATCTCGGATTCAGACCAACAAGATTGAGGTTCTGAATCCGATGCCCGATCCTGGAAATCAAAAATGCAGCTTCTAAAGCAAAACCAAGAAATACAGACTTGTGGAATGCGATCCAACCATCTTGGGCTGGAAAACCTGTTCACAGGTAACAGAAGTTGGTCGGCTCCAAGGAACACAGATGTGCAGCAGAGTCTTGGAAATAATATTTATACAAATAAATATCAGTCCACTGATTCAAAGGAAACAAAATCATAAACTAGTTTATACAGTGAATGTCTGAGCTTGTAAAGAAGAAAGCAGGCACTGCTTTTTTAAAGCATCTAATATCCACTTCTTCAATTTCTTTAAAGGAATAAGAAAGTTGATATATATATTTTTCTTTATGTATTGATTTGAAACAGAATGTGTCGAGTTCCCAATGCATTCGTGTGTATGGAAATAAGATATGATCAGGATTTTGAGTTTCATTTACTTTTTATTTTTATTTACTTATTTTGAGAACTTATATACAAAATACATATATATATATCTTCTTCTTCTTTTACTTTCGGCTGCTCCCTTCAGGGGTCGCCACAGCAAATCATCCGCCTCCACCTCACCCTGTCCTCCGCATCTTCTTTTCTGACTCCAACGACCTTCATGTCTTCCTTCACCACATCCATAAATCTCTTCTTCGGTCTTCCTCGAGGCCTTCTGCCTGGTAGTTCCAACCTCAGCATCCTACTGCCAATATACTCACTATCCCTCCTCTGTACATGTCCAAACCATCTCAATCTAGCCTCTCTGACTTTGTCTCCAAAACATCTTACGTGGGCTGTCCCTCTGATATACTCATTTCTGATCCTATCCATCCTCGTTACTCCCAGGGAGAACCTCAACATTTTCATCTCCGCTACCTCCAGCTCTGCCTCCTGCCTTTTCCTCAGCACCACTGTTTCTAAGCCATACAACATCGCTGGCCTCACCACCATCTTGTACACTTTTCCCTTCATTCTTGCTGACACTCTCCTATCGCACATCACACCGGATACTTTTCTCCAACCATTCCAGCCTGCCTGCACACGCTTCTTCACCTCTTTTCCACACTCTCCATTGCTCTGGATTGTTGAGCCTAAGTACTTAAAATCCTACACCTTCGTTATCTCTGCTCCCTGTAACATCACCGTTCCTCTTGGGTCCTTCTCATTCACACACATGTATTCTGATTTTCTGAGGCTAACCTTCATTCCTCTCCTTTCCAGGGCATACCTCCACCTCTCTAGATTTTCCTGCACTTGTTCTCTGCTCTCACTACAGATCACGATGTCATCTGCAAACATCATAGTCCATGGAGATTCTTGTCTCACCTCGTCTGTCAGCCTGTCCATCACCATAGCAAACAAGAAGGGGCTCAGAGCTGACCCTTGATGCAGTCCCACCTCCACCTTGAATTCGCCGGTCACACCGACAGCACACCTCACCACTGTCTTACATCTCTCATACATGTCCTGCACCACTCCAACATACTTCTCTGCCACTCCAGACTTCCTCATGCAATACCACAGTTCTTCTCTTGGCACCCTGTCATATGCTTTTTCCAGATCCACAAAGGCACAATGTAGCTCCCTCTGACCTTCTCTGTACTTCTCTATTAACATCCTCAAGGCAAACATTGCATCTGTGGTGCTCTTTCTTGGCATGAAACCAAACTGTTGTTCGCAAATGCTCACCTCTGCCCTTAGTCTAGCTTCCACTATTCTTTCCCATAACTTCATCGTATGGCTCATCAACTTTATCCCTCTGTAGTTGCTGCAACTCTGCATGTCTCCCTTGTTCTTAAAAATGGGCACCAGCACACTTCTCCTCCACTCCTCCGGCATCTGCTCACTCTCTAGTACCTTGTTGAATGTTCTTGTCAGAAAATCTACTGCTACCTCTCCTAGACACTTCCATACCTCCACAGGTATATCATCAGGACCAACTGCCTTTCCATTCTTCATCCTCTTCAATACCCTTCTCACTTCACCCTTACTGATCTTTGCTACATCCTGCTCCTCAATGGTTACCTCTTCTACTCTTTTTTCTCTCTCATTTTCCTCATTCATCAGCTCTTCAAAGTACTCTTTCCATCTTCCCAGCACACTTCTGTCATTAGTCAATACAGTTCCCTCTCTGTCCTTTATCAATCTAACTTGCTGCACGTCCTTCCCATCTCTATTTCTCTGCTGTGCCAACCTGTATAGATCATTTTCTCCCTCTTTACTATCCAACCTATCATACAAGTCATCATACGCCCTCTGTTTGGCCTTAGCCACTGCTACTTTCGCCTTACGCTGTGTCTCCCTGTACTCCTGTTTACTCTCTTCGGTCCTCTCAATGTCCCACTTCTTCTTGGCTAACCTTTTCCTTTGTACACACTCCTGCACTTCCTCATTCCACCACCAAGTCTCCTTATCTACTTTCCTTCCAGAGGACACACCAAGTACTCTCCTACCTGTGTCCCTGATCACATTTGCTGTGGTTGTCCAGTCATTTGGAAGCACTTCCTGGCCACCCAAAGCCTGTTTCAACTCCTCCTTGAAGACAACACGACACTCTTCCTTTTTCAGCTTCCACCACTTTGTCTTCTGCTCTGCCTTTGCCTTTTTCACCTTTCTCACCATCAGAGTCATCCTGCACACCACCATCCTATGCTGTTTGGCAACACTCTCACCCACGATGACTTTGCAGTCACTGACTTCCTTCAAATTACATCGCCTACACAAGATGTAGTCTACCTGTGTGCGCCTACCTCCGCTTTCATAAGTCACCCTATGCTCCTGTTTCTTCTCAAAGAAAGTATTCACCACAGCCATTTCCATCCTTTTTGCAAAATCTATCAACATCTGTCCTTCTGCGTTCCTGTCCTGGATACCAAACCTGCCCATCACTTCCTCGTCCCCTCTGTTGCCTGCCCCAACATGTCCATTGAAGTCTGCACCTATGACCACTCTTTCACCTCTGGGGTACTCTGCATCACTTCATCTAAGTCACTCCAGAATCTCTCCTTCTCTTCTAGCTCACATCCTGCCTGTGGGGCATAAGCACTAACAACATTGAGCATTACACCTTCAATTTCTAACTTGAGATTCATCACTCTGTCTGACACTCTTTTCACTTTTAGAACATTCCTGACAAACTCCTCCTTCAAGATGACTCCGACTCCATTTCTCTTCCCATCCACACCGTGATAAAATAGCTTAAACCCTGCTCCTAAGCTTTTAGCTTTGCTACCTTTCCACCTGGTCTCCTGAACACACAGTATGTCCACCTTCCTCCTCTGCATCATGTCAACCAGCTCTCTACCTTTTCTGTGCATAGTTCCAACATTCAAAGTCCCCACTCTCAGTCCTAGACTCATGCCTTTCCTCTTCTCTCTCTGCCTACGGACACGCCTCCCACCTCTCCTTCTTCGACGTCTTCGACCAACAGGAGTCCAATTTCCATCAGCACCCTGTTGATTGACAGCACTGATGGCGGTCGATGTTCACCGCGGCCTCGACCGATCCGGTATGGAGGTAATACTTTTGACTTGCATAATCAATAGTTGGCATTGGTTCTACGTCGGATGCCCTTCCTGACACAACCCTCTGCATTTCTCCGGCCTTGGGACCGGCATGAGGGGGAGAGACACTGCTTACTGCCCCCCCACCTCATCGCCGCATTTATATATATATATATATATAAATATATAAATATATATATATATATATATATATATATATATATATATATATATATATATATATATATATATATATATATATATATATATATGAAAATGTTTTCTTTTTTATGCCATCATAGTTTAAGCCTGCTAAATCCAAGTGGCTAATGCCATCAATCAGGCTAACTGTCCTCAAAAATACAGAATCATCTCTTTACTGAAAACAATAAAACACACTGCCATGGAATGAAAAAAAAAATACTTATCAGTTGAAGAGAGGCTGTAGGATTACAATGATACACTGGAGAGCATCACGAGCTGTAATGTATTAACAACTATTTGTTGAAGTCCAGGTGGATCCATTCATTCATTAAAGCACCTAATCTTAATTAGGATCAGAGTGAGGCTGGCACCCATGTTAGCTGACTCTGTTGAGGGCAGAGTACACCCTGAACAACGCACCAGGCCATCGCAGGGTAGAAACACACTGACAAACAAAAGCAATAGTCCTTTCATACACGCCTAACATCACAGACAGTGAGAGATATGGCTGGCCTCTAATAACGGGCCACCACTAGTTAAGGTGGGTTGGCTACTTTGTGATAGTCACTTCGCCTGGAGGGAGTCATTGTATTAGTACACTATGGCAACTTAGGAATATTACATTTTTGCGGTTAACTTTTAAGTGCTTAAAACATCATCTCCTAGTTTGTCTCTCTCTCTCTCTCTCTCTCTCTCCCTCCCTCCCCCTACATAATCGTACATTATTAATATCATTATGTCCCGTGTTTAAACTCCTGGTTCCTCTCAAGCACAGCACAGCAGATCTGATCAGATTTACAGAGGGTTTCACTCTTATCCAGTTCATTATAATACTGGAGTCGATTTGTTTCTTCTTTGAAAGTTTTGCACTGTATCGTTCTGTTTCTCTATCCGGATGTGTCAGGCTCTGTCAGAGCCTAGTATTAAGTGTATCTCATGATAATGTTTAAGCATATTTAATACTTATATTTATGATAATTCTTTCTATAGATTTTATTCCATTTCTATTTCTATTTGTTCTTCAATTTCATTTCACATTCAACCTCGGACAGCCCTGTTCGTATATCCAGATGGTTTTGATGGGAGATTTTGAGTTGTTTTTTGCATAATTTGCCTTTTTTGTGGCATTTTCCTTATTTTTTTCTTCTGCTCTTCTTCCTTAATTTCCTGATTTTATTTATTTAATGAACATTTATGCATTTATTTATTTTTTAAAAATGCGATGCACTGAAACTGCATTAATTTAAGCGTGAAGTAGTGAGGGATCCCTGTATATAGTGAGTAGGCAGTGATTTTGGATGGCTTGTAAGTATATCAGGTGTCCATATGCATTGCAAAGCTGATTGGTTGTTATGCTCTGAGCTAGTGATTGGTTATAGCACAAAACCCTGGATGTTGACACATTTCAAGCTCTGGCTAAAGTACAAAGACCCAATCACTATTTGCCCTGACATCACACATGAGGAAGACCATGGAGCAGCTCCTACATCACCACTTATGGCCACAGGTCCCTCATGATCTCGACTCACTGCAGTTTGCATACCAGGAGAAGGTGGGAGTGGAAGATGCAATCAGCTATTTGCTTCACTGATCACTCTTTCACCTGGATGGGGCAGTGGTGCTGTAAGAATCACATAGACAGACCTTAGTATGTGCAACTAGGTTACTGCATGTCAGACACAATAGTCAGAAGCACAGTAGTGCCACAGGGGACCATACTCTCCCCAGTCCTGTTCACGCTGTACAATTCAGACCTCCAGTACAACACAGAGTATTGTCATGTGCATAAATGTGCAGGTGACACTGCTATTGTAGATTTTGTAAAGAATGGACAGGAAATGGAATACAGAATACTGATAAAGGAACTTTGTTTCATGGTCTGACTCCAACCACCCGCACCACAACACCACCTAAATGAAGGAAATGGTGGTGAACTTCAGAAGACTCAGGCCGCACCTGGCACCAGTGACAATCAGAGAGGAACAGGTGGAGATTATGCAGACATATAAAATACTTGGGTGTTCAACTGGATGACAAACTGGACTGGACTGCCAGCACTGGTGCTCTGTGCAAGAAAAGACAGAGCCATCTGTACCTTCTGAGAAAGCTAGCATCCTTCATCATCTGCAAAAAACTGCAGCAGATGCTCTACCAATCTGTGGTGGTGAGCACCCTCCTTTATGCAGTGGTCTGATGGGGGAGGGGCATTAAAAAGAAGTATGTCTTATGACTGGACAAACTGGTGATGAAGGCAAGCTCTGTAGTTGGGATGGAATTAGTGTAACATCTGTGGTAGAGCGACGGGCACTGAGTAGGCTCCTGTCAATTATCGATAATCCACTGCATCCACTGCACAACATCATGACCAGACAGAGGAGCAGCATCAGTGCCAGGTTGCTGTCTTTGCCTTCTCCACTGAGAGGCTGAGGAAATCATTCCTCCCCATGCCAGAATTTTTAAACTTGAACACAAGTTGGAAACACAAGCACAATACACACACCTGCCTGGCACTGCGCGGCTCAATGAATACCTTAATTTTCACCTGAATGTTTAAACTGAACTTTTGTTACTCTCTGCATTAAACAGCAAATTTGCACTATTAGAGTATGATATACAATTTTCATATATTCAACAATGTCAATATATTCAATATTGTTAATACATCCAATAATCACATTTCATACATTCAATAATGGACATGAAGGTAGTTGGTGTAAGAGAAGAAGATGCAGAGGATAGGGTGAGATGGAGGCAGATGATTTGCTGTAGCAAATGGAGATGGAGGTAGATGATTTTCGGGAACAGCCGAAAGGAAAATAAGTATTTTATATATATATATATATATATATATATATATATATATATATATATATATATATATATATATATATATACACACACACACACACACAGTGTGTGTGTGTGTACAGATATTAATTGTTTTAATTGGTTCCGGACGGCCGAACATAAGTTGACAATGAACGCAAGTTGTTACAGTAACATATGACGTGTGACGTTCATATTGTACTATACATCCATAAGGGTGGAATGGGAGACTGACAGGTGGATTGCTGCAGCCTCTGCTATAAAGTGGAACCTGTACCGGTCTATCATGGTGAACAGGGAGCTGAGATGCAAAACAAAGCTCTGAATTTACTAGTCAATCTATGTTCCAAGCCTCACCTATGGTCACATGCTTTGGGTAAAGTCAACAAAAGAACAAGATCACAGAGACAAGCAGCTGAAATTAGCTCTTTTCGTCGGGTAGCAGGTATGAGAAGCTCAGCCATCCAGGAGGAGCTTGGAGCAGAAGTGTTGCTCCTCCGCATTGAGAGGAGTCAGTTGAGGTGGCCCGGGCATCTGGTTAAATCGCCTCCCCAACGCCTCCCTGGTGTGGTGTTTCGGGCATGTCCAACCAGGAAGAGACCACAAGGTCACCCTAGAACACACCGGAGGGATTATGTCTCTTGGCTGGTCTGTTGTTATTGTTGGGACCTCATTGTCCCACCCAGAAATACTGGAGGAAGTGGCTGCAGGGAGGGACCTCTGCACCGCATTGCTTAGGCTGCTAAGCCATGCCTATGTCCACCCAGTAGTATATATGGATAACAGTAAAAAAAAAAAGCATAATAATAATAATACTGGAAAAGTAGTCTGTGATAGACTATAATCCAATCCAGGAGGTGTTGAACCTCTAGTCGCTTCATGCTACAGAAACCAAAATAAGCTCCATCCTGATGAGCCAATAGGCTCGAGTGTAAAAGCCCAACAAACGTTACCTTTCCCTTTTTAACAGGAACAGCACAATCTGTTTGGTTCCCAATATCGGTATAATAATGCCGAACTGAAATTGGTCTACAAACACCGAATGTTTGTAATGATTAAGCTCAAAATCATTCAAACTCAATAAAATGGCATTCCAGAAAATACAAAACTACACAATGGTTTTCTGCCTTAGTGGCATTGTCCTCGCCTTCAGTGCATTACTGTTCATGATTATCTATTAATACATGTAGATCTAAACGACAACAAAGTCAGGCAGCATAGCGGTGTGGTGGTTAGCACATCAAACCCATAGCAAGTTCTTCAGTTTGAGTCCTGGGCTTGGCGAAGTTTTTCCCTTGGGTACTCTGGGTTCCTCTCACATTCAAAAGGCATGCACATTAGGCTAAATGGCTGTTTAAAATCGCCCCCTGATATGAATGTTTTGGCTCTGCAATGGTGTGGCAAGCTGTTCATGGTGTACCCCACCTTCACCTTGTGTTTGCTGAGATAGGCTCAAACTTTCTTGCAGTCCAATAGTAGGATTAAACAATTGAGGAAGTAAATGAGCGAGTAAACACAAAGCCAGGTAACAATTTGGGACACACACACACACACACACACACACACATATATATAGACTCAGTCACCAGTGTGTGTGGTTACTTTAAAAATAAGCATGATGTGAATGAATGACAGAGGTGAATCTGTCACAGCATGTGCTGACAGTGCTAGCCTCCCGCTACAGCTGTTAAAGCTAGTTTTCCACTCATATATTCAATATACCCAGGAACAATGGGACAGAAAATTGCTAAGTTGTGCACATTACAGGAGGAAAAGGGGAAAGCTTGGCTATCTGTAAAGCTATCTGCGTATCCTGATCACTAACAGCACCCGTGAGGAAACACTGCGGTGGTTAGTGTGTTAGCTAGCGACAACGCTAATGCTTGAGATGTCAAGTCACTGTCCACTGTTTGATAACTGGAATGTTTACATCTAAACCAGTGCTTCTCAAATAGTGGGGCGCGCCCCCCCAGGGGATGCTGAGGGGGGCGCGTGTGACCCAGGAGAACATGCTTTTTTTCCGCCGTACTACAAGAAAGTGTAATTGCACATCCACTCCAGTAGTTGGCAGTGGCGCCCTCATTGCCCATTGTGCGCAGCGAGTATTAACTCTACGGTGTAGGTTTGTTTTGCTACGAGCTGGCGATGTGTAGTGCAGTGTCATGCTTCAAACCTCGCTTTGAGAAGCTGTGCGCTGCAAAACGTGCTCATTGTAGCCATTAATCTTGGCTTCCTCATTTTGAGAAAAAAAAATCAGCACAAATTGTTCTATTTGTTCTTGTTTTGTAGGTTAAAGTGTTTATATATTGTGCTCCTGAGTTAATGTTTCTGAAGTCAATTTGAATTAATTATTTATTGATTTTTATTTTCAGCAGCAAATGGTGTGGTAAGTTTGTCAAAAATGTAACAAGGATATTATTATTTTTAAATTTAAGGCAAATTGATGCACTTTCTTTTACAGACTAATAAAAAATGTTTAAAAAGTTATTCTTGTAAGTTGAACTATATCTCTTTCTTTTTGTTTTATTTATGTTAACAAGGATACAATATAATGAAGAGATATACCTGTAACTATATTATAGAAAAAAGTTATAATTTATAGTTGCGGCGGAAACTGGGTGGTGGGGGGGCGCGAATTGTTTTCTTCTTGCTAGGGGGGGCGTAACAGAAAATAATTGAGAAGCACTGATCTAAACATTGAATAGATTAAATTTCTATCATGCCTGTACATAGTGATGTACTGCTAAAGATTCATTAGCTCAAGCCGAGCATGTAGGAAATATGTCATTACATATTTAGCTCGGTAGCTAGCTACTTTTATCTTAGATTTACCAAGAAATAAAGTGCATATTTAGAACACTGGTACTTGTTGCATGGGTTTTGTCCAGGAACCATACATTACGCTAATTTACTGTTCGTAATTGCACCGAAGTGTGAGTGTTTTTTTTTTTTTCCCCACGTAATGGATTTGTGAGCTGTTCAGAGTGTCTGTCTGTCTTCCTTTCGGCTTTTTCCCCTTTCACTCGGGAGTCGCCACAGCGAATCATCTGATTCGCACGTTTGATTTTGGCAGAGGTTTTTACGTCGGATGCCCTTCCTGTCACAACCCTTTTAGCAAGGGACAGAAACATGCTGACGACTTTGCAGCTACTCTTTACGAAAGTCAGCAATGGTTCTTTTACATGAACCTCTCACCATAGACAGTGACAGACATGGCCCACCTTTGATAACCCAGTTAGTCGCACTGGGGGGGGGGGGGGACAGTGACAACCCTGTGGAGAGCGGGACTCGAACCCCCAACCTTTGGATCAGCGATCCAGCGCCCTATACCACTAAACCACCACTGCCCCATAGACCACCACTGCCCCATGGCGTTCAGAGTGTACGCCACCTTTAATCAGAGCTGGCTGAGATGGGCTCCAGCCTCCCTGCCACCCTAATAGGGTAATGTGGTTCAGCAAATGAGTGAGTGAGTGTTTAGCCTGGCAATTCCTAGTATTTTGGAGCTAAATCTCTACATGCAAGTTACACACTGTCTTTCTTGATGTATTTTTAATACAGCGCCCTCATGTTCAGCTTCTATTTATTACTTTCCCCACAGAACTGGAGCTTGTTGCTATGCTCTTCCTTCAATCATTAAAAAAAAACATTACATGCAATGGTTATATTATATTATATAAATAGCACTGTTTTTGCACTTCTTTACAGTATGCTTTCCTTTTTCTTAACCGATAACTGAGGTGTGTATTACAGCAGGTTGTAAATAATCTTCCAGAACAGGAAGGCAGGCAGTCTATGAGACACAAGCGGCATTTTAGAGCGATTTATGTCCTCCAAAACTGCAACTCTCTCATATCTGTGGACAGAGTGAACAGACCTTCATAAATAATGAAAAAAGGCCCAACATACTCTCTCTCTCTCTCTCTCTCTCTCTCTCTCTCTCTCTCTTTCTCACTCATACACACACGGATGTATCACTCAGACAGAGCTCTTCTGCTGCACAAATCTCTATGTCGATCCATCAGGCAATTTCCCACAATGCCCTATGCAGTCAGAAATATACCATTAATATATGGCGGCCATAACCCAGCAGGGCACAGGAGAGAAGCATCGAAGTTACCACAACTCCCTCGAGATCTGACTGGAGGAAATTGGAACATGTTTCCACCTTGGTTTCGTTTGCTGTCAGCAGCGCACGTCGTATTTACTGCTAACTACTCTACTCACTCGTTTTCTGAACAGCTTAATCCTATTATGGTCATGGAGAGGCTGTAGCCTAGCTCAGCCTACACTAGCCAAAGGGAGGGTGTGTGCTGAGCAACTTGACAGACCACTGCAGGGCCATCATACACATAACCATTTGCATTCAAACGCACACTTGAGGTGAGTTTGAAACAGCCAATTAGCATAATGTGCAGACTTTTGGAGTGTGAAAGGGAGCCAGAGCACAGTACTTGGAGAAAATCCACACAAGTTCAGGGAAAATGCAACATCCACACAAAAATGCATGAGACAAACCTGGGAGTCGAACCCAGGACTGTCTTTCTGTGAGCCAGATGTGCTGACCATTACACCACTCGACCATGATTCAGTGTCAACTTTGCTGAGGGAAATGATTTGTTATATATATGTTGTATAGTATTAAATCATGATTGGTAATTTCATGTAAATCAGTGCTTCTCATTTATTTTCTGTGGCACCCCCTCTAGGAAGAAAAAAACATCCCCCGCTCCGTGTGCGATGATAAATAGTATTATTTGTCTATACAATTGTTATTAGTACACCTCTGCATAACATTGTATCTTTATTAACATTAAAAACAACAACAACAACAAAAGAAATATAGTTCAACCTACAATAAAGAAAAACTTCTACCTTTTAATCTGCAACAGAAAAGATTTAACGTGCACCAATGAGCCTGAAATTAAAAAAAAAAAACATCCTTATCCTTATTTAAACTCATTCAACTTATTTATGTCTTAATATCTCCACCTCTCTTCACCTTTCTCTTTGTTCCTGATAGAAATGTTCCTGTGTTGTTTGAAGGGTTGTTTACTTCACTTCATATTGTTTGCTCGTGCAAAAACCGCGACACCATAGCGCGACAATGACAACACCACTGCCACCTACTGGAGTGGAGGTGCAATTACACTTAATTCTCATACACTACTCCAGGAAGGCATCTTTCTCAGGGCCATACACGCTTCCCCCAGTCATCATACCGCGCCCCACTATTTGAGGAGCACTGATGTAAATACATGTAAAACTAATTTTATAGTGGTTTTAATATCATTAATATGTAATCGCAACAAAAATGCAAGTCCTTTTGGAGTCTTCAAAGTTTTTTTTTTTTTTAACTGTACAGACGCTCCCTGACTTACGTTCATCCATTTTACGTTTAGTTTTTTTTTTTTTTTTTTGCTTTTATGTTGCTTGCTCATTAGTGATGTGTAGGGTTTACAGAGAAATGTTTAAATTCTTTACAAATTTGTTTTTGTTACGTTAACCTGCTTTGGGACAATATCAGTTGTAAAAGGATCTGCATAAATAAACTGAACTGAATTAAATCGAATGTCCCCAGCAATAGCTGCCATGCTACTCAAACTAGCAAGCAAAATAACAAGCAAATTAGCTCACATAACTAGCGAGCATTCCCTGTACAACAGTAGCTATTGACAGCAAACTGGATAAAGTTTTAACCTTTTGGAATTATCTGTGACTGAAATCATCAGCCAGGTTTGCTAGCAACATGAGCTAACTTTGGGTTAACTGCTGTGAGGTCCAATGTTCAAGTTAACACAAATGAACAAAGTAATTTTTCAAACACCGAACACGTCCTGTCTGCCTGGAAGAAGGAGGACATTGCGGATCTTTTTATTTTTGTGCTTAATGTTTCTTTTAGACAAAATAATGGTGTGTGACATCTGCCTTCAGTAGCCAGGGGTAACCGCACTAGAGCAGCAGGTCATAAATAAGGTGTAGCAGGCACAGATTTCCAGATGTGAAGAGCGAACACGTGTTACGCTGAGAGAACAGCAGGCAGTCGTGCTCCAGCTGCTGGGAATGAATTTTAAATTACAGCTCTTCAGAGGGCCTGAAGATGTGTTCGTCTGTAGCCCTCCCTGTCCCTACAATGAAATGGATCCTTCCATCACACTGTTATACTCACATTCATACATGCAGACAGATGTGTTTATTATAGCCAGCTGTGTATATACATAGTTTTATTCCATCTTGTATGTAGAGATGGTGGTTGTATGGCCTACGTAGTGAATAAAATGTGAGGTTAAGGACACATCCACAGTGGACTGGTTGTTTACATGAGGTCAGATTAGACAGCATCAAAGTATGCAATTATATAAAAGCACCATAAGCATAAGGTCATTTTTCAAATACTTACTGGTTGGCAGCATTGCCATTTATTATCTTTAGCAATGTACTCCACCCCATTTGCTCTGATAAAATATTGCTTCTGCCAAGACAGATTACAACTGCTTCACTTTCTCTGCCCTCTCATCCTCTGGATATACAGTGTGTGTGTGTATATATATATACATACATATATATATATATATATATATATATATATATATATATATATATATATATATATATATATATATATATATATACACACATATATACACACACACACACACACATAAAGGGATCCCCCGAATACAGGGATATACAAGTATACAGGGATATATTCACATAAAGGGATCCCTCACTTTCTGCAGATAAATGTATACGTGTATATAATATCAATAAATAGATATGCAATGCTATAAATGTTTATAATAGCAATTAAACATTCAAAAATAATGCATAAGATGTAAATAAAACGTAAATACACACACACACACACACACACACACACACACACACACACACACACAAAAATGTGACTAATTTTGATGGGGAGTTTTGGGTTGGTTGTTTGTTTGTTTGTGTTGTTTTTTTTGTTTGTTTGTTTGTTTGTTTTTTTGTGCATAATTGGCCTTGTTTTTGTGACATTTTCCTTAACTTTTCCCCATATTCTTCTTGAATTTCCTCATTTTTTTACTTCGATGGATAAAAAAAAAAAAAAAAAAAAAAAAGCTGCATGAATTGAAGGGCAAAGTAGAAAAGGGATCCCTGTGTGTGTGTGTGTGTGTGTGTGTGTGTGTGTGTGTGTGTGTGTGTGTGTGTGTGTGAGAGAGAGAGAGAGAGAGAGAGAGGATTTCTTTCACAATCACTAATTTTAAATCCTTTAATTATCACAATTCCTTGCAATATGAGGCAAATATTGCCCATGATTTAAAATGAAAAAGTATTCTCCTTTTCTGCGCCTTTATAATCACCAGGCTCTGACTATTAAACTTTGTGCGTATGATCTGTAGCCATGATTAAATATCATTCAATAAATTAATTTGTAGGTGTATGCTTTAAGACGGCTTAATCAGTTAACACTATCTGCTGTCACCTTCAGGAGAAAGGAGAAAGTGTAGTGTGTTGACCTTAGGGAAACCTATTATATAGTGTCAGAGAAAACTGTGAACCAGGTGCCAGAATTTAGACAGCGCTTTAGGATACTGCACCTGCTAATGGAGGAAACTGATCATTAGCACAAGCTGATAAACCTTTTCTTATAAATGAGTTGGCAAGATATCTTTTCCACAGTGAAACCTCAGGAAATGTCCCAAACCATACCCTTTCCACTATATAGGCCACAAACATCAGAATGACTCTGCTGCTACCATGGAAACGCAAATAAATGAGCCCTCCTGAGTCGAAGATAAGGACTCACCCTCCTCATCATCATGGACACACTGACAATGTTTTTTTTTTTTTCCAACCCACACTAATCCGTTATGCATTAGATCCCCACAACAATCTTGTTTATTCAGATTTATGCAAATGACTGAATAATGGCATATACCTGGCAGCAGTTGAGACTCGGAGGTGTAGATGGGGTTCAAACCAGGGGTGATTAAAAGATATGAAGATGTTATAGCCCAGAATATGCACCAAGGACAAACTAGAATCCCCCAGAGAGACTCTACACTAGTAGAATTATTATTATTATTATTTTTTTTTTCAATTTCACTAAAGGGTATATTGTACCACCAGTCCCCAGACATTTTAACAAAAAAAAAAAAAAAAAAAAAAAAAAAAAGCAACTATATTGACAATATATTCTTAGAATACAATCAGGCATACAATCACCTCTCCCAATAATGATGATCACATGTTTCAATCCCAGAAAGCCCCTGTAGCTACACTTCATAATCTGAGTTTCAAATCGCAAACAGGTCAAGCACATGCACGGCTGAGTGAGTCCAACACCTCTCCATGTTGTATCGGATCACTACAAGATCTTCCCCAATAGAGTACCATGTAAATTTTATAGAATAACAAGCAGCTACTCGATTTTCAACCAGATACTCACTATGCTATACTGGCTGGAGCTCAAGTAGCTTTTAATAGAAAGGCTGTTTTAAGGGTCATGGAATCCAGTAGAATCAAATAAATAAATAATTTGATTAGAAAAAAAAAAAAAAAAAAAAAAAAAAAAAAACATTTACAGGGATCCCTTGCTATTTCGTGCTTCAATTCATGTGGCTTCAGTGCATCGCAGGTATTTTAAAAAATATCCATCGAATTAAAAAATAAGGAAATTAAGGAATAATACGGGACAACGTTAAGGAAAATGCCACAAAAACAAGGCCAATGATACAAAAAGAACAAACAAACAAACAAACCTAAACAAACACAAAACAAAACACCCCCCCCATCAAAATTACATGTTTGTGAGATGCGAGCACGCATCTGTATGTGTGTGTATTTATATTTTATTTACATTGAATTCATTATTTTTTTAATGCTTAATTGTTATTATAAGCATGTATAATGTTGAATATGCATTTATTATATGCATAACAACTTGTATGATCTTTTTCCTAAATTTAATGCTTCAGTAATCCTGCAGTTTTTATAAGATATTGAAATGTTTTATAAATTCTGAATTTGTGGTATAGTTAGCATGGGCAGTGGTGGTCTAGTGGTATAGGGGGCTGGATCGCTGATCCAAAGGTTGAGGGTTCGAGTCCCACTCTCCACAAGATTGTCACTGTCCCCCCCAGTGCAGCTAACTGGGTTATCAAAGGCGGGCCATGTCTCTCACTGTCTATGGTGAGAGACATGTAAAAGAACCATTGTTGACTTTCGTAAAGAGTAGCTGCAAAGTCGTCAGCGTGTTTCTGTCCCCTGCTAAAAGGGTTGTGACAGGAAGGGGATCCGACGTAAAAACCTCTGCCGAATCAAATGTGCGAATCAGATGATTCGCTGTGGCGACTCCTGAGTAAAAGGGAAAAAGCTGAAAGGAAGACAGACAGTTAGCATGAATTCTATTACTAGAGTGCTGCAATTCCGCCGAAATAATAACAGACTTTTACTGTTGGTTGGAAATGTATAGGAATGCACACTCATTTTTTATACACTCATACTTTTCATCTTTCGATTGGGTTTTTGCGTAAAAAATTGATTGTTCGAAGAAAATGATTTGGTTTACCTTAGCTTCATTAATCATTTTACATTTGAAATTGAACTCTTAGTCATTGTACTTAATATAAAATAACCATGTTTGGCACAATATAACACACTATGTGATGAAAGTACATTTAAACTTCATTCATATACATGTACGTATATGTCAGTCGGGTGGGGTTGGGGAGATTGATCCTACTTCACGGAATTCGGTGGTCACGGGGGAGCTCGGTCTCAATTATCATATATTCATTAATTTCTTGAACCGCTTACACCTACCAGGGTCAGCCAATCTCAGCTGATTCTGAGACAAGGCAGGGTGTACCTTGAAGACGCTGCCAGTCCATTGCAAGGCCAACACCCACAACCATTCACACTCACATCTAAGAACAATTTGGAATAACCAGTCAGCCTAATGTAAGTGTGATTGTACCGTGGGAGGAAACCAAAGTACGAAGAGAAAACTTATGCAAATACAGGGAGAATATGTGAACTTCATACAGAAATCGCAGAGCACATACGGAACTCGATCCCAGGACCTTCATGCTGTGAGGCAGACATGTTAACCACCACGCCACCATTCTGCTAACTGGATTACCAAACATGGTAAAAGATGACCTTCTAGGTCACTAATACTTGAAAAACCAAATAACTGACCTTGGCTGATGCACATTACAATCATTTGACATTCGCATATTAATATCCAGAAGATGGTCAACTTCACATCACGAATATTGATTTATGGGGCGGCAACATATTATCTGGCAAAGCAGCCATTTTTTGGTTCTCAGCTCAGATCTTTTCCCGTGCAGACATTGATGGGGTCATTGACGAATACTGGAGTGTGACACACGGAAGTGGAATGTTTGAACAGCAAAGAACTTTCTAGATTGTGTCAAACCCAGCAAAATACAGCAGTGCAGTGCAGTACTATACAAACACGACATTTAAACAGAACCAGACTTTGAACAAGGCAAGAGAAGTTTGAAAGACTTCATTAAGGAACACTGCCAGTTGTAGTGTGGCTTCAGAGACAGTTGGATGCAAAAGCATGCACAAAGTGACAGGAAAGCCTTTTTACATGTTCTCCTTCAGTAGAGGAGAAAAGTGTCAGCTGTCAAGGTTGCTCTTGATTGAACCATTAATTCAGTACTTCTGTTTTAGGAAATAAAGGGCACTGGCGCACGGGTATAAAAATAATGATCCTCCCATTTTGTTTTCAGAAGCCTTGAGCAGGTTAAGTCACCTGAGATAACGTGAAGGCTGACGTTGCGGCATGTCTTCAATACACTGCTATACCGAGTGAAGAAAATAACAAGCTCCTGCTCTCACTCCTTCTTCACATGCAGAGCAAGATCCATAATGCTCTTTAGAACTAACATCAGTTTTGAATTTGTCTGATTTGAAGTAAAGTATGAAATTGACCATCTTAATAGAATTCTTGAATATGGCATAGTCATCCACACCAGGATAAGTTGTGCCAACTTCAGATCTTTTGTTAAAAATTGCTTACCAAGCGCTTGTAAAAGGAGATCCTATTCTTCAGCCAGTGCATTCCTTATCCCAACTCAGGTCACAGTGGTGATTGATGAATTAGGATGCCAACGGATGCCTCTCTTTTTTGATGGAAAGCGCATAGAACGTTGATGCAGTGCTTTCAGCAAGAAGATGGTCTCCACATCGTTTGTAACAGCAGGATATTTGTAACATCATTCACTGTTACTGCTCCAATACCTGGAGGACACATGGCTGCTCTTCAAAGATATGGACTACCTTGCACTACTGCCTGTGGAAATGTCCCAAGTTGAAAAATGTGACAATTCACATACGTTTGTTTTAGAGTATAAGAGGAGAATGGTGAATCAGACCACGGAACGGTTTACTTAAATATCTTACAGTTTACAGATTATATACATCAACTAAATATTAAATAACTAATAGCTATAAAAACTGATTTCAAGACAGTTCATTTAAAGCGAACAATTTGAATCTCTTGGCAGAAGCTCTTGAAAAGAAGTCCTTTCCAAGGGTCAGAGTCAACAAAAATTTTAGTCAGAGAGGCTAGATTGAGATGGTTCGGACATGTACAGAGGAGGGATAGTGAGTATATTGGTAGTAGGATGCTGAGGTTGGAACTACCAGGCAGAAGGCCTAGAGGAAGACCAAAGAGACGATTCATGGATGTGGTGAAGGAGGACATGAAGGCAGTTGCTGTAAGAGAAGAAGATGCAGAGGATAGGGTGAGATGGAGGCAGATGATTCGCTGTGGCGACCCCTGAAGGGAAAAGCCGAAAGGAAAAGAAGAAGATTTTGCTAATAGTTCCAAAATTCTTCACTAAACTGTTTAGACATTTTTTGGTAGGTTCAACCAATTAAAATTGACTTTTCTACAAATAAATATTGGGGCTGTTTCTGTGAGAAAACATTACTTGGCTAGGCTAACAGTGATGGTAACCGTAGTCTCAGAATTCAAACGATCTTCATTTATTCACGGCCATTGAACCACTTTATCTTCTAGAGTCAGGTGAAAATAAAAATATTTTAGTGTCAAGAATGTTAAGGAGTCATCCATATCCAGCAACTGGAAAGTGCAACAGATTTGAGGTCATTAGAAATATGGATCACGTATGGGGCAGTCTAGTGGTATAGGGCGCTGGATCGCCGATCCAAAGGTTGGGGGTTCGAGTCCCACTCTCCACAAGGTTGTCACTGTCCCCCCAGTGCAGCTAATTAGGTTATCAAAGGTGGGCCATGTCTGTCACTGTCTATGGTGAGAGGCATGTAAAAGAACCATTGCTGACTTTCGTAAAGAGTAGCTGCAAAGTCGTCAGCGTCTTTCTGTCCCTTGCTAAAAGGGTTGTGACAGGAAGGGCATCCGACGTAAAAACCTCTGCCAAATCAAACGTGTGAATCAAATGATTCCCAAGTAAAAGGGAAAAAGACGAAAATAAGACAGACAGAAATATGGATCACGTGATATGGTGTCATGGTTGCTGGATGCTGACATAATTTGAACTGTAGTTCTTTAAATATTTCCATTTTTATGTGTTTGCATGCTTGCTTATATTATTAATATTATTACTCATTCATTTTCTAACCGCTAAATCCTAATGAGGGTTGCAGGAAGGCTGGTGCCCAACTCAGCCTACTGTGGGCAAGGGCAAGGTACACCCTGGACATCTCGCCAAACCATCACAGGGCAGAAACACGCTGACTTCTATGTAGCTACTCTTCACAAAAGTCAGAAACTAATCTTTTACATGAACCTCTCACCACAGACATGGCTGTCCTTTGATAACCCAGTTACCAGTTATTAGCACTGGGGGGACAGCAGTGACAACCCAGTGATAGTGAGGCTTAAACCCATAACCTTTAGGTCAATTATCTGGGACCCTACCATTGGACCACCACTGCAACTGTTATTTTTATCATTGTTACAAATTTGTTTGCTTTTTTTATCATCATTTTCATTTTCTTCCGGGGTCAGGTCGCGGGGTCAGCAACGTAAGAAATGAATTCCAGATGTCAATCTCCACGGCCACTTCCTCCAGACCTTTTGGGGAATACTGAGGCATTCCCAGACAAGCCAAGAGACATAGTCCCTCCAGCGTGTTCTAGGTCGACCCCGGGATCTGTTCCCGGTTGGACATGCCTGAAACACCACACCAGGGAAGCATTCGGGAGGCATCCTGACCAGGTGCTCGAGCCACCTCAACTGGCCCCTCTCAATGCGGAGGAGCAGCAGTTCTACTCCGAGCTCTCCACGGATGGTAGAGCTTCTCACCTTATCTCTAAGAGAGCCCCGCCACCTAACAAAAGCAACTCATTTCAGCCGCTTGTATCCGTGATCTTGTTCTTTCGATCACTACCCAAAGCTTGTGACCTTAGGTAAGGGCTGAAACATAGATCAACTGGTAAATTCACAGCTTAGCGGCTCAGCTCCCTCTTCACCACAACGGACCGGCACAGTCTTCGCTTTACAGCAGAGGTTGCAGCAATCCATCTGTCTCACTCATGAACAAGACCCCAAGGTACTTAAACTCCTCCACATGGGGCATGACCTCATCCCTGACCTGGAGGGTGCATTCCACCCTTACCTGACTGAGAACCATGGCCTCAGACGTGGAGGTGCTGATTTTCATCGTAGCCATTTCGCACTTGACTTCGAATCGCTCCAGTGAGAGGTGGCGGTCCCGTCTTAATGAAGCCAAAAAGACAATGTCATCCGCAAAAAGCAGAGACGAGATCCAATGGCCACCAAACCAGAACCCCTCAATGCCTCGGCTGTGCCTAGGAATTCTGTCCATAAAAATTATGAACAGAATCGATGACAAAGAACAGCCTTGGCGGAATCCAACCCTCACTGGAAATGAATTCGACCTATTGTTACCAATACAGACCAAACTCTGGCTCCAGTGATACAGCGATCGAATGGCCTGTAGCAATGAATTCGGAACACCGTACTCCTGGAGCACGCCCCACAAGATAGCCCGAGGGACACGATCAAAAGCCTTCTCCAAATACACAAAAAACGTGGACAGATTGGGCAAACTCCTGCTTTTTTGTTCTAATTTTAAAACCTTGATGCTTATAAAAGAATGTTTTCAACTGTTAATTGTAATTTTTACACAGAGTTATCAGATAATTGCCCCTGCCATATGGGGTGTCGTGTTGTCCAGCAGTGTGTGAACAGTTTTGGGTGCATCGCATGTTGGACTATAGAGAAACAGCAATGTTTCATCAATTTAAATTCATATAAAAGTAAAATAAAGAAATGGAAAAATAACTAACAGTGTGGCAGTGCATGAATTGCTGTGCAAAAGAATGACAATACTTAATTGACTCGATTCTCCCAAATATTATCTGAGGTTAATCAGGTTATTTTTATGCTCATAATTTTCTGAATATCATCCTGCTCTACTATCCTGATAAGTTATCACTTTGGTGTGTCCGATTTTCTTGATCAAAAACTATGTAATACACCATGTTAAAAAAATAAATCACATTTTAACAGCAATATTTAAAAGAATGGATAGTTCGTAGCTGAACTGCCATGGCTCTCCATTTTGCTCTGTCCTGCACCAGTTGATATACTTCTACAAATCTCTTCCCACTGATCTCTTTAATGTTGTCACTTAGTAGTGTGATAGCTCTTCCTTTTTTCCTTTTTTCCTTTTCTCATGCGCTGATCCCAGCAGCAAGTCCTTTTCCCTGGGGGTCACTTCGAAGAATGTGGCCTATAAATGACATTTTGCTCTTGTTAGTAGCTGATAGAAGTCTCTCGTTGCATTTGGTTTTTTTTTTTTTTTTTTTTTTTTTTTTTTTTTTTTTTTTTTTTTCCAGTATCCAGTTATTGGTCTTCTTTTCAGTCTAACTTAGCCTCAGTAGTTGTCTAAAGCATCAAACTTGGAACACTTCAATCTTGTCAGAGGATTTGAGCACCCAGCATTCTAAACCATGGGTGGCGATGGAGAAGACGAGACATGAGATAGCCTTGTCCTTCCAGACACTGATGAGAGATACCAATGCATTTCTTGCAGTGCATTATTCTTCATATGTCCTTGGAGTCATCGTACTGTTCTTGAGCATAAAACCTAAGTATGCCACATTGTCCACATTTTCAATATTCCTGCTATTCATTTGTATCCCTTATAAGGACTGGAAATATTTACAAAAGGTCATCTCTAACAGAGAATACAAATACCATAGAATGCAATAACTTTCGGGGTTATAACATTTAAAGGGTAGACAATTCTTGTCGGAATACAGCGATCCCTCGCTACTTCGCGCTTCAGTTTCTGCAGCTGTATTATGGGTTTTTCAAACAAAATTAATCGAAAAATAAAAAAATAAGGAAATTAAGTAAAAATAGGGGAAAAGTTAAGGGAAATGCCACAAAACAACTTACATTTTTATGTGAGGTGCGCATCTGTGTGTGTGCGCGCGCGCGCGCGCAAGTGCGTCTCTATGTGTGTGTATTAATATTTTATTTACATCTTATGCATTATTTTTGAATGTTTAATTGTTATTATTAGCATTTATAGCATCAGATATGTATTATTGATATTATATACACATATACATGTACATATACATTAGACCGGGGGGGGGTCGATCCTACTTCGCGGCAATTTGGTGGTCTCGGGGGGATCTCAGTTCCCATTAATTGCGAAAAGTGAGGGATCACTATAGTAAATTTAAAGCTACTCGTAACAATGATTTTCCGTGTAACACAACATCATAATTGTTATTGCAAGTTAGCCCGTGTAACCCTGCCTTAATTATTCTTAATCTTATTTTGCCAGTTTTGGAATAAAAAAACGTGCAATGTGTTACCAATCCGAAGATTGCACGAACACTTGCGGGAACACGTGCAACACTTGCATGAGTACAGTTTATGCAACACTTTTTTCGAACGATACCCAATAATTGCAGGAGGACGTGCAACACTTGTAGGCAATAAAACCCTTAACGGGTATCCAACCCTGAAAGTAAACACATCTTTTATAGGACAATACACTAGTTATGATAATACTGACTATACTACTCTGTTGTTTTAGGGAAACCATCGTACGAAGGAAACAACCTATCAATGTCGTGTATACCGTGAATACAGTGAAATTACAACAAACCCACCTGTCGTGACATTTCATATTTTTTTGTCAGGACACCCTTTTATGCAAAACAACCTGTAACTCATCCATGAATAAAATGGCACTGCAAACCTGCACTGAGAGATGAAAGTAGTAGGCAGTAAAATATAAAGTATATTTTCACCTCACTTACTTTTTAGGGAACATCTGCTGGGACCAGAAGGTGTAATTTGCTGATGAAGGCGACTTATAACTCTTTTTCTTGCCCCAGTGCGCTTTATGAACTTGCTTAGACCAGGTGAAGTGAGACGATTAGCATTCAGAACATGTCCATTAAAACCAGATGTAATTTTCCGCTGGCTAGCTTAGGTTAGTGTGTCAAAACACTATTTAGGGTTGTGGCATGCAGTTTGAGCTTTAGCCTTTCCAGATGGTTCTATTTATCTGTTCCACAACTTTTACGTTTTTTCCTCTATTAATGTTTGTTGTTTTTATTATTTTTAGTGCGCTTCTTGAGGTTTTCGTGTGCAATCCACTTAGGTGAAGTGAGACGATTAGCATTCAGAGCGCATATATTAAAACCGGCTGTAATTTTCCACCGGCTAGCTCAGCCCAGAGCTAATGAAGCTGAGCAGCAGTTCTTCACGCTGGACTCAAACCAGGATGGCTCTAATTAAACATCCTCTCGGGGACAGAATGGACGAGCAGAACAATTCTGAATGTGGTGCTCCTTTTATAAAAAGTTACGTTTATAGTACCAGCACTTTTTTATACTGTGGTTTAGACTGCAGTCTTCCACATGGCAGTATCCATCTATTTATCTCTTTTTCTAAGCCTTGTATATTTACATCTCTGTAGATCTATCCAGCTGCAGAATTATCGGCATTATTCAAAATAATTATTGTACAGTTGTCCCTCTACTTACGAAATTAATAAACGAAAAAAGTGCCTTTTTCGTAACCTGGAGTTTTCGTAAGTAGAGGTGCATTTTACATGTAAGATGCATGATTATTACGCGTAATTTTTTTTTTTTTACTTTTAACATATTTCATACATATTTCATACAAAATTGGTGTGAAATATGTGTTAAAAGTAAAAGAAAATAATTTGCTTTTTTTAAATCTCCGAACCACTCATGTGACGCTTTAAAGTCTGGGGGTTGCTGGTCTGAAGAACCCACACCGCCATCCCCACCCTCCTTCACGAGGTCCTTAACTATAGCGGTTGCTTTTTCCAAAATAATCGCCTCCGTCACTGAATCTCCGCTTTTAAGGTCTACTTCTGCTTCAATATTGTCCCAATTGTAGAGGGGCTTCAGCCATATTCCTTTGCTTTTTCGGTGTCACCGGGCATGACTTTCTTGGGGTCCATGATGGATAATGAAATATAACACTGCAATGATCACGCTCCAAAAAACTAATGAGCCAACTGTCCTGTTCAACTCTTCGTCACGCATGTGACAAACAGGAAGCATGGGTACAGTTCAGCTCCCTCCTGGCCAGTGGGAGGCAAGCGGGGCGGGATGTTGGGAGCCAACCAATGAGAGAGCAACTCACGCATTGTTTGAATTTTTGAATGGCGCGTTTGGCGCTTTTCATAAGAAGAGGTTGTTTTCGTATACAGAGGGCGAAAATTTAGGAAAATGTTTTTCGTAACCTGGATTTTTCGTATTCAGAGGTTTTCGTAGGTCGCAAGGACCGACTGTAAATGATTCCAATATACAGATGTAGGATTTTTCCGCCCTTTGAAAAATGTTCTAACACGCACATTGGTCTCAAAAGTACTGGCGCCACTACTAATTCTATGGTGCTGTTAAGCTTTAATTTGGGAAGAGTAAGCTTGTATTAAGTTGAGACATCCTGCCTAAAAAATAATTACCAAAACCATCAGTGTTTTGTTTTATGTTTTTAACATAAAATGTCCTCCCAGTGCACTAACCGGGTTATCAAAGGCCAGCCATGTCTCTCACTGTCTATGGTGTGAGGTTCATGTAAAAGAACCATTGCTGACTTTCAATAAGAGTCGCTGCATAGCCGTCAGCGTGTTTCTGCTCTGCGATGGCCTGGCGAGCTGTCTAGGGTGTACTCTGCCCTCGCTCAGAGTCGGCTGGGATGGGTGCCAGCCTCCCCATGACCCTAATTAGGATTAAGCGGTTACAGAAAATGAAATGAAAATGACAAATATTTATTTTTTTTATTTATGTCCTAAGTATTATAAGAAGGAATAGGAACATTTTTGTTCACACATTTGCTGAACCACTTAATCCTACTGTTACAGTCGCGAGAAGGCTGTGGCGGCACTGTGCAAAGGCGGGGTACACCCAGAACAGCTCACCAGATCATTACAGGGCTAAAACACACACACACACACACACACACACACACACACACACACACACACACACACACTTAAGCATTTGCACTCACATCCACAGACAATTTGGAACATTCAATAAGCCTAATACTGATGTCTTTGGATTGTGGGAGGAAACTGGAGTACCAGGAGGAAATTCACACAAGTGATGGGAACATGCAAACAGTATGTTAGCACATGGTGGTTCGCACATCTGCCTTACAGCAAGGTCCTGGGATCGAGTCCTGGGCCCAGGCGTTTCTGGGCGGAGTTTGCATCATGCTCTTCCTGTGCTTGAGTGGGTTTCCTCCACACACTCAGATTTCCTTCCGCAGTACAAAGACATGTACATTCGGCTGAATGGCTGTTCCAAATTCCCCCGAGACTCGAGTGTGACCTGTGTCTATATTCTCCATGCAATGGTCTGGCAAGTTATTCAGGGTGTGCTCTGCCTACACCCAGAGACGATTGAGATAGTCTCCAGCAGTTCAGCAAATTAGTGAGTGGGTTTTCTCTGGGTGCAAACAGTTTTCCTTCATTGTATTTTATAAGATTTTTTTTCTAACCGCTTGTTAATAATTTAGACAGTTAATGTGTCAGTCCAGGTAAGTTTTTTCTCGATCGTTATAAGTGTGTGCCTTTGCGATTTGGACCCTGACCTATGACCGTGTGGCTCATTCATCTCGTGCTGTCATTCAAACAGCAGTATATGTGGAACGTAAGAGAGAGAGAGAGAGAGAGAGAGAGAGAGAGAGAGAGAGATTTTTGTTCTTAAATAGTGGTATAATCAGACAAAGACAACACTGTGTGTGTGTGTGTGTGTGTGTGTGTGTGTGTGTGTGTGTGTGTGTGTGTGTGTGTGTGTGTGTGTGTGTGTGTGTGTGTGTCTCGCCATGTCTAAATTTAATATGTTAGCCTTAGCACACAATTAAGGGGGAGATCACAGACACACAGCTGTTAGTTCGTCAGAGAGAACAAAGCCTAAATTAACCTGCTCTACCATCGGTGCTCGCTCATTTGCTGATGAAGTCCCACAGCGAAATGACACACACCCTCAAAATGCTAAATTAAAGTGTCAATGAATGAGGGTTCACGTTTTAATGTTTGCTTTCTGACAAGTGAGAGACACGTAGCATCTGTTAGCAATCTGCCTCGTTTTCACCTCCCTTCGGTCAGAACGCGTTTGTCATTTGTTCGCGTCAAACTCATGTCCTACCTTGTTTGTTAGCGAGATGCTCCACCAATTAGTGCTGTTCATTTTTCAGCACTGTACCTCATCTGTTAACACCATACCATGTCTGATCACACTGTAACAGTATTTGTTAACACCGCACCTCATCTGTTAGCACTGTACCTCACCAGGTAGCACGCCACCTGATTGTTCCTCACCTGTTATATTCATACCTCAACTGTTAGCACTGTACCACATCTGGTAGGACTGTGCTCCCTCTGTTAACTGTTCTCCATCCCTTATGTTATGGGCATGTAAATAAACATGTAAATGTAAGTACAAATGTGACTGGATAAACGTTGTATACAATTATATTTGGTTAGTGTGCTGTAAATAGTGACGCATGGTATTATTGCTCAGCTGTTTCTTGGTCACTGCTGGTTTTTGCCTGCGTAGTCTACCGGCATGTTAGGGAAACTTCGAGATGGACCTAGTTGTGCATGCGCCCTGGTGACGGGTCAGGTGATTTAGAATATTCCAGAATGGAATTTTCCCGAACTTTAAGGAATCTATAATTAAGGACCTGTTGCCGACTGGCTCGCGGCGAATCATCTAGGGCGAATCATCCAAGGCGGATCAAGGAACGCGCTTCAGCCAAGTTTGGTCGTTCAAGACTTCATCACCCAAGTTCATCCACAGCCAATGTGAGGATTTTAATCATTCGTTTCTTTTGTTTTACCGCCTAAATTCTAAATCTCTTTCACGGGGCAATATTCATATTCTAAGGTCCATATGTAACACTTATCACACCACCTTATCCAGCAGGCAGCTGTCACTATTCGCAACATTTCAACAGAAAAGCAATCTCAGCAGGGTGCACATGACCCTCATTTAAGATTTAATTCTGGAAAAACAAACCATTTCATGAAAGCAGTATAATTTAAAAGGCTTTAGAAATATATTAACAGAATTACAGTAACTTTTGTGAACAAATTCACCAGCCACGCAGGCACTATAGCAGGAAGCGGTTGATTGATTTGTAACCCATGTAAATACATGGTTACTAATTTTATTGGAAAAAACCCTAAATTCCAACACTCCCTGAAAGCACTATAGTTTCCTAGTCCCCTTGAACGCATCATAGGCACGTGCTGCGTGCGCCTGCATGCGACCAGCAGAGAGTGCAACAGAGAGCGTGAGGAGCAGGACGCATACAGAGCCCTCGAAAAGCGACACAAGTGAGTCAAACGATCTAAAATGTGGTTAAGTGAACTTTTAACAAGTTTAACTAAGTTTGTGTGCTTTTCAGAGCCTTGTATGTGTTTTGTTCTCTCTCAATCGAACCGGGTGGAGAGTGTTTGTTTTCTTGGAAACTCCGGTGAGTCATTACAATATGAAGCTAGTTTAAGAACCTATGCTAACTTTACACGTGGTGAACCTATGCTAACTTTACACGTGGTGACTTTTAAAGCTGTGTGCACTATTTTTGTCTTTAAAAGGCTAAGACCAGTCGGAGTACATAACAAAGATTGTGCTGTGCACAAAATGAACCTTACATTTTATTTTTCTAAAATGTTTTGTTGAAGCACTTTTGCTAATGCACTAAAGTAGTGCAGATAAGCTGTGTTGTTTTGTATTACATTCCATTCAGTGCCTTTCATGCACTTTTGTCATTTTATTTAGGAATTACTGTTGTTAAATATTTTATTCATTGTGTCTGTACTGCATGTGCAGACTGGTTTTTTTAGTGGATCTGGATTTGATCTTGAAGCTGGTTTCGGACACGGATGGCGAGCTAAACCCAGTGAGAACTCTTGGCGGATCCAGAAGCAGTGTGGCCAGCTGTTCTCTGGATGCGAGAGTAGATCTACAGACCCAACCACTTCAAATCACAGGATCCCAGATAAGAACAAATAAAAACACCTTTATCCCAAACGGATCACAATCCTGGAAAAGACTCCCGAATTCACACAAATCGAACCTTAGAGACTTAAGCTTATTTTATTTTGTTTTATTTTTATTTTGTAAAGAGTGTTCTACAGCATTGTTTGCACTGTTTCTTGTGATATTGTTAATTGTAATAAATCTGCCGGCTGTTCAACTTTAAATCTCCACAATTCATTTTACTCCTCTAGAACCTAGCATATAATCTAGCACAGCTATATCAAGCTGGTGTTACAGATTGGTTAAAATGTGTGAACGAAACAATTACTGCTCCGTGAACTGGTTTGTTCTCCTGTTACATGTCCAGACGCTCCTCAACTTACGTTTTAGTTCGGTTATGAACGGCCGAACGTAAGGTGGAAAAAAACTTAAGTTGTTACAGTACGTTCCAGTAATGTATGACCGTTCATACTGTACTATACATCCATAAATACTATTACCATATCTCATAAAACACCCCTAAATAATATCAACATTAATTTCAAATAAATTAAATTCAAGCAAAATTATTTCAAATAAATATATTTTAATCAAATGCACTTATTCCCACTGATTCTGATTATCACTATCACTAGTAGGCTTACGTTTCTGACCAACCATATTTGCTTAGGGTCACAAATATGCAAAAAGTGTAAACACAAAGATCACAGAGACGACGTCTTAACACAAGGGTAACACGCGGTGAACCGGGGAAGAAGCAGGGCACGTTCAGTCTGTCGTTTGTAACAATGAACAACGCAGCACCATGTAAATAATAGATGAAACGTCATGTGTAAGTTGCGTACTACGTCTACGTACTACATTAGAACGTCTCATACTTTGGTGAGTGCGCTAAAATCAAAATGACTTACAACATTTTTATTTTTTTTTTTTACAAAAAACATAAAATCGAAAAAAAAAAAGAGCAGTGGTGGTCTCGTGGTATAGGGCGCTGGATTGCTGATCCAAAGGTTGGGGATTCAAGTCCCACTCTCCACAAGGTTGACACTGTCCCCCCCAGTGCAGCTAACTGGGTTATCAAAGGCGGTCCATGTCTCCCACTGTCTTTAGTGAAATGCTAGAACCATTGCTGACTTTCGTAAAGAGTAGCTGCAAAGTCGTCAGCGTGTTTCTGTCCCTTGGTAAAAAGGGTTGTGACAGTAAAACGTAAAAATCCGACGTAAAAACCTCTGCCAAAATCAAAACGTGCGAATCAGGTAATTCGCTGTGGCGACTCCCGAGTAAAAGGAAAGGAAAGGAAGGCATAACATTGAAAAAAAACGTATAGCGAATAAATGTAAAGTCTGTAATTTTGACTGGGACAAGGACTAAGTGGCGTTAAACTGTCATAAATGTAAATGTAAGCCACCCCCACAGAATTTCATCTCAATAAGGAGTCAACCGTTGTTTGGATGAGGGTGCGTATTCAAAGTATCATCATCTTGATTGAGGTAGGTAGGTAAGGTCCGTTGGGCTTTTTACACCCGAGCCATGGCGGCTCATCAGGTCGGTGCTTATCCCTGGTTTCCATAGCGTGAGGCGCCTAGGAGTTCAACTCCTCTGGATGGGACGCTAGTCCATCACAGGTTACCTTCCCAGTATATTTTTACTGGTACCCATTTATACTGCTGGGTGAACAGAGGCACACTTGTGGTTAAGACCTTGCCCAGGGGTGTTAGCACAGTGAGGGTCTAACTGGGATTCGAACTCACAACCTCCTGATAATGAGCGCAGCCCCTTAACCTCTACACCAGCAGCCCCACATCATGATCGAGGACACGTTGGATATTCTTGCATTTTCATTCTGGCTGGATTGTGGAGCCTCATATCAGATGCTTCCATCTGGCATCCAAGGAAATCTTCTGCTGAGAGGTTGAATATCGACTGAGATGCTGATATCTGTCCTCAGTAGAATTGTGTGTGTGTCAGCAATGAAGGAGGAGCAACAGACAGCATGGGCTTTCATCAAACCTCACAACCTGGGTGAAAAACCAGGAGGGTGAAAGATGGGCTGAGGGTTCGCAAATTTAGTAAACGGAAGTCCTGGAGCCATTAATTTTTCCCCAAAATGCTAGCTGAGATCACACTCCAAATGAAATCACAGTCCCTCTTTTATTGTCACTGTGTGCTCTCATAATCTCTATTGAAATTTCAAAAGGATCACCCTCAGGTTAATAATAGTGATGAATTACAGGAAACGGAACCTCGTGGACTTCTGTCATGGCCACAGGGAGAAATTTGAGGGAGCGGTTTCCTCTTGCTGGTTTCCTCTACCATTTGGGGTTGTGCGTATCGAGTTTGCGTTTCCTCTCTTCTACTCTTCGGTTTGGCAGATGCAGCTGGTGCAACTCACTGTAATGGATTTTTCTGAAAAAAATTAAGATTTTGATTGATTTTCAAATATTTCTAACCTACAAAAAAATTGTTTGATTCGGGTAATTATGTTTTCCAGGGAGGGGTCAGTGGTGGTCTAGTGGTAAAGGGCACAGGATCGCTGATCCTAAGGTTGGGGGTTCAAGTCTATGGTTCACTGTCTATGGTGAGAGGCATGTTAAAGAACCATTGCTGACTTTCGACAAGAATAGCTGCAAAGTTGTCAGCATGTTTCCAATCGGGAGTCGGAGTCCCCTGAGGCAGTTCGTTCACAGTAACGTTCTGGTAACCCCTCAGCGGCACCAGAACCCAGTCGTATCGGCACTTGCCCTTGCATTGGATCTTTCCGGTGGCGCCGAGAGGGGGGACTTGCTGCTTGGGTAACAGCCTGCCCTCCATTACTCCCTACCCCGGCTCTGTGCACTGGAAAGTATCACCAGCCGGGATACCAGCCAGAGCGCAGTCATAGTCCTTCGGGACTGACGGAGACCTACCTAATGTTTTCCAGGCTACCAGATTGTGAAGAGTCCCTGTCCGAAGGGCTACTAGGGATTTAGAGACTATGCAAGCACGGGGGCGTCGTTTCTGCTTTTAAACATAGCCAGGAGAAAAGTGTACACAGTACTGTAGAAAGGGGGCGCTATTTACATTTATTGAGCTCCAAGCATCCAGTGAGCTACAGGATATGTTTCGTAGCTTTCGTGGCTCAGTCCCTGACTGAGGACTGTCTGCCTGTTGGCTCTTTTCTCCTGGATGATGAGGGACATCCTTGTTTTGACAGGCCCTCAGTCTTAAACCATACAAGTATCCGGCATCATCACTGAGAAGATTTTCAGAATAATGTATTAGTGGTGATGGTGGTAAATTTTTGCCAACAGCTTTTGGGACAATTTAGCATTTAGTGCACCATCCTCCACACCATATGCCTGGATGATGGGATGAACTTTCACCAGAAGAACACAAGGTTTAAGACAGCTCAGAATATGAAGGAGGGATTCGGGAACACAGCCAAAAAGAGTGCTCTGGGAGAAATACTATTATAATAGGCTTTTAAAAACTTTATAATTTCCTCAAACAACAACAAAGTTCTTCCTGTTTCTCCATCTGCCTGCACCATGCTCTCGGGTGTGATTCAGCAGAGGCCACTGCGGCAGATGAACAGGGTTCACTGTGACACATTGAAGAAATTAGGACAACACACACAACAGGCTGCTTCTGCCTGAAGGCATCATCCATGATGGTGAACCATGGCCAGAATCCTGCACTCACCTCGTCGGTTTCGGGCTTGAGCTTCTATGCCACATGGAAGGTAATGGTACCTCTTTAAACTCTGCCTCGATGGTTCTTTAGGGATCAGGCATTGATTTGTTTATCACTTCCCCTACTTTCTACCTGACTATATGGTTATTTGACTGGCTGTCTGTTGGCCTGTCCTAATACCAATAGGGGGACCAATAAACAGAGAGAGAGAGAGAGAGAGAGAGAGAGAGAGAGAGAGAGAGAGAGAGAAGCAGATCCAAGGGGTCATACCCAGGACATTAGGGACAAACAGACAGCTGAAGTCTCATCGATTCACAGAGAAAACACATACACAGCTGCTGTGTCCTAATCCAGAGGCGCAGTGCTCATTCATCTTTGCACTCTGGAGGATGAGCAGGGTGCAGCATCACATTAACCCTAATAAACATGGGAAAAGACTAGAAAACCTACATAGGAACCCTAAACACAGACACACACACACACACACACACACACACACACACAGACACAGGAGAAGATTACTTTCCCCATCGGAAGGGTTTCTAGTCAAACTCAACTCATACTATATCACCAAGTCATGGGTTGTGTTCCAAATAACATTGGCCAACACTACACACTCACAAGTGAATATAGACTTGTACAGTGGTACCTCACCTTACGAAATTAATCCGTTTCAGCGCCTTTTTCATAACCTGGATTTTTCGTAAGTTGAATCGCATTTTACATGTAAAACACGTGATTCGTTCCAAGGCTCCCAATACTACCCCATAAACCCTTTAAAAATTATTAAAGAACACCAATTTTGTATGAAATATGTGTTAAAAGTAAAAGAAAATTACCCTCCTTCACGAGG
>CM045744.1:19783975-19793975 GCA_024760905.1 Plotosus lineatus
TATTATTAACACAGCAGGAGGTATTTAAATTATGATACAATTATCAGGTCAATGACAGACTGTTTTATAAACAGAAAACGGGGGACACAAGTCAATTCAGTTATGTATCGCAATTCTTTCCTGCAGGGATTCACGTATCGCAACACTGGCTCCAAAAATCAAGATTTATTCAAGTGGTGAAACATTGCAGTTCTTTTATAGTCCCACAGGTGGCACACTCCAAACTATTTGCACAGCATCTTGTGATCCTGTGTGATAGGAGTAAGTTACAGCCCCTCCCATCCCCCCTCCCTCCGACCGCCGGTTTCCGCAAGGTAGGATCGAGCCCCCTGACTGACGTATACGTACATGTATGTGTGTATATAATATCAATAAATACATATTCATAAATTGTAAATGCTTATAATAACAATTACACATTCAAAAAGTAATGCATAAGATGTAAATGAAATATAAATACACACACACACACACGTACAGATGTGCACGCGCACACACTCTGATGCACACTTCACATAAAAATGTAAATAGTTTCGTTGGGAGGTTTGGGTTGTTGGGTTTCTTTTTGTCTGTTTGTTTGTTTGTTCGGTTGGTTGTTTGTTTTTGCTTGTTTCAGGGTCGTTGGGTTTTTTTTTTTTGTTTGTTTGTTTTTTTTTTCCAATAATTGGCCTTGTTTTGTGACATTTTCCTTGAAATTGTTCCCTATTTTCCCTTAATTTCTTATGAATATTTTTGAAAAACCTGCCATGCACTGAAGCCGCAGAAACTGAAGCGCGAAGTAGAGAAGGATCCCTATACGTGCAAACATTGTATACGAATAATTTCCACGTTTTTTTTTTTTGTTTGTTTGTTTGTTTGCGTTTCTTATTTACATGGTTTCAAATTTTAAAACTGCAACAAAACAAAGCAGAAAAAAATCATAACATCGAAGCGGCGTATTTCTATAGATTTGCCGCAGAAACTATCGAAATACAAATCAAACGGGTTACTAAGGAACCAGGACAATATTGTATCACATAATACCTGTTAATGATGATTGATGGATTCATTCATATATTTGACAAACCACTTTTTCCTCCTAATGGGGTCATGGTGAGTCTGGATCCTATCTCAGCCGACACCGGGCAAAGCTGAGGTACAACCCGAACAGCTCATCAGCCCATAATAGGGCAGCCCACACTCTACCAATGTATACTCACATCTACACCTTGACACAACCAATTAGCCAACTGTGCGTCGAAGTGATTCTCAAGCATTTACAAACAGTAAACCGCCGGTCATTTTAAAGTAACAAGCTGGAAAATGAAGGAAGAGATCAAATAGATTCGTAGAAGGATAGTGAGGGGATTTCATGCGCCTTTACACAAGGACTGTATTTTAATATATTTAATGTAAAAAATATAGCACAGTGTATTAATGGATAAAGGATTAGGACAGTTATTGACAATATGCATGTGCTTTGAAATGTTATGTATGGACATTAAAAGTATAGGCGCACAGAGAGAGAGAGAGAGAGAGAGAGAGAGAGAGAGAGAGAGAGAGAGAGAGAGGCCATTTTGGGACTGATTAATTTGTCAATTATTATATCATCAATATAACCCTCCTTTCTTAATCACGTTGATACGAACATACATCATTGTCGTATCTTTATTACTTTGTGTGAAAGTAGCGCTATAAATATATAAATAAATAATCATTATTTCAGCAGTGTGACATCATCTGCAGTGATGCGTACACGAGGCTGGTTATGTCTCTGTCTCTTCGTGCTGATAACGTGACGGAGGCTGAAATGAGACAATTGCTAAGGTGGGAAGCTTCATCGGAGCAGTGTGGGAATAACCACAGCACCCCCACTAGACTGTGCTGAGGAGCTGCGCTTTCAAACGACCATTAGAGTAGTGCTGATCGGGAATGGCGGGACACTCCATGGCTCTCCCTCCGCAAACATAATCCTGATTTATTATTAATAAAAAAGAGCAAAACACAACTTCAAATCAATGTTTACTTCCAGGCTAAATGGCCTGGAATCCCTTTAAACACATTAATCTCCCCTTAGAGCTTCACAGGGAGCAGAGTTCAGCCATGTGTGTGTGTGTGTGTGTGTGTGTGTGTGTGTGTGTGTGTGTGTGTGTGTGTGTGTGTGTGTATACCATACAACATCCAAATATAGAGAAATAGGTGTAGTAACAGTGTTTAGTAGACGCCTGTATAAATACTGTTTTTGTCAAATATTAGTTTTACAGATCAATGCGAGTCATGTATTCATTCATCACTCCTAATTTTAAATCTTCACGCATTTGAATTTTATGCTATTTTTGTATTCACAATTGGTTTCATAGCCTTGTTTATCTCTGTCCTGCATCTCTGTGTATGTTTCTGCTTGATGCTGGTTTTGTAAACTATTGAAGGCCAGGTTTGCTTCTCTGTCCACCTGCCCCAAAGGTCCACCTTCCAGTTGACTGTGAAAGAATACTGTGGGACACATACCGGACCAAAACCACTTGAATATGTAGCTAGCAAAGAACTATTTTTAAGATGAGCTCAGGTTCAGCTTGTGCTGTTGATCATTACATCAGTTCTAGAAAGTTTTTTTTTTGGTTCACATAGCCATGTGACTGCACCTCACACCTTCCATTGTACATCAACAAGGGAAGAAAGAAAATCCCAAATATAAATGCAAAAAAAAATCATCTCGCAAAAAATACTTTCACAAAATGTCTGGATCTAGAATTTGATACAGTTTTTTTATTTTTATTTTTTTTATGTTGATATACAGGGATCCCTCACTACTTCACGCTACAATTCATGCGGCTTCGATGCATCGTACGTTTTTGTTTGTTTGTTTAAATGTTCATCAAATTAAAAAATAAGGAAATTAAGAAAGAATTGGGGGAAAGGTTAAGGAAAATGCCACAAAAACAAGGCCAATTATGCAAAAAAAAAAAAAAAAAAGAAGAGAAAAGAAAAAGAAAAAAAAAAACAAAGAAAAAAACAACCCAAAATCTCCCATCAAAACTATTTACATTTTTATGTGAGGTGCGCATCTCACAACAACACGTGCACATCTGCATGTGTGTTTTTATATTTTATTTACATCTTATGCATTATTTTTTAATGTTTAATTGTTATTATAAGCATTTATAGCATTGAATATGTATTTATTGATATTATATACACATATACATGTGGGGGCAGTGGTGGTCTAGTGGTATAGGGCACTGGATCGCTGATCCAAAGGTTGGGGGTTCGAGTCCCACTCTCCACAGGGTTGTCACTGTACCCTCCCAGTGCGGCTAACTGGGTTATCAAAGGCGGGCCATGTCTGTCACTATCTATGGTGAGAGGGATGTAAAAGAACCATTGCTGACTTTCGTAAAGAGTAGCTGCAAAGTCGTCCGCGTGTTTCTGTCCCTTGCTAAAAAGGGTTGTGACAGGAAGGGCATCCGACGTAAAAACCTCTGCCAAATCAAACGTGCGAATCAAATGATTCACTGTGGCGACTCCCGAGTAAAAGGGAAAAAGCTGAAAGGAAGACAGAATATACACATATACATGTGCGTATACGTCAGTTGGGGTGGGTCAGTCCGACTTCGTGGAATTCGGCAGTCGCGGTGGAGTCTCGGTCCCAATTAACCGCAGAAAGTGAGGGATCCCTGTACTGTACAAGAGAAATTCACATTCTATATTTAACCCATCCAAAGTGAACACACACACACACACACACACACACACACACACACACACGGAGCAATGGGCTGCTGCACGCTGTTGTGGCTGGAGGGCAGTAGGGGTTAGGTACCTTGCTAAAGGGAACTTCAGCGATGAAGGTGGTGATCACTTGTGAAATTCAATGGAGATTTTTATCCAAAGCCCAAACGCCGGTTTTAAATTTCATGAAAATCTATTAAATTTTTGCAAACATAAAGTACACATCACCCCAATGCTGGGTCTGCTGTAAAATACTCTCACGTACTCACTTTTTAACTACTTAATCCTAATTAGGGACGAGGTACAGCATAGCAGCTCACCAGACTATCACAGCGCCAACAACCAAAACCATTCCCGCTCACACTCACACATAGAGGCAATTTGAAACGGCCAATTAGCCTAATGTGCACATCTTTGGACTGTAGGAGGAAACCAGAAGACCCAATGAAAACGCACACAGGCACACTGAAGAGATGCAAACCCACACGGAAAAGCCAGAGCCTGGGACTCGAGCCCAGGACCTTCTTGCAGTGAAGCGAACATGTTACCCAGTACACTACCACGCCTCTGCACTGGAATACATCATCATCATCATCATCATCATCATCATCATCATCATCATCTTGATTTGGGGTTGGATCGTAGGGGTAGCAGCCTAAGCAGTGAGGTCCAGAAGTCCCTCTCCTCAGCCAGTTCCTCCAACTGTGCTGTGGGAATACTGACGCATTCCCAGACTAGCCGAGAGACATAGTCCCTCCGACATGTTCTGGGTCAACCCCAGGGTTTCTTCAGATCCCCAAACCACCTCAGCTGGCTCCGCTCAATACACAGAAGCAGCGATTCTACTCAGAGTTCCTCTGAGATGCTCAAGCTTCTCACACTGTCCCTGAGAGAGAGCATTTCAGCCACTTGTACCCAAGATCTTGTTCTTTTGGTCAGTACCCAAAGCTTGTTACCATAGGTGAGGGTCGGAACACAGATTGACTGGTAAACTGAGACCTTTACCTTTCAGGTCAGCTTTCTCTTCCCTGTGATGAACTTTACAGCAGAGGCTTCACCGATCTGCCTGTTGATATCACGTTCCATCCAGTCCTTATTTACAGTTTTCAAAGAATTCAACTAAGAACTGCTCGCTGGTTAAACGGCGATAACATTACAGGATTCTCACATTTTCTTTGATTGTCTTGAGAACAATATAACAAATCCCTGATCAAAATGACTCAGTTCTAAACGTGCAACGACATTAAATTATCTCAGTTATTACATGAACGGATGGATGAATAATGGATTAATAATCTTATTTAGCCCCTCCCCCACACATATAGTTTCTTGATTGATAATGTACGTGCTTCCTGGTGAATATATCTCCCCTTTTTGATGGAAATAATGGTCAATTGTGAAAGTCCATCTTGAAAAAGAGCAGCACACAAAGGATAAATGTATATAGCGGATCGTCCGATTACCAAGTACAGTGATACCTCTGCTCACGAACATAATTGGTTCCCAGAAAGTGTGTGTGAGGCGAAAAGTTCGTCTTCCGAACATTTATTTCCCATAAGAAACCATTAAAATGAGAATAATCCGTTCCCAGGTCCTCATAAAACATAATTTTCTACTAAATAAGCCTTAAAACTACACAAAAATATACCTTATTTTATGTATAATAAATGTGCTATTGTATTGTAATTAAAGAAATAAACTGTACTGTATAATAAAGTGGTTTTATTTACCTTTGTGATGGTAGTTGATGGCTTGATGGAATGGAGTGGGGGGAGGAGGGAGGGAGGGACTTACTGTTTGGAAGGCGTGTTTGGAAACGCCTACTGTTTGGAAACACCCTTAGCCACACACGCACCCTTAATAGCTTCCTTGTTCTTAAGGATGGGAGCAATGGTAGACTTAGCGTACTGGTACTGGGACGCTGAGTCACACAAACGCACACCTCGTTCGTGTTTTTCAATGATCTCCGCCTGTGGTGGGATCTTTTTCGGTCCCATAATAGCAAAAGTACACTCAATATGGTCCAAAATGTCTATCAAACACAAACCACTTCCGCACTCAAAGAAAGGGGGTGACGAACTGTGACGCCGTGAGCGTGCGTCAGCTTCTCGTGGCCGCCACCGTGGCGCTGTTCGACCGCGTGGTTTGATTCGTCCGCCAAAAACTAGTTCGTCAGCAGAGACTATATGCTCGCAAATTTAATGTTCTTGAGGCGAAAAGTTTGTGAGCTTAAGCGTTCGTCAGCGGAGGTTTTACTGTACTATAGCAATGCCCATCAAAGTCCTAAAAAGAGTCAAATATACCAAGACACTCCCCTTAAAGGTACAGCGTGTAACATTTGTAGAATTTATTGGCATGAGTATAATCAATAAAAAGGTTTTCATTTCATTTATAATCATTTTGAAAAGTCACTGAGATTCCACTGAGCAGATTGTCGGTTGTTTATATCTACAGACGGAGCAGGTCCCCTTTCATAGAGGCAGCCATCTTACACCATGGTGTTTCTAAAGTAGCCCAGAACCATACAGGTTTTAAAGGGGGAGGGGTCAGAAATTAAATGTAATTTGGTTGAAATCTGAAGTCTATTCCACTAGATGGCGCTAGATAACAACGAACTTAACATTATCTAATCAAGATTACATGCAAACGCTTTAACCTCATTCTTTCTCAGCTATTAGGTCCGAAATCAGCAGCTGTAACAGCATCACAATCACAATGATCCCATCACATGGCTCGTTGATTACTCAACTGCCATCAGTTTTCCAGCTCGATTGTGCTGGTTAGAATTCATGCTCAAAATTGTTCAAAATTGTCCAATACCAAGGAGAAAATGGGTTATTCATAAAAACTGTCCAGGGCCCACCATATAAACACACAGCACGCCAAAAGGCAGGGAAACGTGTAACCCAGCTGCTCTCGAGTACCTATTACAGCTGGAAGAACCATATGACTCCTAATACAAAAAAACACATTTTGCAGTTCTTCACAAAGCTGTTCCTCACCTCCCTGAAAAAAAATGATTGAGTGTGTGCACTAGATAGTGTGTTTGGCTTCCTCCTCCCATTTATTATCTTTCCACTCTCTGTCTACTTTACTCTGATAATTCACCTGAAAGCTCCACTCTCCGTGCACTGTACGGCAGACTGGGATGGGTGGAGATACTGATATGCATGGAAGGCCAGCTAGTCAGAAGCGCCATCACTCCGTGACGCACTCATGTGCCGAAAAAGTCAATTATTGAACAAAAAATGTTAATAATCTGCAAACAGTCCTCGTTTTTATAGCCAGCTCAAACAGTTCAGAGGTAAAGTGTAATTATGCGCGAACCTCCTGATCTGCCACTGTCCTCATCAAACACCATCCATGGGTCAAAAACGGTGGAAACAATAATCAAATCCCCGCTTAAACAATTTCTGAACACTGACGTGTGTATCTCGTCGAGTTGTGGATTAGTGTGTTTTCACAAAGACAGGAACGTCGAAAAAGCTGTTCAACAAATACCACTGTAGGCTTGTATTCTGAGTCAGGAAAGGAAGCAGGTTTTCCGCTTTCTGAGATGCTCCACCCGGACACTTTATAAAGATTCACACATCATTCTCTGTCATCTGACTGTCAGGCACTGCTGTATCTCATAATTCTTTTGCACCATCTCAAGAGGGGTTTGCTCAGAACTTTAGGGATGTCGACTACAATATACACATCGAACAAAAGCCCTGGATTATTTCGCCAACTTGTAGTTTAATTAACGCAGCTAGTGTTAGTTAAAGCCTGGGACCATGGTAACGCTGCATCTTTGTGACATTAGTGTTAAGATATACACGCTCAACACTGGTGCACACACATGAAGCAACATTTGTTTATTTAGTGGCACCACATTTCAGTTGATCAATGTCACTGTAACCATGGAAATGACATATTTATAAACTCATATGAGGAACGGTGTATTACATTGAGCAGTATCTAGTGACATCTAGTGGTAATGTTCCAGACTGGACCCAAGTCAAACCTGGATAGTTCTGCACTACTGAAGAAATGTGTCAAGATGTGCCAGACGTCAACCTCCATAAAAGGGGGGGCAGTGTCCCAGGCAGACAGAAACAGCTTATTCTAACAAATCAAAAACACAGCAACTGAATTAAAAAATTATTATGAAAGAACATTGAAGATTGCATCGATGATTCAGTCCTAACATTATTATTTTATTATTCTTATATTAAAATAGTACCTAATTCACACTGTTTTTTTTGTTGTTGTTTTTGTTTATATATATATATATATATATATATATATATATATATATATATTTTTTTTTTTTTTTTTTTTTTTTTTTTAATGTTGTGCAATGTAGCATAGTGTAGTAGCGTTTTCTGTTCCTTAATATTTTATGTTAATTGTTCTACTTTTGTCTTTGTTTTTCAGGGTTATGATCAAGTTTATAGTTAAATAGTAGTCATGCTGTGAATAAATCCAAAATATTATTATTATTATTATTATTATTATTATTCTAACTATTATTATTATTATTATTATTATTATTATTATTATTCTAACTATTATTATTATTATTATTATTATTATTATTATTATTATTATTAGTCTCTTCACTCTGATAATGGTGACCACTCGTGTTGAATTTCAGTCTGGAAAACAGGTAGAAGTCAGAAGATGCACACAGTGATTAAGGTGTAGGGGCAGCAGGTCAAAGCCTCTACTGCTCTTCCTGGAAGGGCACATTGTCTTGGTTCAGCACTACACCAGGTCAGAGCTCTCCTCTCCTATTTTAATTGATTGATTCAAATGTTCGGGTTTTTGTGGACATATATATATATATATATATATATATATATATATATATATATATATATATATATATTTTTTTATTTTTTTTTTGTATATACTGCCCTCTGGTGGTCACTTGAAAATTTGTGCAATTATTTTTCAGTGTATAAAAAGAAACGGAAAACGAGACATTAGATACTGATTTGTTTTCGATAAATGTTAAAAACTGCAGCAGCAGCAACAAAAGCAATATTATTAATAATAATAATAATAATAATAATAATAATAATAATAATAATAAAAGACAAACTTTGGGCCGAATACAAATCTCATCTGAAAAAGATCTGGAGTTCGGAGCTAAATGCAAGAAACAAGGTCAAAGCCACAAATATTTACGCAGTGCTTGTCCTTTCTTACTCTTTTGGTGTTGTTGATTGGACAAAGGACGATATCATGGGTCTTGATCGCCTTACGAGAAGGATCATGTCTGACAACCGAGCTCACCACCCTCATTCCTCTATCAATCGTTTATATTTATCAATCAATTCCGGGGGACGAGGTTTGATTAATGTGGTGGCACTTCATGATCGTATTTTATTGTCTACTTTTGTACATATTTATTTATCTGATGATCCTCTCGTGAAGCATATCAAGACTCATGATTAAAGCAAGGCCTTCCATAGTTATCTTAAACGCACCAAGGCTGCTGGACAGAATCTCAACGTCAATGTTGATTTTGTCGATGGTGAAGTACTGCTGGACGCCACGTCTACGTGTGTCAACCAGGTGACGTCTTTCATAAAATCTGCTCAGAGTCGTCATTTCAAGGAAAAACTGTCTGAAAAACCACTACATCGTGTTTATGTGCAGTGTGTTGGGCAGAACAGTAATCCTTCAGACTTCTTTGCCTGGATGAAGTCGGCTGGTCTGAAAAGTGAAACTGAGGGCTTTCTTTTTGCTGCTCAGGACCAGTCACTTCCAACACGCAATCGTCAACGTAATATTATAAGAGAAAATGTAAATCCAAAATGTCGTTTCTGTAGTGAATTTAGTGAAACTGTCCAACACCTTCTCAGTGGTTGTCCTGTTTTGGCACAAACGTCTTATCTGGAAAGACATGATGGCATGTACCTTTTATTATTGTCTCCGTCATGCGTGCGGTTTGGACTCAGAGGTCCATCCATGGTACGACCCTGATCATGTCCAGGGTGTCATGGAAAATGATAATGTCAAGCTTCTTTGGAATCGGCCCATATACAGCCTGAGGAGAATTGAAGCCAACAAACCTGATCTTGTCCTTTTTGATAAATCCAATGGAATTATTAATATGATTGAATTTTCTGTCCCTTTTGACAGCAATTTGATTGAAAAGATTCAGGAGAAGCATGCAAAATACGAGGACCTCGCCTTTGAAATGTCTCGCTTGTATCCAAAGTACAAAGTCGTCCGACTGCCCATTGTTCTCGACGCCCTCGGTTTGGTTCCTCCTGATCTATTAACACAGATCAAGAGT
>CM045744.1:19796475-19821475 GCA_024760905.1 Plotosus lineatus
AGGTGGGTCCATCAGTCGAGGCCAACTCTCGAACACACATCTGATCAGCCAGACCGCCATAAAAAGCTCGATAGTGCCGCAAAGAACTGAGGAACTCCCTGCACACAAAAACACCATACATCTGATGTCCTCTTAGTCTCTGTGGTATTACTTATCCGCCTACATATGTATTTTGTGTATCTGCTGCCACCTGGTGGACACACAGGAGCCCCCAAACATTTGATGGTCGATTATTATTATGAAATTCCATAAATTACAAATAATATTTCCACCAATTTCCCCATAAAATATTGCCATTTGGAGCATTTAATTGTGAGATCATATTTAATTCTAGACAACACAATCATTTTGTTTGAACCTGAGGTGGGGAGACAAGTGCAGAAATCAGTATGTGGTGAAATCACAGCACAGCAATCATTTAATCACAGCTTTCATGTGTCTTGGCATGATCTCCACATTTATTTTGGGTGAATTTATGTCACTTTGAGTACAAAAATTCAATCAGCTCAGCTTTGTTTTATGCCGTGTGATCATCCAACTTCCTCTTGATCCCACTCCAGAGGTTTTCATCATGGTTTCGGTCTGGAGATTGGGCTGGCCATGAAAGGGTCTTGATCTCGTCATCTTTCATCCACACCTTGATTAACCTGGCTCTGAAGTGTAAAGTATTGCACTGCTGGAAAAGCCAAACTCATCTTCAGAATTATGGAACATTGTCAGAGCAGAATGAAGCACGGTTTCCTCAAGGAGAACCTTGTACATGGCATGATTTATGTGTAATTCACATTCCAAAACTTGTCACATTCCAGCTGAGCTGAAGCACCTCCAGATCACCACCCATCTTGCAACAAATTCCACAAAGCATGTGCGTCATCGTGGCATGTAGGTCTCTCCAGGTGATAGAGATGACCACGTGATGTGAGAAGCTGAAAATTGGATGTCCTTACCTCAGTCCTCCACGTCAGCCTGGCTCCTCTTTGCTTTTCACTGATTTTTTTTAAGAGTTGCACGACTTCAACCCCACCCAGATGAACTGGTTTTGAACCACCCATGCCATGCACTAAACCCAGACTGTGATTTGGCCAGTAATTTTGTAGCTCACTTGATGTTACCATACAGTTGATGAGTGGCATTCATTTGATGGTTATCTTGATCAGTGATAAGCTTTCATTTCATGCTGGCTTTTAGGAACTTTTGGCTTTAAAGACCCAAAGTAAACAATAAAAATCACAAATGAACTGTTGTGTCCCTCTCAGATTAATGTCTAAATCCTTCAACCTACCCACAGCTACTGTCAGAGGAATCATTGAGAAGTTTAAAACAACCGGAACAGTGGTAAACAAGCCTGGATGAGGACGCGAGGTTATTTTGCCACCATGCACAGTGAGGAGGAGGATGATAAGAGAAATTAAAAAGTTCTCCAAAGCTCACTGTTCAAGAATCATAACAAATGGCAGCTAAGTGGGTCTGGCAGAACCCAAACGATGAGTATGCAAAAGAAAAAAAAAACCTCATGCCCACTGTGAAGAATGGGGGGGGGATCAGTGATGCTGTGGACTGTTTCTCTTCCAGAGGCCCTGGCAATCTTGTTAGGGTGCACGGCATCATGGACGCTTTGAAATACAAACATTTTAAATCAAAATCTGGTGGCCTCTGCCCGGAAGCTGAAGATGGGTCTTTTAGCAAGATAATGAGCCTTAACGTGTGGCCAAATCTATACAGAAATGATTCACCAGACACAGATCCAAGCTCCTCCCATGGCCATCTCAGTCCCCAGACGTCAACCTCAATGAAAACCTGTGGAGTGAGCTGAAGAGGAGAGGACCCCGGTCACTGGATGATTTAGAGAGATTGTGCTGAGAGGAAATGATCCAAGATCCTCTTTCTGTATTCTCCCATCTTGGGACATATTATGAGAGATTCGATGCAGTTTTATCGGCAGAAATGGGCTGTACAAAGTATTAACATCAGGGGTGCTAATAAACGTGGAACACATGATTTGATGTTGTAGTTTTTTAATGTAGGACTTTTTGCCCTCCACTGAATAATGCACTTGAATTAAACATTGGATTTTCCGCTCTTTTTTCCTCCATCATGCTTCAATGTTATTTAGGAACAAACCCTGAATTTATTGGAAGCCAAAGAAGACATTGTAACCAGGAGTGCCAATAATTATGGAGTGAAGTGTAGTACACACACACACACACACACATACACACACACACGATTGTGCACAGATGCAACAATACTTCTGTCAATGTTGCATCTATGCACAATCATGTATAAAAGCCAATTTCTCACCAACTTAATAAGAGGGCAAACCAGGTATACTACTATTCATTCAATCAAAAGTTAAATTCATACATTTACCTATACCATATGATAACGTACCAATTAATGTGAAGAGTTACCGGGTCGATACACACTTCTAAAATAACAAATTTGCTCAATTCACCTTTAATTATATTATTATTAATAATTAATTATATTCATCTATGCCAGTGCTTCTCAATTATTTTTTGTGATGCCCCCCCTAGGAAGAAAAAAACATTTCATGCCCCCCCACCGCCTCGCGAGCGACTATAAATAGTATAATTTGTTCATAAAATTGTTATTAGTACACTTCTACATAAAGCCAGCCTGACACTAGTACGCATTTAGAATCCTCAATGGCACTCATTCATGCGTACCATGGTGGAATGATTTTTTGTGTTTATTTCAACTGTCAGTCAAACAGTTTGTGCCAGAGAGGAATAAGCTTTGCACATAGCTTGCTCATTCGTACCATTGAGGATGTTCCGCGACTTTCCAGTCGATGCCTCACCATTGTGGTATTTTTGCGAATTGTTTGTGCTGGGGTGCTCCAAGTTCCTCAACATCACTCAATGGCCAGACAAGTTTGCGCCACATCACGCCAAAAAGGTGACCATGCTTCTGTTTATGACACGCCTTGTCACACCTCACAAGTGTATGTATATGTGTGTGTGTATAATTAATAAATAAATAAATATATATATATATATATATATATATATAAGGTAGCTGGATTCATCCATCATTCATTCTTGTAGTCGTCAAGATGATGAACTCTAGAGATGCCGATCATTAAATCAACAAAATGTCTTTCTTGCAGGTTCTGCTGCATTACTGCGAATTGAAGACTAGAAGTAGACTTGCCCTATATCTTAAAGGGAAGGGTGTTCAGTTGCATGGCATTCTGAATATGTAAATGTCATGCAACTAAACACCCTTCCCTTTAAGATCCAGGGCAAGTCAATGTGGACATTGCTGATTGGTTAACTGTTTGTGCGTTGTGTTGCGGAAGACAGTGGTTTGAGTGCTCACCCAAACTTAAAGGTGAGTAGACTATGATTACCTTTAAGTGAGAAACACAGTTCTGTCCACAACTCACTCCCTGGTCCGCCAACAGTTAATGTTGGACAATGAATAGCAGTCAATGAACACCATGGAGGACACAAGAGCACCATTGAGGATACAGGTGTAATGTTGCGCGGCATTGATTACCATATAACGTGTGTGACGTGGTGGGCATTTACACGTGCCCTCACTGTTTCCTCACAGTTTCTTCACAGTTCGTGGAAAGGTACGCAAAAGAGTGTGTGACAAAATTAATGAGAATATTTCATTTTTTGGGTCGGCAATGCCTCCTCTCAGTGGCACTCATCTCGCTCATAGTGTCCACATTGTTCCCGTGATGGCGCTCACAATTCCCACGAAGGTACTCACTTTGGCGTACCGTGGCGTACCATGAATGCGTGGCCATGAATAAAGATACAGTGTTAAGCATCTTTATTAACATTAAAATCAAAAAAAAAAAAAGAAAGAAAGAAACATAGTTCAACTTACAATACAGATAAACTTCATTAACATTCATGTGCGCTCCCCCGACATCATACCGCGCTTGGGGGCACTCCCCACTATTTGAGAAGCACTGATCTATGCAAAGATATTGAAGATAGTGATTTGATTTTAAAAATCGCAAATAACAATAATAATAATAATACAATAAATTAGATGCAGCTCAATTGGTTGCACTATGGAGCCGTGGGTCTGTTCTAAACTGGGTGACTAATGCTGGCGACCCCCTACTGTAGATAGTATAAAAAATAGTTTTATGCAATGAACTATGTATAATATATTTTACGTTTAAAAGAATCTGTGTAAGGTCATGTATAACCCCTCCCCCCATATTTTTGGTAATTCAAAACCATACATGTATGGCTCACTCAATAAACATTTAAGATTTTTCAAATATTAGTAGTTTATTGTATAGATACCACCATTACTTACATACTGTTCAAAAATTATAGCAAAATATTAATTAGTCGTGAAGATATCTTGTCTTTTGAAGAGAAAAATACAATAATCCAAATTATACAAAAATACAATTCTAACAAATGTATAGAAAATGAAGCAATTTGAAACTAGCGTGTTTACGAGCATGCAGCCATGTTGAAAACAGTCCCACTGGATTGTTTTGTAAAGTGCGCTCTGATTGGCTGTAGCAGACATTGTCAATAACACACAAGAAAAATAAACCAATCAGATCTCTTCTTTTAAATATTATGCACACCTGCAGTAATGAATTGAGGAATGGATTTCTTTTCATAGTGAAAATTTTAGGAAAATCAGAGCAAAAGAAATGGCGATAGAGTAAATAGTAAGATTTCAGGGAGACATTTGACAAATGTGGTCATGACATAATATACATAATTTTGATTTTTACACTATTTACATGTGTTTTAACTTAAAAATCACATCAGATGTTGTATAAATATAATCACTCTACTAGTATATGAAAATACAATTATCTAAAATTTAGAAAAAGAAGTGACATTTTATACCTGGTTTATCACCTTAACCGATTTTAATCACCTATCCCTCGTAATAACCCTCTGATGGAACTGAATATTACGTGCTAGCATCAGTATTGGAAAGAAATTACTTCTAATCTGTACAGCTTCTTCAACATAAAATATGCATTTCTGTTTTTGCCTGTATAAAAAAGTCCTGACTATATTCATTCCAGAAATATAATCAAATGGAATTGTTTATAGATACCTAATTAATACAGCAATATATCATAATATTGAAAAATGTAAAGCATCACTCAAGGTCAGCTGTGCCTCTGTAAACATGGCCCTGATCGTACGAGACTCCCAGGTGCTTGTCATGATGAATAATGATCATACTAATGGAAACAGACACCTTCAACATGTTCAGATTACAAATAATAAACTAAGTGCATACAATTCTTGAGGCCCAAGACACTTGTAATCCATTTTAAATACACAAGTAAGCAATTTTAGAGGGCAGCTCATTCATCAAATGGTCAGCAAACAGTGTGTTATCACCTCTGTGGTGAGAAATCTGAGCCACCTGTAGGTTTGAAACATAATGAGAGCAATAATCCGTTGAAGTTTGTGTCTGGTGATGGTCCCACCCATCTTACACAGCTTTGTGATACCTGTGGACTGGAGGTGACCTCAGCTTTGGTGACTTCTAGCTGAGTCATGTTCAGAAACCGTATGGTGTTCGGTGACTATTCTGCTACATGCAGAATAATATGATGTAGAGTTGATGCTGAAACAGACATCGTTGCCTAAAAGTTCTAATGGAGCTTTTGACGGCGGCATCAGGAGGCTTAACCTACAACTTTTGTGCAGCCAGTTGTTTTGCTGATAGTTTTTCTTTCATGGCTGAGTTTACCGAAGTTATCAAGGGGGGGTCAGACATTTCTAACAACTTCTTGCATTCGAACCCACCAAAAATCTATTCCATCCAATAAGCAAAAAATAACTTTACAGGCTCCCACGTGCGACTATAAATAATGTTTCCTGCACTTCATATCGTTTGCTTGGTGCTTGTTCCCTACACCATAGCGCAACAATGAGAGCGCCACTGCCAACTACTGGAGTGGATGCACAATTACACTTAATTCTAGTACAGTATGGCAAAAAAATCAGGTTCCCCAGGGTCATATGTACCCTCCCTGGCATCACACCACACCCCCTACCCCTTAAGGGGCATGCTCGACTATTTGCGAAAGCACTGGCCTTGTGGGATTGTTGCTCAATGTAAGAGGACCTGAGAAAGGAAAACAGAATTGAAAGATCTCTATTTGTCACTTAACTAGCTCCAAATGAGTCGACATGTGACCACTTTTGCCAAATTTAGACACTGGTATAAGTTTATACATAATTAAGCTATACAGGGATCCCTCGCTACTTGGCGCTTCAATTCATGCGGCTTCAGTCCATCGCGTTTTCTTTTTTTTATATATATTCTTGTAGTAGTGTACTGTAAACAGTAAACCCTGCAGTGGTTTAATATAAACAACCCACGTATACTTCTGCAACCTCAGTCCATGCAATTTAAATCTCTCTCTCTCTCTCTCTCTCTATATATATATATATATATATATATATATATATATATATATATATATATATATATATATATACACAGACACCCACCCACACACACACACACACACGGGGATCTCTCACTACTTCGCGCTTCAATTAATGTGGCTTCAGTGCATCATGTTTTTTTTAAATATTTATCTAATTAAAAATAAGGAAATTAATGAAGAATAGGGGAAATCGTTAAGGAAAACCCCACAAAAACAAGGCCAATTCTGGGTAAAAAAAAAAAAACTAAACAAACCCTTCTCCATCAAAACTACTTACATTTTTATGTGAGGTGCACATGCGCGCATCTGTATGATTGTGTATTTAGATTTTATTTACATCTTATGCATTAGTTTTTAATGTTTAATTGGTATAAACGCATTTATAGCATTGAATATGTATTTATTGATATTATATGCACATATACATGTATGTATACGTCAGTCTGAGGGGGTTGGGGGGTTGATCCTACTTCATGGAATTCGGTCATCGCGGGATCTCGGTCCCAATTAACCGCGGAAAGTGAGGGTTCCCTGTATTTCAAAGAATAAAACTTTAAACAGTACATATTACATATTAGTTATAATGTGCAACATAATATTAGGTAAATACAATTCCAGGATTCCAAATCGTCTTCGCTGTCAGTGTCCACACACACACACACACACACACACACACACACACACACATACATACACCACTAACCGTTTCCCGTAGTATTTTAGCCTAACCTCTGCTGGTGGAGTCTGGAGTAAACAGAGTATGTAAACCACTTACTGAGCTACTGTGCTATTTTAAAAAATGTTTGGATGTAAATTGTAGTTATTTCTCTTCATGATGCTGGTTTAGTCCTATTGCCCTGTATTCCGTTGCTTAGGGTCCCTCTCTAGCTGTGTGGTACTCTCCAGAGTGCACACGGACTCAGTGAAAGAGTGCTTTATACTGTAAAACCTGCCCCGCCTATTTTTGTTCATTACCGTGACAGCTATTGGTTGAATTTTACTGTGAAAACCGGATTTTTATGTTATTAACCAATCACATCAAGCACACAAACTGTCTACTTGTACTTACTTTCATGTTAATGATAATGGCTAGCATTTGAAAATACTGTACGTGCATGGGAAAGCTGATGAGATCGGCTTTCGGCACTGCGAGGGTTAATGTACATGTTTTATTGTTATGAATAGTTATTTTTTTTACATGTTTATCTTTATTAAAGCAAATATATATGTTTTTGGCAGGTTATGTGAGTTTGGGAGGGTGTTGGAATGGATTAATTGGTTTTCTGTTATTTCTTATGGGGGAATAATTGTTTTATCGAACAAAATTTTCGGCTTACGAGCTTGCCCTCGGAACAGATTAAATTCGTTAGCTGAGGTATCACTGTATTTTCATTTGCTTTTCGGAGACCTTGAAGGTTTCTAGAGTTTTTCCAAAAAAGATTTTATAAATTTTCTGAAAGCTGCTTTATATCTGTATCACATGTGTGATAAGTTATTCAAGCATTTTAATTTTTATATATATATATATATATATATATATATATATATATATATATATATATATATATATATATATATATATATATAAACTAATTTTAATAATTACTTTGATCCAGAATTGTATGTTATATGACTGCAACAAGTATTTTTCCCAGTTTAGAAATGGACATGATTGTCTTTTATTAGGTGTAAAAATTAGAAATAAATTTACAATTTCCTGCTGTTCAAAAACAATTTGTTTACTTGTAGGATTAATGTAACTCAAAGTTGGTTAAAATTCAGTTAATAAGTTGGTGAGATATGGGCTTTTAAATGTTCAAATGTACTACAAGACTTATGTAAAAAAAAAAAATATATATATATATATATATATATATAAAATGAGAATAATCCGTTCCCAGGTCCCCATAAAACATAATTTTCTACTAAATAAGCCTTAAAACTACACAAAAATATACCTTATTTTATGTATAATAAATGTGCTATTGTATTGTAATTAAAGAAATAAACTGTACTGTATAATAAAGTGGTTTTATTTACCTTTGTGATGGTAGTTGATGGCTTGATGGAATGGAGTGGGAGGAGGAGGGAGGGAGGGAGGGACTTACTGTTTGGAAGGAGAGTTTGGAAACGCCTACTGTTTGGAAACACCCTTAGCCACACACGCACCCTTAATAGCTTCCTTGTTCTTAAGGATGGGAGCAATGGTAGACTTAGCGTACTGGTACTGGGACGCTGAGTCACACAAACGCACACCTCGTTCGTGTTTTTCAATGATCTCCGCCTGTGGTGGGGTCTTTTCGGTCCCATAATAGCAAAAGTACACTCAATATGGTCCAAAATGTCTATCAAACACAAACCACTTCCGCATTCAAAGAAAGGGGTGACGAACTGTGACGCCATGAGCGTCGTCAGCTTCTCGTGGTCGCCACCGTGGCGCTGTTCGACCGCGTGGTTTGATTCGATCCGCTAAAACTAGTTCGTCAGCAGAGACTATATGCTCGCAAATTTAATGTTCTTGAGGCGAAAAGTTCGTGAGCTTAAGCGTTAGTCAGCGGAGGTTTTACTGTATATATATATATATATATATATATCTATATATATATATATATATGTCACACACACACACATATATATATATATGTGTGTGTGTGTGTGTGTGAGAGAGAGAGAGAGAGAGAGAGAGAGAGAGAGAGAGAGAGAGAGTATATTGATGCTTACATTTCAGTTTACTATGAATGGACAAGAAAAGGTCAAAGCCATCAAGCCTCCACGTTCAGGAGGAAAATTGGCGTGAGAAAAACCAACAGCAGAGGCCTGACACTATGAGTATAATATATTGTATCACACTTCATCGCTGCTGTTGCTTTCAGTGCTCTTATGCAGTGAGCAACAATATTTCATCTACCGATCAGGTATCTTACATAACATTGAGTGTAATTTTAAACAGTACCATAATGATAGTGAGAGGAACCGGGAACAAGATGATTACAACACTGACTTGGTTTAAATTATGATGTCATATTTTTTTTATGTGAATCTGCTGATGCTTTTTTATATAATGCTAAGTTATACTGGTCATTAGTTAAAGTATGTCTAACACCCCCCCACACACACACACACTCCTCTCTCTCTCTTATGGCCTTTTTGACCTGCTCAGACCACAAGTAAACATTTAGAGCCATTACCTTTTTAAACAAAACCAATAGATTATAAGCCAAAAAGAAATGAGCACAAATCAACCACGTGCTCCAATATTTTTGATAGCTTGCGGTTTAATGATGCACTAATTCACCATCAGCAGCTTTTGTACAGTTAGTAATTCTGCAAGACTGTTGTGGCCTGGTGCTAGAGTGCTGGATTACTGATCTGACGGTCAGGGGTTTAAACCTCACAATCAACAATTTGTAACTGCTGTTCCCAATGTGCAACTGGGTTAGCGAAGGCCGGCCAGGTCTCTCACTGTCTGTGGTGAGAGGCCTGTAAAAGAACCATTGCTGTCTTTCATAAATAGCCATCACGTCTTCCTCCCCTGCGATGGCCTGGTGAGCTGTCCATGGTTTTCTCATCCACAGTCGGCTACGATGGGCGGCAGGCTTCCCGTAAGGCTAATTATGATTAAGCGGTTGAGAAAATGAAAGAATTAATAACTCTGCACTAAATTTAATACTCATAAGGCTTGAGGTAATAAATTGATTTAGTGTATTACACAAGCACCTACACAAAGGAAAAAAAAAAAAAAAAAAACTTAAAAAAAAAAAGATACAGTAATACCTTGACTTATGAGTGTCTCTTATAATGATTTTTCCATGATATGAGCTTCGATCTCACCAAATATCTGCCCCATCCAACAAGCAAAATTTTGATTTACGAGCTCTGCTGGGGAAATGGCTTGTCCGGGCCGATTTGCCTTGTGTTCTTCTGCGTGTATTCCTCCACGCTCCAAGAACACCTTGTGCAGTGCTTCTCAATTATTTTCCATGACGCCCTCTATAAGAAGAAAAAAAAACATTTCACACACCCCCCAACGCCCCACGTGCGACTATAAATAGTCTTTACTGCACTTCATATCATTTGTTCAGTGCTTTTCCCTACACCATAGAGAGCACAGTGAGAGTGCCATTGCCACCTACTGTAGAGGATGCACAATTACACTTAATTCTAGTACAGTATGGCAAAAAAGCATGTTTACCCCGGGTCATACGTGCCTCACTTGGCATCACACCATGCCCCCCTATTTGAGAAGCACTGGCCTTGTTGGAGCTCACCACGAGCCTTTCCTTGCTGGCATTCATAGCATGCACATGCACAAAATTCCCCTCCTCTTCCTTCTCTGTTATGAACCACCTCATGCCTGCCCACATGACATCTTCCCACGTGTGACATCCTTGCCACAGTCGATGATCGGAAGGGTTATTTGAGTTATTGTTTATTCTTGTGTTATTATTATTTGTTATTATTTATTATTCATGTTAACATACATGTGTTATTATTATTATGAACTATGTATTGTTTTTACATGTTTATCTTTAATATATTAGGTCAAATATATGTGTTTGTGTTAGGCTATATAAGTTTGGGAGGGGGTTAGAACGGATTAATTGATTTTCTATTGTTTTCTATGGGAATTTTTGTTTTATCTAACGAACATTTTGACTTAAAAGCTTGCCCTCAGAATGGATTAATTTCGTAAATCAAGGTACCACTGTATTATGGTTTATTTACTCATTTATCTTTACACAACAGAAAGTGTGAAAGCTCCTAGTGCAGTCAAATGTAGAATGAAGAAAGAGCTGTGTAATGACATCTGTCAGAGTTTATATATATATATATATATATATATATATATATATATATATATATATACACACACACACACACACACACATATACACACACTGTATATATAGTGGAGAGGACTGATCATGAAACTGGTAATGAAATGTGTGACACTGACCTTTTGCATTTTCTGCAGATTTAGAAAAAAGTGTTTTTCCTTTTTTTTATTCTTTTTTTCTTGTATTAGGCCAAAATGCATTGAAGCCTGGTAGGTGCAGGATTATGTTCTTTGAAGAAGCAGCATCATCGAATTATCAGTAGGATGACTCAAAAAGTCAGTAACGGACAGAATGAATAGCCTTCTATTCACTGAGACGGTAATAACCAAGTCATATTTGTCTAATTACTTACACTGTGGCAGTTGATAGTGTTTAAGATGTTCAACTTTTCTTCATTATCTAAAGTAAATTAATGAAAATCCCTCAGTGATTGGTTGAAGCACAAGATGTAGCATGCACCATGTAACAGACACGAAGAGGTACGGATATCACCAATTTTCAGTCTGGTGCTTATTTACCAATTTTGCCACAAACATGCAAATTTCGTGGATCACTATGTGTGCATAATATAAATTTGGCATAGCCGAGCTTGCTAATTCGATTTAAATCATTTGTCAAATTAAGTCGTCTCTCCTGGAAACAATTAATGGTATTGGGTTAGGTATACCTGTATTTGAATTATTTCAAAAAAACATTCACCATAAGTACATCATAGTTTGATATATCTCCCAGGCATGCACTAAAGATTTTGATGCATTGAATCACAAATAAACCTGGGCATGGAAATATTTATGTAACTTTGAAGTTGGGCAGTTGAAAATTTACCAGTTTTGTGATCAGACCTGTACACACACACACACACACACACACACACATATATATATATATATATATATATATATATATATATATATATATATATATATATATATATACACACACACACACACACACAGTAGATTTATATTGTACTTTATCCGTACTGAATATTATGCTCAAAGTGCACTGGGGAGTGTTCAGTTAATGATGATAACTCTTTATTGTCAAAGTACATTACATGCATGATTTTCTTTTTTTTTTTTGGTGCTCTGGGCACCCGTCGCCACTGTGCAGCGCCAGTGTTGTTCTATCCTTTGATGCTGAGCGCCAAGCAGGAAGCAACAACTGCCAAATTTTAATGTCTTATGGTATGACATGGCCGGATTCGAACTCCAACCTTCCAGAGGATAAAGCGGATGCTCTACCAACTGAGCTAAATCCCCGGTTAGACTAAAAAGCACATGAACACAGCTCTGAAAAGGTGTTTGCACCAAGCAAACCAGTCAGATCACACGATTCATGACTGAATAATTTTTGGTACAAATTTAGTGTGAAAGGATTATACTGTATATTTTATTATTTCTTATATTTATATTATTAATATATTATTATTATTCTGTTATCAAAACAGTTAAACTTTCAGTGTGTAGCCAAAGCAAAAGTAGGTCCAATACGACTGTAAAGGACTATGAACACCGAAATCCATCTTCGCCACTCAAACTAAAACAGAGTGAAACTGTACATTCTCAGTGAAATCCAACAATAACAACATCAACAACAACAAATACACTGACATCAAAACGATAAACCAATCATTTATTTATGATGGGTTGTCCTGAAGTTTGAACTGCAGTTTATTAGGATGAACACCAGATGGAAGCAGAACACAGACACACACACACACACACACACACACACACACACACACACACACACACACACAAACACACACACACACAAACACACACAAGAGATATTTCCCCACAAATAAATTTACAATTTTGGCGATTGTATAATATAATGCCTAATAAGTGTTTTGATGAATACTGGTATAATAATATAAATCAATTCAGGGTGGTCAGCGGTTTAAGCCCCAATACCACCAAGCTGCCGCATTTAGACCCTTAAGACCCTTAACCTTCAACTGCTCAAGTGTATAAATAAGATAAAATGTAAGTCGCTCTCGATAATGGTGTTTGCAAATGCCATAAATGTGAACATGAACATAGAATTGAAAAGCAGAGAAACAAGACAAAAATCCCAAAGGTAAACGATAAGGCTTACTGTCTCCTGTGATTGAGATTGTCCCCAGTGTTTCGCTCTGGGGTTTTGAGCTGTTCTGTATCAGTAGCGACTCCCTGCTGGACAGACTTGGAGTGTACAGGTTTTCCACATACACCACGAATCTACAACACACACAGACACACACACAGACAGACACACAAACAAAACAGAGAGTGGCTATTGGAGAATGCAACACAATTGCATGTTTACTTATTTGCCGACTTTAATAAAAGTGTTTTTCCAACAGAATACAACCTCTGAAATTAGAGATAAAATGTTTAATAGTGAGCTTTGCTTAACACTGACATAATGTAAATAAAGTAATTCCATGATTTAATACTAAGCAATGGGCCAAGTGGTGTTTTATGATTAGCTGCTCAGTTTTAAGCCCCGCCCTCTCGCTCTTCTGACCTGTGAGGTGAGTCGAGCAGCATTTTTGCTTGTGGAAGCGAGGGCATCAGCGATGAGAGTGGAAACTGAGGCAAGTCCATGCTCCAGCTTGTTCTCATCATGCATCCGTGTGACGTGGGATTCCAATGAACGGACAAATTCCTGCCAGTGGTGGTTGACTTCAGCAAGACTGGCCAGGCAGCCGCGCAGTACGTTCAGGCAGTAGCCCATGCATGGCTTAGTATCTATCAGGTCCTGGCACAGTGGGCAGTAGCGCATGCGCAACAGTGCATAATGGCACTCCTTGCTCGGCTGAACATGGTCTGTGGTGTTGATCACTTCAACAGCAAGGTGCAATGACTGCAGAAACGTGCGCTCAGCCAATGAGGAGTACAACACCAAAGATGCGAGGCGGGCTGGTGCGTTGCCATACACTGCTGCATGGTGCCCGACTGACCGTACACATTCTTGGTAAATGAAATCTGATGATGGATCGCCTGCACCATCAAGTTGGTCATGCACCAATGGGAACATTGCTTCAAAAAAACAATGTGCCGCTTCCTCCATGTTGAGCTCTGCACCCAGCACAAAGAGACGGATATCTGTGAAGAGTTCATTTAGTGGTGAGGAAGCACGCCATGCCTGGTCACCATAGAAACCTTTCAAGGTTAAAAAGGTCTGGCTCTGCACTTCACGCACCTCAAAGTCCACAGCATCTGTAAGACAGACAAATGGGTATAACGAGAAAGAAAAATTATTAACCACCCAAAACAATTCGAGAAAATATTCATTTCCTTCAATTGCCAATTGGGGGTGCAAGACTAAAGCATTAGCATAAAAGATCTTAAGTCCATAAGTTCACATTTCAGACCTACATGTTCCTCCTCCTGCCAGCCTATGGTCGATAACAGGGGTTGAGAACCAATGGCTCGCGAACCAGATGTGGCTCTTTTGATGATAAATCATGTGGCCTTTCTTAACAGAATAACGAATACATAATTTCGCTGTCCTTTAAATAAAAATACATTTAAAAGCCATCAAATAAAACAAAAGCATAAATAAATCTCCCGCATTTCAATCTATATATCTATCTTCAATGCCACTTGTTGCTGTGGCGCACAGCGGAGAGCAAATCCTTTCTGAACTCCAGTGTGTGGGCGGGTCCGATACCTTGAAACTCTAATTTTATTGGATTATGCAATAGCCTGTGCGAGTTGTTTTTGGGTAAAGAGGTAAATTTCCCTTGTTTTGATCAGCTCATGTGCAAGAAGTCAAGCAGAGCAGGCAAGCAAACACAAATGGACAGAATGAAAAACCTCAACCTGCAGACCAGCTGATTGCCAAAATGGGCGCGCTTCCTATCACATAACCACTGCTGCGTGCGAGTCCTGTCGTATTGACCATGTTTGGCCCCACATGCGCACACGAGCAGTCATTCCCACACCTGAAAAGCATCAAGACCAACCTGCGGTCACATGTAATAGATGGAAGCATAAATGCCTGCATGATGCTGAACTTCAACACATATCAACCAGACTACAAAGCCATCAGCAAAACCATGCAGCACCAGAAATCGCATTAATAGTAAAAAGTACTTTTCCTATTAATAAATAACTTTGTTATAACAACATTGTTTAAAATAAATTCAGAGTCTTCTTATACTCTGAAATCGTTGGTCTCAGTATTAAAAAATATATTTGGCTCTCAGAGGATTAGATTTTTTTTTTTTTTTGGGCTCTCTTAGTCAAAAAGGTTCCCAACCCCTGGTCAATAAGCTTCCTTGTTCTTTAAAGTGAGTGAGTATGCACATTTTGTCATCCATGTTGTGACTCACCGAGACCTTTATTTTTAACCTCTATTCCATGATCACAGATAAGATTCCCCAAATACACACAGATCAGATTACCTCTTATTTTTTCAATTCTCTATTGCTTTTATGTTTTTTTTTTCTTTTTTTTTTAATTTTAGCATTTCTTTCATCAAATTTTTACATTTCTTTCATCCTTTGTACCTTTAATTAAATTTCATTCATTTCATTCTTCTATTCATTTTACCCATCCAAACACACAAACATTTACACACACACACCCACCCACCCACACACACACACACACACACACGCACACACACACACACACACACACACGCACACACACACGCACACACACACGCACACTTGAAGCAGTGGACTGCCACACACTGTGGTGCCCTGAGAGTAATTGTGGGTTAGGTGCCTTGCTCATTATACTTCAGCCATGAAAGTTGATGTAGGGAAGGAAGGTGCAACTCACTCCCACACTGCAACACATTTTTTTTCTGCTGGTTCGGGACTTGAACCAGCAACTTAGATGGAGCCCCCAAATGGTTACAAAACCATCTCTAACATGTTTTGACTCCACTAATCTGTCTTATTGTAGATTAGTGGAGTCAAAACATGTTAGAGATGGTTACAAAAACATCTCTAACATGTTTTGACTCCACTAATCTCCAATAAGACAGATTGTTCATAAATGGAGGCAATTTAAGACCCTTCTCAGCAGTGGTCAACCAACTATCATCACTCCAAGAGCAAGGTGTGTAATAATCGGTGAGATCTCAAAGGACTAACTCATAAGTAACTGAAGGTCTCTCTTGCATTGGCTAAGAGTAATGTCCAAGAGTCCACCATCAGGAGAACACTGAACAACAATGGTATGCATGGCAGGGTTGCAAGGAGAATGCCACTGCTCTCCAAACAAAAATAAATAAATAAATATTGATGCTCATCTGCAGTTTGCTAAAATCACATGGGCAAACCAGAAGGCTACTGGAAAAAATGTCTTGTGGACAAATGAGACCAAAAGAAAATATAGTTTTGGCTTGAAAGAGAAGTAGTATGTTTGAAGAAAGGAAACACAGAATTTTGACATAAGAACCTTAGCCCATTTGGAAAGCATGGCGGTGATTGGTAATAGGTTTGGCCTGTATCGCTGCACCTGAACCAGGACGATTCGGCATCACTGATGCAACAATGAATTCTGAACTATACCAGCAAATACTAAAGAAAAATGTCAGGACAGCCATCCATGAACTGAATCTCAGAAAAAAAGGTCATGCACAAGACAACAATCCTAATCACACAAGTAATTATACGAAAGAGTAGCAAAAGAAGAATCTATAAAGTACATGCTTTCGAACAGCCAAGTCAACGTCATGACCGTAATCCCACTGAGATGTTATGGAGGGAGCAGTTTATGCGAGCAAACCCACCAACATCCCGGAGTTGAAAATGTTCTGTAAGGCGGAATGGGCTAAAAAGCCCCCAAGCCAATGTGCAGAGCTGGTCCACAATTACCAGAAACTTTTGCCACTCACATATGTAATATTGACTTATTTTCCTAAAAATTACAAAATAAAACATTTTTGTCTAATTTATTTTCCTGAGCTCTAATCTACTTTTAGCACTTTTGTGAAAATCCGATGGTGTTTTGAGTCATATTTAAGCAGAAATACATAAAATTCTGAAGTTTTCATACACTTTCAGGCATTTCCCCCTGAATTTACCATGTTATTACTATTTTTCATTTTCCATATACACCTTTCTGAGTATTTTAAAATTCTAATTTCAATCCTTTCATCGGTTCATTTGCAGTGAGGTCATTACTGTGGGGAAATTGTCAAGTGTTTGATGTTGGATGGGGGTGTGTGAGAAACAGAGTGATGCAAGTTAGTCACATGACTCATGTGGTTTAGCCAGTTTCCACTTGATGTGTTTACATGGTAAGGAACATAAAGAGATGAAACCGTGAAAAAAAAGATGAAAGGGCACACATTATTTGTAATGGAGGAGCATGCCAAGGAGATTCTATCCTTTTGTAAACACAATAAAAGAGCGTGTAATGTAAGCCAACACTCCATTTCATGATTCAGTGCATTCTCAAGTGATCATGGCTCCTCCTATGTCGATGGGAAGGCTACCAATTGCACAGAGAAATTTTGTTTTTCAAAACATCACAAGATTTTGACCAAAATTGTGTTCCTGTTCTAAAGAATGCTACAACTCCCAAAACATAATAATAATAATAATAATAATAATAATAATAATAATAATAATAATAATAATGTAGTGTTCATTGGCAACAAACAAAACAATCGTATTACCAGTATAACATTGAAAACTAACAATGTGTCTGGACTCCGAAAAAAGATTTCCAAACCGGTAGCTGGGACCCTGAAAATTTTCAGACCATTTTCCAAATATAACCAACCTAAATGTCATAATAATAATAATAATAATAATAATAATAATAATAATAATAATAAGAAGAAGAAGAAGAAGAAGAAGAAGAAGAAGAAGAAGAAGAAGAAGAAGAATCCCTGTTCTCTGGTTCTTGAATGCATGCAGTGGCTCCTGAGTTTTGTCTCGACAATGTGTTTATCTATTAATCTGCAGGTTGCAAGTTCAAATCAGAATTAATGCCACAGCCATCCATGATCTGGGTTCAAATTGCTAATTGGCCAAGCTCTCATGGGAAGGAGAGATGGCATACACTCACTTCCCTGTCACTCACGGCAATCTCGAGCCAATCATGGGCATCTGTGAGCTTATTTGTACGAGGGGGCGGATAGCGCTTTACCTCCGGTTGTGTTATTCTGGAACCAAGTATGCATGTGCCGCAGCTCGAAAAGAGGTGGGTGGCGAGCATCGCAAGTCACAAAGGGGGCACAGGCATGCTTTCCTCCCTTCCTGGTTGCTGGAGGTCATGTGATAGGAAAGAGAATACCTAATGGGTTAGAAGTGCATACGACTAAATTAGGGAGAAAGTGGGGGATGGCATACTGTGTAATTTTGCTCCCGAAGTTCTTGAAGATGTTGCCCCTGTAGTTAAAGTCAACAGAATCAGTCATTCTTCATCCCCCTTGTCGGCAATTTTTTCCCCCTAATTTTGTCATAGCCAATTCCCAAAAACCAACAAGTGAGGGGTGGAAGGAAGCAAGCTCCTCCTCAGTGGCATGCAGCAATGAACTTTATGAACTGCTGTGCATGCATATTCAGAGGCAGCATGACACACTCGGAGGAAATTTCTCTCCACTCCTCATACTCATGAACTCACAAATGCACATAATCGGCTGGTGATCGCATGAAGTGACAGAGGTGATCATACGCCATCTCTGCCTCCTGTGAAAGCCGTGGATGACTGAATGCTTCTACCCAGATTCGATTTTGCAATTTCCAGGATGATAACAGTGCACCTTATCAATGTGCCCCTCAGGAGTCCAGTAGTTCTTAATTTATCAGAAAAAAAAGAAGTCTGTGGGTGGGATATCCCAGGCTGGTGACGCTCCCCATTATGATCAACATCATAATGTGTAAGGTCATGTGAGATACCGGCAAGGCATCACAACCAAGATAAAAGGACATGGACTTTTGGTGGTGCGTCGCTAACGGTCTGTCTATTACATGGGACATCCCACAATTATGATATATTTTGTTCAAAAAAGAGAGAAAAAGAGGCATTCATGGGAAACAGTTTGCACATTAAACAAATTAACAATTCCAAATTACCGCTAGATTTGAGGGTGAGTGTGAATGGTTGTGTGTTGGCCCTGTAATGGTCTGGCAAGCTGTTTAGGGTGTACCTTGTCTTCTCGTGTCGCTGAAATAGGCACCGACCCTAATAGTATTAAGCTGTGTAGCAATGAAGTGAGAAAGAGGGTGATCGAGACTTCAGACTCTGAAATGAAGACCTGTGGTGAGGATTAAACTTGTCATGGAACAGTGTTGGGTGCTCGTGGTGGAGAGGTCAGTGAGAGTGTGAAATTTGGAAGAAGTGGTGGACAAAGATGGAAGACAAGCGTCTTTCTCATATACCAAAGCCTTCAATAGTCTTATTACTGTAACAGAAAGAGTTCCAGGTAACAGTGTTCCGGGAAACAAAGTTCTCGTGAACTACCACACAAACCTTTGTATTGGGGCACCTGACCTATGCACGCGATACTCCCAACCAACCATGTTATTTAATTTCTAATCATGACAACACTAAACGAGGAAATCCAACAGCATTTGACATCACACATTCTCCCGACCTGCAGTTCTTCATTTTCTCAGCTACACGATCCAGTTAGTTAACGCATGCGAGTTAATTAGGAGACAGAGGAGCCGCTCCACTGAGAGACCAGGAAATCCGTTAAGACTTAATCACTTAATGTCTCGCTCGCCCAATTCAATTACTCAGTATGCTCTGTTCCAGCAGAGGCAACTTTAATGAAACACATCCACTCGGCACAGAGAAAATGAGGGAGGAACAATTAGGTATTGACTCGTTAACACTGCTCCTTCATGATGATACAAGATCTTACTTTAGGTTTTCATCTCCCACTGTGATAAAACAAACCATGCATGTTGTTCATTATGCACGCCAGCATGCCGTCCTCATCAGCATCTCAAACACCAGAGGCTATAGCCTCAAAACGGATGGAGGGTGAAACTGTATTGTGAGCTTTTGTAATGAACAAAGTACTAATACTGGAGACGCCAAAGAGACGTGAATAAATAACTACATCCTGTGGAAATAACTCACTTCCCAAAATATTATGTACTTTTTAGATAATGAGAGCATAACAAGATAATGTACTTCTTGGACATTAAAAAATGTCAATAACGAGAGGAAAATGTAAATACACTCTTATTATACACAGACATCACTCATTTTCCAAACCGCTTAAATAAGCAGTGAGACTGGAGCCTATCTCTGCCAACATTCGGTAAAGGCAGATAAGACCCTGAACACTCACACAACCATTCACACTGACATTTACATCTGGGGAAATTTGGAACAGTGAATCTGCCCAATGATTTTCTCGCTCTCACTCACTTGCCATACTGTTTAATCACACCAGGGTCACAGAGAGGCATGGACTTCACCCCTTGCAAGGCCAAAACACACACACACACAGACACAGTGAATCATTCAAACACACACACAGACACACACACACACACACACACACACACACACACACACACCAAAGCATTGAAACACATACACACAGAAAAGCATCCAAACACACACACAGCGAATTACTCAAACACACACACAGGGAACAATTTAAACACACACACACACACACACACACACACACACACACACACACAGACACAGACAGACACACACACACACACACACACACACACACACACACACACACACACACACACACACACACAGCGAACCATTCAAACACACACATACACAGCGAACCATTCAAACACAAATACACAGCAAACCATTCAAAACACACACACAGAGTGAACCAAACACACACACACACAGAGTGAAGCATTCAAACACACACATACACACATACACAGTGAACCATTCAAACACACACACACACACACACACACAGCGAATCATTCAAACACACACACACACACACACACACACACACACGGCAAACAATTCAAACACACACACACACACTGAAACCATTCAAACACACACGCCACACGAACACACACACACACACACACACACACACACACACTGAACTAAACACACACAGCGAACCAAACACACACACCCACACACACATACACACACACACACAGAGTGAAGCATTCAAACGCACACATACACACACACACACACACACAGTGAATCATTCAAACACACACACACACACACACACACACACACACACACACACACAGCAAAGCAATGAAACACATACACACAGAAAAGCATTCAAACACACACACACACACAGACACACACACACAGCGAACCATTCAAACACAAATGCACAGCAAACCATTCAAAAACACACACACACACACATACACACACACAGAGTGAAGCATTCAAACACACATACACACACACAGCGAACCATTCAAACACACACACACACACACACACACACACACACACACAGCAAAGCATTGAAACACATACACACAGAAAAGCATCCAAACACACACACAGCGAACTATTCAAACACACACACAGGGAACAATTTAAACACACACACACACACTCAGACAGACACAATACGCGCACACACACACACACACACACAGGGAACAATTCAAACACACAAACACCCACACACACACACAGCGAACCATTCAAACACACACATACACACACACAGCGAACCATTCAAACACAAATACACAGCAAACCATTCAAAACACACACACACACAGAGTGAACCAAACACACACACACACACACACACACACACACACAGAGTGAAGCATTCAAACACACACATACACACATACACAGTGAACCATTCAAACACACACACACACACAGAGCGAATCATTCAAACACACACACACACACACAGCAAAGCAATCAAACACACACACACACACACACACACACACACACACACACAGCAAAGCAATCAAACACACACAACACAGTGAACTATTCAAACACACACACAGCAAACAATTCAAACACACACACACACTGAAACCATTCAAACACACACTCGCACGAACACACACACACACACACACACACAGTGAACTAAACACACACAGCGAACCAAACACACACACCCACACACACACATACACACACACACACACACACACAGAGTGAAGCATTCAAACGCACACATACACACACACACACACACACAACACAGTGAACTATTCAAACACACACACAGCAAACAATTCAAACACACACACACACACTGAAACCATTCAAACACACACTGCACGAACACACACACACAGTGAACTAAACACACACAGCGAACCAAACACACACACCCACACACACATACACACACACACACACACACACACACACAGAGTGAAGCATTCAAACGCACACATACACACACACACACACACACAGTGAATCATTCAAACACACACACACACACACACACACACACAGCAAAGCAATGAAACACATACACACAGAAAAGCATTCAAACACACACAGCAAACTATTCAAACACACACACACACACACACAGACACACACAGCGAACCATTCAAACAGAAATACACAGCAAACCATTCAAAAAAACACACACACATACACACACACACACAGAGTGAAGCATTCAAACACACATACACACACACACACAGCGAACCATTCAAACACACACACACACAGCAAACCATTCAAACACAGAAAAGCATTCAAACACACACACAGCGAACAATTCAAACACACACACACATCGAACAATTCAAACACACACACACACACGGCAAACAATTCAAACACACACACACACTGAAACCATTCAAACACACACGCCGCATCTAACACACTCACACACACACGCACACAGCAAACCCTTAAAAACACACAAACCATTCAAACATACAAAAACACAAACACAGAGCAAACCATTCAAACACACACATAGCAATAGCAAACCATTCAAACACACACAGCGAACAATTCAAACACACACACACACACACACACACACACACACACACAGTGAACCATTCAAACACAAATACACAGCAAACCATTCAAAACACACACACACACACAGAGTGAACCATTCAAACATCAAAACATTCAAACACACACACGCACGCACACAGCAAACCCTTAAAAACACACACAAACCATTCAAACATACAAAAACACAAACACAGAGCAAACCATTCAAACACACACATAGCAATAGCAAACCATTCAAACACACACAGCGAACAATTCAAACACACACACACACACACACACACACACAGCGAACCATTCAAACACAAATACACAGCAAACCATTCAAAAACACACACACACACACACACACACACACACACAGAGTGAACCAAACACACACACACACACAGAGTGAAGCATTCAAACACACATACACACATACACAGTGAACCATTCAAACACACACACACACACACACACACACACACACACACACACAGCGAATCATTCAAACACACACACAAACACAGCAAAGCAATCAAACACACAACACAGTGAACTATTCAAACACACACACAGCAAACAATTCACACACACACACACACACACACTGAAACCATTCAAACACACACGCGCACAAACACACACACACACACACAGTGAACTAAACACACACAGCAGACCAAACACACACACACACACACACACACACACACACACACACAGAGTGAAGCATTCAAACGCACACATACACACACACACACACACACAGTGAATCATTCAAACACAAACACACACACACACACACAGTGAACTAAACACACACAGCGAACCAAACACACACACACACACACACACACACACACACACACACACAGAGTGAAGCATTCAAATGCACACATACACACACACACACACACAGTGAATCATTCAAACACACACACACACACACACACACACACACACACAGCAAAGCAATGAAACACATACACACAGAAAAGCATTCAAATACACACAGCGAACTATTCAAACACACACACACACAGCGAACCATTCAAACACAAATACACAGCAAACCATTCAAAAACACACACACACACAGAGTGAAGCATTCAAACACACATACACACACAGCGAACCATTCAAACACACACACACACACACAGCCCGAGTGAATCATTCAAACACACACACACACACACACACACACAGCAAAGCCTTGAAACACATACACACAGAAAAGCATCCAAACACACACACAGCAAACTACTCAAACACACACAGGGAACAATTTAAACACACACACACACACACACACAGACAGACACAATACACACACAGACAGACACAATACACGCACACACACACACACACACACACAGACACAGGGAACAATTCAAACACACAAACACCCACACACACAAACAGCGAACCATTCAAACACACACATACACACACACACACACACAGCGAACCATTCAAACACAAATACACAGCAAACCATTCAAAAACACACACACACACACAGAGTGAAGCATACAAAACACACATAGCGAACCATTCAAACACACACACACACACAGACACAGTGAATCATTCAAACACACACACACACACACACACACACACACACACACAGCAAAGCATTGAAACACATACACACAGAAAAGCATCCAAACACACACACAGCGAACTACTCAAACACACACACAGGGAACAATTTAAACACACACACACACACACACACACAGACAGACACAATACACACGCTACACACACACACACACACACACACACACACACACACACAC
>CM045744.1:19826475-19828975 GCA_024760905.1 Plotosus lineatus
GCAAACCCAAGTACCTGGAAGAAACCCACACAAGCATTAAATGTTTAATAAATCGCATCATCACATGATTAATAGACTGCATCACATTGAACACTCAGGATATACTTCCATGTTAGAAAAAAGAAAGAATTGATGCACACTTGCTCAACATGAATGGAGAAGGAAGCCTTCTGTAGCCGTGGCACAATACGGTATCGTTAACGTGATGAGCACAGCCACATCACCTCCGACTGCTACTCATCAGATTTGTTATGCTAATCAGTGCTGCAGTGACTTTTTAAGTGAAAGATGGCACCGCAGCGTTTTGTGTATATGGCTCACACTTCAGAAATGCATCGTAATTACTATGTTTCGAGTATGTTTTTTGTGCGTGTGAAATTACAGGGGATGAAACGCTGTTTGTATGAAGTTTGGCGAGTGCGGCGTTGTGTGTGGGTGGATTTAGGAGTCAGTCTGGTGTTACAGACAGCCATTATAATCTCACACATACACAAAGAGAGACAATGAGAACAGAGAACAACACAGTGAGACAGCAAGAGAGCAGGCTATGACTAAAAGACAAATCCTTCTAGTCTCTCCATCCATCTCTCTTTTTGTCTGCAGCTCTCATGGGGAAAGAATGCTCTGTTTTTAAACCCTGTTATTTTGCGTGAGGAGAAGCGGCGCTCCTGACCAAGGTAACGAACTGTGTTTTGGTGTGTGCGAGCGAGGAACTGAGTGCTCGAACTCTTGCAAGAGAAACTCTTGCAAACCTAATTATTAAGGCTCATACTAAATTTAAAAAAAAAAAAATTAATGGAGGAAAATATTTTGCCGGAGAAACTGAACACACATCTGTATGAATAATATAATCTCATGTAATGGCAAATTATTTTTTTCTGAAAAAGTTAACACTTCACCTTCAATCCAATTAAACTTTATTTATAGAGCACATTTAAAACAACGAGGTTGACCATGCTGCTTTTGAATCATTCCTCATTATTCATTTTCTAAGCTTTCTGATCCGAATTAGGGTTGCAGAGAGGCTGGCGCCCATATCAGAGCCAACTCTGGGCAACAGTAAGGGTACACCCTGGACAACTCGTCGGGTCATCATAAAACCAATCACACACACACACACTCTTAGACCAAGTGACAATTTGGAACCGCAAATCAACTTCCTGTGCATGGCTTTGGACTGTGAGAGTACTTGGAGGAAACCCACCCAAATATGTGGAGCACATGGAAATTCCACACAGAAATGACCTGAGTCCTGGATTCGAGCCCAGGATCGTTTGGCTGTGAGGCAGACCTGCTAACCACTGTGCCACCCTGCTGCCACGTCTTAATGATAAAAATACAAATTAAAAAATTAGGGCAGTGGTGGCCCAGTGGTAAAGGTGCTGGATCATTGATCCCAAAGTTGAGCGTTCAAGCCCAACTCACCACAGGTTGTCACTGTCCCCACCAGTGCAGCTAACTGGGTTATTAAGGCCGGCCATGTCTCTCATTGTCTATGGTGTGAGGTTCATGTAAAAGAACCATTGCTGACTTTCAACAAAGAGTAGCTGCAAAGCCATCAGCATGTTTCCGCCCTTCGATGGCCTGGCGAGCTGTTCAGGGTCTACTCTGGCCTTGCCCGAAGTCTCCCTGTGACCCTAATTAGGATTAAGCGGTTACAGAAAATGAACTGAACTGAACAAATGAAAGGGAAAAAAAAGATAAAAACATAAAATAAACATTAAACAATCATTTCTAAATTTCTATATTCTAGAATGTGTGTCACATCCAGAGTTTCTAATTCTATACCATACAGAGTAAGTACTGTACACAGTTCCTCGCTTTATAGCAGGGGTCAGGAACTTATGGCTCGCGAGCCAGATGTGGCTCTTTTGATGACTGTATCTGGCTCTCAGATAAATCAGGTGGCCTTTCTTAACAGAATAACAAATACATAATTTCACTGTCATTTGAATAGAAATACAAAAAAAGACATCAAATAAAACAAAAACAGATGAATAAATCTTACGCATTTAAATCTATACATCTATTTTCAATACCACGTCACTGTAGCACGCAGCGGAGAGCCAATCCTTTCTGTACGCCAGTATGTGGGCGGGTCCGATACCTTGAAACTCTAATTTTATCGCATTATAACAACAGCCACAGACTGAGTGTGTTGTTTTTGAGGAAAGAGATAAATTTTCCTCGTTTTGATCGGCTCATTTGCATGAAGACAAGCACAGCTGGCAAGCAAACACAAATGTACAGAGATGGACAAACTTCAACCCACAGAACAACTGATTGCCAAAACTTGGGACGCGCCTCCTGTCACATAAATACGGCGGTGAGTCCTGTCGTATTAACCATGTTTGGCTCCATATAAGCACGCGAGCAGTTCTTCTCACCTGAAAAGCATCAAAGTCAACCTGCGATCACGTTTAACAGATGGAAGCCTAAACGCCTGCATGAAGCTGAACCTCACCACGTATCAACCAGTCAACCACACTACAAAGCCATC
>CM045744.1:19833975-19843975 GCA_024760905.1 Plotosus lineatus
GATGGCAAATTACAGACTTGTTTTTTATCAGGACATTTGATTTGAGGTTAAAAAGGACCGCACAAGTGGACATGTATATTTACAGTCAAAGAAACATCTCATCATGGACCATTAACATCCCAGAAAGTAACTTAAGTGCCTTAAATTACTACCAGCATGACCCTGTAATGTACACATCACTGAGGACTAACATCACACACTGGCAGAAGCACACAGGGACAGGTAGAACAGTACAACCACAAAACAATCAGAATGCCCCGCTTGCTAATAAAGTCCTCAATCAGCCATGTCTTAACAATAAGAATGGAGCTACAAAGAACTCAATCCAACTGGACTAAACCAGCCGCGGTCTGATCCAAATCACAGCCCTGTAAACATCAACTAACGATAAGCAAAAGCAAAAGTAACAAACTTTAAGGCAAGCTTCAGGCCTGATCCGATCACACTCACCTTGTATGGCAACAATATTTTGTGTGATGAGGAGCTTCAGGTTGTAGCTGAAGGTCTGCAAAAGGTTCCGGATGTCCTGACGGACTGCTGTTTGGTACCGCTCCTCTACCTTTCTTGTACAGCAGGTCATACTGCGACTATGACATACCTGAAGATCCGACCCTGTCAGAACAAAAAAGAGAAGGTTTTCCCCCAGTATGTCAATAAGGGCAGCACAGTGGTGTAGTGATTAGCAGATCCGCATCATAGCAAGAAGGTCCTGGGTTCAAATCCCGGGCATGGGAGTTTCAATGTAGAGTTCTCTGTGTGCTTGCCTCAGGTTCTTCCAAGTACAGGGATCCCTCGCTACCTCACACTTCAATTCATGCAGCTTCAGTGCATCGTGTTTTTTTTTTTGTTTGTTTTTTTAATATTCATCGAATTAAAAAAATAAGGAAATTAAGGAGAATATATTAAGGAAAATTCCACAAAGCATGGCCAATTATGCAAAAAAAAAAAAAAAAAAAAAAAAAAAAAAAAAAAAAACAAAAAAAAAACAAAACCATCCATCAAAACTACTTCCATTTTTATGTGAGGTGCGCATCTCTAAGTGTGTGTATTTATATTTTATTTACATCTTCTGCATTATTTTTGAATGTTTATTTGTTATAATCAGCATTTATAGTGTTGAATGTAGGGCAGTGGTGGTCTAGTGGATAGGGCGCAGGATCCCAAGGTTGGGGGTTCGAGTCCCCACAGGGTTGTTATTGTCCCCCCAGTGCAGCTAACTGGGTTATCAAAGGTGGGCCATGTCTCTTACTGTCTATGTCAGGGGTGGCGAACACGCGGCTCTTGATCAATAACAATGTGGCTCTTTGCCTCTTATCATGTTTATTTTTTTTTTTAATCTTCAAACACACTTAAATCTTTCAGAGGTTATTAAAAACAAATAATAAATAATATTTTTAAATAATTTTGGCAGGTTGGGTGTTTTTTTATGTGGCGTCTGACACATAAGTGACCGCCAATCATCTGATTGGATGACGTCTAATGCTGGGAAATTAAGTAAACATTTTCTTTGCATGCAGGTTTACCCTCTTTGTCAAAATGGCAAAATGCAAATCTAAACAAAAAAATGAAGATGAACACAGGACATTTCTGGGAGAATGGGAAGATGCTTACTTTTTATTGAATGGAATGGCAAATCGCTCTGTTTATTATGCAGTACCACGATATCACATTTCAAGGATTCAAATCTTCAGCGTCATTTTAGCAACTCCATGCTAATATTGACACGGAATTCCCCAAAGGTAAAAAACACCTGACTCAACATGATTGTGTGTATATTTCAATATTCATCAATGTATATTATACAGGCCATATCTATGTATCTGAAGTGTGTTCAGTAGTTGTGTGTGTGTCAGAGCAAGGGAGAAAGAGAGAGAGGTGCCTGTGTGTGTGTGTGTGTGTGTGTGTGTGTGTGTGTGTCTGTCTTGGCAGGTCAGCGCTTGGTATGGCTCTTTAACTCTCACAGTTAAAAAGTTTGGCTCTTTGTGTCTAACTTGTTCGCCTCCCCTGCTCTATGGTGAGAGGCATATAGAAGAACCATTGCTGACTTTCGTAAAGAGTAGGCTGCAAAGCCATCAGCGTGTTTCCAGGGACTAGTAGGAAGTGTTCCCGTTGCGTCCCGGTTAATCTTCACCGGAAAAGACCAATTGCTACACTACCCTACAGGGATAAGATATGATGATGATAGTGTTGAATATGTATTTATTGATGATGTTATATAGGTTGATCCTACTTCGTGGAATTCAGCGGTCGGGGGGGGGGGGGTGTGTCTCGGCCACAATTAACCGCGGAAAGTGAGGGAATACTGGGATCCCACACAGTCAAAATGCAACAGGTGTGTGTGTGTGTGTGTGTGTGTAGTACTAGTTCTGTTTCCTCTGTGTATACTACCAACAATTACTTGTGTCCAAATTTTTGTCTAGTACTTATGTTTATAATAATGAAAATAGTCACGATGACAGAACTCACATACTGAAATCACTGAACACCAAGAATTCAAAATATTTTCAAGTGTGCTTAATAATTGTATATTATAATCTTTATTTATATTTATACTTTCTTTCTTCTTCCTTTCAGCTTTTTCCCTTTTCTCAGGAGTCGCCACAGCAAATCATCTGATTCACATATTTGATTTGGCCGAGGTTTTTACGTCGGATGCCCTTCCTGTCACAACTCTTTTTAGCAAGGGACAGAAACACGCTGACGGCTTTGCAGCTACTCTTTACGAAAGTCAGCAATGGTTCTTTTACATGCCTCTCACCATAGACAGTGACAGACATGGCCCGCCTTTGATAACCCAGTTAGCTGCACTGGGGGGACAGTGACAACCCTGTGGGGACTCGAACCCCCATACTTAGGATCAGCAATCCTGCACCCTATCAACTAGACCACCACTGCCCCTTTATCTATATTTATACTAAATGTATTATTTAATTTATATTAATTGGGTGTAAATCAGTGGAATAACAGACAAGTTGAATATTAAGTTTCTGATTTCCAGAATTCCAAAATGAATGTCCCATTACACTGTCATCACAACTTTGACTACAGATATATCTTCTTTTCCTTTCGGCTGTTCCCTTCAGGGGTCGCCACAGCAAATGATCTGCCTCCATCTCTCCCTATCCTCTGCATCTTCTACTCTTACTCCAACGACCTTCATGTCCGCCTTCACTGCATCCAGATATATATAAATATATATATATATATATATATATATATATATATATATATATACACACACACACACACACATTATATATATATATATATATATATATATATATATATATATATAAAAACTCGAAAGGATTATGGGTACAGTGGTTTTCATCCTACTTCAGGAGAGAAAAAAAAAAGACTGGTGAGGAAACAATGCTTTATAACAGGTGCTATATCAAACCATACCAGTCAAAGTCCAGACATCCACTCATTCTAACTAAAATAGCAGGTGTATCCAAACTTTTACTGGAATTGTATGTACACTTCACCACCAAATAATGAAGCACAATTCATTATCCAGTCTTAACCCACCACTATCCAGGTTCAAGAGGAGTTGTGTACAATGAGAGTAGGACACCCTTCCACATAGTCCTTACATTTTTCTCATGAATACAACATGGCAGTTGAGTGTTAAAGGACTTGAACAAGGGCCCAACAGTGGCAGAGTAGTGTTACTAGTGCTCGCAGCCCTGCTCTTCTGATGAGTATTCTTGAGCCTCAACCAGCCCTCGAGTTCAGTTTTCTGGTTTGCAACTTGAGTTGAGCAATCTAACAAGATTATTTCTAGTTCAGGAATCAAAGTAGAGCAGGACAGTGGTGGTTTGGTTAGCACATCCACCCCACAGCAAGAAGGTCCTTGGTTCGTGCAGAGGACTCCAGTGTTTCTATCAATTTGCATGTTCTTCTCTAGATCCCACAGCCCAAATAGGACATGCACAGTAGGCCGATTGCCTGCTCCGAATTGCCACAAGGTGGAAATGTGAATAGTTGTTTTTTTGTTGGCCCTGTAGTGGTGAGCTGTTCAGGGTCAACCATGCTTTCCACCAGTGTTGGTGGATATAGGCTCCAGCCTCCCCACAACCCTTGGAATAAACGGTTTGGCAAATGAGTGGAATACAATTTAAGTCAAAGTCAAATTCCAAGTCAGTGTTCAAGTCAAATTGAGAAAGCAATCCAACAGTTTCCAACTTAAATGTCTGTCGTTCCAGTATGTCAAGGCTTAAGTCCCAATCGGCAAAATGGCACAAGTATGGGTGCACTGTTGGATTACACTGTTTGCACCCTATACAGGGCATGAAGGAAGTGAACAGAAAGAAAATGCAACCAAAGTGAGGGACGGACTATTATGATCAATAGTGGAAAGAAATGTGGGAATTTTGCATTTCATATCCAAAGAACAAACACCTGACTACCTTTTTTTTTTTTCTTCCTTGGTGAACGGTTTAAGTTTCTGAAAGCTTGCACTAATGCAGGGGTGTCAGACTCGTGCCACAAAGGGCCATGTGGCTGCAGGTTTTTGTTTCAACCAAGCATCAGCACACCTGACTTGGCCCATTCAAACAACTGATAAGAGTCTTCAGGCAATTGATTGGTCAGTCTCTGGACAGAGCACACAGATTGACCAATCAACTGCTTGAAGACTTTATCAGTTGTTTAAATGAGCTAGACTGACCAATCAAATGTCTGAAGACTCTTATCAGTTGTTTGAATGAGCCAAGTCAGGTGTGCTGCTGCTTGGTTGAAACAAAAACCTGCAGCCACATGGCCCTTTGTGGCACGAGTTTGACACCCCTGCACTAATGTATCAAAATATCAATGCCACTGTGTAAGTGTGAATGAGGATATCTTGGATCAGTCCTACCTACATGGTCTTTCAGTGAAGGAGTAAAAGTAGAAGGGCAATAACTGAACAGATACAACAGGAACACCTACATTATATACATTGCCCGGACCTAGAGATATGTTGTTCTTCCACCTTTCGCCTTGCTTACGACATGTCATCTCCATACCTTTATTGCAACAAACTTAAGTAATGTAACACTTATTTACTGTATATCCAGTGTAGAGTTCATTTCTCACCAATGTCTTGAATTGATGAAGGAAAAACTGAACCCCGCCATAAAGTCTTCTCCAGCACATCTCGAAACCTGTCAGTAGGGTTTAGGTCAGGATGCTGGGTCCTAACATCATATGCAAATATAATTCCTCATGCTCCCTGAATGACTCTTTCATTATTTGAGTCCCCATTTTACATCCGTGCCATCGGGGAAGAAAATGTGCATTTATGGGATAACCTACTCATTCAATACATTCAGCTCATCAGCTGCTTTTTTTTTTATTGCCACATTTATGTTGCTGAGCCTCAACCGGACCAACTGGAGCAACAAGGCCATGGTGAGATGCTGTAACCAAGGTTAAATGCTCTCCGTGAAAATCTTAGTGTGTGCCTTTTTTTTTTTTTTTCTTGTTTCCGGGCAGTATAGTTTTATCTCACATCTTTACTCCTGGCTGTGGATGGACAAACTGATAAGCCCTTCAGAGTTTTATGTAGATGTTTACATCAGGTCTGGCATCTTATAAGATATGTTCAGGTGAACATCTTGTTCCTGTTTTTATCTCCTTGAATGATATCACCAAGGCAAGCAACAACTCTTCATACACAACACACTCAGTACCAGTACACACTTCTGTGTATGCAGGTCAGGTGTGCAGCTGCAAGTCTGAACATGAGCAGGCACACATGAATGTTAAAAAAAAAAAAAAAAAAACTTTGCATCCATCATACTTTTATCTTTCTTTCAAGGAGATTTTCCACCACACTTGTGGTTTTTGAATAAAATCATTTTCTCGATTGTCATCTCCTCGTCTCATCCAGATAATCTGAGACGTTGAACCTCGGGCAAGGATTTTTTTAATCCTACTGAAACTCCACCCAAATGTTTGGGATCCAGAAGGATTTCCTTTCTCAAAGCGGCGACGTCTCACATTTCTTTGCTGTGTTAACAAGACTCGTCAAGCCCCAGCACTCACTGAGGAAAAATGCAAACATTATGTTGAGATATGTAGAAAGCACACTTGTTTCGAAATTTCTGGAATTCTCCAGAAAAAGCTTCACAGCCAATGTGTCCCCCATAGACAAGAGTCTCCTCAAAGTGCTTGAAAGAAACTTTAACCTCCTTATGGCACCAGAACAGCAGTTTTGTTTTTTGATATTAAATATACGAGGGTGGTGGTCATCCACAATGCGGGTCAACCTTCCAGCAGATTTAACCACCAAACAAAATTATACCTTACAGTCGGCCCTCTACTTACGAAAACCTCTGAATACGAAAAATCCAGGTTACGAAAAAACATTTTCCTAAATTTTCGTCCTCTGTATATGAAGCAACCTCTTCTTACGAAAGGAGCCAAACGCGCCATTCAAAAATTCAAATGCGCCATTCAAACATTAAAACGCACCATTCAAAAATTCAAACAATGCACGAGTTGCTCTATCATTGGCTGTCTCCCGACATCCCGCCTCGCTGGACTCCCATTGGCCAGGAGGGAGCTAAACTGTACCCATTCCTGTACCCATACTTCCTATTTGTCACACGCGTGAAGGAGAGTTGAACATGACTGTTGGCTCGTGAGGATTTTTTTTTTTGAGAGTGATCATTGCAGTGTTATATTTTGCAATCCATCATGGACCCCAAGAAAGTGATTCCCGGTGACACCAAAAAGAAGAAGCAGGAGATAAAAAAATACGAAAGTGGGATGTGGTTGAGCAAAATCGTAGAGTATGGCAGAAACCCCTCTGCAATCAGGATAATATTGAAGCAGAAGGAGACCTTAAAAGCAGAGATACAGTGATGGAGGCGATTATTTCGGAAAAAGCAACTGCCATATTTAAGGACCTCGTGAAGGCGAGTGGGGGTTCTTGAGACCAGCAACCCCCGGACTTTAAAGCCTCGCATGGGTGGTTCAAGAGAGTTTTAACACACATTTCATACAAAATTGGTGTACTTTCATAATTTTTAAAGGGTTTATGGGGTAGTCTTGGGAACCTTGGAACGAATCACGCGTTTTACATGTAAAATGCATGTCTACTTACAAACACTCTAGGTTACGAAAAAGGCACTGGAACGGATTAATTTCGTAAGTCGAGGGCCGACTGTATTTACCTGATTAAGAACTTATTCAGGCAATGGTGAGATGGTCAGGTGGGCACAATTAGGGTTGAAGCCAAACTCTTTAAGGAATCAAATCTCCAGAAACAGGATTAGTGACCACTGCACTACGTGAACACAGTTAACAAGTAGCTCCGCCGCTAATATCACCACCCAGTGTCCTAGCCGTTGATGAAACCATGGCGATTTCTGTCAAAATATTGCATAAAAGGGAGTGGTGCCATGTTAACACCAGCTCGTATTTCTCTGACTGGGGCATTCAGTGATGTCTGCACCAGTGTTTGTTTTCACAAAAGGTTTTCCAGAAAGGCCACAAGATTGCTTCTCAGAATCACTGTTCCTCATTAATTAGCCTAGTATTAAGCTCTCAAAAACATTTTTTTTTTTTTAATTTTCTAGTATTTTTGTTCCAAACATCTTACATCTGTCCAAAGAGAGCTAAACGATAATGATCTAATGATCTACTTTCTGCAAAAACTTTGGATATCTCGTAAAGTTAAAATAGGGTGTAATGCACCCAATGCTATTTTTGAATAGCGATAAACTGACAGAAATAGGGGCAGTGGTGACCCGATGTTAAGGTCCTCGATGACTGATCTCAAAGTTGGGGGGTTCAAGCCCCACCATCAACAGCTATCACCACTGTCCCTCCAGTGCAGCTAACTGGGTTATCAAAGGCCGGCCATGTCTCTCACTGTCTATGGTGAGAAGTTCATGTAAAAGAACTGTTGCCGACTTTCCTCAAGAGGAGCTGCATAGCCATGTTTCTGCCCAGAATCAGCTGAAATTGCCACCAGCCTGCCTGTGACCCTAATGAGGATTGCCTGGTTCAGAAAATGAATGAGAGATTTCCTTTTCCACGTTTTCCCTTTATCAGGGGTCGCCACAGCGAATGATTCGCACGTTTTGATTTGGCATAGGTTCTTTTACGTCGGATGCCCTTCCTGACACAACCCTTTAGTAAGGGACAGAAACACGCTGATGGCTTTGCAGCTACTCTTTACGAAAGTCAGCAATGGTTCTTTTACATGAACCTCACACCATAGACAGTGAGAGACATGGCCCGCCTTTGATAACCCAGTTAGCTGCATCACTTTAGTAAAAATCTTCATGGACGAGACAATAACGATCTGTCTTCTTCCATGTCGTTTATGTGAATGTTTCGATATTAAATATTAACTGGTAAAACCCAATGTTACATTCGCAACTGGTTCAGAAAATGAATGAATGACAGAAATCGCTGAGGGATCTACAATTGCCAATTCTATTCCAACTTTACTTACTCACTTATTCATTTGCTGAACTGCTTACTTCTACCTCTAGGGGTATAGGGAGGTTAGAGCCTATCTCAGTCAACACTGGCGAAGGCAGGTTACACCCTAAACAGCTGGCCGGACCATCACAGAGCAACATACACAAGCATTCAGTTACACCTAGGGGCATTTTAGACCAAGCAATTCGCCTAATGTCTTTGGATGATGGGAGAAAACCCACACAAGGAGCATGAGGAGAACATGTAAACTGCGTTCAGAAATGCCCTTGCCGGGCTCAGGGTCATATTAACAACTACGCCACTGTGCCACCCTATTCTAGCCTCAGTCCATCAAAACTTTAGTTTCCAGTTGGTGCAACCAACCAAACGCCCAATCAGTTATGAGGTCCATCCCAATAGTCAAGCACAAGTTTAATACTAGCAATGCTGGCTGGTGTTCAGTGGTGTTTATAAGATCGCTAGCTGTTCCCAGCTGAACTGATCCCACCATTTGGACCTTTGTTCTGTAATCAACTTGCTGGGAGCACGAGTGTGTACGTGTATAGCTTGTTGTCAGACAGAAGCAAAACAGTGCCAAACACAGATATGACGCTCTGCTTATCTCATCCTTTGGAGATGAAAGGATAAAACCGTTTCAACGGGAAACCAGCCCACTCTAAAACTTCACTGAAACTTAGCTGACAAGAATTTACCGATCAAATCTTGGGGCCCTCACAAGTGTCAGATCTAACTAAACTTGCAACAGTGATGGACCTCTTTGGAAAAGAAAATGTGAGCAGTACAGTACACTGCAGAAAATCTGGTCGGCTTTCAGAGCTGCTGTAATACCAATTATGACATCATACACTGAAGGATTAAAATCAGGCTATGGTTAACATGCCTGTTCTAGTTGGGTGTGTATTGCAAAATGTATCATTTACCAATCTCAGGAGTGTTGCGTACACCAGTTGCATCAATCTGCTGCAGCTGCAGAAGTCTGCGCACTCCCTCGCAGTCCATCAAGTAGTTTTGTTGCGTTCTGTCAGTGACAGCAGCGAAGCACAAACACACCAACCACCACCGGCACTCCATTTTAGCTCCAAGAATCAAGCTAGGGTAATGAGGCCGTTCAGACGGACCCCAGGTGTGGAAGGAGACGTGATGCAATTGCAGATGATGCTACCAAACACTGCACAGGATCAGAGGAAAAGCCACATTAAAGCTCAGAGGCTTTTACTACATCATAAGAGTTTATTCAGCCAAGAGAGAGAGATGTAAATAAAGCCCAGAAGGACATTAAACATTAACGTGATCACCAGCCGAATCTCAGAAAGGTACTTAGAAGTCACTTGTTAACTCTAGAAATCCTTTAATATGCCATGAGGTTCAAATAAAGGCATAAATGAGCCTCGCTATAGACACACAGGCAGAAGGTTACAGCGGAATTTATAATCCTTAGGATTGAAACACAATTCATCAAACGCTAAAACAACCATCCAATTTAAGTGACTTTACACCCCCCCCCCCCAAAAAAAAAATAAAAAATAATAATAATAAAAAAAAAAAATAATAAAAGTTT
>CM045744.1:19848975-19891475 GCA_024760905.1 Plotosus lineatus
TGGAAGAACTGGAAACAGCCAAACAGAACAAAGGAGGGGGAAAGGACAAGCGGAAGATGATAGATACAAAAGGAAGAACGAGAAAGAGAATGTTCACTGCTGATTGACATGTGTTCACAATTCTTGGGCCGGTTCTTCAGGCAGACCATTCTGTAACAGGAAGTGACGTGCTGTGCCACACTAAGTGCCGCTTTGGAGCTGGAAGTACTTGAAGTGCTCACACTGCAGTAGATTACTGACACACTACCTGCACTATAAGCACTTTAGCACCGATCGAGCTCCGAGCACGCCTGGGACGGTGAGACGGTAGGTCGGAGAGGCAGGCCGCTGTCAGTTTTGCATAGATTTGCACAACTCTTGTTTTCTTGTGGTGCAACTATGCAAAACTAGCCGAGAACTGCACCGGAGTCAGGGTGGAAGCGGCGGAGCTGGGCGATGCCAGTCACGGCTCCTCATGCCAGAAGGAGCACTTAGGGCAGTAGGTGCTAGTCTACTTCACTATCTGCACTAGATGCACCTTAGCACAAAGCCATGAGTGTCTCCAGGTGAGTAGAGGCTGGATGGAGTCACCAGGGCTGGCGCATTGCTAGAAGTGCCTCCACTGCAGTAGATATGTCTTATTACTACCTGCACTGTAAGCACTTTGGCAATACGAAAGCACACACCCGGGAGATGAGAGTACTTCTGTGTCCAAAAACTAAAGAACCTCGAATGTGGTGGTTTAGACCTAAAGACAACAGACAAGAGAAAAAAATGGGAGTCATAGTTAAAACACGTGCTTCATATTTCACAGGAAACAAAAGGAAACTACACAGGGCTTATAAAGCATGTGTCACGTGATTAAATCGCCAGTCTCTGATTAGATTAGGAATTCGAATCAAATAAAAAATAAGCACTAATTTACAGCGCAGGGCGTCGCGTGAGAACAAAACCCAGAGCACGCGAGTGGCTGACCGCGCTGCTCGTTGGAATACCACGCATGCGTGGTTGCTACGTGATCGCGCGCATGCGCGGTTCGCCTCGTCGTCCTCATGATAAACGGTAACATGGCGCCGGCGAGCCGAACCATTAGTGTGAACGTTAGTCCACGTTTAAAACCGTTCAGTCGCAACGACTAAATTCACACAAAGTACACAAAAGTTTATTTTTAAATGAATGAAATAAAACAACGAGACTAAACTGCAAATTAAAACTCGGGTTGTGTCGTTGCCGTAGCGCTGCGCTAATGCTAGCAAGCTAATGCTAACGGCTAGCAGGCTAATGCTAACGGCTAGCGTGTTACGAAGCAAGCACCACAATCTCAAGTGTGCGTGTGTGTGGGGGGTGGTTCAAAATGACGAGAAAATTAAGAAATCTGTCAAAAAGATTTTGAAAATTGATAACAAGTGTAATAAAGTGAATTAGTTAGCGAACAAATAATTTGAATATTGTTTATTTTGTTGAACCTGACTGGTTCATGCTAGCTGGTTAGCTCCATGAACACACCGCAATAAAACGAGCAGAGTCCTGATTCACAGCACACAATCCTTAACCCCTTCCCTCCAAATTAAACCAACACACCATGCAGTAATTTTAAGTTTACGATTACAGTATTAAATGGTGTAAATATTTTTTTGTGTTCTCAACGCGCCACTTCGGCGTTGCCGAGGACTGGTCGCTAAGCTGCTGCGGTGTAGTAGTAGTAGAGCGCGCGGCCTACGGAAGCTGCTCCCCACGCGCTGCTTGCTTACTGTTCACCGCGCGCGCTTTGTTCTGTTAACAATAAACGTGGAGAAGAGCTTTTTAAAAGCAATAAATCAGCCTGATCACATCCTCCGGTAGCCCATGCTTGGTTTGCTGGGGATTGACCGGAGCTCAGTGCGAGTTGAAGAGCAGGGGAACGGGGCAAGGTTTTTCAAATCTCCCCCTTCATGTTTTCATGGAGGAGCAGAGGGCGACCATGCGCCACTCTTTACTACACTGTTTATCAGCCATAGTTGCGTTTTATACACCGCCCCGTGCTATTGAAATCACCCCAAAGGGTTAAACCAACCCCAAATCACGGATTATATCGTTCTATATCAGCGTTTCACGACTTCTCGTGCTCATTTAGGAATGAGAAACACGCACGCGACAACAGGTTCCCGTGAACCAGGGAGAGAGTAAAGCCACTAGCTCGCAGTAAAATCCACCATGTTCAACACACTACTCTCTCTCTCTCTCTCTCTCACACACACACACACAAACACACTTACCTCTGTTTAGTGCCGCCGTTCAGCCTCAAAATGTACCAAAACTGCGTCTCAAACTTTTACACGCCACCGACTGAAACGGGTCGCACGCGCTTCTGAGCCCCACCGCACCGGAAATATTCACCCAAACCAGTTTGTAGGTCGTAGTAAAACTAAGAAAGTGGCGCGAAGGAAAAGCTGCGTAAACCATGTGCTGAATGAAGGGCGGATCCCGCGATATACGCCCAGCCCCCCCTATCCTTCAGCTCATTAGCATAAACACTACTTCCGGTCGGAACGTAAATAAGTGCCAAAAAGCATACAGGGCGCTTGATTTCATCTGTCTCATTGCAGGCATGTAAACACACAACTTCCGGTGAATTTACCCAAACTACAGCACCCTCATATCCAAATCCATGCATTATCATTTCTTTACACACCACTCATTTTCCAAACCATTGGGGTTGCTGAGGCTGAAGCTTATTTCAGCCGACATTGGGAAAAATGCCTGAACAGCTTGATAGACCACCACAGAACCAACACACAACACACACACACACACACACACACACACATTCACATTCAGACCTAGGGGTACAAAAGTAGGCTCCATAGCCATTAGCGTGTTTCTGCCCTCCGATGGCCTGGTGAGCTCTCCAGGGTGTACTCTGCCCTGGGATGGGCGCCAGCCTCCCCACGACCCTAATTAGGATTAAGTGGGGACAGAAAATGAATGAATGAATGACTTAGGGGTAATTTGGAACAGTAGGAAGAAACCGGAGTACCGAGCGGAAGCTCGCACACAGATCCACGCAGATACGTCCTCGGAGAGCCTGGGACTCAAAGCCAGGAAGCAAGCATGCTCGCCTCCAAACCATCATGATGATCCAATACATATATCGCTTAATACTACTGTCAAGGTCGTGGGAAGCCTGTCTGTCTTCCTTTCGGCATTTTCCCTTTTTACTCAGGAGTCGCCACAGCGAATCATCTGATTCGCACATTTGATTTGGCAGAGGTTTTTACGTCGGATGCCCTTCCTGTCACAACCCTTTTAGCAAGGGACAGAAACACGCTGACGGCTTTGCAGCTACTCTTTACGAAAGTCAGCAATGGTTCTTTTACATGAACCTCTCACCATAGACAGTGACAGACATGGCTGGCCTTTGATAACCCAGTTAGAAGCACTGGGGGAACAGCAGTGACAACCTGGTGAGAGTGGGGCTTGAACCCCCAACCTTTGGATCAGTGATCCAACACCTTACCACCAGGCCAAGGTCGTGGGAAGCCTAGCTTAGCCAAAATGTGGCGAAGGCAGGGTTCATTCTGAACAGCTTGTCAGTCCGTTGCAGGGCAACACACACAATTGTATACACTTACACCCACATCGAGAGGCGATTTGTCAATTTTGCAAACGTCACACAGAAACCCCCGGGTCTAACCCAGGACTTCAACCCAGGGCCTTCTTGCTGTGAGGCAGACCGTGCTAAAAAAAATGCTCCACCAAGACCGACCCCCTCCTCCGTCTCAGTCATTCATATGCTGAACTGCTTTATCCTTTGAGAGTTACAAACTGGGTGAAGGCTGGTACTTTTTTTTTTTTTTTTTTTGCATAGGTGAATGTGGCATAGTGGTTAGCACCTCCAACCCATAGCAAGAAAGTCCTAAGGTCGAGTCCCAGACTGGACAAGGGTGTCTTCTTTGTGAATTTGCATGTCTGGGTGGGCTACCTTCCTCCATAGTCCAAAGACATGCACATTAAGATGAGTAAATGTTCCACATTTTCCCTCGGTGTGAATATGAGTGTGAATCTTTATGTGTGTTTGTTGGTCCGAAAATGGATTGCAGAGCTGTTCAGGATTCTCGAAGGATTCTGCCTCCGCCGAGTGTCGGCTTAGATGGGATCCAGCTTACCCTGACCGGATAAAGTGGTTTAGTACATGAATGAACAAATGGATGTTCTAGATTATGTGCCATTGGTTAGAACCTCCTGCAGGTGGAACCCTTCTTATGTAAATCTAAACTCTAAGGTCTGGAGTTTTTTCTGCTGTCAGTCCGGTAACGGAAGATGGAAAGATCGAGGAAAGTTAGTGAAATGGTTTGCAATAAAAAAAAGAAAAATTATGGAAAAAGGGACGTGGAATTCAATCAAATAATATTTTCTGCAGGATAGACAACCACAACAAATGTAACCTGAGGGCAGATTGTTAGCCTTAATTCACAGCTTGACGAAAATCTGTTCACACTTGGAATTTAATGGATCTCTGCATGTGTCTTGAGTGACCTCTTCTTCTCACTTTCCTGCTTTATATGCAAATGCACACGGCATCATTTCCGTTTGCAAAGTACCTCCTTGTTTGCACCGCTGTGAGTAAGCAATGTAATGCAGGTTCCATTCCTTTACACCCCCCGTTTCACTGGAGCACGGCAGACTTACGGAAGCAAAAATGTTGTCATCCACAAACGATCCGCAATTATTCCCTCATCGTCCGCGTCAGTCTGTGTGATTCCGTAGTTATTCCTCAAGTCTTCCTCCACTTCCGTATGCTTCCGGCTGGCCAAAATATTCCGTGAACGTGTTTTTGAACATGTTCAAAAGCACGTTCACGGAAAAAAAATCGGCGAGTGTTCCGTCGGGTCACTTTGGCGTACTTTGCCGTACCTGTTCCGCACGTTCTGAGAATGTTCTGAGAGTGTAAGAATTTCTACTTTTCTGTTGGATTTTCACCCATTTTCCGTGTAAAAATGCCAAAGCTCCTTCGTAGACTGCATTCCACACCTTTCCGCTACACGATCCTTGCATGCCGTAGTCCAGTGAAATGAGAGTATTAACTTGATGGGCAGATGAAAATATCACCAGAAAAAAATGCACGGAGGGAAATAAAATATAAATAAAATCATTAATATCGTTCAGTTCATTTTCTGTAATTGCTTAATTCTAATTAGGGTTGCAGGGAGGCTGGCGCCCATCCCAGCCAACTCCGTGCGAGGGCAGAGTACACCCTGGACAGCTCGCCAGGCCATCGCAGGGTGGAAACACACTAATGGCTTTGCAGCTACTCTTGTCAAAAGTCAGCAGTGGTTCTTTCACATGAACCTCTCACCATAGACAGTGAGAGACATGGCCGGCCTTTGATAACCCAGTTAGCTGCACTGAGGGGGACAGTGACAACCTTGTGGAGCGTGGAACTCGAACCCCCAGCCTTAGGATCAGTGATCCAGCACCCTATACCACTAGGCCACCATTGCCCTCTCATTAATATTGCATTAATTTTAATTAGTAATATATGTGCTATAAAATGTTGCCCCTCGCCAGCGAACTGGTTCATCAAAGGCCTGACATGTCTCTGACCGTCTATGGTGAGAGGCATGTAAAAGAACCACTGCTGACTTTCGAAAAGAGAAGGCTGCATATCCGTCAGCGTGTTTCTGCCCTGCGATGGCCTGGCGAGCTGTCCAGGGTGTACTCTGCCCTTGCTCAGAGTCGGCTGAGCTGAACCCAAATTAGGATGAAGCAGTTTATAACATGAATAAATGAATAAAATATTTCCAAAATATGTAAATACATGAAGGTTCTGGGTTTGAGTCTCAGGGTCGGCAAGGGTGTTTCTGTGAGGTGTTTGCATGTTCTCCCCATGCTTGTGTGGGTTTCCTGCAGGTTTCTGGTTTCCTCAAACAGTCCAAAGGCATACACTAGGATAATAGGCTTTTCCAAATTGCGCCTACGTGTTAGTAATTGAACATAAATGGCTGTGTGTGTGTGTGTGTGTGTGTGTGTGTGTGTTGGCCCTGTGATCTGGCAAGCTGTTCAGGGTGTACCCTGCCTTCACCCAGTGATCCCTGAGATAGGCTCCACTGTGCCTGCACCCCTGTAAATGAGAGTGTGAGTGAGTGTTATGTCAGTGAAAGGTTTACTGAGTGTTCAGTCATGTGACTAAGCATTGCACTAGATCAAAAAGCCCATAATGCACTGCTCACTTTGACTCGACTCCACATACTCGCACTTGACAGAAGATGACAGAAAAGATGTCAAGATGTCAAGCAGATGACAGAAAAGTGTCAAGATCCATCATAAAGGAATGATGCAATCGCTGAAAAAGAGACGTATAGGTACTGTCAGCAATTTAAAAAAAAATCTTTAACAATAGGTTGTTTGTATTATTTTATTGTAGCAGCCGGTATTTATTTCTTGAAGTTTATGAAGAGACCGGCCGGTGGGGTAGTGGTTAAAATGTCCGACTCACAGAAAGACAGTCAGTGGTTTGAGTCCAGGGTGAGGTAATTTCTTTGTGGAGTTTTCTGTTCTCCCTGTGCATGTATGGGTTTCCTCTGGGTACTTTCCCGTGTGTGTGTGTGTGTGTGTGTGTGTGTGTGTGAAGGGTTGTGTATGTGTGTTTGCCTTGCATTGGTCAGTCAAGATTTTCAGGGTGTATCCCGCCTTCGACCCATATTAGCTGAGATAAGGTTTAGCCTCTGGGTGACCCTAGTAGATTAAATGGTTTGGCAAGTGGCGAATGATTGAGTTTTAAAAAGGTTCAAAGTGTTCATTCATGCTGACTACTCTGAATAAAACACACTTATTGGATCATGGTGTCTGTGTTTGTCCACATTGTTTTTTGGATATAGGCTACTTTATGACTGTTTCTGTTTCCAGGACTAATGCTGCCTGTTGTCACACTTAACAGTGGTGTTGGTGCCTGAATAAGTATGTCTTCTTCTTCTTCTTTTCCTTTCGGCTGTTCCCTTCAGGGGTAGCCACAGCGAATCATCCGCCTCCATCTCACCCTATCCTCTGCATCTTCTTCTCTTACACCAACTGCCTTCATGTCCGCCTTCACCACGTCCATGAATCGTCTCTTTGGTCTTCCTCTAGGCCTTCTGCCTGGTAGTTCCAACCTCAGCATCCTACTACCAATATACTCACTATCTCTCCTCTGTACATGTCCAAACCATCTTAATCTAGCCTCTCTGACTTTGTCTTCAAAAAGTATGTATTTCTACTTAATCAGAAGATGTCTGTTGAGCCGGTGGAACTTCATTGCAGTTCAGCCACATTCGCAAACATCCTGCTGAAAGAATCTGGTGGGTGTGTGTCTCAGGTCACCTCAAAATCCTGATGCTTCTCCAGGCTGCATTTGAGTCCCATTCATAGCTGTACTCAGAGCTACCTACTTCACTTACTACCAAGAGTAAAGTAGACCTTTGATGTGAAAGGTGTTGCAAAAATGTCAGAATTTCATTACAGGATCTGCTAACTCTTACAACTGCTGTTTTTAAAGTGCATATTTTGACAATAAGAAACATATTGGATGCATATGAAGCATGTGAGGAATAATATTTGCTGATCATAATGCGTATTAAAGAAAGACTGCAGGTGCTAGTGATCATATAGTTAAAAAGCAGGCCTTTTTTCAAGGATCATATGAAGCATAATGGTGGAAAGTTATGGTTTGAAGTTTCATCGCTGCCTCAGGGACTGAGAAACTTACAGTCATTGATTCAGTTATGAATTCTGTATCATATTAAAGTAAAATTAAAGTCAACCTTTCAAAACTCTCCGGTTACATATGAACATGTGTATGTTTTCTTGATCAGGTGGTTTTTACTCTCAGTTTTGAATTTGCAACTTGCTATGATCCGTTTGGTAGTTTGAAGTAGCCAGTTTGTTTCACTGTCGCAAGTATATAGAATATATGAGAATAGGATGTGAACCCCTCAATTCATATAAGATAAGTTAATGGCAATCATAACAGTATACAGATATTAAACGAACAAATGAAATATAAACTAGTGAACTTCTGAATACAATAAAGCTAGGCATAAGCCATCAGGCTACTTAACTGCTGAAATCCCGGACAATTTGCACACACAACATTTTACACACTTACTGTACACACTTTATATGTATGCGTCACTATTTCTGCACTTCTACATTACAGCCAAGACGGTATTCCTTTGAGTATTCTGTGGTTGTCCTACTGTGTATGCACACACACACACACACACACACACACACACACACACACACACACACACACACACACACACACACACACACACACACACACATATATGTATGTATTCCTTTTAGTTATATAGGTTTTATTCTTCATATTTTAACAAATGTTAATTTTATGTGTAACATTTGTTTTTGATGTGTGATTTTGTGGGAGCTCTCATTCATTCATTTATTTCTAAACCGCTTAATAGTATTTATGGTTGCTGGCACCCTTCTCAGCCAGCCATCGCAGGGTACAAACACGCTGACAGCTTTGCAGCCTACTCTTGTCGAAAGCCCGAAATGGTTGTTTAACATGAACCTCTCACCATAGACAGTGAGAGACATGGCCGGCCTTTGATCACCATATTAGCTGCACTGGGAAGACAGCAGTTGATAGTGGGGCTTGAATCACCAATCTTGGGATCAATGATCCAGCACTTTACTACCAGGCCACCACTGGGGTTTCTCAGTCCAATAATTTTATTGCTGGTAGTAATGTTCCATTATTATTTGTATATGGCAGTAAAACCTGAAACTTGGAAATACAAATCATATGTGATTCTGTTCCTATGCATCAAATAAAAAAAGAAAAAGAATACTGTGACATTCATATGCAAATGAGTATCTTATTAGTATTACAGAGGAAGATATATGGAGCAATCAGTGAGTTTTTGTTAAATTTATCATTACAGTGTTGTCCCCATGTGTGCAGACTTATTTTTTGTTTTGACATTCCACATGGTAAAAAATGTTCATGATACAGCGTGTTTTAATAGAAACAAACAAAATTATACATGCTGTTGCTGTGTAAGCAGATAAGAAAATGAATGAATGAATAAACGATGCATGCAAGCCTTTATTAAATTTGGGAATAATTTACTTCTTAAAAATGCTTGAGAATAATAAAAGGCTATCTGTGCGAAAGGTGAATTTGTAAGAGAGGTGGATCCTTAAACAGGATATTCATTTTCAGCACATTAGAAAATCTACCATGGAATCACACACACACACACACACACACACACACACACACACACACACACACACACACACACACACACACACACACACACACACACACACACACACCCAATGAAATGAAATGTATTTATGGAATGCTGACTCAAAATCTAGATTTGAAACCTATTGAAATGTTGTGCAGGAGTTTGAAAAGGAGAAGACGTGCAAGAAAACCCTTAAACATTTTGCAGCTGAAGGAGAAGTGGTGAAAAAAAAATCATCAAGTGAATGTCAGAGACAAGCACACAATTATGCAAAAAAACAAAACAAAAAAAAAAACACCTCTATCAATTCATTTCAACTTCCCTCCATGTCTCACTGCAGGAAGGTCCTGGGTTCAAGTTCAGGGTGTTTATGTGTAGAGTTTGCATGCTCTCCCTGTGCTTGTGTGGGTTTTCGTCAGGCACTGTGGTTTCCTCCAGCAGTCTAAAACATGCACATTAAGATAATTAGCGTTATACATGGAAGTCTGAATGGTTTTGTGTGTGTATGTGTGTGATGGACTTGTGAGTAGATCCGGGTGTACCCTGCCTTCGCCCAGAGTTAGCTGTGATTGGCTTTAGTCTTTCTGTGACCCTAGTAGCATTAAGCTTTTCATCAAATTCAAGTCAATTCAGTTTTATTTGTATAGCACGTTTTACAGTTGACATTGTGACAAAGCAGCTTACCACAGTAAAAGTAGGAGTTTACATAATACAAAAGAGCTAAAACATTTATTCCAACCTTTACACATCCCGAATGAGTGTCACCTGTGATGGCGGTGTCAAGCAGAATCTCCCTCAGTTGATGCGAGAAAGAAACCTTGAGAGAAACCAGGCTCAAAAGGGAAACCCATCCTTATTTGGGTGAAACCAGAAGGACACAAACCATATAAGAGAAACTTCATTACAGTCCAAAATGTAGTCCGTTTGATCATACCACAACTGTAAGTCCTAAATGATTGTCGGAAAGAGTTAATATCTAAAGCAGTGAAAGGCCATCTTTAGAGTTTCTGACTGCACATTTAAGGTCATCTGGATATTTATCAGCAGGAGCGAGGGGCTACAAAGATGAGAACTCCAGCCAGCATCAGCACACCAGGACAGACAATAGACTCAAAAAGCAGAAGAATCAGGAGGACCAGGATCACCGACATCCCAGAAGAAGCATGTATACCTCAGCAAAAACACAGAGAGTGATGGAGAGGGGGTGATAAAAAGAGATATGAGGGGGTTGTGAGATATGCTCATAATAGTGCAATGGGAATAGAATAATTTATTTTTCTGAGTGCAAGCAGGGACTCTGGCAGGACTGATGATGGAAACATAACTAAAAGAGAGAGAACCAGAAGGAAGGCAGATTTGAAGGCACCCTGTGACATTGGGGCAATCAGCCACTCCACTGTCAATGCACAATGGGTGCATGTGGAGTGAGTGAGTGCCAGTATCCCAACATCACAGTTTACCAGAACCCTCTAAGCCTGAGATCCTCAGATCTGCTTCTTTACCTAATAAAAGCCTTTTAACAAAATGGTTGACTAAATAAGTAAGTTTTCAGCCACGTCTTAAAAACAGAGACTTTCTCTTATAAAGCCCAAGCTCCGCCCCGAACCCCGCTCATTATTCAAGGTATCACTAAGCATCTTGCACCTTTTGATCTAAGAGGGCGTGTTGGATCGTAAACGATAACAAGTTTATGACCAGAAAGTGTTTCATAGGCTAAGAATTGTCATTTAAATTTGATTTGAAATTTAATTGGAAGCCAGTGCAGTGTAAAAAAGATTGGGGTGATATGCTCATGTCTTGTAGTTCTAGTAAGAACTCTCTATACTGCATTCTGGGCTAACTAGAGCTTGTTTATACACCCATTAGTCCATCCACCTTTTAGAGCTTCAAATGAAAGACCAGCATCAATAATCACACCAAGGTCCTTTACTGCTAGACATGATAAGACTGAAACACCATCTAAACGTATTACATAATCAGAAACCTTGCTTCTATCTGCTTGAGATCCGAGTACAAGTATTTCTGTCTTATTAGAGTTAAATAAGAGGAAATTCGTAAGTATCCAGTGTCTAATGTCCTTTACACATTTTTCAACTTTATTAAGCTGATGTCTGTCATCTGGCTTTTCTGAAATATATCTGTGTGCCAACAACATAGCAATGAAAGCTAATACCATGGTCAAAAACAATAAAGGGGGCATGTATAGACAAAAAAGTGACAGGCCTAGAACAGAACCTTGTGGAGCACCAAACTTAACATTAGCACGTACAGAGTAATCACCAGTCACAGTTTCAAAGTGATAACGGTCAGTTAAATAAGATTTAAACCAGGAGAGGGTGGTTGCCTTAACTCCAACAACATTTTCTAATCCTTTGATGAGAATCGTGTGATTAATAGTGTCAAAGGCTGCACTAAGGTCAAGTAACAAAAGCATTGAGACACAGCTGTAGTCGGAGGCCACCAGTAGGTCATTTACCACCATAACGAGTGCTGTCTCTGAACTATGATGAGGCATAAATCCTGACTGATACATTTCAAGAATGTTATTCCTACAAAAAAGATAAACATAACTGCTGTGCTACAGTCTTTTCTAAGATCTTAAACGTAAAAGGGAGGTTTGTTATTGGTCTGTAGTTGGACAGTTGATATGAGTGGAGATCAGACGTTTTAATCAGAGGTTAAAATCAGAGGCTAGTTTAAATGATTTAGGTACATAACCAGTCCTAAGGGAAGAATTTATTACATTTAATAAAGGCTTGATCATTTTTGGTAATATCTATTTCACAAAGCATGTTGGTACTGAATCTAGCACACAGGGTGATGTTTTTCATGGTGAAAGTAATGAGATTAATTCTGTGTTTTGAATTAAAACACTTTAATTGCATATCTGATAGTGATATATTATTATTTACTGTTTTAGTTACTGACACATCTGTGTTTATGTTTCGGGAATCAATTTTTTGCCCACTATTTTCAATTTTAACATGATTAAAGTTAATAAAGTTATCATTGCTTGAAGTTGATGGTCTACAAGTTTTATTTATTGTTTTCTCATCATCAACAAAAAAGATCCAGACCTTCATCAATGGCTGCCTGAGACGGCTCCTCCGGATATGATGGCCTGACAGGATCAGCAACAGGGAACTGTGGGAACAAACAAGGCAAAAGCCGGTAGAAGCCGAGATCAAACAACGTTGCTGGAGGTGGTTAGGCCACACTCTGTGCAAACCAGCCACTAACATAACAAGACAAGCCCTGAGGTGGAACCCCCAAGGAAAAAGGAAGAGAGGGAGACCGAGAAACACTTGGCAATGCGACCTGGACACAGACGTTAAGAAAATGGGACACTCATGGGGTCAGCTGTAAGGACTGGCTCAGGACAGAGACAGATGGAGGGATCTTGTTGGCGACCTATGTCCCAGTAGGGGTGCAGGCTTGAACTGAACTGAACTTTCTCATCATCATCACCACCACCATCATCATAATTATCATCATCATCGTTGTCTTCCTCCGCTTAATCCGGGGTTGGATTGTGGGGGCAGCAGCCTAAGCAATAATGTCCAGATGTTCCTCTCCGCAGCCATTTCCTCCAGCTCTTTGGGGAGACCCCGAGGCATTCCAGCACCAGCCCAGAGACATATTCCCTTCAACGTGTTCTTGGTTGACCCCGGGGTCTATTCACCAGTTCTCTTTATTCATGGTTCTATTCTTAGTTAATTGTGCTCAATACTTTGGATTATGTTTGTTATCTTTGAGTATATTTGAGAAATACACTGCGCTAAGAGCTTTCCTGCAATTGAGAAGAACTTTCATTCCTTTTGTAGTGGGTGGTATAGTGGTAGGATGTTGGGCTCATGATGAGGAGTTCATGGGTTTGAATCCCCATTCGACCCCCACCATGCTTAACCACAAGTGTGCCTCTGTCCACCCAGCGATATTAATGGGTACCAGTAAAAAATAAATAGAAAGTAACATGTGATGGACTAGCATCCCATCCAGGAGGAGTTGAACTCCTGTATGCTTCACGCTATGGAAACTGGAAATAAACACCTGCCTGATGAGCCAGTGGGCTCGAGTGTAAAAGCCCAACTGACCTACCCTTCCATTCTAGTTTCAATACGATTAATTTAGTTTGATGCCATTTTCATTCTAATTTATGGGTGTTCTGTTTGAGTGTGTGTGATTCATCATTATCCAGGGATCTAATTTTTTTTTCTCTGATTTTCTTTTAAGAGGAGTTACATTATCTAGCATATGGCATAAATTTGACCCAAAGCACTTAGTGGCTTGATTGAGTTCTGTAGGGTCTGATGATGATTTGATCATAGGTAATAATTCTTGAAGATTATTAATGAAACTCTTTGAAGAAGTTTGGCTCTCACATGCTCAACATCAGATGCAAGAAAAAACAAGACCTCATACCAGCTAGGTCTGAACATCCATTGAGGGAAAAGCAAGGTCCTGAACGTCAACACCACCAACACATCCCCTATCATTCTGGGAGATGAGGCATTAGAGGAGGCTTCACCTAGCTTGGTAGCATCGTCAACTCCAAGAGAGGGACAGCCTTTTTCCAGCTCAAGAACATCTGGGCTTCAAGAGACCTATCAGCCAATACTAAGATAAGGCTCTTCAACACCAATCTGAAATCTGTCCTACTATATGGAGGTGAAACATGGAGCACCACCACCACAAAAAAGATCCAGACCTTCATCAATGGCTGCCTGAGATGAATCCTCCGGATAATATGGCCTGACAGGATCAGCAACAGGGAACTGTGGGAACAAACAAGGCAAAAGCCGGTAGAAGCCGAAATCAAACAACGTCGCTGGAGGTGGTTAGGCCACACTCTGCACAAACCAGCCACCAGCATAACAATACAAGCCCTGAGGTGGAACCCCAAGGAAAAAGGAAGAGAGGGAAGCCGAGAAACACTTGGCGACGAGACCTGGACGTGGACGCCAAGAAGATGGGCCACTCATGGGGTCAGCTGGAAAAATTGGCCCAGGACAGAGACAGATGGAGGGATTTTGTTGGCGGCCTATGTCCCGGTAGGGGTGATAGGCTTGAATGAATGAATGAGTAATGTGAAGAAGTTGATGTAAAAGAGGTATACTTAATGCGATAAGGTGATGAGGTGTGTAGGTGTGTGTGTGTGTGTGTGTGTGTGTGTGTGTTGTATTTTTCTAAGATGCACTGTAAGTGATATAAGATGTCTCAAATAATTTGTGACCGGAACTGTGATTATATTTTCAACATATAATCCAAAAGTTAGCATTAAATCTAGAGCAGTGGTTCTTAACCTGAGTTCGATCGAACCCTAGGGGTTCGGTGAGTCAGTCTTACGGGTTCGGCAGAGGTCAAGACACACACCCGACTCATATTCATGACAACACGCCCCGCTTACCCATCATTGGCTGCAGGTGATCACGCTACATTGCTTGGCCAATCTGTGCTGCAGGAAATTTGGTGTGCTCAGTAGTCGACTTGTGACTGTTGTGATGATACGTCGTGTGATTTCTTTCTTAAAGTTTTAATCCATACTATGTTGAGCAAAAAAGAAAGTGGTTAGACGAATATGTACAACATGGATTCACATATACAACGAACGTGATGCTAGTCAGCATCCTATCTGCATTATTTGCGAAGTAGGATCAACCCCCGTTGACTGACGTATACGTACATGTATATGTGTATATAATATCAATAAATACATATTCAATACTATAAATGCTTATAATAATGATTAAACATTCAAAAATAATGCATAAGCTGTAAATAAAACAAATACACAAATATACAGACGCGCGCGTGCACACACAGATGCGCGTGCACGCACTCAGATGCGCACCTCACAGAAAAATGGAAGTAGTTGTGATGGGGAAGTTCATGCATTGTATTGGTTTTGTTCTTTGAACACAGTGATGTTAATGCATGGTTCATTTTGGTGTCCCATTAAAAACATATACATATGTTTTGAATTTGAAAAAAAAAAAAAAAAATGACATTTTATTTTTCAATAAATGAGGGTTCGGTGAAAAAGCATATGAAACTTTTGGGGTTCAGTACCACCAACAAGGTTAAGAACCACTGATCTAGAGTGTGGCCAGTATTATGAGTGAATGCTATTAAATTCTGACTTACCCCTACAGAATCTAGGATAGACGTGAACACTGTTCTTAAAGGATCCTCTGGTTTATCAAAAATAAATATTAAATCAACAATTAAAGCTTTATCTAAAGAAATAACCAGACTTGAATTTAAGGCTGCAAATTCACATAGGAATTCGGAGTTCAGCCTGGGGATCTGTGAATAATTCATAATTTTCAGCATAAAATGAACTAGGTTCATCTAATGCTACAAACACATTGGCTTTTATCCATACTTCTGTTAAATAGATTTCATATAAACTCAGTAATCAGTAATGGTTTCATTAACAATAAGCGCTTCAGATGTAAGAGATCTAACCTTTCACACCCCTATCTTTAAATCTTTGCATGCTGTAGATTCAGTATGATTTAAATTTATGTTAATAAGATTATTAAAACAAACTCTCTGAGAGGTTTTACATTTTTGTTTAGTTTGGAAAACAGACAGAGTATCTATAGCATTGGACTTGGCATTGAGTGACGGATCTGTGCAGCTAGCAGACGCTCGGATTAGCCTGTTTGTCCACTCACTGGTCATGGCTCTGGATAATTACTGACTGACTAGTCCTGTTCTTAGACTATGTGATATGCTGCAAGATATGAGAGCAGCACCTTCCCAAGTGGGATGGACCTTCCTGCCCTATCAGGCCAAGTTTACGCTCAAAAGTACTCCAAGTGTCTACAAAGCCCACTTCATTTTTCGGAACACTACTTGGACATCCATCAGTTCCGCGATCATAACCTGTTTTCACTTACATTGCATTTGGGAAGGGCCCCGAGCATACGTTGTCTTCACTAATTTCCACAACCCTATAAAGTGGATAGATGGTCAAATGCTGGTCTATAACTTTGCAATAGTAGCAGTAATATAGAAACTATTTACACCTACCAGCATTTAGATGTGTTGTAGAAAGGTGGCTCATCTGACAAGTTGGCGTTTTTAGCCAAGTCTATTCCATTTTGGAGATGATCCAGAGTAAATTCTGAATCTGGGGATTTTTTAAAGGTTCGTTTAAGACTGAAACATTTTAGTGCCTGTGGAGGGTTGCTCTGTTTCATGGAGGCTTGCGCTCTCCAAGTGCTGTTGTTTTATTTATGTTAACAGAAGTAGTTTGTATAGTAGCTGTGTTCATGTCAGAACTTAACTTCACAGCTAGAAGCTCCTGGTTTCGAGTCTCAGGCTTCGCTCAGACATTTCTGTGTGGACTTTGTAGGTTCTCCCCGTGCTTGTCTTTGGTTTCCTCCCACAGTCAAAGATATGCACGTTAGACCCACTAGCTGTTCCAAATCCCTCTTAGGTGTGGGTGTGAGTGCAAATTGATATTCTGGTTCTTTGGTGGACTGGTGAGCTGTTCAGGGTGCGTTTGCTCAATGTCAGCTGAGATAGATACTAGCCTCCCTGTGACCCGAGCAAGATTAAGTGGTTTGTCAAATAAGTGAGTGAGCAATATTTGTTTGACTTATTCCCTTATGAACTATCTCACTAGTAATCTGGCAGTGCTAACCAGCACAAAGAAGCCACATGTGTGGGTTGCTCAGATGACATTCCCAGGCTGGAACTCAGTCCCACTTTGGCCCTGGCTTACAGCTGCCATTTCCAAGTAAACAAAACTGCAATGGAAAAAGTCCCATGAAGTCAGAAATAACAGATGTTTCCGAGTTATATTTCAGATTTAAGTGTGAAACCGACTGACAGAAGGTTGGACAGTTTCAATAATTAACTGATGACGTCATAACAGACGGGACATAGTTTGACCAATCAGCGGATTTGCAGTAAGTTGCAGTCAGTGAAACTACATACTCACTGCAGTCTCATGTCTTCCTTGCTTCATTCATTCTCTTCTATAGTATCAATAGCTTTTATAGTGCCAGTGCTGAAACACTCCTCTCCGGTGTGCCTGAATGACTACCGCCCTGTTACACTAACATCCATGTTGATGAAGTGCTTTGAGAGACTGGTTCTGACACAACTCAAGAAATTTCTGCCCCGCCCCCAACACACACACACACACACACACACACACACACACACACACACACACACACACACACACACACACACACACACACACGCACACACACACTAGACAGACACTAATTTATCCGCCGAGGCAACAGGAATACAGATGATGTTGTATCCACAACGCAGCACTGTGTAGTCTCACACCTGGACAATAAGAACACATGAAAGAATGACATTTGTTGACTTCAACTCAGCATTCAGCATAGGCATTCCCTCCAAGTTATTCACAAATCATTAGAATCTTGGAATCAACACCTTCCTCTATAACTGGATCATGGACTTTCTGACCAACAGACCTCAGCATGTTAGGTCAGGCCACAACTGCTGCACCACCAACACACTCAACACTGGCACACCTCAGGACTGTGTGCCGAACCCATTCCTCGACTCCCTATTCACCCATGACTGCAGGCCTGTGTATGGATCCAATTCCATCAGAAAGTTTGCAGAAGACACCACGGTGATCAGACTCATCAGTGACAATGATGAGTGTGAATACATGGCAGAGCTGCACTGACAATAACCTGGTCCTGAAAACCAGCAAAACTAAGGACCTCATTGTTGACTTCAGGAAGGAAAAGAGAGACACTCACTTCCTGCTATTGAGAATGTTCACAAGAAGAGATGTCTTAGCTGGTCACACACAGCATTCTTAGGGGCTCCTCGTATCCTGCAAACAGACTCTTCTAACTCCTCCCCTCCTGAAGGTTCTTCAGGAGCCTTCAGACTAAAAACAGGAGGTTTAAGAACAGTGTCTTTTCCACAGCTGTCACCCTACTGAACTCAGTCCTCCGCTGAACCCCCCCCCCATCCACTCTACACCATGGCAGCACCATTGATATCATTCATATCATACATGTACTTTCACTGTTAACATGCGGTATATCTGTTCATAACACATCTGGATATCTCATTCATTCATTCATTTATTTTCTGAACTGCTTAATCCAAGTTAGGGTCATGCGGAGGCTAGCGCCCATCTCAGCTGAGCCAGGGTGGGGTACACCTTGGACAGCTCGCCAGGCCATCGCAGGACCAACACTCACACAAATATTCACGCATTCACACATTGAGTCGATTTGGAACAGCCTATAAACCTACTGTACATGTTTTGGTACTGTAGGAGGAAACTGGAATACCCGGAGGAAACCCACACAAGCACGGAGAGAACATGCAAACTCCGCACAGAACCACCCGAGCTGGAAATTGAACCCTGGACCTTCTTGCTGTGAGGTAGATGTGCTAACCAGATGGGTAAACCGTGCTGCTTTCATCTATATATCAGTACTATATACATACAGTATATTTGTATATGCACAGCACAGCTGTATGTGTCCATATTACATCTGTATACTTGCTCTTCTGTATAGTAATATAAAACCTCAGTATATTTCTCTTCTCTAAATTAATGCTAATTTAATCCCACCTTTAATGCTGCCCTTATCTGTACATAACTGCTCCTAACTGTATATAATCGCTACTTCATTCTTCAGTTTCTGCAGTTTCAGTGCATTGCGGGTTTTTCAAAAATATTCATCAAACAACAACAAGGCCAATTATGCAAAAAAAACCCAAAACCAAAAAAACCCCAAACAATCAAAAGCAAACAAAAAAACCAACCCCTCCCTCCAACAAATCTCTAACACACACACACACACACACATATATATATATATATATATATATATATATATATATATATATATATATATATATATATATATATATATACTAGTATACACACACACACACAGGGTATTCGTTAATAATCGGATATTGATAAGTAGGGGTGGAAATTGTTTGAGGCAAGCATGGGGATGGGGGTGTCACCTTCCTCAGGGGGGGTCTGGGGGGGGGGGCACCCCCAGAAAAAAAAAAAGCATAGACAGTAAGAGACATGGCTGGCCTTTGATAACCACTGGGGGGGGACAGTGACAACCTTGTGGAGAGTGGGACAGGAAATTACATAAAACTTCTTATTTGAAAAATCGAACAGTTACCTTACTAATATATAACATTTGTGAATTAAACTGATATGGAATCATCGGTCTTGAGTCGCTTCCACAACATATTTAATGTTGATTGTTTAGATCTACTTCGCTTCGGCGCCATGTTTGTCGGTATGACTCACATCGGTTTGGACTATATTTTACCCGGGTTTATACGATCCGTCACGATCTAAATCTACACAGGAGCACAGGCAAATGGCGGCACGTATATAAAAAGCGCTGCACTTTTGAATGAGGTAGCATAGTGCATCATGGGATATCGGAAGTAAAGAGATTGAGAAATTATCAAAACACGTGATCATGTTGTCAAACCGTGAAAATGTTTTTATTAAAGATTATTATTATTTACTATTATAAAATATAACCGGTGCTAGGCTAATAGTAGCCGGCGCTTTTGCCGGCCGCCGGCACTTAATGAAAAGTATATATATATAAATATATAAATATATATATATATATATATATATATATATATATATATATATATATATATATATATATATATATATATATATATATATATATACACACACACACAGTGGTACCTCACTTTCCGAAATTAATCCGTTCCGTATATATATCAATTGAATCAAATCTATTCCTATCTATTTTTTTTTTCTGAGTTTCTCTCAGAATTTGGATCATCCAGTTCTTCAAACATGGTTATATCTTTTCTTTATATTCTACTTTTTTATTGATTTCTATTTTACAGTCATCATTTTCATCTTGTTTCTTTCCTCCCATTCTTTGTTTCTTCATTTCAATGTTTTGTTTTTAATCATTTCACCTCCTTTTTGCCTCAGCCACTTTATTGTTCTTTTTCTTTCTTTGTCGCTTCTCATCTCTTATCTTCCTTCAAGAGCTTCTCTTTCTTTTCATCATCTTTTTGTTTCTTTTATGTTGTCATTTATTTATTTAAAAGTTCCCAGTTCTTTATCTTAGTACTTGCAATCATTTTCCAAACTCTTGAACTTGTATGGTTCCCTTTTATGTTTTGTTTCTTTGCTGTGAGTTTCTCTTATTTTTCTTTATTCACATCTATTTTTTTCTCACTTCAGTCCTTCATGGTCCACTTCCTTTTCTTTCTTTCATTATCTCTCATACTTTTCCTTTACTTCTGACATTATGTTTCTTCTGCCAACTGTCTTTTCTTTCCTCCACCAGTTTCTATTTCTCTTTTATTAATTCCCTCAGTTGTTTATCTTTACTGTATTTGTTTCTTTAAACTGTTCTTTCTTTTCTTTATCTTGTTTCTATCTTCCTTTTTAACTGTTTCTCCTTTCATATGAACTTTAGATCGGTGTGTTTTCCAGTTCCCACGACCCCACCGTGCTCATACAGGTGGATCTCCTGCTCTTTGATTCTTGTGCTTGATCACTGGTTTGGAAAACGTTCCCTTCCCACCCTCAACTACTGCCAAACACACAAAGGAGTTTAATCTTATTTCAGGGCATGGGGGCAGGACAGCATGTTGCTTCTAATGCTCTCTCTCTCTCTCTCTCTCTCTCTCTCTCTCTCTCTCTCTCTCTCACACACACACACACACACACACACACACACACACACACACTTTATTGACAGGACAAACTAAAGAGAATGTCTCCCAGTAGATGGCGGCCATCTTAGAGGTGTTTAAGCAGAAACTGTGTTTCCTGCAGGAAGTCTCACCCCCCACACACACACACACACACACACAGCTGCAGAACAGGAAGGAAAGACATGGAATGGTCCCCCGTCTCTCTTTCTCGATTTTCTATTTCACTTGGTTGCTTCATTGACATGAAATATAAAGAACAAATCAGAAAATTAAAAAAAAAAAAATGAATCACATCTAGATATTCAGACACAATAGTGATTGACCACCATATCTCTCTCTCTCTCTCTCTCTCTCTCTCTCTCTCTCTCTGATTTTTACATGATTCCTTAAAACATCCCTCGCTATGCATTTCCCAGCTTTCTCAAACTCTTTTTTCACCTTTCTCCCTTTCTCTCATTTTCTCTCTGTCCATCTGGCTGACCCTCGGATCTCTCTCTCTCTCGCTCTCTCTCTCTCTCAGTTTAAAATGGCTGAACTCCTCCCACTTTCTAGGGTTAGTGGAGGGGGAGGTAGTTGACCTCCCCCCCCCCCTCTCTCAGTGTTTTTCACTATTTAAAAAGCCACACTCCACATTGTCCTTGTATGTAACCTCGGACACTTCACCGTCTCCCATTCATCTGTTAATTTATGGGGAAAACAGTTTGAAACTTTCCATGTGTGATCATTTTATCTGAAAGTGAAAAAAAAATAAATAAATAATTAAATAGTGGAAGAAATCCGGTAAAGTACAATGAAAAGGGAAAATAATTTTAAAATGAATATTAAAAATTCAGAAGAACAAAAAATAAAAGGATATGCTGAATTAGAGGAGATAATATGGAAGAAAGGGGGAAGAGCAGAGAACTGAAGGGAAAAAATAATAAATAAAACAAAGCATGAAAGACAAAAAAAAAAATGAAACAGGTTCAATGAAAAAGAACAACACCTAAAATACCCCAAAGATTTAAAAATGAAGTCTGTCTGTCTTCCTTTCGGCTTTTTCCTTTTTTTCCTCGGGAGTCGCCACAGCAAATCATCTGATTCGCACGTTTGATTTGGCAGAGGTTTTTACGTCGGATCCCCTTCCTGTCACAACCCTTTTAGCAAGGGACAGAAACACGCTGACGGCTTTGCAGCTACTCTTTACCAAAGTCAGCAATGGTTCTTTTACATGCCTCTCACCATAGACAGTGACAGACATGGCCCGCCTTTGATAACCCAGTTAGCTGCACTGGGGGGGGACAGTGACAACTATGTGGAGAGTGGGACTTGAACCCCCAACCTTTGGATCAGCGATCCAGCGCCCTATACCACTAGACCACCACTGCCCCTTTTTTTTTTTTTTTTTTTTTTTTTTTTTAAAGATTTAAAGATTTAAAAATAAAGTAAAGAGGGGAAAAAGATGAAGTGAAATGAGAGAAAACTTTGCAGAACCATAGAAAGAAAAACAAATCGGAAGATGGTGAAAAAGAAAAAAATGAAATGAAAAGTATTTAAAATGGATAAAAATAGAAAGTTTTGGGGCAGCCATGGTAGAGTAGTAGTTAGCACATCCGCCTCAAAGCAAGACGGTCCTGGGTTTGAGTCCCGGGCTTGGGCTTGGCGTGTGTTTCTGTGTAAACTTCGCATGTTCTCCTCGTGAGATTTCCTTCAGGTTCATTGGTTTCCTTCCACAGTCCAAACACATACATATTCGGCTAATTGGCTTTCCCAAATTGCCCCTAGGTATAGATTTGAGTGTACATAGTTTTGTGTGTGTGTGTTTGTGTGTGTGTGTGTGAGTGGGAGGGGTTTATTTTTGTTGTTCTTGAATATAATGGAAAGCCATTCTGCCTTATATGTCGGGCGTCATTAGCGCATTTCAAAACTTCAAATCTTCAGCGCCACTTCAGCTCACTGCACACTAACTTTAACCAGGAATTTCCTAAAGGGACTGAACTTCACAGGCACAAGTTGTTCACCTTGAAAAGTCAGCCAGAGATGCAGAAACAGTTTCCCCCAAAATTTACAAAGCGCTCAGAAACTGTAACGCTTGCATCAACTGGCTTGGAACATCACATGGGCCAAAACGCCATACAATGAAAGGAGAGTTTGTTATAAAATCCCTCAGTGATGTTGTTGAAATCTTGTCTCCTGAAAACGACAAACACATGGTATACACATGGTATCGGACGTCCGACTGTTCCGCCGCACTGCTGAACACAGAATATCGGACATAAACACGGCTATTAAATCACAGTTACATAGCTGACCTCCAAAGATGTATTTTATCATGTTGGTGTGTGAATGTGCAATCAATCCGGCTGAGCAGAGGTGTGTGTGTGTGTGTGTGTGTGTGTGTGTGTGTGTGTGTGTGTGTGTGTGTGTGTGTGTGTGTGTGTGTGTGTGTGTCTGTGAAAGGGATGGGTGGTGTTCATGTGTGCCCATGTGTATGATGTGGTTCTTTGTGGTAACACAGTAAAAAATTTGACTCTTGCTCTCTGACTGGTTGGCCACCCCTGGACTAGTTTATTGAGAATGTGAGCATGTTTTTCATTGGCCGCTCCCTCCCCCTTCACTAACCCTAGAAAGTGGGAGGAGTTCAGCCATTTTAAAGAGAGAGAGAGAGAGAGAGAGAGAGAGAGAGAGAGGGAGAGAGAGAGAGAGTTGCCCAGGCAACGGAATTCAAACCCATAACCTCTCATTTTTGAGCCCAGCACTCAACCGGTACACCATTAGCGCTAGTGATTAAAACTTATAAGGTTTCAAAAATACCCCACAAGAACTCATTCATTCATCATTCATTTTCTGAACAACTTAATTATAATTAGAGTCATGGGGAGGCTGAAACCCACTTCGGCTGACCATAGGCAAGGCCAGAGTGCTGTACAACCTGGACTGTGTGTTTCTGCCTTGAGATGACCTGACGGCAATCTAGAGACCTCCTCTTTATGAAAGGCAGCAGCAATGGTTCTTTTGCATGCTTCACACCACAGACAGTGAGAGACGTGGTTGGCCTTGATAACCCAGTTACGACCCAGTGACAGTGGGGCCTGAACCATTGAATCAGTAAGCCAGCCCATTAAACACCTTACCACCACTGCCCCCACACAAGACCTTAACTTACTAAACTCTACAGTACCAGATGCACACCAAAGGTAAGTGATACCGAGGCTGGCAGAGCAATGAGCTCACCGACTCTGTCACGCGAAACCGAAGCTGCAGGTGTGCAAGCAGTTGGCATATAACCCTATTATATCCATGGTAACATGCAAGGTGCTTGGTAGTGACTTGTTATCATAACCTTCGTTGCACTTTCTCTCTCTGCCTTGATACTCTTGAACGCTATCCATGACCTCAGCCGGATGTATTTAAAGATCATTTCTATTATCATGACTCTTATTTTTCAGATCATTCAATCATTGAAACCTGGTGTCCAGGAGTATGACATTTCCCAGAAATACCACTGCATGTATGAGTTCCATGGGGAGAAAATGCTTGTCCACATCTGTAACAGCTGCCCTTCTTTACAGAAGAGTTAAAAAAAATAGCACCCATGTTGACTTGTTTTAATCAAATTTACATACTATGTACAGGGATCCCTCAATTTCCACGGTTAATTGGGAACAAGTCCCCCCCCCCCCCCCATCGTCCGCGAAGTAGCATTGACCCCCCCCGACTGAAATATACGTACATGTATATGTGTATGTAATATCAATAAATACATATTCAACACTATAAATGCTTATAATAACAATTAAACATTCAAAAATAATGCATAAGATGTAAATAAAATATAAATACACATATACAGACGTGCCTGCGCGAACACACTCAGATGCGCGCCTCACATAAAAACGTAAGTACGTAGTTCTGTTGTGGGGGTTTGGGTTGTTTTTTGTTTTTGTTTGTTTAGGGTTTTGTTTTGTTTTTTGCATAATTGTGATTGTTTGGGGGCATTTTCCTTAACTTTTGTCCTTTTTTCCTTATTTTTTAAATTTCTCGAGGAATATTTTTGAAAAAAACCACGATGCACTGAAGCTGCAAAAACTGAAGCATGAAGTAACGTGGGATCACTGTATACAGACGCTCCCCAATTTATATTCATTCGTTTGACATATTTTTCGATTTTCATATTTTTTTAAATATGTAAAATTTTGAGTTAAGCGTGCTCTCTGTAGTACGAGACGTACCTAAGTAGTACGCTGACGTAATGACGCTGCATCCATTGTTTACAAAGGACAGACTGAACGTGCCCCTCTTTCTTCCCAACTCATTGCGTGTTACCCTTTTGTTAAGACATCGTCTCTGTGATCTTTGTGTTTACACTGGCTTGCAGACTTTTGTAACCCAAGCAAATATGGTTGGTCAGAAGCGTAAGCCTACTAGTGATAGTAGTAATCAGAAAAAGTGCAAGCCATCTCGTGAGAAACAAAGATGGCTATTATCAAGAAAATTGATGCTGGTGAAAAACATGTGAATGTTGCACATTTCTTCCAAATGGCTCTGTCGACCATCGGAACCATTTACAAGCAGAAAAATCGCATCACAGAGAATGTTAAAGGTTATATTCAAGGGTGTAGGCTGGGGGGTGCACAGAGTGCAAATGCACCCCCCTCCCCCCACAGCAGGAGTTGAGTTCCACTGGACAAGAAATTATGTGTATTCACAATCTTATAAATAAACTTAATGAGTGTTATTGAAGAGAAAGTCAGAGATAAGTTCCGCATGACTAGAGTCAGGAAGTAAACCGGAAGTTAACGTGTAACGGGCACTGCGCATGTGCACGCCTGAGCTGATCAATCAACGTACAGTATTATCAGCAAGCAATAATAGCTGAGCACTGTCAATCAAACAAAGTGAGAGTGTGAGAATAAAGCACAATTTGTTAGTACCGCCTCTGGCTCCTGCACATGTCTGAGAACACAAACATTGATGCACAGAGAATGAATGGCTAAAATAATCATAAGCCATCCAACCTGTATATGCAGCCTAATGCTCAGTACTTTTATAAAATTAATAGTATGTTTTTGTGCTGTAAATATGTATTACTATTTGTTTGTGCCTTTGAATAGATAAATAACTTTAGGTCAATTTGTAAATGTATTTAGCACATGTACTTGAAGATGCGTTTTAAATATATTTGAGAATGTTTTTGGTTGAACTATAATATTTGATTCGTCTTCAGAGAGTAATAGATGAATCGTCTTCTGCTGAAAAATCTGTGCGTGTTGTTGGCGTGAGATTTCATGTTGTTTATATCATATAATATGCTGTGATATGCATGCACTATATTTCATGTGGTACTTTGTACCAACCCAGTGATGTCACTGTAACTTTGTGTAGGTGGGCACTTAGCAATGGCGACTTTCGGGTCGATAACTTATACGACAAGCACATAAAACAAAACCGCTGTGTGTGCAATGGTTTATTTATTATATAAAATTTAGCCACAATCGCTTCGATAAACTATACTTAAGCTACTGGGGACTCGAGTTCCGGTCAATCGAGATGTGCACCCCCCCACGGTCAGACCAGCCTCCGCCCATGATATTTGATACTGTATTTGATATTTTATGAGTGAATTTGATTAAAATGTATCTATTTGACAGTATTTTGCTTGTATTTAATTTATTTGAAATTAATGTTGATATTATTTGATATATTTGATATTATTTTACAATTTTATGTTTATAATAATTGATTTAGGGGTGTTGTATGAGATACGGTAATGGTATTTATGGATGTATAGTACAGTACGAGCATCATACGTCACTGGAGCATACAGTAACAACTTACGTTTTTTTTCACCTTACGAGAAGGTCAGAGGGAACTGCACTGTGCCTTTGTGGATCTGGAAAAAGCATATGACAGGGTGCCAAGAGAAGATCTGTGGTATTGCATGAGGAAGTCTGGAGTGGAAGAGAAGTATGTCAGAGTGGTACAGGACATGTATGAGAGATGTAAGACAGTGGTGAGGTGTGCTATCTGCATGACCGACGAATTCAAGGTGGAGGTGGGACTGCATCAAGGATCAGCTCTGAGACCCTTCTTGTTTACGATGGTGATAGACAGGCTGACAGACGAGGTTAGGCAAGAATCTCCATGGACTCTGATGTTTGTGATCTGTAGTAAGAGCAGAGAACAAGTGGAGGAGAATCTAGAGAGGTGGAGGTATGCCCTGGAAAGGAGAGGAATGAAGGTTAGCCTCAGAAAATCAGAATACATGTGGGTGAATGAGAAGGACCCAGGAGGAACGGCGATGTTACAGGGAGCAGAGATAACGAAGGTGGAGGATTTTAAGTACTTAGGCTCAACAATCCAGAGCAATGGAGAGTGTGGAAAAGAGGTGAAGAAGCGTGTGCAGGCAGGCTGGAATGGTTGGAGAAAAGTGTCCGGTGTGATGTGCGATAGGAGAGTGTCAGCAAGAATGAAAGGAAAAGTGTACAAGATGGTGGTGAGGCCAGCGATGTTGTATGGCCTAGAAACAGTGGCGCTGAGGAAAAGGCAGGAGGCAGAGCTGGAGGTAGTGGAGATGAAAATGCTGAGGTTCTCTCTAGGAGTAACGAGGATGGATAGGATCAGAAATGAGTATATCAGAGGGACAGCCCATGTAAGATGTTTTGGAGACAAAGTCAGAGAGGCTAGATTGAGATGGTTTGGACATGTACAGAGGAGGGATAGTGAGTATATTGGCAGTAGGATGCTGAGGTTGGAACTACCAGGCAGAAGGCCTCAAGGAAGACCAAAGAAGAAATTTATGGATGTGGTGAAGCAAGACATGAAGGTCATTGGAGTAAGAGAAGAAGATGCAGAGGACAGGGCGAGATGGAGGCGGATGGTTTGCTGTGGCTCCCCTGAAGGGAACAGCCGAAAGGAAAAGAAGAAGAAGAAGACGTTCGGCCATCCAGAAACAAACTAAAACGTAAGTTGGGGAGCGCCTATATACTGATAATACTGAATTCTACACCAGGACTCCCATCACTTTCTAACAACTTCGGAGTTGCTAACATCCTTTTTCAGAGTGATACAGAACACAGGTGTCCTTTTTTCTGTTAATTCAGACACAGCTCTTGGCTCCATCAGCTCCTCCACTCTTATGCCAGTTCACTTGCCATCATCCTCCTGGTAACTTAAAAGTGGATAGTACCTGTCCGACTATAATCTCATACACTGTGTAATCGAACTTTACTGGATGTTGTTGGCATCCTAATGTCTCGAGAGACAATGGAGTTCACACCATGGATCAGTTCATGGTACTCCGAGCGAGGGTAGAGTACACCCTGGACAGCTCGCCAGGCCATCACAGGGCAGAAACACACTGATGGCTATACAACTTCTCTTGTTCAAAGTGAGCAATGGTTCTTTTACATGAACGTCACACCATAGACAGTGAGAGACATGGCCTGCTTTTGATAACCCAGTTAGCTGCACTGGGGGAGGGGGGGATCCAACAACCTGTTCAGAGTGAGACTTGAACCTCCAACCTTGGGATCAGTGATCCAGCACCTTACCACCAGGCCACCACTGCCAAATAAGTCCAATGGAGCTGGAGTAACCTCTCCAGGGTGAAAAGCCTGGGCCAGAATATGAAGATCCTGGATGCCCCAATCGTCAGGATCCCCCACTCTGCCTTGCTGACTGGGTCCAAAGGAATGCATAGCATGACATTTGGCATTAGTTTGGCTGCAGAAGATGCTGAAGCGGTGTTACTTGTAGCACTGAACCGTCTGCGGGTCCCCACTCTGGATTTGTAGGTTTCCTCTTTCTACCTCACGTGGTTTGGCCCATCAGCTGAGATGGTTTACTGGGATGTAGTGCTTGGAGCCAGCATGTGACAGCTTTGGGAGATGGATGAAAACCGATTGTCCGTCCACCCTCCGAGAGAGGGTGCAGACAAAGGTACTATTTCTATGTAGAGCTCCCTACACAGGATGTGCTTCCTCTGGAAAGGTGTTTTCCAGGCAGTCAACACAGACTTATGTTCTTGGTTGAGCGTATCTTTCTGGATTTCCCCAACAGTCAGTAGAGCTGTCATCACTCTGGTTTGTACTGGTTTCCAGCTTCTCTGACAACCGACCCTCAGTCCACTGATTAGATACAGTATAAATCATGTCCTGATGGCCTTCTGATATTTATCCAGCTTGAACTTGCTCATGAGGACACAAGGGCCTAGCCAAAGGAACAAAGATATTGTGAAGTACAATGGATGATGGGGGTGTTCCTCATCCATCTGGAACCTCATGCCAGTGCCCGATTTATATTTTACTTCAATGATATTTGGCAGATACCCCTAACAGAGTGATTTACATTTTTAACTCATTTATATGACTTAGCAACTGAGAGCTAACCTCTTCCTGGGCCCAACAACGGCTTGAAGGTACTAGTGCTTGAACTCTGAACCTTCTGATAAGTAACTACTGAGCCACTACTGTTCTTTGTTTCCTTACTGAAGTAGCCACGTAAAAAAAGCTCACCTTCATTTTTTAAAGAGACTGGGCTGAAGTATGTACCTTGCAGATTTAGACAAACTTCCAAACACCATGCTCTCTTTTTAAATGTCAGCGCTGATAATAGATTGATAATAAATGGAAACCTTTGTTGGGTGTACGTCTCTCATTTTCTGCTACACGTATTAAGTCTGTCCTCAGACTAAGTAACTTTTTAGATTCTTTAACAGATGTGGTACATCTGGAAAAAAGTATAGCCTCCTGTGTGATGTGAGTGGATGTAAGAACAATGTTTGGTTGTTGTCCATTCTAAAGAATTTCCAAATCACTCTGTTTGGGCTACCCATGTCTGGCATATCATATAAGATGAGAAATACAACATAGGCAACTCTTTTGTACTTCCTATCATGTGGATATCAGCTGTATTGGTGCTTACTTCCACTGAATGGTCGTTCATGAAATTGTAAATACTCAGGTATGTGCTGCAGCTCCTGTGTGAGCAAGTTATGTCACACCCCTGTACGCTTTCCTCTTCCCCATGTGCAACTCCACATGGAATTTCTTCTCTAATAAACATACACACTCTTAATCTTAAAAAAGTGCATTTTTTTCTGAGTTGTTTTAGTACAGTTAACAAGCAAGGGGTCATAGAGTGAGTGAGAGAATGGGAGAGGGGGAGAGAGAGAGAGAGAGAGAGAGAGAGAGAGAGAGAGAGAGAGAGAGAGAGAGAGAGAGAGAGAGAGAGAGAATCACTCTCAAGTGGACGATATACCATCCTGTGTAGTAAGCCTATTTTTCTCTGACTCAAAAACAGAAATCGACTCCTGAACCATAGGTAGATATGCATTTTGTGTTTTATTTATCTATTTACTTATTACTTTAGCATACTAAAGTTTTAAAATGTTTCGCCCCTTTCTTCATTGTTGTTTAAAGGCTTCAAATTGACCCATGCTCCTTATTTAACTGAGTACTGCATGTAATAATGAAAAGTGTGCCTTTATGAAGTACGAGTGGTTGAGTTGGGAGCTGTTTAAGACACAGCCTACTGTAGATTTTCCCTTGCTGTGCTATAGAAATGACAACTTCTCATGAGATTAACAGAGAACTGTGTCATTGTCCTGGGCCTTGGTGTTCACTAAACACAGAAATATACAAGTCAATGCTGTAAGAAATTATCCAAGGCCCACAAATTATTTATCTCAATGCTTTTATGTGCTGACATTGCATATACATATCTATCTATCTATCTATCTATCTATCTATCTATCTATCTATCTATCTATCTATCTATCTATCTATCTATCTGTCTGTCTGTCTGTCTGTCTGTCTATCTATCTATCTATCTATCTATCCGTTTGTCCGTCCGTCCGTATATATATTCTTTTGCTTTCGGCTTTAATCCCCTTTTCCAGGGTCGCCACAGCGAATCATCTGATTCGCATGTTTGATTTGGCATAGGTTTTTTATGTCGGCTGCTCTTCCTGACACAACTCTTTTCGTAAGGGGCAGAAACATGCGCTCTCTCTCTCTCTCTCTCTCTCTCTCTCTCTCTCTATATATATATATATATATATATATATATATATATATATATATATATATACATAGTAGGCTGTCGATATTCGCAGGGGTTCGGTTCCGGTCCCCTCCCACGAATGAAGATAACCCACGAGTTCTGTACCCGGAAGTAAAACCCGTATCACGTCACATACGCGAACCAGGAGCCGGAAGTAAAATACTATGTATCCATTACATGCGCTAAAATATGCTTCTTAAACACATTCTATAGACAGTCTTACACATTAATTCAGTATTAATGTAGTAAAATGTAGTAATAATTAAGAAAAACTTACTTTGATATTCATTGACAATAAAATATAAACATTATACAGCATACATATAAAAACACATTTAAATGCATTCTTGTTGAAACATACAAGTAGTTTTAAAAAATGGCCACTAGAGGAAGGTCTTGCATTAGGTATGAACTGTATTAAGTCCGAGCAGCTCAGCCACGCCCCTCAGCCGGAGCGAGTAGAAAGCAGAGTTTTTGAGTGAGAAAATTAGATACAAACCAAAGAAGCGGTGATGTGATGTGAGTTAATCCTCTGGTGCAGAGGTGAGCGTGCTTTTGTTTATTGGGAGTAAATGAGAATAGTGAATTCAGCTGTGAGCCACCGAGCAGTCTGCCGAAGTGGAGAGTAAACAGTTAGTGAGAGGCACAGTGCCAAAATCAGTCCCCCAAAACATAGACCATACCAAAAATGACATAAAAAAAACAAGGGATATAAAAAATTGGATAAACAAAACAAAATGAGAAACATGCTACACCACAGTAAATAAAAATCACACACACAAACATTCTAAACATTACCTTAGGTCATGTACTGAAATAATAATTGAAAAAGACTTTAATCGTGGGAGCCTGCCCAGGCTTAGCCCGAAAAGGAGACATGGGTCCGCCCTCCCATGGACCCACCACCCATGGGAGGAGTTTTAGGGGTCGGGTGCAGTGTGAGTTGGGTGGCAGCCAACGACATGGGTTCTGTCAGACCAATCCTCAGCTACTTACTCTGACCCTCGGGACATGGAATGTCACCTCTCTGGCGGGGAAGGAGCCCGATCTGGTGCACGAGGTGGAGAGAGACTGACTAGATATAGTCGGGCTCACCTCAACGCATAGGTTGGGCTCTGGAACCATCCATTTCCAGAGAGGATGGACCCTATTCTATTCTGGAGTTGCTCATGGGGAGAGGCGGCGAGCCAGTGTGGGTATTCTTGTTGCCCCCCCCATCTCAGTGCCCGAATGTTGGGGTTCTCCCCAGTTGACGAAAGGGTGGGGGAACGGGTCCTGACTGTTATTTGTGCTTATGCACCAAATGACAGTTCAGAGTACCCACCCTTTTTGGAGTCTTTGGGGGGGGGGGTGTTGGAGAACGCTCCCTCGGGAGACTCGTTCGTTGTCTTGGGAGACTTCAACGCCCATGTGGGCAACAATAGTGTGACCTTGAAGGGTGTGATCAGTAGGTATGGCCTCTCCAGTCTGAACCCGAATGGTGTTTCATTGTGAGACTTCTGTGCTTGTCACAGTTTGTCTATCACGAACACCATGTTCGAACATAAGTGTGCCCATAAGTGCACTTGGCACCAGGACACCCTAGGTCGCAATTCGATGATTGACTTTGTAGTCGTGTCATCGGACTTCCGACCATATGTTCTGAACACTCGGGTGAAGAGAGGAGCTGAGCTGTCTACCGATCACTACCTGGTGGTGAGTTGGTTTCGGTGGTTCCAGACCTGGCAGGCCCAAGCGTGTAATCTGGGTCTGCTGGGAACGTTTGGTGGAGTCCCTTGTCCGAGAGGCCTTTAATCTCACCTCCGGCAGAGCTACAACTATGTCCCGGAGGAGGCGGGGGACATGGAATCCGAATGGGCCATGTTTCGTGCCTCCATTGCTGAGGCAGCAGCCCATAGCTGTGGCCGTAAGGTCATTGGTGCTTGTCGTGGCGGTAATCCCCAAACCCGGTGGTGAACACCTGTGGTGAAGGGGGCCGTCCAGCTGAAGAAGGAGGCCTATCGGGTTTTATTAGCCTGTGGGACTCCCAAGGCAGCAAACAGGTACTGGCAGGCCAAACGTGATGCAGCCGAGGCTGCAAAATCTCGGGCGTGGGAGGAGTTCCATGAGGGCCTGGAAAGTGATTATCGGTTGGCCTCAAAAAGGTTCTGGATCGCCACCCGACGCCTTAGGAGGGGGAAGCAGTTCTCCACAAACACTGTTCACAGTGGACGTGAGGAGCTGCTTACCTCAACTGGGGATGTCATCGAGAGGTGGAGGGAATACTTTGAGGACCTCCTCAATCCCACCAACATGCCCTCCGTGGAAGAGGAAGACCCTGGGGGGTTTGGTGGGGGACCGTCCTTCACTGGAGTGGAGGTCACTGAGGTTGCCAAAAAGCTCCTCGGTGGTCGAGCTCCCGGGTTGGACGAGATCCGCCTGGAATATCTCAGGGTTCTGGATGCTGTAGGACTGTCTTGGTTGACACGTCTCTGTAACATCGCGTAGACATCGGGGGCTGTACCTCTGGATTGGAAAACTGGGGTGGTGGTCCCAATTTTTAAGAAGGGGGACTGGAGGGTGTGTTCCAATTATTGTGGAATTACACTCCTCAGCCTACCTGGGAAAGTCTATGCAGGAGTACTAGAGAAGAGGATCCGACCAATAGTCGAACCTTGGATTCAGGAGGAACAATGTGGTTTTCATCCTGGCTGTAGCACTCTTGACCAACTCTATATGCTCCACAGGATTCTGGAGGGGCATGGGAGTTTGCCCAATCTGTCCACATGTGCTTTGTGGATTTGGAGAAGGCTTTCGACCGTGTCCCTCAAACGATCTTGTGGGGCGTGCTCTGAGAGTACGGCGTTCTGGATCCGTTGCTACGAGCTATTCGGTCACTGTATCATCGGAGCCAGAGTTTTGTCCGTATTGGCAACAGCAGGTCGAAATCGTTTCCGGTGGGAGTTGGAGTCCGCCAAGTCTGTCCTTTGTCACCGATTCTGTTCATAATTTTTATGGACAGAATTTCTAGGTGCAGTCGAGGCATTGAGGGGTTTTGGTGGTCATCGGATCTTGTCTCTGCTTTTTGCGGATGATGCTGTCCTTTTAGCTTCATCAAGTCAGGACCTCCAGCTCTCATTGGAGCGATTCACAGTCGAGTGTGAAGCAGCTGGGATGAGGATCAGTACCTCCAAGTCTGAGGCCATGGTTTTCAGTCGAACAAGGCTGGAACGCACCCACTGGGTCGGGAATGAGGTCCTCCACTTGGGAAGGGAAGGATGGAGCGAGAGATCCACAGATGGATCGCTGCAGCCTCTGCAGTTAAGCGGTGCCTGTACTGGTCCGTCGTGGTGAAGAAGGAGCTGAGCCACAAGGCGACGCTCTCAATTTACCAGTCGATCTACGTTCCAACCCTCACCTATGGTCACGAGCTTTGAGTAGTGACCGAAAGAACAAGATCACGGATACAAGCGGCTGAAATGAGCTTAATTTGCTGGGTGGCGGAATTCTCCCTGAGAGATAAGGTGAGAAGCTCTATCATCCATGGAGAGCTCGGAGTAGATCCGCTGCTCCTCCACATTGAGAGGGGCCAGTTGAGGCGGCTCAGGCATCTGGTCAGAATACCTCCCAGACGCCTCCCTGGTGTGGTGTTTCGGGCATGTCCGATCGGTCGACCTAGAACACGCTGGAGGGACTATGTCTCTCGGCTTCTCTGGGACCGCCTTGGTGTCCCCCCGGGAGAGTTGGAGGAGGTGGCTGGGGAGAGGGACGTCTGGACCTCTTTGCTTAGGTTGCTGCCCCCGTGACCTGAACCCGGACTTAGTGGAAGACGATGATGATGATAATGATGATGATGATAGTGGAATGCTTTACAACAGTTCAGATGATTATTCCTCCTCAGCCACAACAGAGGAAACTATCATTTCTTCTGGAGAAAGTCTTATTTCTTTAGAAGAAACATCCAATGTCATTACCTTTTAGTGGGGCTTAGCAGGCGTTTGATTGACATCATAGAACTTAACGAGTAATTAAAACACACTAAAGAAAGGCTCATTGACAACTTGTTCGAGAATTAGGAAAAAGGGGCGTTACATCATCTCAACCAATCAGCAGGAAGGAGGACAGCCATTGGCTGAATTTGAATCACATGACAGTTGCTCGCAGTCCGCGAATACTTAAACCGTGAGTGCAAAACCGCGAATACTCAAGGGCCTACTGTATATATATATATATATATATATATATATATATATATATATATATATATATATATATATATATATATATATATATATATATATATATATATATATATATATATATATATATATAACCACAGACAGTGAAAAACATGGCTTGCCTTTGATTACCCAATTAGTTGCACTGGGGGACAGAGGTGAGAACTCGGTGGTAGTGGGGCTGGTTGACCACTGTCCCATTTGCAGTGTATTACTTCAAATTATTTCAGGACTTAATGCTTGTAGCAATGAAATCACTGCCACTGAAAAGTGTTCAAATTTTGTTGCTATAAAATTGAAGAAGTAATAATAATGTAAAAGAAAATAACTTGACAGGCATAAAATGACCAAATTTCTCTCTGCCTGGGTGATTAATCATTCACACACTTTTAGGTCTATGAAAAAAGTTCAAAACACCGATTTAAACTCATGTATTAATCTTTATCCCAGAACTTATTAATAAATAGTTTATAATGGAATAATAACATCATAATATTAATACACTGAATATACTTTAACATGAAGAAAATCACTCTCCTGTCATCTTGTGGTTGAAAACAGAATCAAGCTAAATGCATGAGTCATGGTAAAAAAAAAAAAAAAAAAAAAAAAAAATATATATATATATATATATATATATATATACATAATACAAAGGTTAAGACATGAGTGAACATTAAAGAGATGAAAGCAGAAGAAGAGCAGGAGGTATTCAGGAAAACGTCGTGAGATTTTTAAAAATACATATATATATATATATATATATATATATATATATATATATATATATATATATATATATATAAACACACACACACACACACACACACACACACACACACACTTACCCATCTCACTGACCATTTAATCCTGTTTGTGTCACAGGAAGACAGGAGACTATGTTAGCCAACAGTGGGAAAAGGCAGGATACCTTGGATCAATTTAGAACATTCAAATTGCCAAATGTGCATATCTTTGGACTGTGGGAAAAAATGGAGGACTGAGATGAAACCCATACAATTAGTCAAAACTTTGAAGATCTGTGGAGTGAGCTGAAAAGGAGAGTGCTGAGGAGAGGACCAGGTTGCTGGATGATTTAGAGAGATTTTGCAGAGAGGAATAGTCCAAGATCATTCTTTACGTATTCCTTTATGTATGCCATCCTGTGAAAGATTACAATAGATGAGGTGTTTTTTTTTTTTTATTGGTAAAAGGTGGTTATACAAAGTATTAACATTAGGGGTGCTAATAATTATGGCTCACATGATTTATGTAAAATACTTCTTAATGTAAAATTCTTTTCAAAACTGAAAAAAAAGGCACTTGAATTAAACTCTTTTACTCTCTTTGCAAACAAGCAAAACTTTATTTATTTGAAGCTAAACAACACACCTTAACCAGGAGTGCCAATAACTTTTGAGGGCAGTACACACACACACACACACACACACACACACACACACACACACACACACACACACACACACACACACACACACACACATTCCAACCCTCACCTATGGTCACGAGCTTTGGGTAGTGACCGAAAAAACAAGATCGCAGATACAAGCGGCTGAAATAAGCTTCCTTCGTTGGGTGACAGGGATCTCCCTTAAAGTTAAGGTGAGCGGCTCTACCATCCGGGGAGAGCTCGGAGTAGATCCGCTGCTCCTCCGCATTGAGAGAGGCCAGTTGAGGTGGCTCAGGTACCTCGTCAGAATGCCTTCTGAACGGCTCCCTGGTGTGGTATTTCGGGCATGTCCAAACAAGAAGAGACCCCAGGGTAGACTAGAACACGCTGGAGGGACTAGGTCTCTTGGATTGTCTGGGAAAGCCTCCGTGTCCTCCTGGAGGAGCTAGAGGAACTGGTAGGGAAGGGGTATGTCTGTGTCACTTTGCTGAGGTTGTTGCCCCCGCAACCCAATTCTGGATCAAGCGGAAGATGATGATGACAATGATGATGATGATGAAGATATATATATATATATATATATATATATATATATATATATATATATATATATATATATATATATATATATATATATATGGTAGGCCTCCGTCAGTCCCGAAGGACTATGGCTGCGCTCTGGCTGGTACCCCAGCTGGTGATACGCCCCAGTGTGCAGAGCCTGGGTAGGGAGTAATGAGGGACAGGCTGTTACCCAAGCAGCAAGTCCCCCCCCTGTCTCGGCGCCAATCCAGGAAGGATCCAATGGAAGGGCAAATGCTGATACGACTGGGTTCCAGTGCCGCTGCAGGAGAGAATCTACGGTCAATTTAGAACGGACAATTAACCTACAGTGCACGTCTTTGGATTGCGGGAGGAAACCGGAGCACCCGGAGGAAACCTGCACAAGCATGGGGAGAACATGCAAACTCCACACAGAAACGCCCAGGCCGGGAATCGAACCCAGGCCTTCTTGCTGTGAGGTGGACGTTTTATATATATATATATATATATATATATATATATATATATATATATATATGATGCAGCCGTGAGGATGGGAACAAACAAGTTTCCATCCTCACGCCAGTCCCAAGCCTGGATAAATGCAGAGGGTTGTGACAAGAAGGGCATCTGGCGTAAAACTTTTGCCAAAATACAGAATGCGAATCATCAAGACAAATTTCATACCGGATTGGTCGAGGCCCGGGTTAACAACGACCGCCATCAGTGCTGTCAACCAACAGGGTGGTGGTAGAAATTAGACTACTGTTGGTTGAAGAAAGAGAGGTCGAAGAAGGAGAGGTCAAAAAAGGACAGGCGGAAGGTGTGTCCATAGACAGAAAAAGAAGAGGAAAGGCAGGAGTCTAGAACTTAGAGTAGGGACTTTGAATGTTGGAACTATACAAGGAAAAGCTAGCGAGATGGCTGACATGATGCAGAGGAGGAAGGTGGACATACTGTGCATTCAGAAGACCAGGTGGAAAGGTAGCAAAGCTAAAAGCTTAGGAGCAGGGTTTAAGCTGTTTCATCATGGTGTGGATGGGAAGAAAAATGGAGTAGGAGTCATCTTGAAGGAGGGGTTCATCAGAAATGTTCTAGAAGTGAAAAGAGTGTCAGACAGAGTGATGAGTCTCAAGTTAGAAATTGAAGGTGTGATATTCAATGTTGTTAGTGCTTATGCCCCACAGGCAGAATGTGAGCTAGAAGCGAAGGAGAGATTCTGGAGTGAGTTAGATGAAGTAATGCAGAGTACCCCCAGAGGTGAAAGAGTGGTCAGTGGGGCAGACTTCAATGGATATGTTCGTGCAGGAAACAGATGGGACGAGGAAGTGGTGGGTTTCCAGAACAGATGTTGATAGATTTTGCAAAAAGGATGGAAATGGCTGTGGTAAATACTTTCTTCCAGAAGAGACAGGAGCATAGGGTGACTTATAAAAGCGGAGGTAGGAGCACACAGGTAGACTACATCTGTGTAGGCAATGTAATTTGAAGGAAGTCAGTGACTGCAAAGTAGTAGTGGGTGAGAGTGTTGCCAAACAGCATAGGATGGTGGTGTGCAGGATGATGCTGATGATGAGAAAGGTGAACAAGGCAAAGGCAGAGCAGAAGACAAACTGGTGGAAGCTGAAAAAAGAAGAGTGTCTTGTTGTCTTCAAGGAGGAGTTGAAACAGGCTTTCGGTGGTCAGGAAGTGCTTCCAGATGACTGGACAAATACAGCTAATGTGATCAGGGAGACAGGTAGGAGAGTACTTGGTATGTCCTGTGGAAGGACAGTAGATAAGCAGACTTGGTGGTGGAATGAGGAAGTGCAGGAGTATGTACAAAGGAAGAGGTTAGCTCAGAAGAAGTGAGACAGAGAGGACCAAAGAGAGTAAACAGAAGTACAGGGACACACAGCGTAAGGCGAAGGTCGCGGTGTCAAAGACTAAACAGAGGGCGTATGATGACTTGAAGGATAGGCTGGAAAGGAAGGAGAGAGAAAATGATTTATACAAGTTGGCACAGCAGAGAAATATAGATGGGAAGGACATGCAGCAAGTTAGATTGATAAAGGACAGAGAGGGAAATGATGGAAAGAATACTTTGAAGAGCTGATGAATGAGGAAAATGAGAGAGAAAAAAGAGTAGAATAAGTGACTGTTGAGACTCAGGAAGTAGCATAGATTAGTATGGGTGAAGTGAGGAGGGCATTGAAGAGGATGAAGAATGGAAAGGCAGTTGGTCCTGATGACATACCGGTGGAGGTACAGAAGTGCCTGGAGAGGTAGCAGTAGATTTTCTGACAAGAACACTCAACAAGGTTATAGAGAGTGAAAGGATGCCATAGGAATGGAGGAGAAGTGTGCTTGTGCCCATTTTTAAGAACAAGGGAGATGTGCAGAGTTGTGGCAGTTACAGAGGGATAAAGTTGATGAGCCATATGATGAAGATATGGGAAAGAATAGTGGAAGCTCGACGAAGGGCAGAGGTCAGCATTTGTGAACAACAGTTTGGTTTCATGCCAAGAAAGAGTACCACAGATGCAGTGCTTTGAGGATGTTAATAGAGAAGTACAGAGAAGGCCAGAGGGAGCTGCATTGTGCCTTTATGAACCTAGAGAAAGCATATGACAGGGTGCCGAGGGAGGAACTGTGGTATTGCATGAGGAAGTATGTTAGACTGGTGCAGGATATGTATAAGAGATGTAAGACAGCAGTGAGGTGTGCTGTTGGTGTGAAAGAAGAGTTCAAGGTGGAGGTGGGACTCCATCAAGGGTCAGCTCTGAGCCCCCTCTTGTTTGCTATGGTGATGGACAGCTGACAGACGAGGTTAGACAAGAATCTCTATGGACTATGATGTTTGCAGATGACATTGTGATCTGTAGTGAGTGCAGAGAACAAGTGGAGGAAAATCTAGGGAGGTGGGGGTATGCCCTGGAAAGGAGAGGAATGAAGGTTAGCCGCAGTAAAACAGAATATATGTGTGTGAATGACAAGGACCCAAGAGGAACGGTGAGGTTACAGGGAGCAGAGATAAAGAAGGTGGAGGACTTTAAGTACTTAGGCTCAACAATCCAGAGCAATGAAGAGTGTGGAAAAGAGGTGAAGAAGCGTGTGCAGGCTGGTTGGAATGGTTGGAGAAAAGTGTCTAGTGTGATGTGTGATAGGAGAGTATCGGCAAGAATGAAAGGAAAAGTGTACAAGACGTTGTTGAGGCCAGCAATGTTGTAGGCAGAAGGCCTCGAGGAAGACCAAAGAGAAGATTTATGAATGTGGTGAAGGAGGACATGAAGGTAGTGGGAGTAAGAGAAGAAGATGCAGAGGATAGGGTGAGATGAAGGCAGACGATTCGCTGTGGCGACCCTGAAGGGAAAAGCCGAAAGGAAAAGAAGAATATTTATAACTTTTATATGTTTTATATTTATAACTTTTATATGTTTTATATTTATAACTATGTGTCAAAAAGGAAGTGGTCTGTTTCTCTGTACAAATGATGGAAACTGCAATTTATTGTTTATACTTTAACTAGAGCTGTACTCAGGGACTACATGTCTTTACTTCAACTCTTCAGAAATATGAACATTTTAACGGCAACTACATTATACATCCATATATATTTCCAGAATATGGTGACAGTCATGCCTTAAATAATCAATCCATATTTACAAATAGGATAATGGAGTGGTTAGCACGTGCATGTGTGAGTTTTCTCCAGGTGCTCTGATTTTCTCCCACAGTTTACAAACATGCACATTAGGTTAACTGGCTCTTCCAAATTGCCCCTAATTGTGAGTGTGAGTGTATGTAGATGGTTGTGTATGTATTGGCTCTGTGGTGACTTGGAGAGCTCTCCAGGTTGTACCCTGCCTTCACAGAGTTGACTGAGATAAGCAACAACCTCTTCATGACCCTAATCAGGTTGACACAACTTAGAGAATCAATGAATTTTCAGGTAACTCTGATTTTGATTATATTGGTGGTGTTTAAACAATTGAAGTTTAGTATCATCTACTGGATTTTAAACTGACTTGCACTCAGCTTGATGTCATGGTAAGTAGAACATTTATCTCATGGTAAGAAAGCCCTGGGTTCAAGTCTTGGTCTTCGGGTTTTTTAGAGGAGTTTGCGTGTCCTTCCTCTGTATGCATGGCTTTTCTCTTGGTACTCTGGTTTTCTCCCACAGTCCAAGGGCATACACATTGTGCTAACTGGCTGTTATATTTTCACCCAAGGTGGGAGTTTGAGTGGGAAAGGTTGTGTGTGTTGCCCTGTGATGGTCTGGTAAGCTGTTCAGGGTGTATGCCAGTTTTGCAAAGTGTCGGCTGACATAGGCACTAGCCTCCCGCGACCCAATTTCGATTATATGGTTCGCCAAATGAGTGAGTAACTGTGCGAATGAGTTTTCCGCTAAGGCCAAGTGCTCTATTTTGCAATTGGAGCAAAAGGGACGCTAAATTTCTTGATGTGTTTTTGATCTTGTATTTGCTCCAGAATTCAAACAGGTTCTTCCTTGAACCCTGATCGACTCTTCCACCAAGTTTCATATAAATTGGTCAGTAGATTTTGCACAAGTCTGCTGAGATGCAAATATGGAGGTAACTCTTTGTCGACTGGTTGCAGTTGTGGACTTCTCATCTACTCTCACCATCGACCAGTGTACTCAGACTGAAGATGTTCTCAGCTGATGATGGGTCAGACACTTTTCCTAACTCCTCTGATCCTTCTCCTGCTTATTCACCACCTTCACCTGACTGGGTCCCTTCCTCACCTGACTACTCTTTCCTGGACTCCCCAACTGCTTATACACCAGCATCCCTGGTCGACCCCCAGGTGCCAGCTTCGAGTACTGATCTATCAATCCCAGAGATTCATTTGGAACGGCTATCTGATGTGCCAATACTGTTTCACTTTCCTAGGCCAAATGTTTCCTGATTGGCTCCATTGTTTACTAAACGTTCCCTTCATTTTGTCTCAGTGTAGTTCTTTTGTACTGGTACACTGTATTCTCAAGATTAGATTATATATTTTGTGTCAAGGTTAACATGAGCTCACACAATAATTAGACGGCCCTGCAATGGTCTAGCGTGCAGTCCAGGGTGTACCCCGCCCTCGCCCAGAGTTGACCTCCCAGCGGCCCTAATCAGGACTAAGCATTTCAGGAAATGAATGAATGAATGGACAGTTCGAAGAGTTCTCACCTACTCATTAGTTAAGTATTTTAATTTGTAATCTTAATATAAACAATTTCTTACATCATACATTAATTATTAGGGCAGTGGTGTCCTAGTGGGATAGGGCGCTGGATCGCTGATCCTAGGGTTGGTTCGAGTCCCATTCTCCACAAGGTTGTCACTGTCCCCCCATTGCAGCTAA
>CM045744.1:19896475-19901475 GCA_024760905.1 Plotosus lineatus
CAGGAGGATCTTAAACACACACACACACACACACACACGCACAGTGCAGTTTAAAGTGTGTGTGTGTGTGTGTGTGTGTGTGCGTGATGGTTCATAGCTTCCTTGAGTCTGTGCAATTATTGATCAGCAGCTGAAATCAATTGGTCTCAAAATCATGAAAAACCACAGATTTCAGATTCGCCTGCAAACCCGGCTGGAATTACGTATCGATCAGAAATAATAATATCTCAGCTTTGATAAAACACAGATAGAAATATGTACCTGGGCAAGGTGACTGAAGGATATGGAAGAAGTTACACAAAATAGCCACTAGAGTGCAGTAAGTGTCCATGGCAGTAATAGAGCATGTTTTCTCTCTCTCTCTCTCTCTCTCTCTCTCTCTCCTTGTCTTGATTTAACTGATCGACAGGCATGGTTAAGTCAATAAGGGTGGAGCTTGCTTGAGTCAAATAATAATCAAACACGTCCACAGATTCTCTTTTATATACAGTGTGATAAGTTAGTGTATATATAAATATATATATATATATATATATATATATATATATATATATATATATATATATATAATGTTTTTTAAATTAATTCTTTTTTTTTTTCCAGATTCGGTTGCTGTCTGGTACCGTTTCCTGTTCCTGACCTGGGGAGATGATAAATGTTCCCTTAATGGGCTTGGATAGAGTTTACCCAGTGTGTCAGATCGCGCCATAAAACGCATGCGCAGCAGTTCGAAACGAGATGTGTGGTTGCATTGGATGTCACCCAGGGAGCATATGCCTGCTTACTCCCCTTCCTATCTGGTGCATGTCATATCATATGGAAGGCAATACTTGGAGGATGGAAATTCATTCATTCATTCATTTTCTGAACTGCTTAATCATAATTAGGGTTGTGGGGAGGTTGGCTGACTCAGGGTGAAGGAAGCGTACACCCTCTCTCACCATGGACAGTGAGAGTCATGGCCGGCCTTTGATAACCCAGTTAGCTGCACTGGGGGGACAGCAGTGACAACCGTTGACAGTGGGGCTTGAACCACCGACCTTAGAATCAGTAATCCAGCGCGTTCCCACTGGGCCACCACTGGCCCACACCTCTGCAACTGCAGATCTCCAATCACTCTGGGTAAATGTATGAACTGAGAGTTTTTGTATTGGCTTCTTCTTCTTCTTTTTTTTAGTTTTTGGATGACAGAGACTTTTTTTTATGGAGAGTGACAAGTGGTATTAAGTTGCTTTCATCTCCGAAGGTATGGAGTGCATGCACTCTCTCTCCGTCAATGTCTCTCTCAGCTCACAGTTGCATGGCTCTGTGGGAGTGACTTCAGGCTGCTTTTTTCTTAACTTATAGGGCACAGGGGATGGAGGGAACATTACTTATAAAACCAGGCTTCTGGACTAAGGCACTGAAACTATACAGCAGAGGTTTAGCCTGGTCCTGGTTCTGGAGGGCAACTTGCCCTGCACATTGTAGTGCCTTTGCTTTATCATACCCACTTCAAATCAAAAGTGCCGTTAATTCGCTAATTGGTTAAATCAGATGTGTTGGGAACAAGGTAAACCACAACATGGGCGAGGTGGCGGTTCCATCAGGACCAGGGTTGGGAACCTTTGGAAAAGATCTCTGAACTGAGAACAAAGGACAAAGAAAAATACAAACAAACAAACAAACAAACAAAAAACAGGCAGGAATAAAATACTTGGAAATTACAAGTCCAGCGTAAATAAAGATGAGTTTGATGTGATGAGTTTGCATCTTCTCTCTGAGCTTTTGTTGGTTTTCTCAGGGTACTCCAGTTTCCTCCCCAGGGATGAAAATGTTGAGGTTCTCTTTGGGAGTAACGAGGATGGATAGGATCAGGAATGAATATATCAGAAGGACAGCACATGTAAGACGTTTTGGAGACAAAGTCAGAGAGGCTAGATTGAGATGGTTTGGACATGTACAGAGGAGGGATAGTGAGTATATTGGTAGTAGGATGCTGAGGTTGGAACTACCAGGCAGAAGGCCCAGAGGAAGACCAAAGAGAAGATTTATGGATGTGGTGATGGAGGACATGAAGGTAGTTGGTGTAAGAGAAGAAGATACAGAGGATAGGGTGAGATGAGGCAGATAATTTGTTGTGGCGACCCCTGAAGGGAACAGCTGAAAGGAAAAGAAGAAGATGCCAGTTTCCGCCCACAGACCAAAACATGAATAACATACACATTACATCACACCCTTAGGTGTGAGTTTGAATGGTTGCATGTTGACCCTGCGATGAACTGGTGAGCTATTCGTGGTGCATACAGCCTTCACCCAGTACTGGCTGAGATAGGCTCTAGCCTCTCAGTGACCATTTTAATAGGATTAAGCAGTATGAAAAATAAGTAAATGAGTGAGTGACTCAGTCAGCAAGCAAGCAAATGAATGAGTGAGTGAGTGAGTGAACGAGTGAGCGAGTGAGTAAACGAGTGAGCGAGTGAGTGAGTGAGCGAGTGAGCGAGTGAGTGAGCGAGTGAGTAAGTGAGCGAGTGAGTGAGTGATTGAGTGAATGAGCGAGTGATTGAGTGAGTGCATGCATGAGTAGGCAAGTGAGCGAGTGATTGCGTGAATGAGTGAGTGAGTGAGGGAGTGAGTGAGTGACTGAGTGAGTGAGCAAGCGAGTGAGTGCGAGTGCAAGTGAGCAAGCGAGTGAGTGCGAGTGCAAGTGAGCGAGTGAATGAGTGTGCGAGTGAGTGTGCGAGTGAGTAAGTGTGCGAGTGAGTGAGTGTGCGAGTGAGTAAGTGAGCGAGTGAGTGAGTGAATGAGCGAGTGATTGAGTGAGTGAGAGAGTGAGTGAGTAAGTGAGAAAGTGATTGAGTGAGTGAGTGAGTGAGTGAGCAAGTGAGTGAGTGATTGATTGAGTGAGTGAGCGAGTGAGTAAGTGAGTGAGCGAGTGAGTGATTGAGTGAGCGAGTGATTGAGTGAGTGAGCGAGTGAGTGATTGAGTGAGCGAGTGATTGAGTGAGCAAGCGAGTGAGTGAGTGAGTGAGTAAGTGAGTGAGCGAGTGAGTGATTGAGTGAGCGAGTGATTGAGTGAGTGAGTGAGTGAGTGAGGGAGGGAGTGAGTGAGAAAGTGATTGAGTGAGTGAATGAGTGAGAAAGTGAGTGAGTGATTGATTGAGTGAGTGAGCGAGTGAGGGATTGAGTGAGCGAGTGATTGAGTGAGCGAATGAGTGAGCGAGTGATTGAGTGAGCGAGCGAGTGAGTGAGCGAGCGAGTGATTGAGTGAGCGAGTGATTGCGTGAGTGAGTGAGAGAGTGAGTGAGAAAGTGATTGAGTGAGTGAATGAGTGAGAAAGTGAGTGAGTGATTGATTGAGTGGGTGAGCGATTGAGGGATTGAGTGAGCGAGTGATTGAGTGAGCGAATGAGTGAGTGAGTGAGCGAGTGAGTGATTGAGTGAGCGAGTGAGTGAGCGAGTGAGTAAGTGAGTGATTGCGTGAGTGAGTGAGTGATTGAGTGAGTGAGTGAGTGAGTGAGAGAGTGAGTGAGAAAGTGATTGAGTGAGTGAATGAGTGAGAAAGTGAGTGAGTGATTGATTGAGTGAGTGAGCGAGTGAGGGATTGAGTGAGCGAGTGATTGAGTGAGCGAATGAGTGAGTGAGCGAGTGAGTGAGCGAGTGAGTGATTGAGTGAGCGAGTGAGTGAGCGAGTGTGTGAGTGAGTGAGTGAATGAGAAATTAACATTTTAGAACAAAGGTGAGGTGGGTGTGGCTCAACAGTCCTCATGGTGTAATGTCAGGAGAATTATTCAATTTAGCAACATCCGCCGACCCTGAGCTAAAATTCCAGTGATGTTACTGGACGTATGGTGAGAACCCTTGATGACCGGGCCTTGGACTATTATAAGATTCTAGGAATTTACCCTCCGGAGAATCATTTGCAGGGCCTTTTGACATCTTTGAGAGTGTAAGACTTTAGAAATATGGATCATTGGAGTCCCAGTGAAACCCTACGATGGCCCTGTACAGCCAGGCGGTAAGAATAGCACAGATATACTGGAGCCTGTATTCACAGGTCTCAGGAAACATAGATGTTTGGACTGGGAGTATATGGTTCCCAAATAACCGAAGCCTGGAAATAAAACTAGAGTCTTGATGAGGAGAATTTTATAGGCAAGGGGAAATCAAGAACGAGGAACCTTGACACTGAGAAACATAGAACATTAGTATCATAGCATCCTGAACCAACCAGAATACTCTCTGGTGCTACAAGTACATTCATGTGTGATGAGGGAAGACCACGCTAAAACACATCGCATATCACTTTTTCTTCTGCGGAAAAGGAAGAGGGGGAAAAAAATGACAAATCTGTTATTGAATACGCAACACTTGGTGCCGTTTGTCTCACTCACTCCCACCACACTCTTCTTATCTTTCAATAAACCACAGGCAGCGTGATCGTAAATAATTCAGGAGGTGTTATGCTCGGATATTCTGTCCTGCCATACCTCATCTCAACCGCTCCTAAGTTGGATGTTCTGGGAAAACATTTGTTCCTATGTTAATATTTCACTTTGTATTCATTTACAAAATCCAAATATCTGCAGGCGTGTGTGATGGAGATAAGGAAAGTGTTTAAGCACACAAAGAACATTCTAATATTGGCAGGACGACATCTGCATTAATAATTAATGATTAAATTGAACACAAACATCCTCAATTCTGGTTTAACAAAAACAGATTTAATACAAATAATGAAAGGAAACAAAACGAGTCAAGGCTAGTACACCTTATTAGCAAATTTACAACACCAGATAGCTAGCTAGCTAGTTAGCTAGATAGATAGAGAGATAGATAGACAGACAGACAGGTAGATAGATAGATAGATAGATAGATAGATAGATAGATAGACAGACAGGTAGATAGATAGACAGACAGGTAGATAGATAGATAGATAGATAGACAGACAGGTAGATAGATAGATAGATAGATAGATAGATAGATAGATAGATAGATAGATAGATAGATAGATAGATAGAT
>CM045744.1:19903975-19958975 GCA_024760905.1 Plotosus lineatus
AAACAGACATTCACACTCATATTTACTTGCTTGGACAAGTTAGCATAGCATGTAACATTGAAGGAAACCAGAACAGTTGGATTAAACCCACCCACCTATAACGCTTATGATTTTCTTTGAACTTTGCATGAAAATTCACTCTGCCCCAAGAATGAACTGATTAGATTTTGGAGGTTGTAGGTCAAAAGTCAAGACCGCTGCGGTGCCATGTGTGACATTCTTATCAACACAATATTTTGAGAATTCCTTCAGGTATTTTCTTAGATGAAGTTAGACTTTGGAGGTCAAAGGTTGAGGTCATTGCAGTATTATCAGGCTGTAAACTAATAGTTTTTTCCTACTGTAAATAATGTAATGTCATTTACTGTGAATTACTTATTGTGGTGACTTTAAGTTGATCACATTTTTTGTAACATGCTTGTATTCATTTATTACATTGTCTACTTTCAAAAAATGGCTCATTAAAGGTGACATTCATTTCCTTTGTTACTGCCAAAATTCAAACTACTCTTAATCATTCATGATCAGAAGAACTGTAAGACTAATGTCGCATTTCGATTGTATGTGAAGAAGTGTTGCCTCAGTTTTGCACAGATTGTAACCGTGTCAAATAACACGATGTTCCACTTAGATGTACTCTAAGCCCTCTCGACATGTCGAACTGACCTTCTTTAAAATGTATCTGTCATTATAACTTTACCTCCCCTTAAAGTGCCCATTTTTATCAGTGGCAGACAGAAAGCTGAGTAAGAAAAGATCAAGGCTGCTCACATTTGTACCTCCGAGCAAAATAATCCAAAAATAAAAGTTGCACACTTTTGAACCAGGCACAAAAACAAAGCACTTGATATCTAGTGGTACCGACATCTTTCTGAAATCTCCTGTTTAAAATATTTTAGAGGTTGCGTCCACTGCGTGTGTTGTAGAAGAAAAAATTCAGGCAGGAATAAAGGAGGTTTAATTTGTCATAAATTTGTACTTTGATTACTATAGCATGATATATTCAACATTCTGAGTATAACACAGTAAAACCACACATCTTGGATAAATATTAATGTTCCAGATGGTTCTGTCTCATTTTCTCTGTCATTTCATTTTTATATTGTGAATATAAATTGTGTAGTGTTCTAGGAAGACCTGTCAGATGAATCCTAATGATTGAGATACATGCAAAAGAAAAACACATTATAGTTTATATACTGTATAATGGAAGGTATCATAAATATCTTTAGACCACGACATATATTCATTTGTGGTTGTGTTGCAGTGCATTACAAAAACCATTAATGTTCGTTATTGCATCAGAATGCTCCCCACATTCTCAGTAAGTCTTTGTAAAGAGAATAGGCCAGAGCGAGTGTGCGCACGCGTGCACACACACACACACACACACACACACACACACACACAGAATGGCTAGACAGTACTCTCCGAAATTAGGTCCTGTCGTGAATGAAAATTGGTCCAAAAACAAAGAAGAAGAAGAAAAAAGTCCACCTGGCTCAAGCTTCATAATTCTTTTTATTTTTACCCTTAGCATGGCACATTGTAATTGTACCTGCAGAAAATTAAAATTGCATACAAGTTCATGACAGAGCAGTATTCAGTGTTGTTTATTGGGCTTATTCCAATACCCTTAGTGTACAACTAATAAAAACAGTCAGAGCTAAAGAAAAGCTAAATAGAAATAGCTATCCACTACAGGTATACCTCGGCTTACGTCATAAATTGGTTTCAGGAGAGACGACGTAAGTCAAAAACAACTTAACTCAAATTAGCTGCCCCCGTGATTCGTGGGGGGTTACGTTCCCTCTCCCCACCCGCAGATCCAGGAAATCCGTGAATTATTGATGTGGTTTTAAAATCCTATGTATGATATTACATACCGTAAAATATGGTTGTTAAACCCACTCTATAGCCAGTCTTACTCATTAATATAGTAATAATGCAGTAAAATGTAGTAATGATTAAGTAAAAACTTTTTAATTTTGTACTGTGACAATATTTATGAATAAATAAAGTGCTTAGGCTCCTTTCCAGAAGCTAGAGAAGATGCAGGGTGCTTGAGTGACATCATAGGGCTTAAATAATCATTAAAAACACACACAAAAAAGTGAATTTACAATTCAAGCAATCACGCTGATGACATGTGCGTGAAGGAGAAAAAAAACGAGGTGTACACATCATCTTCAACCAATCAGCAGGAGGGGGAAACAAAAGCTCTCAGCCATTGGCGAAAATTGAATCATGTGCCAGTAATATCGTGATGATGCATTTTTATTATTTGCCTGGGCTGCTGCTAATTCAGTGCTTCTCAAATAGAGGGGTGCGATTATATGATTATAGTGACTTAAACTTGATTTTTATTTGTTCTTTTATTTTTTCTTATATTTTTTGAAAACCGCTGTATAATTGAAAACGACTTTACTTGAAATGACTTAAGTCGAGGTATACCTGTACATTGTAGTTAATCAGCTTGTTCGTTAATTACTACTGTAAATGCAATGTAGTGTTAGCACATGTGATTTGGTACTTATTCTAACACGTTATACCCTTTTTTAGAAACAACCCATTCACACATACATGTATTAAAAACGTTGTACACTATTTATAGCCAGTAATATATGAGTTTTCGTTCTGCTTCACCAGTTTTGATTTATTCGTTTGTCCGACTCTTAGCAATTTGTTGTCCACAGTTTTTGTTGGAATATACTGAATTCTTATGATAGATAGGTGATCACCCAAAGATGTTTCCATTAAAACGCGTAGGAATGACACACTGATGACATCACAAACATGTGCAAAATAAAACTTTATCAAAATGTCTCCTACAATGAGTGTAAAAAAAAAAAATCCAGCATACCTCTCTTAACATAGAAATAGTTCGAGTTTGACTGAAACAAGTTCTGTTTTCAGGATGGATAAGTTTTGATTTTACAACACCATAGTATGACAATGAGAGCGCCACTACCAACTACTGTAGTGGACGCACAATTACACTTAATTCTAGTACAGTATGGAAAAAAAGCATGTTCCTCAGGGTCATACATGCCCCCCTGGCACCATGACCCCCCTAGGGGGACATGCCCCACTATTTGAGAAGCACTGGCCTTGTGGGAGCTCACCACAAGCCTTTCCTCGCTAGTATTCGTAGTGTGCACATGCACAAAATTCTTCTCCTCCTCCTCCACCTCCTCCTCCTCTGTTACGTACCATCTCCTGAATGAAATTAATGTTGATGTACATGTATTATTATTATTATTATTATTATTATTATTATTATTATGAAATATTTATTATTGTTTTTACATGTTTATCTTTAATATATTAGGTCAAATATACGTGTTTGTGTCAGGTTATATGAGTTTGGGAGGGAGTTGGAATGAAATAATTCATTTTCTATTATTTCTTATGGAAATAATTGTTTTATCTAACGAACTTTTCATTTTACGAGCTAGCCCCAGAACAGACTAAATTTCATATATATATATATATATATATATATATATATATATATATATATATATATATATATATATATATATACACATATATATACATCTTCTTTTCCTTTCGGCTGTTCCCTTCAGGGGTTGCCACAGCAAATCATCTGCCTCCATCTCACCCTATCCTTTGCATCTTCTTCTCTGACACCAACGACCTTCATGTCCTCCTTCACCACATCAATAAATATTATTTTTGGTCTTCCTCTAGGCCTTCTGCCTGGTAGTTCTAACGTCAGCATCCTACTACCAATATACTCACTATCCCTCCACTGTACATGTCCAAACCATCTCAATCTAGCCTCTCTAACTTTGTCTCCAAAACCTCTTACATATGCTGTCCCTCTGATGTGCTCATTCCTGATCCTATCCATTCTCGTTCCTCCCAAAGAGAACCTCAACATTTTCATCTCCGCTACCTCCAGCTCTGGCTCCTGTCTTGTCCTCAGCGCCACTGTTTCTAAACCATACAACATCGTTGGCCTCAACACCGTCTTGTAGTACAATTTCCACCAGCACCCTGTTGGTTAACAGCACTGATGGCGGTCGTTGTTAATCCGGGCCTCGACCGATCTAGTATGTATTTCTTAGTTTTGACTCGCATATTATTTGTGGCATTGGTTTTATGCCGGATGCCCTTCCTGACGCAACCCTCTATATTTATTAGGGCTTGAGACCGGCGTGAGGGTGGACACTGGTTTGTGCCCCCCCTCCCCTCACGGCTGCATTAAATTACATATTACCAAATCCTGATTAACAATTTAGTTAGGTACAGATCTCTAACAATCTGTTTAATCTCAAAATACTGGCCATGTTGAAGGCACGGTGGCGCAGTGTTAAGCACGTTCGCCTCAGAGAAAGTTCGATTGCCGGGCTTGGGGTGTTTATGCATGGAGTTTGTCTCTTCTCCAAGTGCTTGTGTGGGGTTAGTCTGGGTACTTTGGTTTTCTCCCACAATCCACAAACATGCACAGTAGATTGGTATATGCTTGTGTGTGTGTGTTAGCCCTGCAATGACCTGGCAGACTGTCCAGTGTATCCTGCCTTCCCAGTGACCCTAATTATAATGAGGCAGCTTAGATAATACATGATTGATGAATAAATGAATATTGACCATGTAAACATTCAGCACCGAGAACCTTCTATTCAACTTTGAGCTGCCTCTGTGCAGTGATGACTTTTGCGTGCTAGTAGCAAGTATACCACATGCTGCCTCCAGAAGTAAATAGCATCAAGGTCTGCTTGTCTGCTGGTGCAAGTGAAATATTTATGTTAACTTATGTTCAATAATAATAATAAACACCTCTTCAGGTTACTGTAAAAATAATAATAAAGCAGCAAATGCCCCAGTGCAGCTGACTGGGTGATCACAGGCCGGCTATGTCTCTCACTGTCTAAGAGCAATTAAAACCAATTTTTATCAAACAATTAAAGTCAGGTTTGTGCCCAATCACTGATGAGTGGCTTAAAGCTGCCCTGCCCACTATAAAACACACACCTGGTAAGAATTGTCTTGATGAGAAGCATTGTCTGATGTGCACCATGGCTCGCTCAAAAGAACTGTTTGAAGACCTGCGATCAAGAATTGTTGATTTGTAAAAGCTGGGAAAGGATACAAAACCATCTCTAAAATTCTGGATGTTCATCAATCGACAGTCAGAGAAGTTGTCTACAAATGGAGAGAGTTTGGCACTGCTGCTTCTCTCCCAAGGAGTGGCTGTCCACCAAAGATGATGCCAAGAGTTCAGCGCAGAATACTCAGAGAGGTTTAAACAAAACCCTAGAGTGTCTGCTAAAGACTTACAGAAATCACTGGCACAGTCCAATATCTCTGTGCACACATCAACTATATGTAAAACAATGGCCAAGAATGGTGTTCATGGGAGGACTCCAAGGAGGGAGCCACTGCTGTCTAAAAAACATTGTTGCTCGTTTAAGTAACTCCACAGAAGTTTTGGCTGAATATTTTGTGGACTGATGAAACCAAAGTTGAATTGTTTGGGAGGAACACATAACGTGATGTGTGGAGGAAAAATGGAACAGCTCACCAACATCAACACCTCATCTTCACCGTGAAGCATGGTGGAGGGTGCATCGTGGTTTGGGGCTGTTTTGCTGCCTCGGGGCCTGAACAACTTGCAATCATTAATGGAAAAATGAATTCAAAAGTTTATCAGGATGTTTTGCAGGAAAATCTGAGGCCGTTTGTCAGACAGTTGAAGCTAAAAAGAGGATGGATGCGCAAACAAGACAATGATCCAAAACACAGAAGTAAATCAGCTTCAGAATGGTTTCAGAAGAACAAAATACCCGTTCTGGAGTGGCCAAGTCAAAGTCCAGACTTGAACCCCATTGAGATGCTGTGGCATGACCTCAAGACAGCGATTCATGCCAGACATCCCAGGAATCTGACTGAACTACAGCAGTTTTGTAAAGAAGAATGGGCCAAGATTAGTCCTGATCGATGTGCCAGGCTGATCTGCAGCTACAGGAAGTGTCTGGTTGAAGTTATTGCTGCCAGGGGGGGGGGGGGGCACAAAATATTAAATGTGATGGTTCAGTTACTTATTCCTCCCCCTTCTGAAATATGAAAACCTATAAATGTTTGGGTGGTTTTAGTTAAAGCAGACACTGTTTCTTCATCTGTGTGATTTTGACAAAGATCAGATCACATTTGATGGTGATTTTATGCAGAAATGTAAGAAATTCCAAAAGGTTCAGATACTTTTTCATACCACTGTATATATATATATATATATATATATATATATATATATATATATATATATATATATATATATATGAACATACGAAACGTATGAAATTAATTTGTTCCAGAGCATGTTTCGTAACGCGGGATTTCGTAAGTAGGGGTAGCATCTTGCATGTTAAACGCCGAATTCGTTCCAAGGCTCCAGTCTTTGGACTGGATAAACCCCATAAACCCTGAGAAAATGATAAAAGTACACCAATTTTGTATGAAATATGTGTTAAAAGTAAAAGAAAATTAGACAAGATGTGGAATTCAAAGCGCATTCCCTGCTTGACAAACTCAACTTTAACTTGATTCCTTGAGGGAACGGAATTCCAGATAAGCTCAAATGCACCCACATTTATGAAACATTTAGTGGAATTAAACAACTTAAAATATAAACTAAAAACTAAAGAGTTGAGCTTCCTTCTGTTTCTATTTGGGAGGCCAGCAGGGCGGGATATTGAGAGACAGCCAATGAGAGAGCAACTCGTGCGTCGTGTGAAATTTTGATTTTGAGTGCGTTTGAATTTTGAATTTCTTTTCGTAAGACGGGGTTGTCTTCATATCCAGGGGACGGAAACTTAGGAAAATGATCTTCGTAACCCAGGGATTTCGTACACAGGGGGTCTTCATACACACACACACACACACACACACACACACACACACACACACACACACACACACATATATATATATATATATATATATATATATATATATATATATATATATATGTGTGTATATATATATATATATATATATATATATATATATATATATATATCTCCTGTATAGGATATGAAGTGTCCTGTGCTCGCTTTTTCCTGATTCACTGCTTCTGAGCAGAGGTTGGAGACATGTAACTGCAGGCAAACAGTTCTGTTTGTATTTTTATTTATTTATAACGTGCGAATCAGATGATTCGCTGTGGCGGCTCCCGAGTAAAAGGGAAAAAGCCGACAGGAAGACAGACAGACATTTGTATATTTATTTCGCTATTTTTAAACAGCAAACAAGTCCAAAAAAATATGAGGCAGCAAGCAATTAATCAGAACAAGCATGAGTAGGGCAAACAGGAAACAGAGGCAAGGGGTCAAACTTCAGGAGGAGAAAAAAGGTAACACTCAGAAACAGAATCGGAAAACCTTAATTAAAATAAACAGGCTTGATGTGGATGGATGGAACGTGCACTGAGAGGGAGGTTAAAGTGAATAGCATCCTTGGTCTGATTACTAATGGACTCCAGGTAGGAGGGGTGAGTAGAATAATTACCTCAAGGAAGTTATAGTTTCCTTAATGTGTGTTTATTCTTTTGTCAGCCTTTCAGCAACTTCCTGTGCACACATTGATTTATTTATTTATTTTCCCGGTGGATATGTGATCACCCTAAGATGTTCCCATAACATTTTGGTCACAATCCATGCATTGATGATGTCACAAACATATCACATCATTCATTTATTCATTCATTCATTTGCTGAACTGCTTAATCTTATAAGTGTCACAGGGAGGATTCTGGGCGAAGGCGAGATTCACCACGTACGGCTCACCAATCCATGACTGGGAAAACACACACAATTATTCAAGGTCACTTTATGAAAAGGAGTAATTTGAAATAGACAGTGGGCAAGTGAGTGAATTTAAGGGTTGACATACACATTTCAAACAAAGTAAATGATCTAGAATGTTCTGAAAAGTTGATGTATTTCTCCAGGGCTTTCCTTCAGGTCCTCAACTGTTCTGGAATCTTCTGGATCTTAGATGTATGCTTCAGGAAACACACCAGGATGTATTTTAATGGATTCTAAACTGCAAAATGTTGTACATAGAGGACGTTTTACTAGACATCTGCCCAGTGGACTTTAAATGCGTACAGAAAACATCTTTGTACAACAGTCTGAGCAAAGAAAATGTTCCTGAAAGCTCTGCATTCTGAAGGTTTCTCCTCCATCACACCACTCTCGCCAGGTTACTGTCTCTGCAAATTCTCTTTAAACCCACTGACATGTCTCAGGATGAAGAGACGCCAGTGGTGGGCTTGTCTCGGTAGGTGTCATCTCACCCACACACATATTTCCTCACAGTCTCTTCTCCATTTTCTCTCCTCCACAACATGAGTGTGACTGATGGGAAGGAACGTATAAGAAAGGAATTCACCAAAATCCAGTTTCCAGGGCTGTGTTTCAGTCACTGCAGAGTTTAGGTTTTCAAATGTGACGTTCTCAGCTTCCTCTTGTGAGCCAGGCGGTGAACCGATCAGATACACCTTCCCTTATGAAGTAAAGAAAAGGAAAAAAAGCACTTTAAAGGTACAGTGTGTAACATTTTGAAGGTTGGATTCGCAGAAATCAAGCACATCATTGTTACCTCATCAATGGGGATAAGATTAGTCATGTTTATCTGTTGATGTGTGCATGTGTGTGTGTGTGTGTGTGTGTGTGTGTGTGTGTGTGTGTGTGTGTGTGTGTGTGTGTCTGTGAGAGAGAGAGAGAGAGAGAGAGAGAGAGAGAGAGAGAGAGAGAGAGAGAGCAGGATAGTGACAAAAAAGTGAAGGTTTTCAAATTTTCCATAAGTTTTTATCTTGAGCAGGAAATGGAACTAGATCCAGTGGGTTTTGAATGAATTCTTTTTGACATTGCACAACAAAGTGGTTAGGTGGAAATCGGGATAAAAGAAAAGAAAAGAAAAAAAAAAGCTAAAAAATAATTGTGGAACAGGCCACAAGGGGGCAATCTCATTCTACATCATCAAGGCTTTCAAGCCTGCGTTAAAAAGTTTAGAGACTTTAATATCTTGGTGAAGGTCTGCACTCTTTGCATACATTTGTATTTACATTTATTTTCATTAATCTTTAATCGTTAAGAAAAACCCCAAAACAAAACACTGAGCTGTCTGGACCTTAGAATAAGCTGTTCATATGTACATGGGGAGCGGGTCCACTCTCATGGAGCCTGCCATCTTTCACCACTATGTTTCTATAAGAGGCCCAGACCATGCAGAGTTTGAAGGCAGAGGAATTAAATTTCAGTTGATTGAATTCTAGAGTGTTACCACGAGATGCTGCTGGATATCGCTAAAATTTACACACAGCACTTTTAGGCTGTCAACTGTGAGATTTTGAGGGTTTTTAATACATTGACAGTATCACAGATTTAAACTTTCCAATCGGTTTACTATATTTTATGATGATACTGTATCTTAATTTAAAAACTTTACACAAATTATCTGGTGATATTTTTTCTTAGCATATTGACAGGTTTATCAACTATGAATTATGTACTATTTGTCCAGAATAAGCTAAATAATGAGCTCAAAGCTAGCAACCATTACATAAAAACCACTAATATAACAGCTAATGTCTAACTTCAACTACTTTGTATCAACTGCTGTTGCTTTCCATCGTGTTTTATAAATAAAGGATGAATGCATTGGATTGAACTTCAACAGAAATAAACCAAACACGCAATAAACACCATGATGATGAGCTAGCTAGCAGGAAGTACAGTGGAACCTCACCTTACGATAGTCCCAGCAAACAAAAAAAAATCCAGGTTATGAAAAACATTTTCCAAAATTTTTTGTCTCTGTATACAAAACAAGTTCTCCTTACGGAACGCCCAAACACGCCATTCAACCGCACCATTCAAACATTAAAACGCGCCATTCAAACATTCCAACAATGCACAATCCGCTCTCCCATTGACTATCTTCCAACATCCCGCCCCGCTGGCCTCCCATTGGCTAGAAGGGATGACACAGCTCCCTCCCATTGGCTATTATACAGCTGCATCTCCCATAATGCTTTTTGTGTAAAGGACAGAGTTACTGTTGTTTCATGAGTTTTTTGAGTGTTCCATTCTAGCTTTATTTTTTGACTCAGGCTTTTAACTTTCCATGAACATTTGTAAGATTATAACTCTGCTAAACAGGCATGGTTAACACACACACACACGCGCGCGCGCGCACACACACACACACACACACACACACACACGCGCGTGTGTGATTTCCGGTGCGAGTGAAAAGAAGAAGTGGGCTCGTGGCATGCGGTTGAGTGATATCGCAAAGGAATATGGCCAAACCTATCTACCATCGGTATGATATTGAAGCAAAAGGTCTTAAAAGGTATGCTTTTATAATTTTTAAAGGGTTTAGGGGATAGTATTGGGGGCCTTGGAACAAATCACACATTTTACATGTAAAATGCAGTTCAATTTACGAAAAGTCCAGGTTAAGAAAAAAAGCTTTGGAACGGATTAATTTTGTAAGTTGAGGTAGCACTGTATCAATAAAATAATTCAAATTCACACTGTACAATTATACACATAAACTATTAATCAGAGTCAATGTTTTATAAATTATTTAAATATTTACAGAAGGGGCAGTGGTGGGCTAATGGTATAAGGCGCCAGATCGCTGATCCAAATGTTGGGGGTTCGAGTCCCACTCTTCACAAGGTTGTCACTGTACCCCCCCCCCCCCCCCCAGTGCAGCTAACTGGGTTATCAAAGGCGGGCCATGTCTCTCACTGTCTATGGTGTGAGGCATGTAAAAGAACCATTGCTGACTTTTGACAAGAGTAGGCTGCAAAGCCATCGGCGTGTTTCCGCCCTGCGATGGCCTGGTGAGCTGTCCAGGGTGTACTCTGCCCTCGCCCTGAGTTGGCCGGGATGGGCACCAGCCTCGCCGCGACCCTAATTAGGATGAAGCAGCTACAGAAAATGATGAACTGATGATGAATATTTACAAAATATTCCTTACTTAAACATGACGTGATTTATTTATTAATGTGTAACATGATGATGTGTGAAGTGATCGATTACAACTTTAGCATTATATCGTTGTGTAAGCGTTAACAGGCTACTGACCCATGCTAATCAAGCACTATTTGGCTTTCTCCACTGTGTATAATAGACTGTAATTGAGGCACGGCTGTCGTTATTACCAAGCGCCAGTTACTGGATACTCCAGTCCATGCATTTCCCTTGTTTTCTGTTTATCCACTCCTCGTTTCCTGAATGACATAAGGGGTACAATTAAATCCAGTGAATCCTGCTCCAGTATATTTCCTTTGAGACGTGCTTGATAGTGTCAGGTTATCACCTCAAAGCCCAAGAAGGCGGAGATGGAGGAAAGAAAAGGCGAGCATGTGGCTAAATGCTAGGCTCTGGCAGGAAATGAAAACAGATAACATCACGAGGCACAATAAGGAGCTGAGAGGGAGATGAACAACAGATGAGACAGCGAGTGTAAACAGAGTGAGATGAACAACAGATAATGAAATGAAAATGAGCGAGTTGGTGGAGTTAGCATGTTGTATATAGCAACAAGAACTAATAAAAGGGAAAAAAAATAATGTTGTGGGATGAATTATTTGCTGCAGAGTAAAGCCGACAAACATACAATTCTCATGTTGGAAACTTTATTGCTATTGAAATAACACAAAACTAGTTAGTATTCACAGGCGAATTTTAAGCTAGCAGCCATCAGAGCAGTTAATATTTTAATTATCTTTTCGCCAGCTGCCAAACTTGAGTACAGGGATCCCTCACTTTCCGCAGTTAATTGGGACTGACACCCACTGCGACTGCCGATTTCCACAAAGTAGGATCAACCCCCCTGACTGACGTATACATACATGTATATGTGTATATAATATCAATAAATACATATTCAACGCTATAAATTATTATAATAACAATTACACATTCAAAAATAATGCATAAGATGTAAATAAAATATAAATACACTCACACATACAGACGCGAGCCTCACATAAAAATGTAAGTATTATGTTGGGGGGGTCGTTTTTTTTTTTTTTTTGCATAATTGGCTTTGCGGCATTTCCCTTAACGTTTTCCCCTTTTTCCTTAATTTTTTATTTTGTGATGAATAGTTTTGAAAAACCTACGATGCAGTGAAGCCGCAGAAATTGAAGCATGAAGTGGCGAGGGATGTCTGTCTTCCTTTCGGCTTTTTCCCTTTTACTCGGGAGTCGCCACAGCGAATCATCTGATTCGCACATTTGATTTGGCAGAGGTTTTTACGTCGGATGCCCTTCCTGTCACAACCCTTTTAGCAAGGGACAGAAACACGCTGACGACTTTGCAGCTACTCTTTACGAAAGTCAGCAATGGTTCTTTTACATGCCTCTCACCATAGACAGTGACAGACATGGCCCACCTTTGATAACCCAGTTAGCTGCACTGGGGGGGGTTAGTGACAACCTTGTGGAGAGTGAGACTCGAACCCCCAACCTTTGGATCAGCGATCCAGCAGCCTATACCACTAGACCACCACTGCCCCCATGAAGTAGCGAGGGATCACTGTAGTAAATTGAGGTTTGCTTGCCTAAAACTGGTGCTAAAGTAAAAACACTGTTTTCTTTTCCTCTTTGAAGTTTTATTTATTTATTTATTTATTTTTTGACTTGATAATGAATTTGGATAGCTGCTTTATAAGAGGACAGGTCATATTAGCCACTGTAGCTATTAAGCTGAATAATATTTTGCTGGGTATCTCACTCTTGCCAAACTACTTAATCTGATTAGTTTTGTAGAGAGGGTTAAGCTTATCTCAGCCAGCAGTAGGCAAAAGAGGGGTACACCCTGGACAGCCTTCGACATCGCTGTAGGGCAAGAGTGGCCGACCCGCAGCTCCCGAGCCGCATACAGCTCTCTGCCTGGTTTCTTACGGCTCTTATGTTCATATAGAAGTTTTTGTTTGTCTTTTTTTAATGTGAGTGTTCGCTTCGCCGGAATTGAATGCGGTGTTTTCGACAAAATGCATGTGCGGGAAATGAAAATACTGCGAAGCTTCCCAGTATGGCAAGATCATTTAAGTAAACAATTTGGGTCAAGTTAACTTTTAAAATGGCAGAAAAAAAAATGCACAGCAAAATAAAAATATGAAGAAGAACTTGTGCGGTTTTGAACAGAGAAGGAGAGTTTTAGAGTTTTTTGTTGTTCTTGAACGTAATGGTAAGACATTCTGCCTTATATCGTAAGCACCATGAGTGCATTTCAAAGTTTCAAATCTTCAGCGCCAAAAACTTCGACCAGGAATTTCCAAAAGGGACTAAACCTCCTGAACCTCACAAGCACAAGCTGTTCACTTTGAAAAGAAAGGCAGAAAAGCAGATACAGTTTTTCCAAAAAATTATGAAACGCTCAGGAACCGTATCGCTTGCATCGTACCAACTTGCCGTGAAACATGGCACGGGCCAAAAAGCCATACAATGAAGGAGAGTTCGTTAAAAATGTCTCTGTGACATTGTTGAAATCTTGTCTCGTGAAAACGACAAACTAAAACGCATGGTATCGTACGTCCAACTGTCTCGCCACACTAATGAACACAGAATATCAGACATTCACAAGTCTATTGAATCACAGTTTCAGTCTGACCTTCAAAGGTGTGAGAATTTTATCATGTTGGCGTGTGAATTTACAATAAATCTGGGTAAGCAGAGGTGTGTGTGTGTGTGTGTGTGTGTGTGTGTGTGTGTGTGTGTGTGTGTGTGTGAGAGAGAGAGAGAGAGAGAGAGAGAGAGAGAGAGAGAGAGAGAGAGAGAGAGATGGGTGATGTTCATGTGTGCCTGTGTATGATGTGACTCTGTGCAGTAACACAGTTAAAAAATGTGGCTCTTGGTCTCTGACTGGTTGGCCACCCCTTTTGTAGGGCAACACACTCACACACACACACACACACACACACACACACACACACACACACACACACACACACACACACACACACACTCACATTTACGGACAATTTGGAAAAGCCAAATAGCCTCATAGGCATGTCCTTGGACATGGAGGAAACCGACACAAGCACAGGTAGTGCATGCAAACTCCGACACAGAGTTCAGACCGCAATCCCAAAACCATCTTGCTGGGAGGTAGACGCGCTAACCACCAAGCCACTGGGATACGCTGCCCAGCTGTATAGCTTTTTCTTTTAAAGCTAATCTAATATTATGTACGGCTGAAGCAAGTATTTTATGCTAATCACAACATTGACTTGATGAAGTTAAAAGAAGGACAGTAAGTGGTGCTTGACTTTGTTTTTTAATGCAACCTTTTAAAAGCAAAGGAGATAAAAAAAAAAAGGTTGATTGGCAGTCATTAGTGTGAAAAAGGGGGCTTTAATAATCAACGCATAATTCATGAAGACAATATAAACAGTGTATAAATATTAGCTCGCAATATCAAGAGCTAGCTTTATTGATTTTATTCATGGACTTCCTTACTGATGAACCTCAAGGTTTAATTAGCGTGGTCATATTCTGCATTATTAGCTCATTAGTGGGTGCATTAGATATTAATGCGTCCTCATACGAGGGGACGAGCGGTTGTCAGGGTATGAGAGCTCATCGGAGACTGTGATTAGCATTTTGGGGGTCAAAATTAGTTGGGGAAAAAAAAGCACACAAGAAAAGTAGTTGAAACGAGCGCGAGCCTCTTGATAGCAAAGATCAAACAGAAAGTTCAGAACGGGAATAAAAACATGAAAAGAAGTCCAGATTGTGATTAAAAAATAATAGTGACCATAAAAGATAGAGTGCATATAAAATAAATATATTTATTATACAGAATATATGAGTGTGCTTCAAATAAACATGAATTAGACACGTGTTAACTGTGAAACACTATTTGCATTTCCTACAATGCAAAAAAAAAAAAAAAAAAAAAAAAAAAAAAGAAGAAGAAATTTGGATTAAATTTCAACTGACAACAAAGACTTGTAAATAACCGATAAGCTGTATTACTCTCAAAACAATTGGATATTATGTCATGGTTTCCATCATGGATTTCATTGATTATTATTTTTTTTACTTTTTTTTTTTTTTTTTTTTTTACATTTAAAAAAACAAAAAACAAATACATCTTGATTTTTCAGTCTTGCAACATGTTTCACAAACATACAAAGGCAAAAGCATTTTCTACTTTCATGATGTTGCTATCCCTTCTCACAACACCTAAAAGATGTTTAGAGACTGGCGGCACCGACTAATAAAGTGTTTCAGGTGTAATTTTGTGTAATTCCTGCTGTAAGCAGGTCTTAAAATGATTAAAATGATGATAACATTCTCTTTAAAGATCCAGAACCCAACTGAAATGCAACAATCTGGAGATTCCAAAACACACTTACTGGTATAAGAGATGCTAAGGTGGTGAAACAGAATAGCGGATATGTGTGACATGGATGTTGTGTGTGACATGTGATGTGATGGTGCTGGATATGTGTGACATGTGATGAATGTGTGATAATGGACACTAAATAGTTCATAAAAAAATTCAGGTTTGTTTTCGTTTTTTTTTTTTTTTTTTTTTAATAAAGTGTGTTCATTAGCATTCATGTGTGATATTTATCAGGTTCTGTCAAGAGAAATTAAGTACATCATCAATGTACTGTATACATTTCATTAATCATCATCATCATCATCATCATCATCATCATCATCATCATCATCATCATCATCAACAACAACAAAACAACAACAACAACAACAATAATAATAATAATAATAATAATAATAATAATAATAATAATAATAATAATAATAATAATAATAATAATAATAATAATAGGGCAGTGGTGGTCTGGTGGTAAGGTGCTGTACCACTGATTCTAAGGTTGGGGGTTCGAGCCCCATTCTCAACTGAGTGTCATTGCTGCCACCCAGTGCTGCTAACTGCAAAGGCCAGCCATGTCTCTCACTGTCTATGGTGAGAGGTTCATGTGAAACAACCATTGCTGACTTTCAACAAGAGTAGGCTGCAAAACCGTCAGCGTGTTTCCGCCCTACGATGGCCTGGCGAGCTGTCCAGGGTGTATTCTACCCTCGCCTGGAGTCGGCTGGGATGGGCACCAGCCTCTTCGTGACCCTAATTAGGATTAAATGGTTACAGAAAATGAACTAATAATAATAATAATAATAATAATAATGACACAAGCCTAACAGCAAGAAAACCTTGGTATGATTCCCGGGATCGAGGATTTCTGAGTGGAGTTCACATGTTTCGTCCTGGTATTCTGGTTTCCTTTACACTCCAAAAACATGCACCATCTCCTGGCTAATTGGTAGATCCAAATGACCCCTTGGTGTGAGTGTGAATCGTTGTGTGTGTTGGCCCTGTGATTATGGCGAACTGTTCAGGGTGTACTTTGCTCTCTCACAGGTTGGATGAGATGGGCGCCAGCCTCCCTGAGACCCTAATTAGGATTAAGTGCCTTAGAAGAGGAAGATGGGGGTTCACCGATTGAAAGGTTCTGAATAAAATTATTGCCATTATTTCCTGCATTCTAGCATATTTTAGCAGGTTGCAATATGTTTAATATCAGTCTGGGGAATTGGGCCAAAAAAAAAAAAAAAAAACCACTCATCCACTCATGCATATGTACAGTACATGTGGCATATGCATACAAAATGAATGTTGACAATGTTTTAACAAGAATGTTCCGAGGTTGTTTGCCCCAAGGTTTTGACCTGTTGAATGCGTAATGTGCTTGCAGCGCTGAACGCCGCCCAGTGAGGAGCAACTGTTGCAATGAAAACATGGTGTTTGATTGATTTAGGAATTCTTTCAATAATCAAATGGACTGGATTTAATAATGAAAAGAGCACGAAGTAGACAGATCGATGCACTAAATTTTTATGTGTAAAAGTGAGGGGACTCAGTCTAATAATTTCTTAAAGTGAGGGGCACATGTCCACGTAGGAGAGTATTAACTACGGACCTCTCCAGAACATACCAACCTCTTGCCATGGGGATTGGCTTCAGCTCATCGAGAAATGATCAGAACTGCCACACTGGCTAAAGAAAGCAACATGAAATACCAATTTCTCCATTTTTCCTCAACACATTTGAATAATTTCAATATTCATTTGTCATTTAAATTTTTCAAGATGAAACCCCTCGCAGTGTAACATGGTGTCCATCAGCTGTAATTTTTGTGCACTCAGTCCATCAGTGTTTTTCAAAGATGGAATTGACTAGTCATGTTTTAAGAAAAACATATAATCAGAGTTAAAATACCCAGTGGAGAACATTTCCAATGCAGTCTGCTCATGTGTTTTTAAGTGGAGAAATGTGTTTTTTTTTTTTTTTTTCTTTTTAACCAAGCCAAACCTGGAGACACTTTCATTACTCTTCAGCCTCTTCAGCCTGAGCACCTTAATGATTAATGCATCTCTCAACTTGCTGTGCACTTTATCAAAAGAAAAATGCTGATTCCTAGATATATATATATATGCGGAAAAAAAGTACATACTCCTAAATTATACCTAATTTTAATTTTCACTTGTGGAATTGTTATTTTATATATATATATATATATATATATATATATATATATATATATATATATATATATATATATATATATATATATATATATATATATACACACATTAATTTTCTGTCACTGCTGCAGCTACTCTTGTTGAAAGTCAGCAATGGTTCTTTTACATGAACCTCACACCATAGACGGGGCCAGTGGCGTAGTGGTTAGGGTGCTGTGCTCATGATCAGGAGGTTGAGAGTTTGAATCCCACTGATACCCTCACTGTGCTAAGACCCCTGGGCAAGGTCTCAACCACAAGTGTGCCTCTGTTCACCCAGCAGTATAAATGGGTACCAGTAAAAATATACTGGGAAGATAACCTGCAATGGACTAGCGTCCCATCCAGGGGGAGTTGAACTCCTGGTCGCTTCACACTATGGAAACCGGGGATAAACACCGGCCTGATGTGGCTCGGGTGTAAAAACCCAACAGACTTTACCTTTTTTCCTACCTACCATGACACCATAGACAGTGAGAGACATGACCGGCCCTTTCATAACCTAGTTCCAGTTCGCTGCACTGGGGAGGAGGTGGGTGGGTGGCACAGTGACAACCCATGGGGAGTGGTGCTTGAACCTTAGGATCAGTGATCCACTGCCTATGTTTTTGTGCTTTTAGTATATCTTTCTTACCATAAAGTTCATTTTTTGTTTATGTTTTTTAAACCCATTTCTCACATATAAAGGTACAATGGTCTCCAGAGGACATTGTCAAGTCGCTAATGATGACCAAGTATTTACGACAAAATTTTCCAGTGATACTTGAGCGTCATCAATTGTCACAGATGTGTCGAAATATATCTCAGAATGTACATATACTGTCCTATTGAAAAATAAAATAGTATGTTATAGTGGATGTACCAAAATGTATACAGAATATAAGAAAAAGAAGCAACACTTGGAAAACAGCCATCATATGGATGGACAGCTGGACTCATCCGTGTAATGTCAATGGGGAAGCCATGCTAACAGGATGGACTATGCATTAAACCTAGAGTTCCTGTGGATGCTACTTTGACATGCATTATCTATCTAATCTTGTTTGTAGATTAAGTACACCACTGTATGACAGTGTTCTGTGTCGGGAGTGTCTTTAAGCAGGACAATGTTAAATGTCATAGGAATGTGCTGGACAAACAAGTCCAAGTCCAAATGACACAAGTACAAACTACACAGTAATAGACAGGTGGTTTCAATGTTATGGCTGATCAGTGTGTATGTACATATTTCTGGGCAGTACTGCACAGTATCATATATGATTATTAATGTATGTATGTATATATGTATGTATATATGTGTAAAAGTTAAAGATGCAGTATAGTTATAAGGACGACCACACCCCTCTCCAATCCGTTGGCATCTGTTTACATTGGGTCTTCAACAACAAACCTTGGGATCAGTGATCTAGCACCTTACCACCAGGCCACCGACTTTTTTCCTTTTTTTTTTAAATTAAATTGTTAATACAGGATCCTGCGCTACTTCACACTTCAATTCATGCGGCTTCAGTGCATCACATTTTTTTTTTTTAATTTTTTTTTTAGAATAGAGGAAAAAAGTTAAGGAAAATGCTGCACAAACAAGGCCAATTATGCAAAAAAAAAAACAAAAAAACAAAAAAACAAAAAAAACCAAAAAAAAACCCAGAAACAACCCAAAATCTCCCATCAAAACTATTTACATTTTTTGTGAGCTGCGTGTCTGTATGTGTGTGTATTTATATTTTATGTACATTGTATGCATTATTTTTGAATGTTTAATTGTTATTATAAGCATTCATAGCGTTGAATATGTATTTATTGATATTATATACACATATACATGTACATATATGTCAGGTTGGGGGGAAGGGGGTTGTGATGCTACTTTGCAGAATTCGGTGGTTGCGGGGGGATCGAGGTCGCAATTGACTGCCGAAGGGAGGGATCCCTGTAATAAACTGCAGATAAATAGGTTTGATCATTAAAAAAAAAAAAATCCAGTTTTATACGTTAAATTTTGTGACAGACAGCCAGCACAGAATCAGGTTGGTAATACGCAGTATTTTCTATATTCTGCAGAATTTCTTTTGATGCCTCTGGGTTGATAATTCCACCGGTGTAGAAAGGGGTTTAAGTGCTAGTGTTGGTACATTGGTCTCCCTTTGATTGAAAAGATTCTTGCTGGTAGGTAGTCTTCTCTTCAAAGCCACACACAATAAGCTGACATGAAAGTCTCCAAGTCCAAGAGCTCGCTGTGAAATACAGTTTCCTCAGGAACAGGAAGTGAGACCTGTTGTGCTGAAGTGGAAGTGGGTCAACAGTGTATATCACCAGCTTTGCTTAATCCTTTATTCGCTCGTCGGAAGGGAGTGTCATTCAGCACTGGTCTTGTCTCCTCTGTGACTGCTTCTGGCTGTAATTGGTGGCTGTGGGAATTGCACACCAGCTTTTGTATGGATTTAGAGATGGTACGTCTGAATGTAGATGCCTCTGAAGTGGGGGTTTTGAAAGTACAACATTCTACAGGTGCTTTCGCAGCCCCTGAGGTGTTTGCAAAACAATTGCAGTGTTATTCTCCTCATGTTTCTTTCCTTTCCTTCCAACTCCCTGTTCTCAGTTTGGTGGGAAGTGTTTCTCATACACTGATCCATTCATATGTGTTTTTGTGAAGATTTGCAGTGAGAGTTGTCCCGTGGACATTCAGATTCTTGGACAAGTTCACATTCCACTGACAGCTGATGTCATTCCAAGCATTATAACAGATAACCAATCAGGAACTCTGATTCATTCAATGTGTACGCATTCATTATAATATTAAAATGTACTTATTATTATAACATACTATGTATTTATCGCTTCTTCTTCTTCTTCTTCTTCTTCTTCTTCTTCTTCTTCTTCTTCCTCTTCTTCTTCTGCTTTTGCTTTCGGCTGTTCCCTTCAGGGGTCACCACAGCGAATCATCTGCCTCCATCTCACCCAATCCTCTGCATCTTCTTTTCTTACACCAACCACCTTCATGTCCTCCTTCACCACATCCATACATCTTTTCTTTGGTCTTCCTCTAGTCCTTCTGCCTGGTAGTTCCAACCTCAACATCCTACTACCAATATACTCACTATCCTTCCTATGTACATGTCCAAACCATCTCAATCTAGCCTCACTGACTTTGTCTCCAAAACCTCTTACATTTTCATTTTCATTTTCATATATATACATGACTTTTAGCCACAACTTGTATAAAAATACCAAGGGTTGGGAGTTCTGTATACAGAGCCTGCAATCAGGGTTAATAAGTAATTTTATTACTTGGCATTTTAATGTCGGGTCGTTTTCAATGCACTCCAAGCGCTATTACATATCAGCCTCAGAACAAGGTGTCTTCATCCCTATCTGCAATGGGTTTGGTAGCTTTCAGCTTGTTTCCCTTCCCATGATCAATAAAAGTTTTCTGACAAACATCAAACACTTTGTAAACTATTTATATATATATATATATATATATATATATATATATATATATATATATATATATATATATATATATATATAGAGAGAGAGAGAGAGAGAGAGATGTTTCCTGTATTCAAGTTCTCGCCACAAAAATACCAAATGCTTCTTTAGAAGCTTGTAAAAATCATAGTGCGCAGAGCAGCTACCTAACATTTAAATTATTGCTTGGGTAGGCACCAGACTGTACTTACTGCACATGCATTGATCAAATTATGTGCACTGTTGTTGCTGTATAATAATTATATTTACCTACTTATATAAAATAAATCATATGCAATCATATGCAAATATATTCATCTATTTTTGTTTATCATAGCTTTAAATTTATGCCTCTCCCCAAAGAAAATCTACCACTCCAGGGTATACAAATTACACTCCCTGCTTTCCAAATACTATTTTATTGTTTCTATAGAAACCAAGACAGACCGATTCAGAGCAGTTATGGATTTACTGTGCTCATTCTCTCACACTCTGATCTGGCCGCTCTCATGCTCCTTATATGGTCATGACTTCCTGTTCGAGCTGTCCTGTTGCCATGGTAAGTAATTGCTCTCACCTGTGTATCATTACCCCTCATTAATTTATATTGTGATCCCTTGTGTTTACATGTGCACCAGCTGTGATTTAAAACCTGTGTTGTTGAAACCTTCTCTTTACTTTATGAACTTATTCATCTCTGTTCAGTCAGGATTTCAAGCTGCTCCGTCTAGATTTCGCAGTTAATTTAATTTCACCCTTTTCGCATTTTTAAAGTTACCAAATTGGTTATAAAATATGAAAGTTGAATAATTTAGTTACTTCGCCTCCAAAGTAAAAGCTGACGTCTCTTCACCATTTAGGCAAATATCACTGCAATATTATCTGATATGCTCTGGATCAGGTGGCCCTCATTTTCCATTCTCCAATCCCTGCTTCAAAAATTATCTGGGCAAAAAATTCAGCGTTAATACTTTTATTGCATTCACTAAAAACTTTAAAGTTTTGCATCTGTTGAGGTCTGAACATTTTCTCAATTAGTCAATCGAGAGTAAAGTAGAGCCATGTGTCGTTTTGAAAGGTTGTTTTGTCAGAATAATTTAGGTACCACTTATGAGCCGAGTAGGGCCGGTGGCGTAGTAGTTAGGGTGCTGTGCTCATGATTTGGAGGTTGTGTGTTTCGATCCCAGTTGGACCCCGACTGTGCTAAGACCCCTGGGCAAGGTCTTAACCACAAGTGTGTCTCTGTTCACCCAGCAGTATAAATGGGTACCAATAAAACTATACAGTGGTACCTCACCTTACGAAATTAATCCATTCCAGAGACTTTTTCTTAACCTGGATTTTTCGTAAGTTGAATTGCATTTTACATGTAAAACGTGTGATTCGTTCCAAGGACCCCCAATACTACCCCCTAAACCCTTTAAAAATATAAAAGATACCTTTTAAGATCTCCTTTTGTTTCAATATCGTACTGATGGTAAACGGGTTTGGCCATATTCCTTTGCAATATCACTTAACCGTATGCCACGAGCTCACTTCTTCTTTTCACTCGCACCGGAAATCACGTGCGTGCGTGTGTGTGTGTGTGTGTGTGTGTGTGTGTATGTGTGTGTGTGTATGTGTGTGTGTGTGTGTGTGTGTGTGTGTGTGTTGACCATGTCTTCTTAGCAGAGTTATAATCTTCCAAATGTTTATGGAAGGTTAAAAGCCGGAGTCAAAAATAAAGTTGCAATGACTCAAAAAACTCATGAAACAACTGTAACTCTGTCCTTTACACGAAAAGCATGATGGGAGATGCAGCTCCATAATAGCCAATGGGAGGGAGCTGCATCATCCCTCCTAGCCAATGGGAGGTCAGCGGAGCGAGAGGTTGGGAGATAGTCAATGGAGAGCAACTCGTGCATTGTTTGAATGTTTGAATGTTTGAATGGCGCGTTTGGTGCGTTTCGTAAGGAAAACTTGTTAAAAAAAAAAAAAAAAGGAAAATCTTTTTGTAACCTTTATTTTTCATTTGCTGGGACTATTGTAAGGTGAGGTACCACTGTACTGGGAAGCTAACCTGTGATGGACTAGCGTCGCATCCAGGAGGAGTTGAACTGCTAGTCGCTTCACGCTATGGAAACCGGGGATAAGCACCGGCCTGATGAGCCACTAGGCTCGGGTGTAAAATGCCCAAAGGACTTTACCTTACCTTACTTATGAACAAAGCGTGTTTCCTGTTTCATATAATGAAAGATGACAGGTTTGCCTTTTCTTTTAAAGTTCTTGAGACTTAAAGAGAACATCATGTGACCACAGCAAAAGTGAATCATTGAAATGCCGCTTGCTCTCGAATAAAAGAGGAACGCAAGCTTTTCCAGGAATGTGAAATTGGCCACAATGACGCCGTCGAAAAAGCATTCATGTCCGTAGAGGTCTTTTTTAATCTTGGAGAATCTTTTGTTGCTTTTTTTTTTTGCTTTCTCTTTCTTTAAACTGTTCATGGCCAGAGAATTCACCCTGTAGAAACAAAAAAAAAAATGGAAAAGACTAACAGAAAAGATTTTGTGTTTTGGATCAATACTTGTGGGTGAAGAAAATAGTTCTGTATCCTCCCCAACCCCGACTCCATACATATAATAAATACATCGACAGGACGCTGTGCTGTGCGGTGTCAGCTTGACGAGTACGATGCTACTTCGGCATTAATAGCATGAAAGGATAGAAATAAGTAAGAAAAAGAAAGAGTTTAGGGTCAGAATGCTTTGAGGTAAACTATAAAAAGGTTACAGGAACCAACACAGCAGATCTCCAGGGATAACATTTCACAAGTAAGTGATAATGACATGCATAAAAAGCCAATGAATGAATGTATGCACTTACATATACATACATACATACCACATATACATGATGCGTACAGTGAAAGACACCAGTATCATACTCATGCTCATGGTATCTTTCACTGTGCACATCATGGACAGTATATGTGGTCGATTCCAGTAGGAGTCAGTACTTACATATTCAATCATTCATTCATTCATTCATTTTCTGTAACCACTTAATCAAAATTAGGGTCGTGGGGAGGCTGGCGCCCGTCCCAGCCCGACTCCGGGCCAGGGCAGAGTACACCCTGGATGGTTCACCAGGCCATTGCCGGGCAGAAACACGCTGACAGCTATGCAGCTACTCTAAACGAAAATCAGCAACGGTTCATGTACATGAACCTCTCATCATAGACAGTGAGAGACATGGCCGGCCTTTGATAACCCAGTTAGCTGCACTGGGGGGGGGAGGGGGGGGGGCAGTGACAACCTGTTGAGAGTAGGGCTTGAACCCCCAACCTTAACATCAGTGATCCAAGCATTTTACCACCAGGCCACCACTGCCCTTATATATACATGTATAAATGTAACCTCAATATTGAAATATATGGGTTTATAATTTGGAAAATGACCTTATGAGAATAAAACGTTCTCCTGCAACGATGTCTACTACCTTGTACATGTACTATAGCAGCATTACATATACTTGGACATGAACATATACGTGTAGCTACTCATACACTTGTCATTTGTGTGTATAGATCATATGAAATTATAACCCAGATATATATATATATATATATATATATATATATATATATATATATACATGTGTCTAGAAATACTGTTCATAAAGTAGTGTACATATTGTATATATACCTCGCCCTCTCTCAGAGTCGGCTCAGAAGAGCACCAGCCTCCTAGCAACCCTAATTAGGATTAATCATCTCATAAAATGAATGAATGGATACATTTTCTACAGTAAACAACATTAAAATATACAGCACGTCTGGAATAAAAATGTTTGCATGACTTGATGTGGGATAATTGCATTGTTTTTAATTAATAAATAACGTGTATTTATTCTGTACTATGCATTCCACAACAATAAAATAAACACAGTAATATTAAGATATCAGGTTATGTGCCAAATAAACACACGGATTAAAACATTTTCTTTATGCTCAGCCCCCCATTGTTTCTGCAGCAAAAATCCACAAGGAACGTTTTCCAAGATAACACCGTTAACAGCGTGAGGATGTTTGACTGGTTTATCCCTTTTTGCATATTTATGCCTCACTCTGGATATTTCCATTTAGGGAAATTTCAGAGTGCTCAATAGCCAATCAGATTGTGTGTACTGCTCTTGCCAGCTCTTTATGAATGTCAGCAATGGTTCTTTTACATGAACCTCTCACCATGGACAGTGAGAGACATGACCAGCCTTGATAACCCACTTAGATGCACTGGCTGGGGTGTTGTGTGGTGGGTGGTGGGTGACAACCTTGTGAAGAGTGGGACTCGACCCCTCAACCGTCCAGTGATCCAGCACCCTATACGACAAGACCACCACCGCCCCATACGCTTGCCAGTACAGTATAATAAAAACAAATATACTCCATAGTACTTTTTATGTGCTCTACATCTTCACCTTGTTCAATGTACGTTTTGTTATTGCTCAAAAAGAAAAGTTAACTTCAACTTACTTCAACTTAAATGCACTAACTCATGTCTCAATCCACACTGCTGCAGTGGGCTTACAGTGTAGCATTTTAAAAGGGCCTGGGTTCTCCCTGGGGTTCAATATAAAACCATTGGTGTGTGTGTGTGTGTGTGTGTGTGTGTGTGTGTGTGGAGATATATGTGTGTTCAAGGATAAAGCAACACTTAAGAGTTGAAACCATTAGACGGTGACACAACTTTCCACTCAAAGTGCAGTCTGTCACTGCATTGTTAGCTCACACATAAATGTGTGTGTGTGTGTGTGTGTGTGTGTGTGTGTGTGTGTGTGTGATGAACACTCAGGTGATTTGTGATTTATACACATGAAAATAAATTCCCTACAAAATATCAAATATATTTAATCTTAGCAAGGAAATGTACTTGTGTGTATAAATAGTTGCCTGTGTGTGTGTGTGTGTGTGTATGTGTGTGTGTGTGTGTGTGTGTTAAGATATATATATATATATATATATATATATATATATATATATATATATATATATATATATATATATATATATATATATGTGTGTGTGTGTGTGTGTGTGTGTGTGTGTATGTGTGTGTGTGTGTGTGTGTGTGTGTATTTGTGTGTGTGTGTGTGTGTGTATATTTGTGTGTGTGTGTGTGTGTGTGTGTGTGTGTGTGTGTGCCTGGAAAGAGGCCTTTGAAGTACAACTTCAAATCCTGCCGTGCTGATTAAAGCAACCGTCTGCAACACACTGTTCCTCGTTAAGCAGGACGCTGAACACCCTGTTAACAGTGTGTGTCATCTGGCAGTACACACATGCACAGCACACACACACACACACACACACACACACACACACACACACACACACATACACACACACACACACACACACACACACACACTTGTCACAATGTCCAAACACAAATGTCTGGTGCCATAGCTGTAACTGAGTTCTTAGAGGCGATATGAACAGGCATGTGAAGAGATAACATCCTCATATTTGGACATTATTCTTTATGATATCATCATTATTGGGTCCAAGCTTGACATTCAGCTTGATATTGTATGTTTCATCATAATGCCTCTCTAGGAAAAAAAAAAAAATACATAAGCTGTGACAAGCTGGCCTTCTGCAGTCACTAGCCAGTGCACTTGCCTGGCTGTAATTTGCAGATGTTAATAAACACTCTTCTCATCATCAGGATGAGAACGGTTGGTTTTTAGAAAAAGTGTTACACTAAATGTCTGCCTACCCTTAAACTGTGCCAATACAGGGTTCAGTTCATCAGTTCATCTTCTGTAACCAGTTAATCACAATTAGGGTCATGGGGAGGCTGGCGCTCATTCCAGCCAGCTCCAGACGAGGGCTGAGTACACCCTGGACAGCTCAGTTCGCCAGGCCATCGCAGGGCGGAAACACACTAACGGCTTTGCAGCTACTCTTGTCGAAAGTCATCAATGGTTCTTTTACATGAACGTCACACCATAGACAGTGACAGACATGGCGGGTCTTTGATAACCCAGTTAGCTGCACTAGGGGGACAGTGACAACCTTGTGGAGAGTGCGACTCGAACCCCCAACTTTTGGATCAGCGATCCAGCGCCCTATACCACTAGACCACCACTGTCGCCAATACAGGGGAATGTACCATATTTATAGTGGTTTAATTCAGTGAACTGTATGCCTATAGCCTATTGGCTAGTTTTTGCCGACATCCATGTCTGGAATTTATATGTCCACCTAAGCGTGTCCCAGAGCTAAATCGATAAGGAGAGTGTGAGAGAAACATCATCGCCCAGAAACAATCACATTATTAGTCTTAGGGGTCTTCAACCCTGTTCCTGGAGATCTACCTTCCCGATTGACTCCAATTCTAACAATATGCACCTGATCATCTGATTATAAGCCTTTTCATAAACATTTGTCTCCATATTTGTTTAGCGAAAACAATCTCTATTTCATAGGTCAAGACGGATCAAAGTACTGCTGTAAAAACAGGGTAGTGTAAGTAGCATAACATAATTAGCTTTCAGTATAGCCACAGATTAACCGAGAGTCAAGAAGTGATGTGTGTTGAATTTGTGCATGCTTGATGGTTGGTAACCTGTATGTACTGTTATTCATAGATAGAGAGCTGTCTGTCTTCCTTTCGGCTTTTTCCCTTTTTACTCGGGAGTCGCCACAGCGAATCACCTGATTCGCACGTTTTTGATTTGGCAGAGGTTTTTACGTCGGATGCCCTTCCTGTCACAACCCTTTATAGTACGGGACAGAAACACGCTGACGACTTTGCAGCTACTCTTTACGAAAGTCAGCAATGGTTCTTTTACATGCCTCAAACCATAGACAGTGAGAGACATGGCCCGCCTTTGATAACCCAGTTAGCTGCACTGGGGGGGACAGTGACAACCTTGTGGAGAGTGGGACTTGAACCCCCAACCTTTGGATCAGCGATCCAGTGCCCTATACCACTAGACCACCACTGCCCCCTATAGAGATCTAATAAAGGGTTCTAGATCTACATGGTAACAAATAGCTACTCCATTGACAGTGTCAAGGCTGAAACGAAAGAGGACTTGATTTTGGATCTGGTAGAGACATGGACATTGCTGAACATCAAGGATTTCCTAAGGAACAGAAGACTTTCCACAACAGGTACTAAAAAGGTATAGTCTGCACGAGGCATATATTGCTTGGGAATTGAAGTTCCCGGAAGTACAGCACCATCAGAAATTACATGTCTTTTATTCTTTTATCTCTCTCAACCTTTGACACTGTCTGCAGAAGTCATGCGGCATGGACTTTATGAAATCAAATATTGCCTGAAGAAGTTCTCAAGCAGCGAAAAAAGATGTGTTAGATTTTGGTTGATATTAAAACCTTCAGGAAGGTCGATCCCCAAGATCAGGGTTGGAGACCCCTGCTCTATATACTGGTCCCAGGTGAGTGTATGTGGTACTCGTCTAAATGCAGTGGTACCTCACTTTACGAAATGAATCCGTTCCAGAGTCCTTTTTCTTAATCTGGATTTTTGATGAAACGTGTTATTCGTTCCAAGGCCTCCAATACTACCCCCTAAACCCTTTAAAAATTATAAAAGATACCTTTTAAGACCTCCTTCTGCTTCAATATTGTACCGATGGTAGACGGGTTTGGCCATATTCCCTTGTGGTATCACTCAACCGCTTGCCACGAGCCCGCTTCTTCTTTTTACTCGCACCGGAAATCAGTGTGTGTGTGTGTGTGTGTGTGTGTGTGTGTGTGTGTGTGTGTGTGTGTGTGTGTGTGTGTGTGTGTGTGTGTGTGTGTGTGTTGACCATGTCTTCTTAGCAGAGTTATAATCTTCCAAATGTTTATGGAAGGTTAAAAGCCTGAGTCAAAAAATAAAGTTGCAATGAATAAAAAAACTCATGAAACAACAGTAACTCTGTCCTTTACAGGAAAAACATTATGGGAGATGCAGCTCCATAATAGTCAATGGGAGGGAGCTGAGTCATCCCTCCTAGCTAATGGGAGGCCAGCAGGATGGGATGTTGGGACATAGCCAATGGGAGGAAGCTGCGTCATGCCTCCTAGCCAATGGGAGGCCAGCAGGGCGGGATGTTGGAAGATGCTCAGTCGGAGAGCAGCTTGTGTATTGTTTGAATGTTTGAATGGCGTGTTTTAATGTTTGAATGGCACGTTTGATTGTTTGAATGGCGTGTTTGGTGCATTTCGTAAGAACTTGTTTCATATACAGGGACAAAAAAATTGGAAAATGTTTTTCATAAACTGGATTTTTCGTTTGCTGGGACTATAGTAAGGTGAGGTACCACTGTACCACCAATACTCAGATGGCAATAAGATTACATAAAATTCATTGGAGATATATAAGTGTGTTTTTAAAGTGAGCTTCATAAATGATTTGCAGTCTCTCAGAAATATCACAACTGTTGAATCATTTAATTGAGATGATTTTATCCCATGAGTTTCCAAACAGCCTGTACTCAGGACTGTTTTAGGTCATGCTCCCATGTTTCTAGGAAAAAAAAACCCTGAATTGACATATCTCAAGAACAACACTGATATTCTGTTTCCTGTAATTTAGGATGTGAGTATGTTTGCACATGATTGCTCAAAGCATTGCATGCGGAATGATTCGGTGTGTGGGTTTAGAAGAAAATAGACGCTATTAAATGCTTTGTATCATGACGATTTATTTGATTTCACACTGTGCGCGCATGAAGAGGGTTCTATATCTGATTACTCAATAAGAATGCTGATGTGATTATAACTGTCACTTATCACAATGATAATGATCAATCAGAAACACAATGGGTTCATTCTTCAATGCCGCAATCCAATTACAGCTCAGAATATACAGCACATTGAGGTTTTACATAAATTTAGATTTTACTACAGTCGTTGTCCGGCAGGTGTAATGACTTTTCCGATAATAATTTGTGTATTATCCTACTGTATTATTGATGTACTCATTATTTATTACCTTTTAGGCGAAAAGTTTTGGGCAAGCACAAACATTTATTACTTTAAATGTCTATAAAAATCGTAACTGATAATAATGCGTCATTGGGTGTCCCTTCGGGATTGGGTTTGCTTTTGTTTATTATATCTACCTATGACATGCTGTAGCATGACGGTTAAGGATTTGAATAAATAATTAGCTTCGGCTATAAGATTTAAGAAAGCTATTTCATGGACTTATTTTAAATTATATATTATTAGATGTTGGCGAGGCAGTGGTGGTCTGGTGATAAAGGTGTTGGACCACTGATTGTACGGTTGTCACCATCACCCCAGTGCAGCTAACTGGGTTATCAAAGGCTGGCCATGTCTGTCACTGTCTGTGGTGTGAGGTTCATGTAATAGAACCATTGCTGACTTTGACAAGAGTAGCTGCATAGCCGTCAGCGTGTTTCCGCCCTGTGATGGCCTGGCGAGCTGTACAGGGTGTACTCTGCCTTCGCCTGGAGTCAACTGGGATGGGCATCTATTCATTCTTTCATTTTCTATAAGGGGCATGGTGGTGTATTGGTTAGTACACTCACCTCACAGCAAGAACGTTCTGGGTTTGATTCCCTTGGCTTGGGGCATTTCTGTGTGGAGTAGTATGTTCTCCCATACTTGTGTAGGTTTCCTCCGGGTTACTCCCACGGTATGAAAACATGCATTGTTTGATTGGTGATTTCAAATTGTCCCTGGTTGAGAATGTGAATGGTTGTGTGTGTTGGCCCTACAATGGCTGGGTGAGCTGTTCAGGGTGTACCCCCACCTTTGCCCAGATCCGATTAAGATGGGCATCAGATTCCACTGGACCCGAATTAGGATTCAGAGGCTTAAATAAAATAAATGAATGAATGACTTTATATATTGTCATAACAATTGAAACTGACTAAATAATGCTATTGAATGATTGAAAGTAAGGCTGGTGCACATAAACACAACTCTTAAAGACACAAAATATACAATGCTTATTAATGTGATGTACAATGGGTATGTTTTAATCAACTTTTTGGCATCAGTTAAACATGAGATGATTTCATTCCAGTGTTTCTTTCTTTTAACAGAATGGTTTTGCACAAACAAATCTCATCCGAAAACCACATGATTGTGCAAGCTGAAGACAGATTTATCATAAGAAATACTGTACAGCATGAGTTCCTTTCTCCCGGCAACAATACACAAAATACTTCCTGACGGTTCAAAGCTTTTAGTGAGATTTACAGGGAAATGTGCGGCTTTATTCATCCTCTTCGCCCTCATCATTATTCTGGGTGGTCAGGCACGACCTTGTCTCAATCCTGTGGCCAACCTATTCCATTACTGTTGAGAAATGGGGGAGAGGGTGAGAGAGAATGGCAGAGAGAGAAAGAAAGAGCTAGAGAGAGAGCGAGAGAGAGAGCGAGAGAGAAATAGATGGTGTGTGTGTGTGTGTGTGTGTGTGTGTGTGTGTGTGTGTGTGAGGGGGCTGTATGGAGGCGGAGAGCCGGGATTGGTCATGCTTACCAACCCGAGGCAGAAAGAGATGGAGAGATGGAAAAGAAATAGGATGGAGACTTCTTTCTTCTGCACCTGTCTCTCTTTATATCTTTTTTTTTTTTTTGTCTCTGAGGAACTCAGTGAGGACGAGGCCTTGATTTCAAGGGCCACACGGCTAGCAGCTAAAAATGATGACTTACATTGCTAATCTTGTTTGCGAAGGATTGATGATCAAGCTTTCATTTATGCAGAGACGCTCAGACTTTCCTCTGACTTTCTGCCAAGGGGAAATGACACATGACTTTCAGAATGGGCAAGAAGGAAAAAGAAGGAAAGAGAAAGAGAGCATTTAACCTGCAACCTCAGCCAGCTGATGTAGCAGATAAAATATTGATACTTGGCAGTCTGCAGAGTCCAAGAGATGTAATTTATTTGACATGAAATGACTAGATATATCTCAACAACTACAGTGCACATTTGTCAGTGAGAATAGCAAACTAAAGTTAGTCAGGACAACTAACCGGCTACACTAATCCAATCAGCATTCACCCTGAATATTTAAATCAGCATTTCACACCGCACATAATTAACCATTTAATAATGACATAATAACCAGTTAAACCAGTAGATCACGGTAACAGAGAAATAAATTATAATCATCTGTTATTCTCAGTTATGCTTCCTCCTTAATAAATTATGAACATTTCTTGCACCGGATAATATAATATAAAGTTTAATGCTGATTAAATTGGTGCACCATGTAATTGATTGCAGTTATTTCTTGTCTGTCCTGTGTCCACTCATTGCTATTAGAGAACTAACCTTTCGACTCCCTTTTGGATTATTTCCATGTGTCTTTCCATTATCCATACATTCCTGTACATGAATTACTCACTGATTTCATTTTGGATAATTATCCCCTGAAGCAGTAGAGGCCTGGTGGTGGGATGCTGGCTTACTAATCCCAAAGTCAGGCGTTCAGGCCCCATTGTCACTCATTGGCACCTAACTGGGTTATCAAAGGCTAGCCATGTCTTTGTCTGTGGTGAGAGGCATGTAACAAACCCATTGTTTTTTGTGAAAGGACAGGTCATTCGGTTGCCGTCGATGTGTTTCTGACCTGCGAATGGCATGGCAAGTTGTCCAGGTTGTACTCTGCCTTGGCCCTGAGTCGGCTGAGGCCAGCCTCCCCGTTATCCTAATCAGGTGGTTATAATAAGTGGTTTCGAAAATGAATGAATGACTAATTGTCCCCTCTCCATCCCACATCGCCACATAATTATAACTAACACATCTACTTCAGTTTGTATGGTTATGGCATGTATGGTCCATGTCCATGTATCACAGAATAGAAGTAACCTGTTGATAATAGTAATGGAATATGGCTTGGATGGGGGACCTGCATCCAAGCATCACTGTATAGAACTAATCCAGTGTCCTCTATTTGGGTTGATGGATGGTGGACCTTGGATGGTGGACATGTGGACCTTGGATGGTGGACCTGCATCCAAGCATCACTGTATATAACTAATCCAGTGTCTTCAAGTTGGGTTGATGGATTGTGGACCTTCGATGGTGGACCTGTAGACTTTGGATTGGGGACCTGCATCCAAGCATCATTGTATCGACCTAATCCAGTGTCTTCAATTTGGGTTGATGGGTGGTGGACCTTGGATGGTGGACCTTGGATGGTAGACCTGTGTCCAAGCATCACGGTATAGAACTAATCCAGTGTCTTCATTTTGGGTTGGTGGATGGTGGACCTTGGATGTTAGACCTGTGGACCTTGGATGGGGACCTGCATCCAAGCATCACTATATAGAACTAATCCAGTCTCTTCGATTTGAGTTGATGGCTGGCAGACCTTGGATGGTGGACCTGTCAGTGTCTTCAATTTGGGTTGATGAATGATGGACCTTGGATGGTGGACCTGTGGACCTTGGATGGTGGACCTGCACCCAAGCATCACTGTATAGAACTAATCCAGTGTCTTCAATTTAGGTTGATGGATGGTGGACCTTGGATGGTGGACCTGTGGACCTTGGATGGGGGACCTGCATCCAAGCATCACCATGTAGAACTAATCCAGTGTCTTCAATTTGGGTTGATGGATGATGGACCTTGACTGGTGGACCTGCATCCAAGCATCATTGTATAGAACTAATCTAGTGTCTTGAATTTGGGTTGATGTATAGTGGACCTTGGATGGTGGACCTGTGGACCTTGGATGGGGGACCTGCATCCAAGCATCACCATGTAGAACTAATCCAGTGTCTTCAATTTGGGTTGATGGATGATGGACCTTGACTGGTGGACCTGCATCCAAGCATCATTGTATAGAACTAATCTAGTGTCTTGAATTTGGGTTGATGTATAGTGGACCTTGGATGGTGGACCTGTGGACCTTAGATGGGGGACCTGCATCCAAGCATCATTGTGTCGAACTAATCCAGTGTCTTCAATTTGGGTTGGTGTCTCAAGATTGTCCTGTGTCCATGAGATGCTATATAGAACTAACCAATCAACTTAATTCTGGTTGGTTGTTCCATGTCTGAGATTAGCTGAGTTAATGCTAATTTGCTGTTATGCATTGCTGGGCTGCCTAACTATGGTGGTCAAAGATGGTAAAACCTGTCTATGCATAAAATAATAAATAAGCACAGCTTGAAAGAACTCAGAGGAAGCTTTGCCTTTTGCATAAAATAAGCCAACTCATTAGCTATCTTAAGGTGGTTGTCCTGATAACTGAAGCAATTTCATGGAAAACAAACTCTTTCAAACTATACACACACACTACACACTCATTTTACACAGTCATATGCTCAAATAAATAATACACTCTAGCTGGATTAAAAATTAATTAAATATAATTTAGTAAAGTCTTTGATAACAAAGCTATATGTAATATGGAGGAATTATTGATTTCAGTGCTGAAAAGATGTGTTGCTAAAAACTAGGCTTATTTAACAGATGTTCACTAGAATGGTTGCCCTTCAAATGCCTGGTGAGCTGTCCAGGGTGTACCCTGCCTGCGCTTAGTGATGGCTGAGATAAGTGCCAGCGTCCCCACAACCCTCATACATTCTTTCATTTTCTGAGCCAGTTAATCCTAATTTGGGTTGCAGGGAGACTGGCGCCCATCTCAGCTGACTCTGGGCAAGGGCGGGATACACCCTGGAGAGCTTGCTAAGTCATTGCAGGGCTGGCAGTCACACACCCATTCACACCCACATTCACACCGAGGAGTGATTTGAAACAGCCAGTTAACCTACTGTGCATATTTTTGGACAATGGGTGGAAACTGGAGATCCTAGAAGAAACCCACACAAAGAAGGGGAGAACATGCAAACTCCACACAGAAACACCTGAGATGGGAATTGAACCCAGGACCTTCTCGCTGTGAGGTGGGCATGCTCACCACTATGCCACTGTGCCACCCCCGTGACCTCAATTACGATTAATCGGTTCAGAAAATGAATGATCTAAAAAGGTTTCATTATTTCATCTTGGTTGTCGGAAATATAGAATTTAATACGTGTGTGTGTGTGTGTGTGTGTGTCTGTGTGCACATTTGTGTTCTTTCCATAAATTACTTTACAGGAGCGGTGGTTAGCATACAGCTAGCGCTGAAGGCTTGTTCCTTTATCAGTCCATCATCATCATCATCATCATCATCATCATCATCATCATCCACTTAATTCAGGGTTGGGTTGTGGGGGCAGCAGCCTAAGCAATGATGTCCAGACGTCCCGCTCCCCAGACACTTCCCCCAGCTCTTCCGGGGGGACACTGAGATGTTCCCAGACCAGCCGAGAGACATAATAACGCTAGCGTGTTCTAGGTCGACCCCGGGGTCTCTTGCCAGTCGGACATGCCTGAAACACCACACCAGGGAGGCATTCAGGGGGCATTCTAACCAGATGCCCTAGTCACCTCAACTGGCTCCTCTCAATGCAGAGGTGCAGTGATTCTACTCCGCGCTCTCCCCGGATGGCTGAGCTTCTCACCCTATCACTAAGGGAAAGCCCCGCCTCCCTGCGAGGGAAGCTCATTTCAGCCACTTGTATCCGCTATCTTGTTCTTTCAGTCACTACAGTGAAAAAAATAAAAATACCTGGGTGACCTAATAAAACCTCCCACACCTCAAAGGGAAATAAAAAAAAAGTAATTTGAGATAATCAAACTATTATTCACACCCAAAACTCAATTCATTACAGTTTTTATTCATTGTGTTCTAAAGATGATCCTCCAATCATCATTGTCGAGACACACTCGGAGGTGATTTCTTCAGGTGGCCATGGCTCATCGCTCTTTGATCTCCTGCAAAACAGCAACATTAAAGGGCTTCAAGATTTTGGTGTATACACCCGTAACTTAAGGTGGCAGCACAGAAAAAAATCACATGGGGTGTGGTCAAGGGAATGGTCTCCACCCAGCAGCACCATGCAATGAAATCGACTGAACTGGAAACATTTTCCTGAGCAGTTCCAATGATCCTTGAGCTGTGTGTGTGTGTGTGTGCGTGAGTGTGTGTGTGTGTGTGTGTGTGTGTGTGTGTGTGTATGTGTGTGTGTGTGTGTTTGTGTGTGTGTGTGTGTGTGTGTGTGTGAGTGTGTGTGTGTGTGTGTGTGTGTGTGTGTGTGTGTGTGTGTGTGTGTGTGTGTGTGTGTGTGTGCTGTAGCTGCATCTTACTGAAACCATTTTTTTAAGCTGTCTGGTTCCCTGAAAATTTCAACCCACTCGAAGGTGGTTTCTGATCTGAAATATTTTGCTTCGATTGAATAGTGAAATGTGATGGAAAGGCCCCTGTTCAGATGGAGGAAATCGGCAGGAGTGGCGCTATCGGGTTTTTAGCGGAAGTAGTTTGCTCACGATATACTGTCTTTCAGAGGGCCATACAAAAGACTGAGGGCCTGTTTGTTCATCACACAAAGCTGATGAAGTCGTGTTTGGTAGGAAAACACCTGTCTAATCCTTAATATTTTATCCATGTCGGATCCCAAGTGAACATAAACACGTTTAAGTTCGTGCCCACCATGCCTATCAATAAGTTCTCAGACTCATCCCCAGCGCGTTTGAGTGGCATGTGCCAGAATTAGCGCTATGTAAATATTTGTATGAATGAATGAATGCATTTTTAAGTATAACAACAACTATTTTCATTCCATTATTCCAGTATTATATTTCATGGGGTTAGAATGGATAGTAACGGAATGTTTCAGGTACCGTAATGACCACAAGGCGCACTTAAAATCCTTTAATCTTCAAAAAAAACAAAACAAAAAAAAAAAACAGTGCGCCTTATAATAATATATAACATAATCATATTTATGCATTATATATATGTAGCCTTGGCCTAATTTGCTAGAGAAGCTGCTTTCGGACTGAAAGGTTGTTGGTTTGATTCCTGAACCGGCAGGAAAAACGTGTGGTGGTGGTGGTGGTGGAGTGAGCAGCACCTTCCCATCCTCCACCTGCATGGCTGATGAGCAGGGCACCGAACTCAGAACTTCTTTCCAGGAACCCCAGCCTGTGTGGCACTGCTCCGACTGTGGGTGTGTGCTCATCGTTTACATGTGGGTGTGTGCTTACTGTTTACATGTGGGTGTGTGCTCATCATTTACATGGGGGGGGGGGGGGGTTTGCTCACTGTTTACATATGGGTGTGTGCTCTTCCTTTATATGTGGGTGTGTGCTCACTTTTGACTGATTAAATGCAGAAGTAATAATTTCCTCTGTGGGGTTAATACTATTACCATGTAGACAAAAAAAAAAAAAAAAAATGTTCCGTAAATCTTTGTATCATGATGTCATTAAAAAATACAAAATGATGTATGGTATGACCTTCTTCATCTTCATTTTCTTCCAGGGTTGGGTCACGTGGGCAGAAACCAATGCAGTGAGGTTCAGATGTTCCTCTCCCCAGGCACCTCCTCCAGCTCTTCCAGGGGATGCCAAGCCACTCCCAGATGAGTTGAGAGATGTAGTCTCTCCCATGTGTTCTGGGTCAACCCTGAGGTCTCCTTATGGTCGGACATGCCCGAAATACCACACCAAGTAAGGTGTTCGGGAAGCATTTTAATCAGATGCCTGAGTCACGTCAACTGGCTTCATTCAACTCAGAGGAGCAGTGGTTCTACTCTGAGCTCCTCTGGATGATGTAACTTGTCACGCCATAGAGCCACACCACCCTGCAAAACAAGTTCATTTCAGCTGCTTGTAGTCGCAATCTTATTCATTCTTTACTCTCCAAAGTGATCCGACTGGTAAATCGATAGCTTTACCTTCCGGCTCAACTCCCTCGACAGCGCGACGGACCGGTACAAGCTCTGCTCGTTTGCAGAGGCTGCAGCGATCTGCCTGTCAATCTCCTGCTGCATCCTTTGCTCACTTGTGAACAAAACCCTGTGATACTTAAAGTTCTCTACTTGGGTCAGGACCTCATTCCAGGTATGATCTTTCTATCTTTCATCTGTTGCCTTTTAATGTCGCAACTAAATCTTTAAAAATTTACTAAATGTCGGGCAGTGGTGGCCTAGTGGTGAAGGTGCTGGATCACTTATCCTGAGGTCAGGAGTTCAAGCCCCACTCACTCACCACAGGTTGTCACTGTCCCCCCAGTGGGTATCTGGGTTATCAAAGGCCGGCCGTGTCTCTCACTGTCTATGGTGTGAGGTTCATGTAAAAGAACCATTGCTGACGTTTGACAAGACTAGATGCTTCCACCCTGAGATGGTCTGACGAGCTGTACAGGGTGTACTCTGCCCTCACCCGGAGTCAGCTGGGATGGGCGCCAGCCTCCCCGCGACCCTAATTAGGATTAAACGGTTATAGAAACTGAACTGAACTGAACTAAATGTTCTATCGAACTGACTAGAGTCCCATTGTAAATAATGTAAGCTTGTTACTGACATGTTTCCTGCCTTATTATCTTTTCCTACATTACGCTGCCGACAGTGTCACTCGATTTGTGGTGCTGATAATGTTTGAAATGAAAACACATCAATAATCATTAAACAAGTGCTGAAATATGTTTTCAACTTTCAAATAATATATCATAATGAAATATTTATTAAATGTTTGTGGCAGCATGGCAGTGTTATGGCTTTCATATCCACTTCACAGCAAGACGGTCCTGAACCAGAGTCCTGGGCTCGGTAAGGCAATTTTTATGTGGAGTTTGCGTGTTCTTCCGGTGCGGACTTGGGATTCCTCTGGGTACTTCAGTTTCCTCCTGTGGTCGAAAGACAACCAGATTACGTTAACTGGTGTTCCAATTTTCTCTTAGGTGTGTGTGTGTGTGTGTGTGTGTGTGTGTGTGTGTGTGTGTGTGTGTGTGCGTGTGTGTGTTTGGCCCTGGAATGGACTAGTGAGCTGTTCAGGATGCACCCAACTTTCACCCAGAGTTGTTGATAGACTTCAGCCTCCTTGAGACCCTTGTAGGGGTTGTGGTAGCTATTTTCTAATAACATGCATTTGAAGACCATTGCAGAAAATAAAATATTATTATATTCATGGTGAAAAATTAAATGTTGGATTTATTACTTGGAAACAAATCGCGAGGGCAAGAAGTGCAATCAATTGTCTGCTATTGAATGGCATGTGTCTTCATGCCATTCTTTGAAGAGTAAAGAAAAGCAGTGGGTCTTAGTCTTAAATCTTGTCCTCATCATCACACGAGTCAGTTTAGGAAGAGATCAAAACTATACTCAAGGTTATAGAGAATTATTGTGTACCGAGTTACAACAATAAACATATAATAAACAACACCGAGCTGTTTCACCATCTTTCACGAGATCTCTCGTAGCACTGAGGACATGCTGGAGTATCTGCTGGAGACCTGAGGTGCCATGTAAAACCATCAGGTATCCAACGTCCTCAACATCTAAGTGCTGTTCTGAGATCCTTGGCATGGGCAGAACTAATGGCAAAAATGGAGGTATGCAATTGGCTGGGTGGAGGTATGATATCTGAGCTTCCACTTGGGCCAAATGCAGCCTGCCAGAAACCCAAGACCAAACACGGTGTGAAGCACTTTCTGTGGCTGCCTGGCTATTACAGGCCCATTTAATCCTAGGTCGCACTGTGATGGCCTGGTGAGCTGTCCAGGGTGTACCCCGCCCTTGACCCGAGTTGGCTGAGATGGGTGCCAGCATCCCTGTGACCCTGATTAGGATTAAGTGGTTCAGAAAATGAATGAATGGATTCTAGTTGGTGAAGAGGAAGGAGCATCCGATGCTGTGCGTCAGCTGCTTTCTCACTGTGCACTGGTGCATGACGGATCCCAATTCACTGGTATCTGGAGCTACAGCTTCGCTGATGGGGGAACTGAGGGCTGTTGCTTCAGAGTGTTCTCAGTCACTTCCCTTTCAAAGTGTTTTTTATTTTTTATTTATTTATTTATTTATTCATTTAAGTTTTAAAGTGGTGCCAGATTGGGTGAGTGGAAAAGCAACTTAAACCTTGTTCACGTTAACAAAAAAGTTTTTTCTCCCACACAAGCAAATTTTAATAGTACTCAACTGGGAGGGAAACCACCCACTCTGGAAACACTGTTTATGCTAGGAGCGGGCATATTAAATTATGATATCTATCTCATGAGGGATCTGCTCAGTTTACGGGGCATGTGTCACCTCCCTCCCTCTCTCCCTCTTTTTTCTACAACCCAAGTCAAAAGTTTTGGAAGGTGATTGCATAAGATCTATGTTATCTTATTTAAAAAAAAAACAACAAAAAAACAAACAAACAAAAAAAAAAACTGTTCAATATGGGACAGCTGTAGCCTAATGGTTAGAGAAGCGGCTTTGGGATCGAAAGGTTGCTGGTTTGATTCCTGAACCAGAAGTGAGCTGCACCTTCCCTTCCTCCACTATCATTGCTGAAGTTCTCTTGAACAAGGCAAATAACTCCCAACTGCTCTCCAGGTGACCCCAATATGATAGCAGCCCACTGCTCCTAGTGTGTGTCCTCACTGTTTACGTGTGTGTGTGTGTGTGTGTGTGTGTGTGTGTGTGTGTGTGTGTGTGTGTGTGTTAATAAAAATGTTTAATAATGGTTTAATTTTTTATTTATTATTTTTTTGGGGGGTTGTTTGTATGTTTGTTTGGGGGGAGGTTGGCTTTACTGTATTAATCCCTCAAGGGAAATTACTGCCATTCCAAAGTGAGCACACACACACACCCCCACACACCCACCCACACACACACACACACACACACACACACACACACACAGAGAAACACACACACACACACACACACACACACACACAGAGAAACACACACACACACACACACACACACACACACAATACACATGGCATGCTCCACTGAATGCGGGTTTCGACCACACGCAGGACACTGGAACATTTTAAGATGGGGAATTCAAAGCGCATTCCCTGCTTGACAGATTGGAGGGCAAAACTCAACTTTAACTTGATTCCTTGAGGGATCGGAGGTCCAGATGAGCTGCGTTTTGCTCACATTTGGTGGAACGTGCCACATTTATTAAACATTTACTGAATTAAACAACTTAAAAATGAAAGATAAGCTTCAATGTGCTCTCTCGAAAGAGAGTTAAGCCTTCTTTCATCTCTGACTGACTCTGTAGGCAGTCTCTCTCTATCGCTCTCTCTCTCTCGCTCTCTCCCTTTCTCTCTCTGTCTCTCTCTCTCTCTCTTTCTCTCTCTCTCACACACACACACACACACACACACACACACACACACACACACACACACACACACAACTCTGTCTCGAAGGTGTGTTTTTGCTGAATGCGGGCTTTGCCCACATGCAACGCGCATCTGACGGAACAATTCTATTTAAATGTTTAAATGGACAGGATGTTGTATTTAAAGCAGAATTACAGTACCCGTTTGAAAGATCAGAGGTCATGATTCAATATTAACTTGCTTCCTTGTGAGATCGGAGATTTTGTCCCACAGAACACTCTGCTCATGCTACTTCTGCTTCAATATCGTGCTAAAATAATTGCCTCCGTCACTGTATTTCCGCTTTAAGTTCTCCTTCTTCAATTTCGTCCTGATTGTTGCAATGTTTCGGTGATAACGAAATAGAACGGTGCAATGATCTCAAAACAAGCCAACAGTATTGTTCAATTCTCCTTCACGTGTGTGACAAACAGGAAGAATGGGTACAGTTCAGCTGCCTCCTGGCCAATGGGAGGCCAGCGGGGCGGGATGTTGGGAGACAGCCAATGAGAGAGCAACTCACGCATGGTTTGAATTTTGAATGGCGAGTTTGGCACTTTTTGTAAAAAGAGGGTGTTTTCGTAAAAAGAGGACAAAATTTAGGAAAATGTTTTTCATAAACTGCAGATTTCGTACCCAAAGGGTTTCATAAGTAGAGGGCTGACGACTGTACTGCATATATATATATATATATATATATATATATATATATATATATATATATATATATTTATACACACACTGTATATATACGGTACCTCATCACCTTATGAAATTAATCCATTCCAGAGTCCTTTTCTTAACCTCGATTTTTTGTAAATAGAACCGTATTTTAGATTTAAACGTGTGATTCGTTCCAAAGCCCCCAAAACTACCCCTAAACTCTTTAAAAAAATTATAAAAGCATACCTTTTAAGACCTCTTTCTGCTTCGATATCATACCGATGGTCGATGAGTTTGGCCATATTCCTTTGCGATATCACTCAACCACATGCCAAGAGCCCATTTCTTCTTTACACTCGCATCGGAAATCACACGCACGTGTGTGTATGTGTGTGTGTGTGTGTGTGTGTGTGTGTGTGTGTGCACTCGTGTGTGTGTGTGTGTGTGTGTGTGTGTGTGTGCACTCGTGTGTGTGTGTGTGTGTGTGTGTGTGTGTGTGTGTGTGCACACGCACTTGTGTTGACCATGTCTTCTTAGCAGAGTTATAATCATACAAATGTTTATGGAAGGTTAAAAGCCTGAGCCAAAAAATATAATTGTAATGAATCAAAAAACTCATGAAACAACAGTAACTCCGTCCTTTACATGAAAAGCATTATGGGAGATGCAGCTCCATAATAGACAATGGGAGGGAGCTGCGTCATCCCTCCGAGCCAATGGGAGGCCAGCGAGGCAGGATCTTGGAAGATAGTCAATGCTTGTGCATTGTTTGAATGTTTGAATGGCGCATTTTAATGTTTGAATGGCACGTTTGAATGTTTGAATGGCACATTTGGCGCGTTTGGTAAGGAGAACTTGTTTCATATACAGAGATAAAAAAAAAATTGAAAATGTTTTTCGTAACCTGGACTCTTCATTTGCTGGGACTATCATAAGGTGAGGTACCACTGTATTTATATATGTATATATGTGTGCATGGGTTGGTCAAACACTCACTTATTGGCAAACTTGGGATTAATAATATTAAGCTTGCATGGAGGCTGGGGCCTACCTGCTATCTGGAGCCTATAGGCAAAGGCAGTAAACATATTTCGCCAGACCATTGTAAGGCAGCATAAGGTTGTGTAACCTTTACACTCACACCTAGGGTCACTTAGGGAACGTCGATTAGCCTAATGCACATGTCTTTAGAAGAGTACCTGGAGGAAACCCGGGCAAACATGGAGAAAACATGCAAACTTCCACACAGAAACACCCAAGCCTGGGACTCAAACCAATAACCATCTTGTGAGGCCATCGTGCTACCTCATATGGATTACAATAGCAGTACCCTTATAATATTGCAGTACAAAAGTAATACCCACACTGACCTGCCAAAATAAAGGTTGCACACTCTAATATTTTGTTAGTTCACCTTGAGCCTTGATTACAGCATGCATAACAACAATACAATATTATTCACTATTTGGACTAATGAGCGAAAACATTACCATGGCAGGCAACCAGATTCATAATATGATCGTCTGTTGGACAACCTACAAACCACAAATGGAGTTTTAAAATGTATGAAAATGTTGAAGTCGAAAGTAAACTCTGATCATCAGTCAACCCAAAGCCCGGATTACTTCCGTAAACACAGCATCTGTCTTCTGTTTTTTTTTGTGTTGGTATCAAGTCCAAATTAGTCACAAACGTGACACAATGAAAGATTAACCAAATAATAATAGTAATAATAATTTAATAAACCTTTGGACTGTGTAATTTGTTTTTGGACTGTTTGAGGTAACTGGAGTACCCGGAAGAAACCCATACAAGCACAGGGAAACTCCACACACAGAAATGCCTGAGACTGGGACTCAAACCCACGACCTTCTTGCATTGAGATGGATGTGCTAACCACTGCACCACTATCTCATTAAGTCAGAACAATCATAGTCATTAATTCAGCTTTCTCAGTTCGCATCACAGCCATTTTTTATTATTAAAGAAACCTTTGTCCTGCTGCCTTAGAATAGTCTCTGATAAAACTGTGAATGTTAGCATTCTTATACAAACCTTGGCGTAACTTCTGAGAACAAAACGATACAGCGGATTTTTTCCACTCTCAGCAGTTTCCCTATTGAATTCACAAAACTACACTTAAAGTTGAAGCCATTATCTTTGCCGCCACACTTGAATACTCGCTAGGCCAGGCATCTCGCACCCTATTACCATCCTGACACTTCACACGAAAGACCGCAATTCATCACCGAGGGCTGTGTCGATAGTTCAAAGATGCACGTAGTGGGAAATAATGAAAAAAAAAAAAAAAAAAAAAAAAAAAAGATTTTTCCACTTAACCTTCATCTTCTGTGCACTACTTAGCACCAAAGCCTTTACAGTGCTGATTAATGACACAACGTAAAAGAGCTGGATACATGGCCTTTGCCCTGGTTGTCGATCACTGCATATCCTAACAATGGTAATAACTGTCAAATGTGGTTTAGTTTACCCTGCAAAAATGTCCAAGGGAGTGCTGTGCTGAGAAGACTCTATCCTATACCAGACTATTCATGCTATACATCACTATACTACCAGCATTCATACTCGGATACCATCATGTTCATCATTTTAAATAATACACCGTCTTCTTGTATTCATAATAAAACAGCCATGACATTATTCTTTTCCTTTTTCTTCCCGTTTGTGCTCAGTATTTCTTTGTTATCTATTTTTTATTCTTTCTTATCATTATTTCACCCATCATTAATTACATTATAGGCAATTATTGAATGAGGTGAAGTATAATACGGAGATTTATTCAGTTCGTGGGGGCTTTATCTGCTAACACCTAACGAGAGAGGTGAATGACACCCTCTGAGATCGGAGTAGTTCTCTATATCATACAAAACTCCAATTTTATAATTGTTTTATTACTCTTTTAAAATGAAACAAAATAAAGTAAAAATCCGGAGGAAAGAGTGTGTTGTGGCGAGCCCGGCGGCCGGCGTTGGGATTTAGGTAGATGTTCTGCAAGCTATTTCTGTTTACACCATTTCTGATTGATTCTAGACCAATTCCATGAAATTATGGACCAAGATACTGGAATTTAGTATTATTAGTGTATTATTTGCTGTTAAAGACATGCTTTCATTCACAAACAGATTAGAAAAATGCAATAAATAATACTATTCATCAACACATTTCAGCATTGATATTAATTAAATTGAATAAAATGTAATAAATGCATACGTTTTTCCTTCATCTCTTAACTACATTGACTTTGCAGTCTCAGAGTTTCTATCAAACATTAACGTATGGTGTTAGTTTTTGATGATCTTTGTAATGTGACTGGGATGTTTGGGAAGGTGCTGTAATAAATGGAAGTCATTATTCGTAATGGAGATTAGCCCTGCACTGGATTGAGGAGCTTCCCCTTTATCTCTGCTCCATCACCGTGCTGGAGCTCTGAACCATATTTACAGCTCGTTTTTACACTGGCACCTCTATAATGAATCCAGTAAATGGAGGTGATGCATACTGCTCTGAGTGATCCATCTCATTAGATACGAGTGCAGGAAGGGTATAATTACACAGGGCGTCCACAGCCCCGCCCGTACTGACAGTAGGCCAGCTATTGACCATTATGTCTAGAGCAGTGAAGCAAGCATAAAGAGTGGCTTATGGATAAAAATGTGTGTAAAAAGTACCTGGTTAACTTTTATAGTTCCTTCACAGCAATACCAGTGATCATCATTTGAGCAATAAAGAAACTTTCAGAGTCTCCGGGTCACCGGAAAGTTCAGAACGGGCCGACAAACACAGATACTGAGGTATTAATCTAGCTGATAACAATCATAGTGTATGCCTGTGTGTGTGTGTGTGTGTGTGTGTGTGTGTGTGTGTGTGTGTGTGTGTGTGTGTGTGTGTGTGTGTGTGAGTGTGATTTAGGCTTGTGTTCCCAGGTTATTATCCACTTATAATTCACTTACTTCTCTCAGATCTGGCAGCACATGTTGTCATACAGCAATCAACCAATAAGCAGCCCCATGTAAATGTCATTAAAAATGGATAAAATGTTTATGTGGATTTTAATATCTGCACAATTCTGACAAAATAAAATAAAATAATAAAAACATGACCTTTTGTGTTGAGAATACAGTGATACCTCAGCTCACGAACATAATTGGTTCCCAGAAAGTGTGTGTAAGGCGAAAAGTTCGTCTTCCGAACATTTATTTCCCATCAGAAACCATTAAAATGAGAATAATCCGTTCCCAGGTCCCCATAAAACATAATTTTCTACTAAATAAGCCTTAAAACTACACAAAAATATACCTTATTTTATGTATAATAAATGTGCTATTGTATTGTAATTAAAGAAATAAACTGAACTGTATAATAAAGTGGTTTTATTTACCTTTGTGATGGTAGTTGATGGCTTGATGGAATGGAGTGTGAGGAGGAGGGAGGGAGGGACTTACTGTTTGGAAGGAGAGTTTGGAAACGCCTACTGTTTGGAAACACGCTTAGCCACACACGCACCCTTAATAGCTTCCTTGTTCTTAAGGATGGTGGTAGACTTAGCGTACTGGTACTGGGACGCTGAGTCACACAAACGCACACCTCGTTCGTGTTTTTCAATGATCTCCGCCTGTGGTGGGGTCTTTTTCGGTCCCATAATAGCAAAAGTACACTCAATATGGTCCAAAATGTCTATCAAACACAAACCACTTCCACACTCAAAGAAAGGGGGTGACAAACTGTGACGCCGTGAGCGTGCATCAGCTTCTCGTGGCCGCCACCGTGGCGCTGTTCGACCGCGTGGTTTGATTCGTACGCCGAAAACTAGTTCGTCAGCAGAGACTATATACTCGCAAATTTAATGTTCTTGAGGCGAAAAGTTCGTGAGCTTAAGCGTTCGTCAGCGGAGGTTTTACTGTATAGTGTCCATCTGTCTGGAAACCCTCTTTTTGGTATTTTGTATGTTGATATATAGCTGTCACAATGGGAATGAATGCCAGCGTGATAGTAACGTCTTCTACTTTATCTCTCCCTCCAAACTGTTACTTAGTTTAAGCCATATTTTAATAAAATAAAATATGTTTTTTTAACAACATAACCAGAATTCTATGTGCCATATGCAGTAGGTGTCCTCATTTAAAAAGAATAAAAATAAACTATTACTGCCACATAATGTATTACAGTGATCCTTTGCTACTTCGTGATTCAGTTTCTGTGGGTGCAGTGCATCATGGGTTTTTCAAAAAAAAAAAGAAAAAAAAATATATATATATATTGAAAAAAGACAGGGAAAATGCCACAAAACAGGGCAAATTGTCCAAAAAAAAAAACCAAAAACAAAAAAAACAACAACAATAAACAAACAAACAACAAGCAAAAATCCCCCCCCCCAAAAAAAAAACAAAAAAACAAAACAAACAAACAAACAAAAAAAAAAACTACTTACATTTTTACACATCTGAGTGTGCGTGCGTGTCTGTATGTGTGTGCATTTATATTTTATTTACATCATATGCATTATTTTTGAATGGTTAATTGTTATTATAAGCATTTGCAGCATTAAATATGTATTTTTTTGATTTTCTATACACATATACATGTCTGGGCAGTGGTGGACTGGTGATAAAGGGTGCTGGATCACTGATCCTAAGATTAGGGATTCGAGTCCCACCCTCCACAAGGTCGTCACTGTCCCTCAGTGCAGCTAACTGGGTTTTCAAAGGTCGGCCATGTTTCTCACTGTCTATGGTGAGAGGTTCATGTAAAAGAACCATTGTTGACTTTCGTAAATTGTAGCTGCAAAGCCGTCAGTGTGTTTCTGTCGCTTGCGAAAGGGTTGTGTCACGAAGGGCATCCGACGTAAAAACCTCTACCAAGTCAAATGTGCGAATCCGATGATTTACTGTGGTGATCCCTGAAAAAGGGAAAAGCCGAAAGGAAAAGAAAAAGAAGAAGATGTACACATAATGTATGTATACATCAGTCAGGGGTGGGTCGATCCTACTTTGTGGAAATTTGGCGTTCGCAGAGGGTCTCATTCCCCACTAACCACGAAAAGTGAGTGTTCACTGTACTGTACATATTTTAATAGAAAGGCTTTTAGCCAATCATACTGAGGAGGTGCATAAGGCTTCTGGCACATGTAACATGCTTACTGAAGTAAACTTATCCAATGGAATGACATCCCGCTACCCTGTATTGATTTTATGGTGTATGCAGCCAAATTAGGAATCTTTTACAAGTTTTTAACTTTAGTCACAATTACGCAGCCATGTTTTGTCTCTCATACTATGACCGGCTACTATAGCAGTTAGCCAACCACTCTGTGAAGCAGCCAGTAAATTACATTGCAGCTGGCTGGTTCCCAGGTCTAAGTTTTCTCTAAGTCTTCTGAAGCACTGTTCAAGTGACCTCGCTGACCAAGGCGCTTTTAGTTCGGATCTGGTGTTTTACAATGATGGAGCCTGCTGTGCTTCTAGCATTTAAAGCTTGAAAAGAGTTTTATACCTTTGCCCAGATCGATGTTTTAATGCAGTTTGATCACAAATGTCAACAGAGAATTCTTTGGAACTCATTGTTTGGTTTTTGTTCTGACGTGCATTGTAAATTGATCTTCATTATATACACACAGGTGTGCGCGCTGCAAAGTCATTTCCAATGAACTAAATTTGCTGGAAGTGGTTTTTGTCTCATCTCAATCTTGATATCTATTTAAGCATGCAGAAGGAACCTGAGCACAATTTGAAATACCTTTTCCAAGGGTCTCAAATTCTATTAATAAGTAATTCATTCATTTTTTTTGAACCACTTAATCCTAATTATTGTTGTGGGAGGGCTGGCACCCATCTCAGCCAACTCGATGCGAAGGCAGGGTACACCCTGGAGAGCCAGGCCATCGCAGGCATTCATATTCATATTCACACCTGTGGGGAGATTTAGAACAGTCAATTAGCCTCCTGTGCATGCTTTTGGACTGTGGGAAAAAACATAGTACAGACGCTCCTCACTTTACATTTGTTCACCTTATGTTTTTTTCGATTTTACGTTTTTTTTTGGTAAAAAAAGTCATTTTGAGTTTAGTGCGCTCTCTGTAGTACGAGGCATTCTTACATAGTACGTAGACGCAGTACTCTACGGACAAATGATGCTGAATCGTTCATTGTTTACAAACGACAGACTGAACGTGCCTTGCTTCTTCCCAGTTCACCGATTGTTACCCTTGTGTTAAGATGTCGTCTCTGTGATCTTTGTGTTTACACTGTTTTGCATATTTGTAACCCTAAGCAAATATGGTTGGTCAGAAGCGTAAGCCTACTAGTGATAGTGGTAATCAGAATCAGTGGGAATAAGTGCATTTGATGAAACTTTATTTATTTGAAAATAATGTTGATATTATTTTACAATGTTATGTTTATAATAATTGATTTAGGGGTGTTTTATGAGATACGATCATAGTATTTATGGATGTATAGTACAGTATGAATGATCATACGTCACTGGAACATACAGTAACAACTTACGTTTTTTTTCACCTTAAGTTCGGCTGTTCAGAACGTAACTAAAACGTAAGTCAATGAGTGTCTGTGCTTGGAAGAAGTCCATGCCAGCATGGGTAGAACGTGCATACTCCACACAGTAATCGAAGAGCATCAATTGAAACAGAGTCCATCTTGCTGTGAGGTTGACATGCTAACCACTGTGCCACTGTGCTGCTATTTATAATCCTTTGAAATATTTTCTATTAATATCTAAATGTAAAGCAGAAACTTTCATTTTTGATTTTAAATACACTAGGAGAAAAAAAAAGTTTGACTATATTTTTGATGTGTCATGGATTTTGTAAAATTTAATGGCAAAAATGTTAAAATAATTTGATATTAAATCTACAGCATAATTAAACAACCCACAAAAATAGGTGCATGCACAGGGCAGTATAACACTATGGCTCAGGTACACATCAACATCAACAATGTTGAGTATTATAATAGTCTGCTATGTGTGATGGCTTGATCCTGTCTGATCGTGGAAGATAAGAAGGGTTGGGCCTTGTTAGTGTTTGAATGGGAGACCATGTGGGAATAACAGATGATGTGGAGAACTAGAGAAATACCTGGAAACCTACTCTTGAAAAAAACAAAACAAAACAAAACAAAACAAACAAAAAAAAAATCCCAAGTCAACTCTACAAGAATAATTGTGAAGAGACAGTGACTGAAGGTGCTAACTTCTTCTTCTATCCTTTCGGCTTCTTCCCTTTCTCAGGGGTCGCCACAGCGAATCATCTGATTCGCACATTTGATTTGGCAGAGGTTTTTTTATGTCGGATGCCCTTCCTGACACAACCCTTTTAACAAGGGACAGAAACACGCTGACGACTTTGCAGCTACTCTTTACGAAAGTCAGCAATGGTTCTTTTACATGTCTCTCACCATAGACAGTGACAGACATGGCTGGCCTTTGATAACCCAGTTAGCTGCACTGGGAGGACAGTGGCAACCCTGTGGAGACTTGAAGACTTGACTGAAGGTGCTAACTAACATGCATAATACAAATGTACCAATGTAGTAGTGCTCAAAAACACAAACATTATTCAAAACAGCCTTTTCCATTATTCTCTAAAAAAAAAAAAAAAAAAAAAAAGTTTTTCTTGACATTCATGGCTTTCTGGCAGACACCCTTATCCAGAGCAAATTACATGTATTAGTTTTAAAGTGATACTGAGCATTTTAGGCTTAAGGGCCCAACAGTAGCAGCTTCGTGAAGTGGTGGTTAAACCCTCAACCTGCAGATCAGCTCGCAATTTGTTCAAAAAGAAACACTTATTTTGCTTCACATTTTTTTCAAAATTGCAACCCAATCTGTAAACAGTGAGTTCCTCTGGCTGGAACAGTTAAGCGATTGTGCTTTTGCTGGCATTCCCATTTTGAACAGTGCAAATGGTCACGCTCTCAAATTCTCTTTATTACATCTATCTAGAGAGCTTAAACAGTTTTGGCTGGAAATATTTAATCAAAACTTTAAAAATAATTAATATTTGATATTTAATTTAACCAGATAAAATTGACTTTAATCACTATGGCACTGAAAATTGAACAATAGATTGGCTGTCACACTGGGAGGACCAGATGCCTGGGTTAACATAGTAGCCGGCAGTGCAGGTTGACTTTAATAAGTACTATCTGGGACACCTATTAAAAATACAGAGTTGTATCAGGAGTTCACCGGCAAATAAATGTCTTTTGCATAAATTGCTGTTCGTCCTGAGATAATATTTCAATAATTATTTTTCATGTGAAATGACCAACAATTCGTACTGGTGCATGTACATATAATCATTCATTGGAAGATGTAGCTGTGAGAAAGTTAATACGTTATTATTTTTAAATGATTCAGTAAACTAATGAACAGCATGTGCTGCTCAACCTGCTGCCAGTTTCTTCTAGAATTTATCTCAGTTAAGTGTATCCACAGACGATTTAGATTGAAAGACAGTTTAGATAAGAAAAAGAACATGGAAATAAGTTGTTAAAATACATGGGAATGGACAGCAGTAAAATAATATATTGCAACCAGCCAGCAGGAATAATAGATAGTAAATGTGGTTGCATAAACATTTAGACTGTTTACCTGATCACATTTGCAAATCACAAAGTGCCTGTACTGTGAAATGTCAGATGTGATTCATATGTATGTATGTATGTTTGTCTGATGGTTAATTTGTATTATGTGTAGATGTGCCTAATTTATTTTATTCAGACATTCACTGGTTTGGAATCAAATTTTTTACTTTAATATCTGTAAACAGTTATTTTTATCATTAACTTGCTTTATATAAGCTGATGAATTCATGCCCTGTATGTCTGCTTTCCTTTCGGCTTTTTCCCTTTTACTCGGAAGTCGCCACAGTGAATCATCTGATTCGCACATTCGATTTGGCAAAGGTGTTTATGTCGAATGCCCTTCCTGTCACAACCCTTTTTAGCAAGGGACAGAAACATGCTGACGACTTTGCAGCCTACTCTTTACGAAAGTCAGCAATGGTTCTTTTACATGCCTCTCACCACAGATAGTGAGAGACATGGCCCACCTTTGATAACCCAGTTCGCTGCATTCGGGGGTACAGTGACAACTTTGTGGAGAGTGGGACTTGAACCCCCAACCTTTGGATCATCAATCCAGCGCCCTATACCACTAGATCACCACTACCCCGAATTCACGCCCTATTCTTGCAATTGTAAACTTGAGAGAGTGAAATGGCAATCTTTTCAAATAGGCTCATACAAACTCTGAAACACATTTTAACAGACTGAAACTTGCCAAATTATGTGAATGTACACGTGCTCATGTATAACAGAAGTGCTTACATGGTTTTCCTTTCATTTCACTGGAAAAATGTATTGGCTCACTTTGTAGTATGGTTTGGGTCATTATCAACCATCATCTTATAAGTTTTAGAGCATTAGACTGAATCTTAGCAGAGAATATAACCCTGTATGCTTGAGAATTCATCCTGCTTCTTCTATCATGGGTTGCATCATCAAGTTCCAGTGACAAAGTTTCACTGTCAGCCTTACAAGCCCATCATTTTTTGACAAATGATGTGGTATGCTTTGGGTCATGAGCTCTTCCTTTTTCTTTTCCATACTTCCTTATCATTTTGGTAAAAGTTAATTTATACTGAATCCTGTAATCAATCCAGAACTCAGCAGGTTTTAAATCATGACTCAATGACTCATTGTAGCCATATGCTTTAGCCTAAAGTATAACGCATATTAGGTTAGCTCACCCTACACCATTATTCCATGACTCATTCATCCTGCTGGTTGTATTAATATAGGTATGTGTGGACAAGAGAAAAATCAACCTACCTCACCATGTCGAAATTGGTCTGGTGTTAGGTTTAATGAAATTCATTGGATTTTCCATGTAGGAGCCTCTGAAAGGGTCAATAACAATGACATAAAACCGTGTTACAACCATGCAAAGCAAACAAAGCTAAATTCACCCTTTCTATCTCCATTCAATACCACACACAGGCAGCAAAATCATTGGCTGCTTTCCCTTAGTAGAATTAATATAGAGCAAATCAAATTCCACTTTTTCTCACTAAAGTTGATCTTGATCTATGTAAATTTATATAACAGCCTGAGGCCTTTATAGAAGCTATGAACTTGACATGCAGTAGAGCGCAACTGTACTGCAACTAAATCTGATAAAGACTAATGTGGTTGCTCAAAATCATTCACACATTACATAAAAACATAAAAAAATAATATTATTTTTTTGTTGAAGTCCACCAGTGCATGAATGAATCCATTTTGAACTATGATTAGCAGCACAGTACAGAAGTTATGCGCAATAATATTGTGACTAAATTTGAAAAAAAAAAAAAAAAAAAAAAAGCAGAGATGGCACCTTTTTTCAGTTAACTCTGGTTACAGAGCCTTCAGTGGACACACCCGACAAACGAAAAATCCATGTTACGAAATGCATTTACCTAAAATTTCCGTCTCTGGATACGAAACAGATTTATGTTACGAAATGCACCATCTCAAAATTCAAACAATGCGTGAGTTGCTCTACCATTGGCTATCTCCCAAAGTCCCGCCCCGCTGGCCTCCCATTGGCTATCTCCCAACATCCCGCCCTGCTGGCCTCCCATTGGCTAGGAGGGAGCTGCATCTCCATAATATCCATGATGCTTTTCGTGTGCCTTCGACCCATTGTTCGTCATGGAGTTGTAACATGTGTAAAGGACAGAGTCACGTTTTTTTCGTGAGTTTTTCGAGTGTGCTCATTGCAACTTTATTTTTTGGCTCAGGCTTTTAAAAAATCAAGTTATGAAACCACTTCTGGAACGGATTAATTTCATAAGGTGAGTATATATGTACTGATTGTACATATGTACCACTGTATATATGAATCACTGATTGTAAGGTTAGGAGTTCAAGCCCCATTCTCCACGGGTTGTCACTGTCCCCTCAGTGCAGCTAAATGGGTTATCAATGGCCGGCCATATCCCTCACTGCCTATGATGAGAGGTTCATGTAAAAGAACCATTGCTAACTTTCAAAAAGAGTATCTACATAGTCATCAGCGTGTTTTATAAAATTATATACTCCACCATTGTTTCAAATCATTAAAATTTGGCTGGGTGATTTAACATATTTTCTGTTGTGTAAAACCCCTGGAATGATACAGTATTACCATTAAATATTTTCTGTTGTAGATATTCCATTAGTACAGATGAGTCTAATAAGGACTTTTATCACTTGGACATGGGCTGGAAATTAACCATGACAGATTAACCATGATTTCAGAAGGAGCAGATGCCTGGTTTTACCGCAGTCGGCAGTGCAGGGTGTGTAAAAAATTCATTATTTGAGACACATGCATATAAAATCAATCCTAATATCATTAGTAGTATGTGTTCACTAATGAACAAATTCCCTTTTCAGAAATTATAATTTCCAGATATCATCATAATACTAAAATTAAAAGTAAAGTGTGCAAGATTTGGTGGTTTCTAGCAGCATTAAGTGGTGAAGTTCCAGAACTAAAACAATACAATTAAAATAATTTCATTCCTGACCTCGCCCCTCCGAAGTGTGTACAGGTCCATTCTACATGATGGACATAGTGGTGCAAGATGAGAGGGGACCCTCTCTGAATGTAAACATAAACAGCGTATTCTAAAGTACTAAAAACTCAATGACACATTTGGAAATAATTATAAACTCGTCAAACTTTTTGCTTTTTTATTTTTTTTGTTATTATTTTCCCTTCAGTTTACACTTTACAACCATATAAAGATGGCGATATGGTGCCGCAGTGGATTGCATATCCACCTCACAGCAAGAAGGGTCTAGGTTTGATTCCCAGGCTCTACAGTTTCTATGAGGAATTTGAATGTTCTCGCTATACTTGTGTACTCTGGGTACTCTGGTTTCCTCCACAGTCCAAAGACATGCATATTCGGCTTAATAAGCTGTTTCAAATTGCCCCTAGGAGTTTATGTAACTGTGAATGGCTGTGTGTGTGTGTGTGTGTGTGTGTGTGTGTG
>CM045744.1:19963975-20068975 GCA_024760905.1 Plotosus lineatus
ATGTGTGTGTGTGTGTGTGTGTGTGTGTGTGTGTGTGTGTGTGTGTGTGTGTGTGTGTGTGTGTGTGTGTGTGTGTGTGTGTGTGTGTGTGTAAGGGACCCGATTGATACTGCACTTGTAAAACTACGCAAACTGGACTTGATGCTATTCTATTTTTAAACAAAAAAACGACATGACACCTAATATTGGATGAGTTTCATTTATTACTGTTTACTGTGCTTTATAGCAGTGGTCCCCAACCTTTTTTAGCTGTATGTTTGAAAATGTTTTCCATGACCAGTTAGAGTTTACTCTGTAGTCTTGTTTTGGTGGCTGTCATGGCAGAAACCCCCGCCTCATAAAGATATGTGGTTGGAAACAGAAGAAGGGCTTTCAGTGCTTCTATGGCAATGTCACAAACAGTCATTTACCAAATAAGATCCAGAAGCTCTCATAAAAAAAGCTTAATTTGTACGATGAAAGATTTTGTTTGTGGACCGGTATCAAGTGATTCATGGACTGGTACTTGTCCGTGAACCGAGGGTTGGGAACCCTTGCTTTATAGAATTTCTATGTGGATATGTAAATATAATGCATCTTTATTCTACACCATTCCTTTGCATGTACTTTTGCTCAGCCTTGCATGCGCGCACTCACACACACACACACACACACACACACACACACACACACACACACACACACACACACACACACACACACACACACACACACACAGTCGATGTATAGTATTGCAGTGGGGTTACTTGGCTTAACAATGAAATTTGCCTTTGTATCTAATACGATTTAGCGGGTTCTGATGAGTGGAATGTATTGTGCTACTGGCTGGTACTTGCGGTTACAGTGACTTTTCTTGCTTGGCTCTATCATTTGCCTCCTGCAGGGTAGCACTCAGGATCACCAGGTTCTGTTTCTGTGTGCATCAAAAATTGTCTTGGTCCATCTTGTCTGCAGCATGAAAGGTAACACCTTAACTACCGTGTCAGGAAATATATGTCACATGGGGCCCCTGCTGCCCAAAGTACTTCAAATGCAAATATTATTCATTCATTTTGTTGAATTGAATATGAGTTTCCATCCTCAGACTATTCCTGACTTTGGCTTTTCCAAACATTAGTCAAAGATTGGGGATGCAAATATAATGCAATACAAATGTAAATGCGGCCAACAAACACTGTGTGGATGTCTTTGAAATGTCAATGGTGCCAAAGGAAAATACCCTGGATTGGTCATCTATATTGGCATAAAGTAGTCCGATGCCCATATTTCTGTCAAATATTCATTTTCTGTCGTGGTATGTGTTTTTTTTTTCTTCTTCTTCTTTCATTCAACCATCTTTTGAATTGAATTATCTGACATTTGGTAAATTTTATTGGATTTTGCACTGACACAGCTCTTACTTTGGGCAGGTCTAGAAGGATTCATTCAGACCCATCACGTTTACCATGGAAGAGCGAGGAGTCGAGTGAGAAACCTAAAGAAACCTATTTGAAGGTTGGAAAGCGAATGTAATGTGAAGCAAATGTAATTAAGGCAACCAGGAGACTGTTCATTAGTCTTTGAAAAGTTTCTTGCACATCACGTGAATCAAAGAGAACCAAGAATTGGTGATGAAAGCAGTCTGGGGTCCTAAAATAAAAAAAAAAAAATCACCAAACATACTTTCCTTTTCTCATTAAATGTAACCATCTTGGAGTATTTTTATTCATGTTTTTACAATTCTATTGCAGTATCTTAAAACTAGATCCTTTGAAAACTTTTTAGAATAGAATAAATCATCATTTATTCTGTAGAGCTTGAGGAATAAGGGATGCCCTCTTTGTAGTGGGAACGAGCAATCAAAGCTCTCTCTCTCTCTCTCTCTCTCTCTCTCTCTCTCCTTCTCGCTGTGAGCGAGAGTTTCATCTGACTTTAACATGAACTCATGAAATAAGTATAGCTCACACGAGCACACAATAACCTTTGACACCATCTAATTTATGAATAATTGCACCAAGGTCATGTTTAATGAGTCCAACATAAGGCTGATGCCAATTTCTACCCACAAAGATTGTGGACTTTTATTTAGTGGGCTTGAAGAGATCCATGCAGTGGGGTTTAGTGGTCAAGCCATGATTGTTAGACACAGGATTGGTGCAGAATTACCTCAAAATACTTATTTTCAAGAAAAACAAATAGAAACACACATGGTGTAAGTGTGTGTGTGTGTGTGTGTGTGTGTGTGTGTGTGTGTGTGTGTGTGTGAGTGTGTGTGTGTGTGTGTGTGTGTGTGTGTGTGTGTTTGTGGGGGGGTTATATTGGTTTTCTTCCTGTAACATTTCATCATCATTGACTATTCATTTAACAACCCCATCAGTCTACTGGACATGTCCCAAATCACTATACACTGTAGGTCTTTGTCCATGCATTATTTTCACTAAATAGTCTAATAGGGGGCAGTGGTGGTCTAGTCGTATAGGGCGCTGGATCGCTGATCCAAAGGTTGGGGGTTCGAGTCCCACTCTCCACAAGGTTGTTACTGTCCCCCCCCAGTGCGGCTAACTGGGTTATCAAAGGCGGGCCATGTCTCTAACTGTCTATGTGAGAGGCATGTAAAAGAACCATTGCTGACTTTCGTAAAGAGTAGCTGCAAAGTCGTCAGCGTGTTTCTGTCCCTTGCTAAAAAGGGTTGTGACAGGAAGGGCATCCGACGTAAAAACCTCTGCCAAATCAAACGTGCGAATCAGATGATTCGCTGTGGCGACTCCCGAGTAAAAGGGAAAAAAGACGAAAGGAAGACAGACAGACAGTCCAAGTCACATATAGTCATGTGCTGCATACTGTATATCATCTTGGAACATCACAGAACATTCCAGAAATTCTCCATGAAATGACAGTGACCAAATATGACATGCTGAGTAGTGGTCAGCATGCCATCTTTGGTCAGTGTCATTTCATAGAGAATTTCTGGAATGTACTGTGACCAAATATGGCATGCTGAGTGGTTCTCAGCATGTCTGTCTCCTGGGTCCAAGGGTTTTCTCTGGGTACTCTGGTTTTCTCAAACAATTCCAAGCACATTATGACTCAAGTACATAGAGCTAATTGGATCTTCCGGTTTGCCTCCAGGTGTGTGTGTGTGTGTGTGTGTGTGTGTGTGTGTGTGTGTGTGTGTGTGTGTGTGTGTTGGCCTGTGATGAACTTGTGAGCTGTTTAGGGTGTTCCTCACTTACACTATCAGTCAGTTGAGACAGGCTCCAACCTCCCCATAACCCTAGTTTGGCAAATAAATGAATGATTGATGACATCAGTCAATAATTAGTGCCCTTAACACTGAACAGGTTGTGGTTTTCAACATGATTTAAGAGCAAAGCCGACACTCGCTGGCCTTAAGTATGCTGTGTACGCACTTCCACTGTATACTCGGTTGATTTCCTGCTTACTTTACCAGAGTAAATGTCAGTGCCCTTTGAAAGTCGAGTGCTAATGTCTTGTCAAGAGCAGCCGCAGGAAAATAGGAAGATATCAGGCATGAAAAGATTAAAAACATCACGGGGGACGGTACTGTGCTTTTAATCTGACCTTTTATGCCGAACATTAAACAGTTGTTCAGAGTTGAAGGAAACACCTCAACTTAATACCCCCCCTAAAAAAAATAAATAAATAATAAAAATAAAAATAACCTCAAAACAAACCCCATTGGGTGGCAAAAAACAAAACAAACAAAAAAAAAACCAAACAAAAATAAGATGCTAAGATGCTACTGTGATACTTTACTATTGAATAAAACAATCACATTGGTGCTTGCGCTGTGTATTCAAAGGTTATATGGTGTCATTCTAACTGGCTAGTTAATAGGATAGCTATAAGTTATAATTGGAATAAGTTAGCTATTGATAGTAGAGCTATGATATCATAAATGCTGTCAATCAAATGTGTTTTCTAAACTATGATTGCTTCAAACAAAATAAATAAATAAAATTAGCATTTACTACAAAACCCTGAAAAATAAGAAAAATAAACATGCTTACCTTCTTCTACTATACTTACTCTTCCCCCTTTTTACTATGTGTTGTAAACATGCCTTCCATCCATCCATCCATCCATCCATTAACAACTGCTTAGCCTTGGTCAAGCCACAGAGGTAACAGGTCTCGGGCGGAATCCTACTGTGTCCAGGCATCGCTCTCCCTGGCTGATTCCTTTCAATGTGGAGCAGCAGTGACTTTACTCTGAGTTGCATGGGTTTCCTGTGGGTACCTCGGCCTCCTCCAACAGTCCAACAATACGCATATTAAACTATTTTGCTGTTCCAAATTGATCCCAAGTGTGAAAGTGAGTGTGTGTGTGTGTGTGTGTGTGTGTGTGTGTGTGTGTGTGTGTGTGTGTGTGTGTGTGTGTTGGCCCTGGAATGGCCTGGCAAGCTGTCTAGGGTATACCTCGCCCTAGCCAAGAGTCAGCTGAGATGGGCGCCAGCCTTCCCATGACCCTAATTAGGATTAAGTGGTTCAAGAAAATAAATTAATACATGAGTTCAGAAAATGAATGAATGAAATAAAATTTGGGGTGGTGGTGGGCTGGTGGCAAAGGGGCTGGATCACTGATCATAAGGTTGGGGGTTCAACTCACACTCTCAACAGGCCATACTGTCCCTTCAGTGCAGCTAACTGGGTTATCAAAGGCTGGCTATGGCTACTGTCTATGGTGTGAGGTTCATGTAAAAGAACCATTTCTGACTTTTAACAAGAGGAGGCTGCATAGTGTGTTTCTGCCCTGCGATGGCCTGACGAGCTGTCCAAGGTGTACTATGTCCTCGCCCAGAGTTGGCTGGCCGCCAGCCTCCCCGTGACCCCAATTAAGATTAAGTGGTTACAGAAAATGAATGAACAAAATAAAAGTTACAAATTAAATCAATAACTCAATAAATAAATAGCTCCCGTTTCTACATTTTTTTTTTTGACAATGTATATATTTGGTGGAATTGATGGAACTAGAAGTATTGCTATTTCAAATTTTATATGGCAGAATAAGGCATTGTTAAAAACTGAAAATGAAATATACAAAGGACTTTTCATTTGCATTTGAATTCCGGCAGCCATTTTATATTGTACATGGAAATGTGACTGAAAATATGTTTTCCAATGACTTTGATTTTACATGGTTACATTATGACACAAAGGAAAACACACACACACACACACACACACACAGAGAGAAAGAGAGAGAGCGAGCGAGTGAGAGAGACAGAGAGAGAGAGAGAGAGAGAGAGAGAGAGAGAGAGAGAGAGAGAGAGAGAGAGAGACAGAGAGAGAGAGAGAGCGAGAGAGCATAGTAATCTCTTTTGGTCACAAGTCTCGTCTTTGTTTTTCTCTTTCTCTCTCCCTCACACATGATTGACAGAAAAAAGAGAGACAAAAGATTGATGGATTGATTGAAATGGAGAGAAAACCAGGAATTTAAGTAGGCTTAGATTAAGATTGAAAAGAAATAGATGGAAAGAATGAAAAAAGGGGAATAGAGAGAGAGAGAGAGAGAGAGAGAGAGAGAGAGAGAGAGAGAGAGAGAGAGAGAGAGAGAGAGAGAGAGAGAGAGAGAGAACACTAGATGGCAGTCTTGAGTAGGGCACCATCATTGCCTCTTTCTCTTGTGCGTCTGTGTACGTGTGTGTGTGTGTGTGTGTGTGTATGGGTGTGGGGGTGTGTGGGTCTGTGTGTTAAACAGAGCGACTAAGGAGCAAGACCAAAAAGAGATCAGTGTGCAGTCTCTCTCTCTCTCTCTCTCTCTCTCTCTCTCTCTCCCTCTCTCTCTCTCGCTCTCTATCTCTCTCACACACACACACACACACACACACACACACACACACACACACACACACGCGCGCGCACCAGTCATCTATAATAATGTGTTCTGTCTGGAAGTCCCACCTCCCACATTTGCATATTCATCACCTGCGTCAGTTGTGACATCACTGAACCAATTTCATCAGCAGCATTTACTTAGTTTAGTCAATTGAATTTTCTTCACTACATTGTTGTTATTGTTGTTATTACATTGCACAAGTGAATAATTTAATAATAACAAAACCACGTTCTGTAAATTTAAGGTAGAATTTTGTAATTAACAATAAATGTTCACAGCAATAAATATAAATACAACATATCTGATATAAAATTTTCTTACCAACTCACACGCACCCCAACCGTCTTTCAAATCTGTGTCCAGAAAAATCCCTGAAAATATAATCAGTTTAATTTCATTCAATAATATTTTTCAAATATTAAAATTTTAGGTGCATGACTGTCAATCGGGGCAGTGGTGGTCCAGTGGTAAGGTGCTATATTATCAATCCTAAGGTTCAGAGTTCAAGCCACAACAACAACAACAATAATAATAATAATAATAATAATAATAATAATAATAGATCCCCACTCTCAATGGGGTGTCACTGTTGTCCCCCCAGTCCAGCTAACTAGGTTATCAAAGGCCGGCCATGTCTCTCACTGTGTGTGGTGAGAGATTCATGTAAAAGAACCATTGCTGATTTTAGAAAAGAATAGCTGATCAGTCGTCAACATGTTTCTGCCTCACGATGGCCTGGCGAGCTCTCAAGGAGGTACTCTGCCCTTGCCCAGCGTTAGTTAAGATGGGCACCAGCCTCCTGGCGACCATAATTACGATTAAGCGGTTCAGAAAATTAACTAATGAGAATGATTAGCAATCTGGAGTTTGCAAGTTCAAAACCAGGTTGATGCCCCAGCCACCCACAAAAGGCAGTCCATCGGAGCTTTCACAGGAGGAAGGAAGGACATAGGCTCTCTTGTCACTCACAGTAATCACTAGCCAATCCATGGCTGTCTGCAAGCTTATTCGTACAATGGGGCGGAGCATTTCCCTTTTTAGTATGTTAGTTGCCCTCCAAAAGCACACGTGCAGCAATTCATAAAGAGGTGGGTGGCACGTCAGTGAGGGGGCGTGCACATGCTTACACCCCTCGAGGGTTGGTATTGGTCATTCATGAGAGGGAGGCAGCACTTGATAATTAAGAACAATTGTTGAGAACTGGATAGGACAAAAAATTTGGTGGTGGGGGATATTTTCATGTTTTAATTTATTTTTTGTGTAGAAGGGGATGGAGCTCTAATTGTCTTATAAGTACATTCCTCTAATAATACATGAACATGTCAGTATTACATTCATTAGTTCGTTTACCAAAACAAATGGAAGCCGGAGCCTATCTAGGCGTCTCCATGCAAAGTCGGGGTGCTCCTTGAAAAGCTCACCAGTCCATCACAGGGCCACGTTCACACAACCATTCACACTCACACCTACGGCCTATTTGGATCAGCTAGTTAGCCTAATGTGGACAAGGGTCCACAGTGTATAATGCTTTGGGACATGTCCCAAACTGTGAGGCTGTGAGGCACAAGTGCTAATTGCTGCACCAACAACGTGAATATTTACTTCAATAAAATTGAATTGTGGATTCTGGTAGGACAGATGAGGTTCATTAATTTTCTCGAACAGTCACTGATATGATGAAGAAGATCTGTGGAAGAGCTCCCCAGTATCAGTGTTTTTACGAGGCAGCTGTAAAGCTACAACTTTTCCCGACATTCTCAGTTCAGAGGGGTTTGTGCTTTGTGGTTTTTCAGTAAGATGCAGTCTTTATGTCTCTTTATTCTTTAATGCTGATGAGGAAAAACTATTTATTGCTCCTACAATGTAATCCAGTCAGGAAATAACTTGTTTTCTGTGTGTTCCACAACATTAATTGTAACTATAAATGGATAAATAGTATGAAGCATCATTGTTTAATTTAAAAATATTAATCATTGGCTATAAGAGGCTATAAAATAAAACACTCGGGGACACACACATAGCGAAGATAAATGCCTCCTCCAGCTTGCCCTGAACACCCACAGTCTTTAATTGCACTCTACAATGATGCATCATGTGAACACATGTTCACACACCATGCAGCCTTTAGCATTATTGTGAGGTGCAGACGCTTGTAGCATTTGTAGCTTTCTGCTACATTAACACACAGTCATGTTAACTAGATTCACAAAAAGCTCACCAAATATTCTATACGGAAATTTGTGATGCAACACAAATACACAATTAATGTACGTAAAGAAAAAAAAAAAAAAACAACAAAAAAAAAACCCTGCAGTTCTAAACGCACAACTGACATATTGAAACAATGCTAATAGCTAAAAATACACCCAAATATATAATGCAACTGTTCTCAACTATTGTCTATGCAGCACCTATATAATGCATGCTAGTATGTTAGTTTGTCTAGAAACAGGAGAATTTGTTCTGAAGTGAAAGAAGGAAAGGTTTTCAGTTTTCTGTTCACTGCCTTTAACTAGATGATTTCTGTGCACGTCTGTATCAAATGTCTTGTTAGTTTAATTATCCATTTAACGAGTTCATGTTCTATGTTGCCACGGATGGGGGTGAGAACAATAACAAATAAGTGTTTACATCACCACACAGAGAACCATCTCAACCACCATCAGTTTTCAAATATCCATACTCCCATCATACACCTCAGCACTCTGAGATCCAAAATAATGTGTTTAATGATTACTCTAGAAATGGGCAGTGGTGGCCTGGTGGTAAACGGTGCTGGATCGCTGATTTTAAGGTTGGAGGTTCGAGTTCCACTCTCCACAAGGTCAGGTGTCACTGTCCCCTCAGTGCAGCTAACTGGGTTATCAAAAGCCGGCCATGTCTCTCACTGTCTATGGTGAGAGGTTCATGTAAAAGAACCATTGCTGACTTTCGTAAAGAGTAGCTGCATAGCCGTCAGCGTGTTTCCGCCCCTTGCTAAAGGGTTGTGTCAGGAAGGGCATCCGACGTAAAAACCTACGACCAAATCAAACATGCAAATCGGATGATTTGCTGTGGCAACCCCTGAAAAAAAAAAAAAAAGGAAAAGCCAAAAAGAAAAAAAAGAATGATTCATATAAGAAAAAAACAAAGATTTATGATTAATGTAGAATAACATTGTTAGGCTACATAAAGTGTGAATGTGTACCCAGCTCGGTTCTTTGAGTCATTCAAATGTCTTCTTTTCTGCTTTTCCACTGCCCACGGACGGGGAACGTGACATTCTTGGTGTTTACCAGGGAATCAATGAGCAATGATATGGTTCGCACAGATGGATGGACAACTACTCAGTAAAAACAATGAGTACAGCTACACAAAAACAATACATTGGTGTGGTGTGGCCACATGCTTCACATATCATACACATGGTTAAATGTCAGTGTCGTCATGTCTTTCGGTTTTTGAATGGTGAATATGTAGCCTCCTGGGTCCGAAGTACACATTACACTTTAGTCCCATTGGTAACATTAATAGCTACATTTATTAGAAAAAAACAATGTCCCATGGAGCATGTTACCTTTTTCACCATATCTCTTTAATACGGTGAGTATTAGATGATAAAAGCACAATAAAATCGAGCCTTTTTCAATCATTTATTCAACATTTCCAAATATGTACTGTAATATTCTTCTTTGGGGAAAATAATTACAGCCTTGGCCTCAGAAGTCAGAATTGCCCCTGAGCAGAAATCACTTCTCTTTTGCATAATTGTTCACCAGGCTCAGACTGAATATTCTGACACTCTTTCTGTGGTTGCAAGATGTTTGAGGGTCTTCATGCATGCCCTGCTCCTTTCAAATTCCTCCCAAAACATTTTAATCAGTTGAAAATTTGGTCTTTGGCTTGGCCATTCCATAACTCTAAGTATTCTATTTGAGATATTGGTGGATTTGCCGGTGAGCTTAGGATCATTATCCTATTTAAAGTTCCACCTCCCGTTCAACTCCAACTTTCAAAAACATGGTCTTACATAATCTTAAAGCACTTTAAATAAGTGCGAACTGTCCAGTGTCTGAGACAGTGACTCAAACCCAAACCATAACGTTTCCATCACCCATTGTTCTGTGCCTGTGGATAAGTTAACGTACTCATTTATTCACTAATTTGCCAAGTCACTTAATCTTCTTAATAGGATCCTGGGGAGGCTAGAACCTACCTCAGCCGACATTGGGTGAAGGTGGGGTGCACCCTGAACAGTTTGCCAAACCATCGCCAATCTGTACAACCATTCACACTCTCCTTCACACCTAAAGGCAACATGGGACAGCCAGTTCATCTAATGTGCATGTCTTTGGTCTGTGGGAGGAAACTGGCATACCTGGTGGAAACTCCTACAACCATGAGGAGAACATGAACATTCCAAACAGAAATGCTAGAGCCTGGGACTCAAACCCAAGACCTTCTTGCTGTACAGAGGATGTGCTAACCACTACACCACCATGCCGTCCCCAAATAACTCTATCTTTGCTAAGTGTGTCCAGAATACATTCGACCAAAAGCCTGGTTTTTGCCAACCAGTAGTCTGAATGCAATTTGCTTTTCAGACAGCAAAGTATTTCTCTTGGCATGTAGATCACATCTGCCCAGCCCCCACCCCCTCCCTCTGGTTGTTGATGTATGCACTTTCACACCAAACAGTGGTTTCACCTTCAAATGACTGCGAATAAATTTAATTCTTGTAGACTCCTTTTCCATTCAAACACTGGGACCTTTTACAAATCTGCGATGGTACCCAGCTGTATACAAACTAGTAGCTGTCTGAGATCTAAGAGAGATCTAATCTAAGAGATTATAGTACCACACATTTCAATCACAAACACAGTGGTACCTCACTTTACGATAGTCCCAGCAAACGAAAAATCCAGGTTACGATAAACATTTTCAATTTTTTTTTGTCTCAGTATACGAAACAAGTTCTCCTTATGAAACGAGCCAAACGAGCCATTCAAACATTCAAACAATGTACAAGCTGCTTTCCCATTGACTATCTTCCAACATGCCACCCTGCTGGACTCCCATTGGCCAGGGAAGGATGATGCAGCTCCCTCCCATTGGCTATCATGGCGCTGCATCTCCTATAATGCTTTTCGTGTTAAGGAGAGAGTTACTGTTTTTTTACTCAGACTTTTAGCCTTCCATAAACATTTATGAGATTATAACTCTGAAGAAGACATGGTCAACACATGTGCGCACACACACACACACACACACACATGTGTGTACACACAAGCGTGTGATTTCCGGTGTGAGTGAAAAGAGGAATCGGGTTCGTGATATTTCAAAGGAATATTGCCAAACCCGTCTACCATCGATCAGTATGATATTGAAGCAAAAGGAGGTCTTAAAAGGTGTGCTTTTATAATTTTTAAAGGGTTTAGGGGTAGTATTAAGGGCCTTGGAAAGAATCACACGTTTTACATGTAAAATGCTGTTCAATTTACGAAAAATCCAGGTTAAGAAAAAGGCTCTGGAACAGAATAATTTTGTAAGGTGAGGTACCACTGTAGTGGGCAGTGGTGGTCTAGTGGTATAGGTTGCTGGATCACTGATCCAAAGGTTGGGGGTTCGAGTCCCACTCTCCACAAGATTGTCACTGTCCCCCCCCCCCCAGTGCGGCTAACTGGGTTATCAAAGGCGGGCCATGTCTCTCACTGTCTATGGTGAGAGGCATGTAAAAGAACCATTGCTGACTTTCGTAAAGAGTAGCTGCAAAGTCGTCAGCGTGTTTCTGTCCCTTGCTAAAAAGGGTTGTGACAGGAAGGGCATCCGACGTAAAAACGTCTTCCAAATCAAACGTGCGAATCAGATGATTCGCTGTGGCGACTCCCGAGTAAAAGGGGAAAAAGTCGAAAGGAAGACAGACAGGTACCACTGTAGTATTTTTTTAAACAGGACACTATTGCTCATTACCAGTATTGCCCAGTGCTACTGTTACCTAGTTAGCAGTAACCTAGCCAATGGTTATAATAAGGTTAGGTTTTAGTCCTCTCCTTTAGATAGTAAGTTAAGTGTGTGTTTGTAGTCTTGTGCTGTTGTTAGCAGTACAGCATTGGCCTGTTCAGAGCATACTAAGCATTATTCCACTTCAGTTTCTCTCATTTCCCAAATTAGAATTTTTAAAAGCCACCTGCAGTGAGTTTAATGTTCATTGAGGAGGGAGGAATATTCCAAGTGAAGCTCAGCGCTTTAGCTGCAGGGAAGAGAACAAGTGAAAAAAAAAAAAAAAGAAGCAGTAAAGATCATTCTAGACTTGATGAACTGAAGGGTTAATGATGCTTGTCTTCAGCTCATCACTTCCTTCCTTTGGCACATTGATTTTAGTTTTAATTAAAACTCAGCTCAGGTGTTCTAGAGGGTGTGCGTCCCAAATGGCCACGCCTCACCCCATAACTCATAAACAAACATTGATATAAGACACCATGGAGAGATTATAATAGGAGGAGAATGATATTTCATCACACTGTCTACTTGTTCCAATTCACCATACTCTCTACATGTTGTACTTTAATAAACAGAATTTACATGTTTTATTTCATCATGAATATGTAAAAAAAAAAAAAAAAAAAAAAAACATACTCTGGGCATCAAGCACGCAAACACTGAATTTCATAAGTGAAGCTGACAACTCCAAAATTTGCATATATTTGTCAGCATTTGCCCCATGAGATACAGGATTTAACAAATTACATAATGTGTCAAAGCTCAGCCAAGAATTAAATACAGTGTGATTTAATGAAATAAAGAAATGTAATCAATAGTGAATAATTATAGTGTGAAAAACATGACTTTTTGGGGTGACATGCAAGCAGGGACAATACAATAACCACTAATGGTACACCAAATAAATGTTTTTTGCCAGGTCTACTTACTGTCAAACCATACACTTCACTCTGTAATTGATTGAGCTGCCAAATCAACGGCATGGGTGCATAAAAATGCGCTAAAATTGCGTAAGAAATAATACAAATTTAAAAAGCATACTCTCACTAAACTTGTACGTGAAGGTCGTTGGAGTCAGAAAAGAAGATGCGGAGGACAGGGTGAGGTGGAGGCGGATGATTTGCTGTGGCGACCCCTGAAGGGAGCAGCCGAAAGTAAAAGAAGAAGAAGAAGAAGACTCTCACTAAACTTGTACAAAAATGTAACCTTCAACCTAAATGAATTGTAAGGGGGGAAAAAATCCCTGACTAAGAAAATCATCATCACCATCATCATCATCATCATCTTGTTATTTTTTCATTGGCGACAGCTTCAGCTGCAGAATGTTTGGCCTGCTGGTACCTGTCTGAGGCCTCGGGAGTACTCCAGTTCAATAAGACCTGATAGGTTTCCTTTTTCAGCTGGACGGTCCCCTTCACTGTAGGTGTCCACCACCGGGTTCGGGAGTTACTGCAATGACAGGAACCGATGATCTCCCGGCCACAGCTATAGTCTGCCACCTCAGTAATGGAGACACGGAACATGGCCAATTTGGATTCCATGTCACCCGTCTATTTCGGGATGTGGTTGTAGCCAGGAGACCATAACTACAGACTTGGGCCTGCCAGGTCTGGAGGGTGGCCTCCCCCGCCACCGGAGCCAGCTCACCACTAGGTGGTGATCAGTTGACAGCTCAGCTCCCCTCTTCACCTGAGTATCCAGAACATGTGGCCGCACTACATCTATAAAGTCGATCATCGAACTGCGACCTAGGGTGCTTTGGTGCCAAGTGCACTCATGGACACCCTTATTTTCACACATGGTGTTCATGATTAACAAACTGTGACGAGCACAGAAGTCCAACAACGAGACACCATTTGGGTCCAGACTGAAGAGGCCGTACTGACCAATCACACCCTTCCAGCTCACGCTATCATTGCCCACATGGACATTGAAGTCTCCCACGACTTCAAAGTCACAAAGTCTCCAAAACAACCATCAGGTGCCATCTACATGCTAACAAGCTGTTTGGGAGGCATGCAGGGAAAAAAAAACAAACAAAAAAAACTTTTCACTCACAATCGTTAACATAAATGTCTGGAGTTTGCAAAGCGAAACTGGGACTTCAAATGGTATCGTGTGCTTTGGTCAGATGAGACCAAGATAGAGCTTTTTGGCAATAAACATTTTAAGAGGGTCCGGTATAACACAAAAGTTGAGTATGCAGAAAAGCACCACATGCCCACTGTAAAGGGTATGCTGTGGCCTATTTCTCTTGCAGAGGCCCTGGGAACCTTGCTAGAGCGCACAGAATCATGAACGCTTTGAAGTACCAGGACATTTTAAATCAAAATCTGGTGGCCTCTGCTTGAAAGCTGAGGATGGATCGTCACTGGTCTTTCAGCAAGATAGTGACCCTAAACTTGTTGCAGAATCTACACAGCAATGGTTCACCAGACACATTGTCTTCTCAGTCCCCAGACCTCACACCTACTGAAACCCTGTGGAGTGAGCTGAAGAGGAGAGTGCAGAGAGGACCAGCGACCTGGAAAGAGAGATCTTGGACCGTTTCCTCTTCCTGTATTCTCCCATCTTGTGAAACATTATAGGAGAAAATTAAGTGCTGTTTCATTAGTAAAAAGCAGTTTTACAAAGTATTAATATCAGCATTGCTAATAATTGTGGCATATATGATTTGATGTAAAATAATTATTTCTTAATGTGGGATTTTTTTTTATCACTGAATAAATGGACTTGAATTAAAGATTGGAGTTTCCTTTTCCCCCATTATGGTCCAATATTATTTAGAAGGAAAGAAAAGAAAAAAAACACACACACACACCTGAATTTATTAGAAGCTAAAGACAAGATAACCAAGATTGAACTGTTATCCAAGACCTCTACACAGAGCTGTCGGAGGAAGGCCTAATGGATCCTCTCTGATCCCAATTTCACCCTACTGCCATCAGACAGATGGTACAGAAGCATCTGGATTTGGACCAGAAGATTCAGAGAAAGTTACTCACATGCCATCAGGTTACTGAACTGCGAATAATTGCACACAATAATTGGTATAGGGCGGCACGGCGGCGCAAATGACTGAGTTTGATTCCTGGGCTTGGGGCATTTTTGTGTGGTGTTTACATGTTCTCCCCGTGTTTTGTGGGTTTCCTCTCACAAGGTTAATTCGCTGTTCCAAATCTTCCCCAGGTGTGAGTGTGAGTATGAGTGGTTGTATGAGTGTTGGGCCTGAGAAGGCCTGATGAGCTGTCCAGGGTATACCCCGCCCTTACCCGGAGTTGGGTGGCAACCTCCCCGGGACCTTAATTTGGACTAAATGATTCAGAAAATGAAAAAAAAAAGAAAAAAATTATATATATATATATATATATATATATATATATATATACTGCTACTTCAACAGTTTGATTCTCCCCCTCCCCTCTGCACCCCTCCCCATTCCCTCCCTCTTCACACGTCTCCAGACCAGCTGACACCTCCCCTCCCCAGGCCAACTTCACTTGACTGCTACAGCCCGACAGACACATCCCCTCCCTCTGCAGCCCACCCCAGCCCCCTCTCCCTCACATCAGACCAGGTGAGGAGACAGCTGAGGCGACTAAATCAGAGGAAATCTGAAGGACCTGATGGCATCAGTCCCAGGCTGCTGAGGACCTGCGCAGACCAGCTCTGTGTGGTACTATGCTACCTGTACAACCTGAGCCTCAGCCTGGAGAAGGTTCCAGTCCTCTGGAAGACCTCCTGTGTGGTTCCGGTTCCCAAAACAGCACAAGCGAAGGAACCAGCCCACTACAGACCTGTCGCCTGACCTCCCACCTCATTAAGATCATGGAAAGGCTCCTCCTTGAACACCTCCGCTCTATGGTGAGCCCCACCTAGACCCGCTGCAGTTTGCCTCCAGGCCCAACATCGGAGTAGAAGACGCCGTCATCTACCTTCTGCAGCGGGCACTCACCCACCTGGAGATCGCCGGCAGCGCTGTGAGGGTCATGTTCTTTGACTTCTCCAGCGCCTTCAACACCATCAGGCCAGCGCGCCTGCGAAGGGAAGCTGGAGGGGCGTGGGAGTGGGACGGGCATCTTGCTGCCTGGATTATTGACTACCTTACTAACCGTCCACAGTGCGTGCGGCTGCGGGCTGTAAGTCAAAGGTGGTAGTCTGTAGCACGGGGCACCGCAGGGCACCGTCCTCTCACCCTTCCTTTTTAACATCTATACCTCGGACTTCATATATAACACAAACAGCTGCCACCTCCAGAAGTTCTCGGACGACTCCGCCATCGTGGGCCGTGTGTCAGAGGGGAACGAGCTGGAGTACCGGTCGGTCATCGTCGACTTCGTGGACTGGTGTGAGCGCAACCACCTGTGCTTGAACACTAGGAAGACGAAGGAGATGGTGGTCGACTTCAGGAGAAGCACTCAAACACACACACACACTTTTACTAGTGAACATCCAGGGACAGGACATTGAGACAGTGGACAGTTTCAAGTACCTGGGTGTTCACCTTAACAATAAACTGGACTGGTCCCACAACACCAACGCCCTGTACAAGAAGGGCCAGAGTCGCCTCCACCTTCTGAGGAGACTCAGGTCCTTCGGCATATGCAGAACCTCTGCTCAGGACATTTTATGACTCTGTGGTAGCCTCTGCAATCCTCTACGCTGCCATCTGCTGGGCCCGGGCAGCACAGAGCGGGACAGAAAGAGACTGAACAAGCTGGTCAGGAGGGCCAGCTCTGTCCTCGGCTGCCCACTGGACTCTGTGGAGGAGGTGAGTGAGAGGAGGATGGTAGCAAAGCTCACATCCATCCTGTCCAACAGCTCTCACCCACTGCACCAGACTGTAGAGGAGCTAAGCAGCTCCTTCAGTGGACGACTGAGGCATCCTCAGTGCAGGAAGGAGCGCTACCGCAGGTCGTTCATTCCCACGCTGTCAGACTGTACAACGCCACTTTGTAACTGTCTGTGAAAATACCGGTTATGTGCAATAAAAACCCCGTGCACTTTAATCAACCACATCTACCCCACTGACTGTGAACCATATCAACCACATCTACTCTGCACTCAGATACATTACACTTTAATATAGGCCAGTCTATAAAGTTGCTCCATTCTTTTCTTTTCTTTTATTGTTTAGTAATTTATACTATTTATGTATCTATTTATTTATTTATTTACTTATATAATATATATGTATGTGTGTATGTTCGTACTTGTATCTATTTTTGCACCCCCTACTGATAGTACCTCAAGAGCCTGTAACAGTGAATTTCTCCATTGTGAGATTAATAAAGCTGTATCTTATCTTATCTTATCTTATATATATATATATATATTTAAAATTATATATACAGGGTGACCCAAAAAAAAGGGAACTTTTTAACAATACTATAAAACCAAGAGTGATGGAAGAAACCTTAAAACATTAAAACATGCCATTTAAGAATAGATGGCTAACCTTTCATGGCAAAGTATTTACTTGTTTAAGGTCACTGGCTCGCAGTGTTGCCACTTGCTTATGTCTAGTAAAAATCCCTATTTTTTTGGGTCACCCTATATATATATATATATATATATATATATACACACACAGTGGTACCTCACCTTATGGCAGTCTCACCAAACGGAAAATGCAGGTTACGAAAAGCCTTTTCCCAAAATTTCTGTCTCAGGATACGAAACAAGAATTCAAATGCACCATTCAAACTTTAAAACTTGCCATTCGAACAATGCACGAGCTGCTCTCCCATCAATGATGTTCAAACATCCTGCCCCACTGGCCTCCCATTGGCTAAAAACTGAGCAGTCGTTTATGTCGCCTTCACTCAAGCGCCATCTTGGACAGGTCCACCTGACGCCATCTTGGACAGGGATTCCATTACCAAGGAGGAATGACGCATTCACCTCCCATTGCCTATTATAGAGCTAAATCCACCATGATGCTTTTCATGTAAAGGACAGAGTTACTGTTGTTTTATGTTTTATTTCTTGACTCGGGCTTTTAACCTTCCATAAACATTTGTAAGATTATAACTCTGCTCAGAAGACATGGTCAACACACACACACACACACAATAAGAAGACACGTGCTCGAGTGATATCACAAAGGAATATGGCCAAACCCGTCTACCATCAGTACAATATTGAAGCAGAACGAAGTCTTTAAAAGTTATGCTTTCATCATTTTTAAATGGTTGGGAGCCTTGGAACGAATCACGAAAAATGCATGTTACGAAGAAAGCTCTGGAATGAATTAATTTTGTAAGGTGAGGTAACACTGTATATAAATACAATTCTAGTAGCTTATATTTTTTATTTTAATGTTCCTTTATATGCAATACTTTTCTTTATGCACAATATCTGTTTCTTATGTGCAATATTGAGGGACTCTGAGTTTCATTACCGGTAATGACGTTCCATTGTTACTTGTATATGACAAATAAACAACACAAGACTCCCACTACACACAACACAATGTACCACAAACCCCATGATCCACACAACATTGTAGTACACACCACATCAAACATCACACATGCTATAGCATAACACTCTCGACCACAGAGTTGCTAACTCTTAGAAAGCTTGTAGCCGGTAGCATCCATACTCCAATAACACCGTCATTTATTAGCAAGCTAGCGTGACAAACATTTATCCATTTATTCAATAATAGAGTTTTTTTCATAATGACTAATTAACACCACAACAAAACATGATAAATTAGAAAAAAATACGATAGTAAGCACTGATCAGAAAGCATGACATATACTAATTAGCATGTTGGCTGCTAATTACATGTAAATGCATCATAATATCACAGGAAGTGATTTTACCCTCCTCTCAGAAACACAAATTTACTTTAAAGATTGGTCTTTTACCAGCATGCTCTGGGGCTGCATGCCCCTGAAACTGATAGATTATTTTGTCGAGTTGTCACGACTTGAGGTTTAAGTGAAATGCCTACGGGTGGAGAGCTAATTAATTCAGTTCCTCCTCCTGCACAAACACATCAGACGCTGATGCAGAGACACACTCACCGCATTTTTAAACAGCAGTAAGGCCTATAGAAAGACAGGCATGTGGAGAGAGTCAAAGTCCCACTTTGATTGTACAGAAATGATCAATAAAGCAACTGGGAGGTAAAACAAAGTTAAAAACATTGATTACTGGAAGAGAGAGCTAAAAAAGCTGACGACGATAATTGAAATTAAAGTATAATTAAAGTTAAAATCAAGTCATAAAAACATCCTAATGCTAATGCATTGGCATGGTAACCAACTTAAGTTAGAGACGTTTAAACTTTAGAAACATGCTATATCATCTTCCTCAGGATAACATTGAGAATTCAATTCTTGTCCATAACAACAAAAGGCTGCAGCAGTTCCAGATGGTCCTGTTGGCTGGGCCATTTGTGAGGCGCTCCACCGAATGTAGGCGCTTGTCGCAAGTGACGTATGGTGCGTGTGAGACCAAGCACGGCTGATCTGGACGTCTGATCTTTCAAGTGAGCAAGTGAAGTGAAGTGCTAAACAAGTATTCAACACACACTTGCTCACTTGAAAGATCGGAAGTCCGGATAAGCCGCGCTTGGTCTCACAAGCACCATATGTCACTTGCGACAAGCGCCTACAGTCGGTGGAGCGCCTCACATTTCGCAAGTCTAGTATAGAAAATAATATAGAAAAACTGCCCTTTTGACTTTGAAACCAGATCAAGATGACCCTGTACATCCCCATTACGCCTCTGAGGGGAACCTGCACACCAACTTTGGGGATCCTATTTTACTTCCTTCTAAAGTTATAGCACCAACAAACTATGAATGAAACGACATAACCCATTTCTATATCTCCCGCTCCACTTACGTTTGGAGATGATGAGAAGTTCATTACATTTTTTTACTCCAACATATGCTTTGAAATGCTTAACCACTCAACACATGCTGTCTCAATTGTTGTACTAGCATACAGTGTTCCTAATGAGGGAGATCTGCTATTCAGTGGTGATTTTAACCACAGAAATTAATATTTTGTGCAATATTACATGAGAATGAGCCAATGCTCTGCAATATTCAGCACAATAGCATGACCTTAAGTGTACTGTGGCTATTATCGACTCTATTTATTCAATTAATGGTCACAATGAACAGAATGGGAGATCATGATGACGCAGTTGTATGTAATAAAGTTAAATAAATAGAATCAGATAACAAATCCAGAACAGGTCAAACTGGCTATGCTAAATTGTCTATGGGTGTGAATGTGAGTGTTAATGGCTGCTTTTGTCTTTTTTAACCCTGCTTTTTGCATGAAGTTGGGTTCTCTATGACCCCAATGGATGAGAGCAGTACAGATAATGGATGGATATATTTCATCGTTCATTTTCTGTAACTGCTTAATCCTAATTAAGGTTGCTGGGAGGCTGGTGCCCATCTGAGCGGACTCTGGGTGAGGTCAGAGTACACCCTAGCCAGCTTGCCAGGCCATCGCAGGGCAGAAACACGCTGACGACTGTGCAGCCTACTCTTGTCCAAAGTCAGCAATGGTTCTTTTATATGAACCTCACATCATAGACAGTGAGAGACAATGGCCGGCCTTTGATAACCCAGTTAGCTGCACTGGGGGGACAGTGACAACCTGTTGAGAGTGGGGCTTGAACCACTGACCTTAGGATCAATGATTCAACACCTTTACCACCAGGCCACCACTGCCTTGGATGGATGGATTTCCAGTTTAAAATCCAAATGCTAAATATGTGAAGTACTGTAGTAGTTTTTGTGTGCATATTGCGAGGTGGCAGTGTTGTGCAGTGTTGTGTACTGAACACTAGAGGGCATTAAGAACAAATGGCCAACCTCTGACTCTAGTAGTTTCTGCCCTACATAAGCAAGAAGCACATGTTTTCTGGAAGCTTCTGGAAGGATCTCGACCTTCAGAGACTATATAAGGAGGTGGAACACTGGCAAACAGAACAGTTTTGACTGGACTTCTATGAAGGATATCGTTGGACGCATCTGAACTCCTGGACCATTCGGCACGGCATCACTTTGGATTTTAACATACTCTGGACTATTCTGCTTATATTACACCCTGAGATTTGTCGGTTATTACATTCACCAGGACGCGCCCTTCAAGGATTTTCAGAACTTTCCCTGTTTCGGACATTTACAGGATATCTTTTTGGACTCTGATAGGTAATTTTCATACTTCCTGAATTGTTATGAGTATTCAGGAAAATTTTCGGTTATTTGTCACAATGTTTATTTTTTTTATTTTTTTTTTATTTAATAAATTGTTCAAATTTTACAAACAGCCTTTGTTATTCTGTTGTTGCTGGTCTGTGACAAATAGTTCTTTTTTTTTAATGATTGTCACATTTAAATATTTTAAACAATTTTCAGTTTTATATCAGTACAAAATGTACCTCGAAGCACAATATTTACATTGAAAAAGCAAATAATCTACAGATTGAAAATAAATAATGAGATACATAATAGGCTCTACAATGAAGTTATCCAATTTTTACAATGACTGTGCCACATTCAAATTCCTATCAGACAGTATATCACAACAAAATCAGTTTACAGTCATATTGCGTCACTTACCTGAATGTTGGAAGCTGATTTTCAGAACTGAAGAACATGCAGGCAGGGCGGAATAGGTGGTTAACCCTGTAGCATCCCATGTTGCACATGTGCAACAAATTCTAATTACAGTGATACCTCTGCTCACGAACATAATTGGTTCCCAGAAAGTGTGTGTGAGGCGAAAAGTTCGTCTTCCGAACATTTATTTCCCATAAGAAACCATTAAAATGAGAATAATCCGTTCCCAGGTCCCCGTAAAACATAATTTTCTACTAAATAAGCCTTAAAACTACACAAAAATATACCTTATTTTATGTATAATAAATGTCTATTGTATTGTAAATAAAGAAATAAACTGTACTGTATAATAAAGTGGTTTTATTTACCTTTGTGATGGTAGTTGATGGCTTGATGGAATGGAGTGGGAGGAGGAGGGAGGGAGGGACTTACTGTTTGGAAGGAGTGTTTGGAAACGCCTACTGTTTGGAAACACGCATAGCCACACACGCACCCTTAATAGCTTCCTTGTTCTTAAGGATGGGAGCAATGGTAGACTTAGCGTACTGGTACTGGGACGCTGAGTCACACAAACGCACACCTCGTTCGTGTTTTTCAATGATCTCCGCCTGTGGTGGGTCTTTTTCGGTCCCATAATAGCAAAAGTACACTCAATATGGTCCAAAATGTCTATCAAACACAAACCACTTCCGCATTCAAAGAAAGGGGTGTGACGAACTGTGACGCCGTGAGCGTGCGTCAGCTTCTCGTGGCCGCCACCGTGGCGCTGTTCAACCGCGTGGTTTGATTCGTCCGCCGAAAACTAGTTCGTCAGCAGAGACAATATGCTCGCAAATTTAATGTTCTTGAGGCGAAAAGTTCGTGAGCTTAAGCGTTCGTCAGCGGAGGTTTTACTGTATATTTTTTCACATGTTGCTGTCTTTAACTGGGCTCTATGGGAATAAAGGAGTGATTTATTTATTATTATTTTTTTTTAATAGAAGGGTATCTGTAAGATCAAAGGCAAATAGTTGAGGCAGTTGAGAGGCCAGCTTGGCTGTATGGTTTTGAGATAGTAGCACTGACCAAAAGTCAGGAGGCGGAGGTGGAAGTGTCAACGATGAAGACGCTGTGATTTTCTCTTGTAGTCATAAGAATAGACAATATTTTAAATAAATATTTTAAACAGACAGTACAGGTAGAAGTGCTATGATCTGTGTTTTGTGGGACTCTGAATGTGGCAGCTCTTCCAACTCTGTTACTCTCCAGTGCTGCAGGCTCTGGAAGAGGGGCGTGGCTGACCTATGCAAGCTGATTGCAGCACGCACACCACTCCCTAATCTACTACGCTATAAAGACAAGCAGCGCCTTCATCTCGGTACCAGAATATTGGCTCTGCTTCCCTGTGGTCTCTCTGGCTCCTGGTTCCAGCTCCGCGCTCGACCAGTTCCCAGTGCTTAATATTTATTGTGTTTTCTCTTCGTCACCAGTAGTTACTGTGTTTGCCTCCTGCTTGAGTGCTTCCCCTTTAAGTAATAAATTGGCTCTGTGTCATCTCACACTGTCTCCTGCATTTCTGGTCCGGCTGAAAGTTCATTCCGTCACAAGAAGTATTTGGGTATAAAATGAGAGAACCCATATTGAACTGATTTAGAAATCTGCAGAGGAGACATGAAGGGTATATTGGTAAAAGAATAGTTGATGATAGAACTGCCTGAGAGAAGGGCAAGAGGATGGCCAAAGAGATTTATGGATGTGGTGATGGAGGATATGTAGGTGATTGTTGTGACAGAGCAAAACACAGAAGGATTATCAATGTTAGTGGCAACCACTAACTGGAGCAGCTTGAAGAAGGAGAGGAAGAAGAATAAAAAAATGGTAGACTGAATTTTCGGACGGTGTTCAATGACAGTGCTGGTGTTTGACTGTTTCTGGCATAAACTGAACTTCCAATAACTTGAAATGGCTCATAGTTGAAAATTGCTTTTTAAAATAAACTTTATTTATGGTTCAGAACAAGCTGTGTTCATCACAACAGTCAACTCTTTAAAAAAACAAAAAAAACAAAATAAAAAACCTTTATTTATCAAATATAAAAGGGCAGTGGTGGCCTGGTGGTAAAGTGCACTGGATTGCTGATCCTAAGGTCGGAGTTCGAGTCCCACCCTCCACAAGGTTGTCACTGTCCCCCGAGTGCAGCTATCTGGATTATCAAAGGCTGGCCATGTCTCTCACTGTCTATGGTGAGAAGTTCATGTAAAAGAACCATTGCTGACTTTTGTCAAGAGTAGCTGCATAGCCGTCAGTGTTTTTCTGTCCCTTGACAAAGGGTTGGACCAGGAAGGGCATCCGATGTAAAAAACTATGCCAAATCAAATATGCAATTCAGATGATTTGCTGTGGTGACCCCTGAAAAAGGGGAAAAGCCAGAAGGAAAAGATTTATTAAATATAACGTTCTGTTTGAATATCTGCATAAACTTCTCAAACGTGCAAATAATTCTCTCTGCCTTTTACTGTCATCTTCACACTTTCACACAGCCTAAGCAGTTCTCACACTAAAAGTAGCTGAATCAGAGATTGTATTTTGGTTAGTTACCGACTGTGTTTATGAGGGGCAGTGGTGGTCTAGTGGTATAGGGCGCTGGATCGTTGATCCAAAGGTTGGGGGTTCGAGTCTCACTCTCCACAAGGTTGTCACAAGACACCTTGTCTTGGTTGTCACTCTCCACAAGGTTGTCTCCACAAGGTTGTCACTAAAAAGGGTTGTGACAGGAAGGGCATCCGACATAAAAACCTCTGCCAAATCAAATGTGCGAATCAAATGATTCGCTGTGGCGACTCCCGAGGAAAAAGGGAAAAAGCCGAAAGGAAGACAGACCTACTGTGTTTATGACAGCTGCTGCTCAAGCCCACAGCCAGCAAGGACGAGCCAATCACACACAGTAGGGTGGCGGAATTACTAACTCGGTTCAAGGTATGGGACTAGGAAAGATATACATCTGGGATTAATTAAATAACAATCCCAGTGTTTAACAAGCAGTTCATTCATTCATTGCCCGAACCACTTAATCCTGATTGGAATCATGGATAAGCTGGTGCCCATCTCAGTCGGGCAGAGAACACCTTGGATATATATATATATATATATATATATATATAAAATGGCATACTTTTTGAACAACAGCGATGGTTCTTTTACATGCCTTTCACCACAGATAGTGAAAGAGATGACTGGCCTTTGATAACCCAGTGAGCTGCACTCTGGTAGGTGGGTGGGGGTGAGTGGGGCATGAACCCTCAACCTTTGGCTCAGTGAGCCAGCACCATGCAGCCACTACCCCAGTTAAACAAACTAACATTATAGAATACTTGTCTGAATACATGCTCGGCAATAAAGAGTAAGTTTAAAATTGATGAAAGGGACATATTCTATATTGTTGATGATCCATTAAGTGGTTTCCGCTTACATTTTTGAAGTTGCAACCTGCTAAAATCAGGTTTTGAAATTTGAAAAGAATGCTGTTTCGCTCTTGTGAATTTTTAAAATAATGAAAACAGGACATAAATCTATCTGTTCATACACGGTTAGTGGTAAAAATAACAGTATTTAGAAATTAAACAAAACAATTCAATTTAATTCAGTTTATTCGTATGTTGTGATTTTTCAGCTGCACATTGTAAAAACAAACGTCCCCAATGAGCCCTCAGTGACAGAAGCAAGGAAAAAACTCCCTCAGGCAACACAAGGAAGAAACCTTGAGAAGAACCATGGGTAAGGTCTGGGTGTAAGTGATGGCGAGTGATGTCATTGACTTTTGTTATTCATGTTTTGCAGTGTTTCATGAGGGATGTGGTGCAACGGAATGAGCATTTTGTTTATATGTCCAAGGTACATTTTAAATTATATTGCAAATTAGAAATGCAGCATATTGACTGTGAACTTTTTGTATGGCTAGCCAATGCATTTTGTTGTATTTAGATTATGTAACAGGTGCTCCAAGAATGTTTTGAGATGCTAACAATGAGCTGTCTATAAATTTGCATCCCTTGGTTAAACGATGCAAAGTATTTAGCACTATTTGTATTAAAATGAGATTTCAGTTAAAGTTAAACTGTTTGAGTGCTTATTAGTTTATTCTGTAAGGTGTTGAAGGTTTAAGCTATGTGGTTATAAATTCACAACTGTGTTTTTTGGAAGAAAGAGTGAAAATATGGTAATGTAAATTCATATCTTTGTCGACATATTTATTAAGGAAGCAGTAAAAAATGCAATTTCGATTTGTTTATAGTGTTAACAATGTTTGAAAAAAGTCTGGTATATTAATGTTTTGTGCAATGACTTATGGGAGTTGATGATGCTGGAGGAAGCTTATAAATCTGAGTGATTACAAGCAGTATATATACAGAACCATGCGGTTGATGTATTACACGTGATACAATTCTGCTGTTTCCCTTAACCTGACTGACCGGCAAAATTGTGCTGACCCAAAGGATTTTTGTAAAAAAAAAAAAAAAAAAAAAAATATGAACTAAACCAACTGACCTCTTGGTTGTGTGCTTGATCATTTTTATGCATTATTATGCTGGTTATCTTGTGTAAGTGACATTGACCTCCAGAGTCACTTTGTATTTCAAGTTCCCATATCAAGTTAGCACCAAGTGTCCACAAAATCATTATTTGCATTATTTTTTTACTAACATGCATATATTGAGTGGAAATATGACTTCATTGCATAAATGTAGATAATTTTAAATTTCCTTCCACCAGTGTAAATCTTGGCTCAATGAGAATGCCTCAAAAGTGCATAGCGAAAGATATTAGCTAAAATATTAACTTTGATACCCAGAATTACACTTATATGTAATGGTTCAGCTTCAAGGTGGCTTTGCGCCCTTGCACCCTCACCAAGGCTTTGCTCCCGGAGGACCCCAAAATATTAATTTTTCACCACTATTTCCCATCTGTCCTTAATCTTAATGAAATTATTTCATTGATTTTGTTTACTGCTTAATCCTAATTATTGTCACGGGGAGGCTGCCCCCGACACAGGCATCTCTGGGCGAGGACAGAGTACATCCTAGGAGAGCTCACCAGGCCATCACAATGCAGAAACACACTGACGGCTATGCAGCTACTCTTAACGAAAGTCAGCAATTATTCTTTTACATGACCTTACACCATAGACAGTGAGAGACATGGCCGGCCTTGATAACCAAGTTAGCTGCACTGGGGGGACAGCAGTGACAACCTGTTGAGACTGGGAATTGAACCCTCAACCTTAGGATCAGTGATCCTGCACCTTACAACCAGGTGACCACTGCCCCATGAAATAATTTATTTGACAAAATTTATTTGGTTATAACTGTGATGGTAATTCTAGTTTTATGATTTTCACTGAAAACATTCTAGTATTCTTTATTTTGCAAATATGTAAATTATTACTCCTGAAAGCAAGCTAGCTTTGCTTTTTGATGCTGATATGTAGATCGTTACCACTAAAACATGCTAGAGCCCAATAAACAAGCTCACTCTATTTCCTCATTACAGTAATCTCTTAACACCGAGGCCATGCATACACATGAGGGTTTAATACAATACTAGATTATTATTTCTGAAGATATGTTAGATCTCATTTGTCAGTCAAAAACCATTTGAATTTTTGTGTGTTTTATATCTCTATCTATCTATCTATCTATCTATCTATCTATCTATCTATCTATCTATCTATCTATCTATCTATCTATCTATCTATCTGTGTGTCAATTGGGTGTTGTGATGCGCAAAGTGTGGTAGTTGTGGTCGTAGTAGTAGTGCTTGTCACCTTTCGCTTTCAACTAACACCGCTGGCTAGCAGCTTGCATGTGAAAAGGGGAGCCGAGTGAGTAAGTCTCTCCCTGCCAGAACATAGCCTCTCCACCATCAAGCCCCATGTAGTGCCTCCTCGCGGTGACACATGGAAACTGAGTACCTTGCGGACTCAGGCTGAACTACAGGCGACTCGGAGGAGGTCTGGCCCCCAGACATGTGGCATGCAGGCCCACTGGCACGTGGACACGCCCTGATGCCCATGACCCAAACCCCCAAATATGGGTTAAATAGTTCCACTGCCTTGTGGATTCCCTTGGTTGGGAGAAGGCTAAGGAGTAAACCCGACAGAAATCCGAAGTGGGGCCCCTAAGGCAGTTGGTCTGAGGATTCCCCTACTTTCTGGCAACTTCTGCAGCTGTGCTGGTACCAAATTGTACTGGATCTTCCTTTCCTTTGGATGCTATCAGCGAGGCCGAGAGGGGGGACTTGACGTCTGGGCAGCCCAAGTTCTCCATATTTCCCACCCAGGCTCGTAGCGCACTGGAGAGGACACTCCAGCATTGACACAAGACTTCGGCTCAACACGGAAAGTAGCAGTTACCGGTTAAAAGCTCATTCCGATTGGCGTAGGATACAGGCGCCTGGGGCTACTTCCGACAGTAGGAGAGACCATCGTATCTCACTGGACAGCTACCGCCCACTCCAAGCTGGGCAGCCCCCAGCCAGTAAGGTGCTGTCCCGCCATAGCTCGCCTGCTTTGCTGGGTGCGTAGGGCTTAGGGACTGACCATCCCAACAAGCAAGCTGTACATTCCGCTCCAGGCAGATGGAAACGGATGAATACGAAGATTCCAGCTCTTTAAATAGCAAGCTGAAACATACGGACTATGTGTCCTGGACTGACAAGTGATCTTCAGCAAATTGACGATGCCCGCAAGACTGCAGTCATCGACCATGAATTGACACGTCTGAATATCGACATTGCTTGTCTACAGGAAACACTCCTGGCTGACAATGGTACTATCAAAGAGGCCAAATACACCTTCTACTGGCAGGGCCTGCCACAAGACGACCCGAGACTGCATGGTGTAGGTTTCACTTGAAGAACTCGCTGACTATGGCCATTGAACCTCCGACCAGTGGATCAGAGAGAATCCTCGCTTTACGCCTCTCTACAACTGCAGGCCTTGTTAACCTCCTCAGCATCTATGCACCAACACTCAGTTCCACCCCAGGGGGAAAAAAAAAACAGTTTTACGAGACTCTGGATGATGCAATTTCCAGGATCCCCAGCACTGAAGGACTTCACCTACTAGGAGACTTCAATGCTAGAATGAGCACCGACTGTGACACCTGGCCTTCCTGCCTTGGCCACCACGGCATAGGCAGGATGAATGAGAATGGACAAAGGTTGTTGGACCTGTGCTGACATCATGGCCTCTGTTTTCAAAAAGGAAAGAAACAGCAGCCTCCATGGCACCTCAAAGCCCTTTTGTATGCAGTAAATGTTTAAGAAACTGTCACTCTAGGGTGGGCCTTTACAGTCACTCCCGTAAATGCCTACCATAGCGCTACAACATCGTCTCTCGAGACGTATGGCTGCCGATGACGATCTATCTGTCTATCTATCTCTCTCTCTCTCTCTCTCTCTCTCTCTCTCTCTCTCTCTATATATATATATATATATATATATATATATATATATATATATATATATATATATACTAGTATACACACACACACACAGGGTATTCGTTAATAATCGGAAATGGCTTCATTTCATGCGGCTTTAGTGCATCCCATTTTTTTTTTTATTATTATTAAATATTCAGCAAATTAAAAAAAAAGGAAATGAAGGAAGAGTAAGGGGAAAATAATAAAATGCTGCAAACCAAGGCCAATTATGCAAAAGAACAAAACAAAAAACACCCCCCCCCATATAAGTGTGTGTATGCACATCTGCTTGTGCGTGCACATCTGTATGTGTGTGTGTTGTTCCTACTTATATATATATATATATATATATATATATATATATATATATATATATATATATATATATATATATATATATATATATATATATATATATATATATATATATATATATATATATATATATAGAGAGAGAGAGAGAGAGAGAGAGAGAGCGAGAGAGAGAGAGCATGTTACCCTTGTGTTAAGACATCGTCTCTGTGATCTTTGTGTTTATACTGTTTTGCGCACTTTTGTAACCCTAAGCAAATATGGTTGGTCAGAAACTTAAGCCTACTAGCATAGGTGCAAGTCTCATACACAGAGATGAATTAACTATTCGCTCGGTTTGGCGCAATCTACCATGTATATTCAGTTAAGCAAAGTGAGTTGTAAAATGAATGAAAACCCGAATCCAGGAAAGATAGAGAACTCTCCGCTCTGCTGGTGATTCACATCAGTGCAGGCTGAGTACTAAACCAGTATTCAACGGCGCCCTTGCTCACTTGAAAAACCGGAAGTCCGTATAACCCCCATTTTATCTCAAGCACAAATAAGTAAACTACTTTCGGTGTTCAGCGCCTCACATATTGTAAGCACTGATTGGCTGTTTTAAGCTTCATGTAAAGTGTCTCGTCTCAGCTTCATGTAATGTGACTCTGCTCAGCTTCATGTAAAGTGACAATCCGTCGACCATCGGAACCATTCACAAGCAGAAAGATCGCATCATAGAGAATGTTAAAGGTTATATTTAATACTGTCTTTGATATTTGATATTTGATGAGTGAATTTGATTAAAATGTATCTATTTGAAATTATTTTGCTTGAATTTAATTTATTTGAAATTAATGTTGATAATATTTTACAATATTATGTTTATAATAATTGATTTAGGGGTGTTTTATGAGATACAGTAATGGTATTTATGGATGTCTAGTGCAGTATGAGCGTCATACGTCACTGTGACAACTTACGTTCACTTTCAACTTATGTTTGGCCGTCCGGAACCAATTAAAAATGTAAGTCGGGGAGCGTCTGTATATATATTTGTGTTTTTGTTTGTGTGTGTGTGTGTGTGTGTGTGTGTGTGTGTGTGTGTGTGTGTGTGTGTGTGTGTGTATACTCATCATAATGCAGATAGAGTTAGCATGTGTATATGGTATTCTTTTAGGATTAACTTGCCTTGAGGATATAGCATAGAGAATGAGACATAACATTTGTAAGCTATAAGCCCTGAGGCAATACGATAATTCAGAGTAAAGGATTATGATCTTAAATGCAGCTGTGTTTTAGCTGACAGAATCTGACACTTAGGGATGCAGCCTGCTCTCTGCTGTGCTACAGGATCATCAAAACTCATCAACTGCCCTCTCTCGCCCTTTTACACTTCTGTGATGAGATCTGAGCTGTTCCGTATGGCTGCCAGGGCAGAAAGGACAGAACTGCGTTGCTTCAGCCCACACAGCCCATGAAGTGTGTGTTTAGTTGTGACCTCAGAGTAGTGGGATGTTTCCCAGATGAAGTGTGAGGTCAAGCTTATGGTGACTGAACCGTCTTAGTAATTTATTTGATTTAGTTAATTTTATTTTACATATACTACTAAAAGCACTTTCACACCATTAATTAAACCGAGAACTTGCGAACTCACCTGAGTAATCCTACAATCACAGACAGGTGCTTTAATGCTGAGTACACACTATGTCAATGTTTTTATTCTAATCTGAGGTCATGTTTTTATGCGAACATGTTATCACCCAAAAAAAAAAAAAAAAAAAAAAAAAAAATACTCCATATCCTTTCCCTAACATATTCATTAAAGGTTGAATATGAAAGAGCTGGCAGCATCTAGAGGTGGGGTTCCAGACTGCAATGAATTGAAATTTCGTTCAATTTCTTGAAAGGTTCTGGATTAGTGATTCCAAGGTTGGGGGTTCAAACCCCACTATCAACGTGCTGTTACTGCTGTCCCCCCAGTACGAAATGGGTTATCAAAGGCTGCCCATGTCTCTCACTGTCTGTGGTGAGATGCATGTAAAAAAAAAAACAACAACAACAACACTGCTGACTTTCAAGAGTAGGCTTCGTATTTTTGCCTAGTGTCCGCCTGGCAAGCTGTCCGGGGTGTACTATGCCTTTGCCCAGAGTCCGCTGAGATGGGCGACCATAATTAGGATTTAGTGGTTCAGAGAATAAATTATTATTATTATTATTATTATTATTATTATTATTATTATTATTATTATTATTATTTTGTACTTAAAGTGTTAGCACTCAATGCTGCTCAACTATAAGAACTCAAAACCATGGAGTTGTACTATAGAACTCAGTGGTCTGGAACAGAAACCACTGAAACAGAAATGTGGGGGATATTTCAAGAGGGTCTTAAATGTTAAAAAAAAAGCATACTACGTTCATACCTATGCTACAGCGTAAATCTACTCAGCTTTAATTTTATTCCACAATGGTGAGAACAAACCAGCATGACTGTGGTGAATTCTCCCTGCTGAAAAAATCTCATGCTGTTGCGTCAGTAAATGTGAGCTCAACCTGTTCACAAAAAATTCATGGGAAACATGTTTAAAGGAATATATTTAGCATATTTTAATGTTTCCAGGATTCTTCTCTTGGTTATTTATGAATTACCACATGGGACAAAACCATGTTTACATGGTTCTGACAGCAAATTCATTCATTGTTATCACTCTTATTAAAACAATAATAAAATATTCACCTTATTGTGTTATGCAGCATGTAGATTGGTTACCAATTTACTTAGCTAAATCATGGTTATTTATTTTGAGTCACATGATAGCGGGACAGCTGGCTTCTGTTCACCAAATGAAGCTTTAATGTGAGAATAGTGTTAGCAGGTTTTCTGGGACATGAAACATGTTAAACAGCACCTTGGTAACCCAGACAGGTGAAGTAAAGCTGTACAGAACTCACCTGAGGCGTCCGACTCTTCAAACACTTGACCTCACACTCTATCAAGGAAACATCAGATGATGTTGAGATCTCCACTAAACACATTGATTTGCTTCTTCTAATCATAGGGCTGTGTGATGGCGATCCTGTCCTTTCCGTCCTTGCAGCCACGGGGAACAACTCAAGTCACATCATAAGTGTGGCAGTGATTGAGTTTTGATGCTGCTGCAGCGTGGCAGAGGGATTGTTATGTCCCTGAGGTTCCCTCGCACATTGTCACCAGAAATATATCGACTTTGGTTTGATGATTTGCTGAAAATAGTTCACAATATTTCTGTCTTTTGTTAATGGAAATAAGATCAATCCAAACCTTCTTCATTAAAATCATGCTAAAACCGGCTATAGGAAGAAAGTATCAGAATGACTGGCCGAGCTGTTCCAGACTACTGTGGGGATTGCTTTTTAAACTTTTAGCCAACTGCCCCAGGGGACATGCTGGCGCAGTGTTTAACTCATCCGCATCACAGCAAGAAGGTCCTGGGCTCGAGTACTGGATTCAAGCATTTCTGTGTGGAGCTTGCATGCTCTCCTGTGCTTGCACAAGCTTCCTCTAGTTTTCTCCCACAGCCCAAGTACATTCACATTAGCCTAATTTACTGCTTTAAATTGACCTCTATGTGTAAGTGGTTTTGTGTGTGTGTGTGTGTGTGTGTGTGTGTGTGTGTTGGCCCTGTGAATTACAGGCTCCAGCTAAACGAAGACCATGGGAGGATTGGGCAGGGCAGCTTTGGCAAATGAGTGAGTGAGTTAATATATTAATTGCCTTGGAGGTCTAACTTGCCATATGGCCATAGCACTTTAAGTGTGCACTATAAATTGAATTCTTTAATCGTTATTCAAACTATAGCTCATATTTATACAGATAGTAATCATCTGGTCATCTTTCAGCCCGAAAATGTCAGAAATAGAATTGTCACTTTTACAAAATTGATCATATGTCAGATTTAAAATACTTTGTTTAGGGTATTGTAACAGCTCTTGGATCTGGGATACTAAAGATGCAGAGACGGGTGGATGATTCCACTCTGCTTATTTACTTTCCCAGCTGAATTTCATTTCAGTCACTATTTATTTCTCACTATACCAAAGCAGGGACTATCACATGTTGATCCGGTAGGTTCTTTCTCTCAGGTTATCAGCCTCTGCCTGTAAGCACACCGAGAACACACATTAAAACAGGCCTGCAATTACACACAGGTGAAGCTCATCAACTTGTTACCTGCTGGTTTGACCTGAATCTTCAACCTTTTGCAGAGCGCAACCTGATCACACCCTCGCTGTCACAAGTAGCTCTTGTTATGACTGTAAAATAGATACACATGAAACCCAGACCAATATTCTTTTAATGGAGCTCAGCTTAAGTGAGAATGTTAGAAATACAGTGGTACCTCGCCTTACAAAATTAATCCATTCCAGAGCCTTTTACTTAAACTGGATTTTTCGTAAATTGAACCGCATTTTACATGTAAAACGTGTGATTCGTTCCAAGGCCCCCAATACTACCCCCTAAACCCTTTAAAAATTATAAAAGTATATCGTTTAAGAACTTCTGCTTCAATATCGTACCAATAGGAGACAGGTTTGGCCCTATTCCTTTGCGATATCACTCAACCGCATGCCACAAGCACACTTCTTTTCACTAGCACCGGAAATCACACGCATGTGTGTGTGTGTGTGTGTGTGTGTGTGTGTGTGTGTGTGTGTGTGTGTGTGTGTGTGTGCGCGCGTGCGCTCGCGCGTGTGTTGTCCATGTCTTCTTAGCAGAGTTGTAATCTTTCAAATGTTTATGGAAGGATAAAAGCCTGAGTCAAAAAATTAAACAATTAGCTCACTCAAAAACTCGTTAAACAACAGTTACGCTGTCCTTTACATGAAATGCATTATGGGAGATGCAACTCCATAATAGCCAATGTGAGGGAGCTGCGTCATCCTTTCCTACCAATGGGAAGCCAGCGGGGTGGGATGTTGGGAGATAGGCAATGAGAGGGAGCTGCTTCATCCCTCCTAGGCAATGGGAGGCCAGCGGGGCGGGATGTTGGAAGATAGCCAGTGGGAGGCCAGTGGGGCGGGATGCTGGGAGATAGTCAATGAGACTGTGCAATGTTTGAATGTCTGAATGGTGCGTTTGGCGTGTTTTGTAAGGAGAACTTGTTTCGTATACAGAGACAAAAATTTTTGGAAAATGTTTTTCGTAATCTGGGTTTTTCGTTTGCTGGGACGATCGTAAGGTGAGGTACCGCTGTATGTTAACCTGTATTCAAACAGAGTCTAAAGCCAAAAGGTTTGAGAGTGGTTGATTAGTTATTTGTACTTGAGATTCTATATGACATAAATTAACTCTAAGTGTGATTAAAAGTGACGCATAATGCAGCATTGAGCAATGATTCATGAAACTTGAGACAACACCTCTCAAAAATACAGGCGGGTTTCCAAATTCTCAACCTGTGAAATGTCCAGAAGATTTCTGCAAGCCTTTTTCAGAGTTCTATAAAAGAAACATGCCCTGTGTGTCTGAGTAAGGATAAGAGGTAAGCATGCAGCAATTACCCATTCTTATCTTAATGGTTTACGATTAAAAAAAAATACTACGGTTACAATTTCAACATCATGTGTAGGATTAGTGAAAGAAAAGCAGCTCATAGTTGCACAAGTGCCAGTGGGAACTTACCTTGCATTGTGGACATTCCACATTTAGTTAGATAAAAGATATAACATGCTGCTTTATAATAAATTAAGTATTGCATTTGGTGAGAATTGAGATGATCTGGCAAACTGTTAAGGGAGCATCCACCTTTGCCCAGTGTCGGCTGCAATAGGTCATGTGACCATACTGGGATTAAGCGGTTTGGCAGATAAGTACATGAGTGAGTTGGTGGCAAACTGCTGTTGGTAATAGTAACTCTGCTTCCAGTTAGGCCCATCACATTGTTAATTATTTTTCTATAATAACACTTCTACAAGTTTTTTTTTTTTTATTACTTATAATATAACTGAGAGTGCTATGGTGGTGTAGTGATTAGTATGTCTGCCTCACATCAAGAAGGTCCTGGGTTGAAGTCCAAGGCTTGGTGAGGGTGTGGAGTTTGAATGTTCTCACAGGTTTATGTGGGTTTCCTCCAGGTAGTATAGTTTCCACCCACAATCCAAAGACACGCTGTTTCAGATCGCCCCTAGTAGTGAGTTTGAGTGTGAATGGTTGTATGTGTGTGTGTGTGTGTGTGTGTGTGTGTGTGTGTGTGTGTGTGTGTGTGTGTGTGTGTGTGTGTGTTGCCCTGCAATAGACTGGCAAGCTGTTTACAGCATACCCCACTTTAACCCGGAGTTGGCTGAGATGCGCTCCAGCCTCCCCACAGCCCTAGTAGGACTAAACTGTTTGATGAATTAATCTGCCATCCCTTTTAAATCAAAAATGTGTGTTAGAACCTGCCATATAAACACATCACAAAAGTGATGTACATCATAGGGGTGTAAAGAAAATAAGAAGAAATGAATGAATAGATGAAATGTAAAGAAATGTCCAGCATGCACAAAAGTTGTTGATTTAAATTGTGCTTCAGCTCTCATTATCTCTGTGTATGTGTAATGGCGCTGTGTGTTTTCCTCCGGATGTCTTTGATCATCGTGTGCATTAAGCCGGGCCTCGTCTGATTACGCACTCCGGGTGTCGCCTTCAGCTTCTGCATTAATGACACTTTCACAACAAAACAAAAACAAGCGAGTGGACGCACTTTCTGCAGAAAGAGCCCTGAGCAAGCAGTGTGCTAGAATATATTTATTTATTTATCTCCTTTTTACACAGGTCTTTGGGGATGATGTGTGTGTGTGTGTGTGTGTGTGTGTGTGTGTGTGTGTGTGTGTGTGTGTGTGTGAGAGAGAGAAAGTGGTGCTGTGGTGTAAATTATTGATCTGTTGTTGTTGTGGTGTCTGTATGATCAGTAAACAGGCGCTCATAAAAACTGCACGAGGATGACTACCATGCAGACAGGGTGGTCTGGGAGGGAACGAGGGAGAACATTGGGGTAGGGCATATGGTGTATGACAAAGTATGAAAGTTTTGGATGGAACAGCTTAGTTTGTTTATTTTGGACCGGCTTTACTTTCTCTGTCTTTCTTTATCCTTTGAGCATCATGCTGATTGTGGCTGTCTCACTGTTTTCCTTCCAAGCTAACCCACAGCATTTTACGACATTATTGCAATGTTCAAGTTAAAGGTTCAGATTTGGTTGGTTGCACAAAACATAAGAACACTTTGGCAATTTTTTTATGGAAGTTTCCTTTTTAGTGTTCCAGACTCATTAATGCTCAACAGTAAATATGGATTACCCCCAGCGCAGCTAACTGGGTTACCAAAGGCTGACCATGTCTCTCACTGTCTATGGTGTGAGGCGTGTAAAAGAATCACTGCTGACTTTTCACTAGAGTAGGCTGCATAGCTGTCAGTGTGCTTCTGTCATGCGATGGCCTGGTGAGCTGTCCAGGATATTCTCTGCCCTTGCCCGGAGTTGGCTACGATGGGTGCCAGCCTCCCCGCAACCCTAATTAGAATTAAGCGGTTACAGAAAATGAATAAATGCATGATACATATGGATACAGACAGAGCCCTGTGTCCACACGCTTCATTGATTTGATGCACAGTTATGTATGGTTTCGGAGAGCATCAAATCAGAGGACTGGAAATGGATCAGGATCAAAAAGAAAAAACTGGTCATACACAGACATTCATAACACAGAGAAAAAAGCTTGGCATGCACTGCCAAAAACAGACACAATGGGTGCTTTGTGGACTGACTGCTTATATTGCAGGTGAGTGGAGACAGTTATAGGCCAAATGCCAGGTGAGGTGCATTCTGGGAGTATAATGCTAAGACTGAATTCACTGCTAGGTAGCTGTTACAACAACTTTATTGCAATATTTACTAGCAGCAAATTTGGGATGTGTATCGAAGATGCTATATGTAAAATTTTAACAACAGTTTACAGATTATCAAAATTGAAGCACTTCCTGATATTGTATAGGTTTTGGAAATGTTCCCAGATACAAGAAATTTCCAGGTAAAGAACTTATGTTATTGCACTGTTTGTTTGTATGTTTTTTGACATAACACATGTTCAAACAGATCTTGAAAAAAAAAAAAAAACATGCAAATTTTCTGGAACATTGAAGCAATAAAATTAATAGATGGGCTTATTTTTTATTTATTTATTTTTGTTTGTATTTATTTCTCTTTTGGCCACCCAATGGCCTGGTGTGCTGTTAAGGGTGTATTTTGCTGTTGTCTAGAATTGACTGCGATGAGCGCCAGCCTCCCTGTGACTCCACTTAGGTTTAAGCAGCTTTTAAAACGAATGAATTAATGAATGGATGAGCGAATGAAGGCGTCTGTCTTAATATGTCGACTTAGACCTTATCCTCTAATCAGCCATAAGATTAAAAACGTTTTACCAGCTGACAGGTGGATTGAATAGCATTGATTATCTCACTAACGTGGAACTGCTAAGAAGTGGGATGTATGAGGCAGAAAGCAAATTCAAATGCTTTCGTCAACAGTAGGCCACATAAACATCAGCGTGTTTCTGCCTTGCGATGGCCTGCTGAGCTGACCAGGTTGTACTCTGCCTTCACCCAGATTCGGCTGAAATGAGTATTAAGCTTAATCCGGATTAAGCGGTTCAGAAAAGGAATAAAATTAATGAAATCAAGATGATTCGTTAGAAGCAGGAGCATAATAATTTGAGTATGTTTTACAAGTTGACTGGATCTAGCCATTAATTTATCTTCTGAACCACTTAATACGGCACGGTGGCGTAGTGGTTAGCACGTCCGCCTCACAGCAAGAAGGCCCGGGTTCGATTCCCGGCCTGGGCGTTTCTGTGTGGAGTTTGCATGTTCTCCCTGTGCTTGTGTGGGTTTCCTCCGGGTGCTCCGGTTTCCTCCCACAATCCAAAGACATGCATTGTAGGTTAATTGGCCGTTCTAAATTAGGGACTACAGATGGAAACTAGCTATTAAGCTATAATCTGGTACAGTACATCTCTGTCTCTATGAGCTTAATGTTCCTGTACATTGTCCCTTAAATAAAAAAAAAAAAAAAAAAAAAAAAAAAAAAAAATCCTAATTCAAGGCCTCAGAGAGGCTGGCGCCCATCTCAAAATGTTCGTTGGGCTTTTTACACCTGACCCCAGTGGCTAATCATGCCGGTCCTTATTTCCGGTTTACATAGTGTGAAGCGACCTGGAGTTCAACTCCTCCTGGATGACGCTAGTCCATGAAAGGTTACCTTCCCAGTATATTTTTACTGGTACCCATTTATACTGCTGGGTGAACAGAGACACACTTGTGGTTAAGGCCTTGCCCAGGGGTCTTAGCACAGTGGGTGTGTAAGTGGGATTTGAACACACAACCTCCCAATCATGAGTGTAGCACCCTAACCACGACGCCACCGGCTCCATAGTGCCCATCTTAAGCAAGGGCAGAATATGCCCTAGACAGCTCGCCAGCCCATTGCAGGACAGATTTACACTGATGGCTATGCAGCCTACTCTTGACGAAAGTCAGCAATGGTTGTTTTTACTTGCTTCTCATCATTGACAATGTGAGACATGGCCGACCTTTGATAACCCAGTTGGCTTCACTGGGGGACAGCAGTGATAACCTGTTGATAGCGTAACTTGAACCCCCATCCTTGGGATCAGTAATCCAACAGACTGGAACTATTTAGCTCCAAATTGTCATATCTAGTGGGGGGAGTTCTTGGTATACAGTGGTAAGTACCAACCAAAGGTTGTCGGTCATGGATGCTCAATGATTAATAATGTATGTGGGCAGGGGAGGCTAATACATAGGTTCTGATTGCACAGGCGCGCTACTGCAGCACAAACTGCTGAAACTGTTAATGCTGGGTATGATATGATATAATATGATAGAAAGTAGTTAGAGCACACAGTATGTTTCAACTTGCTGTGCATGTGGCTGTCCAGACAGCAGTCAAGTGCTGTTAATGTTGTGGTTGATCAGAGTATGTTTTATTTTTGTCTTTATGTCTGACCCTCTCTGTCTTTCTCTTCATCCACATCTTTCTTTTAGTGGTCATTTGTCTCTTTTTCTCTACATGTCTCTATTTTTCTCTCTTTTCCAATGTGTCCATTTGTCTTCCTGTATCTGTCTTTTCTGTGTCTGTTTCTGTATTTCTCTTCTAGTAACTATTTAACTCTCTCTTTATTTAAGCCTTTATATGTCTGTATCTTTGTGCCTTTTTTTCCTCAATGCATGCGAAAAAATATATTGTAAACTAATTACAAATATGTTATAAACTAGAACAATTACTTACACTGAATAAAATTAACTTAATGTGACCTGAATTAAAGGTATGTGGTGTATATAAAGTGGTCGTGGCGGCCTGGTGGTAAAGGTGCTGGATTACTGATCTTAAGGTTGGGGGTTCAAGCCTCACTCTCAACAGGTTGTCACTGTCCCCCCAGTGCAGCTAACTGGGTTATCAAAGTCCAGCCATGTCTCCCACTGTCTGTGGTGGGAGCTTCATGTAAAAGAACTATGGCTGACTCTTGACAAGAGTAGCTGCATAGCCATCAGCGTGTTTCTGCCCTGTAATGGCCTGGCCAGCTGTCGAGGGTGTACTCTGCCCTTGCCCAGAGTTGGCTGGGATGGGCACCAGCCTCCCCACAACCCTAATTAAGATTAAGCAGTTCCAGAAAATTAATGAAAGTTTAAAGCATTAAAATCACCTATTTTATAATTATATTAAATGAGGTGTTTACTTTCTTGGTTCCCAGACACTTTTTTATTCACTTAATTGTAAATGCAGCTGCCAGTCATGTCTGTCCGTCATATTACCCCTAACATAGCTTCCCTTCTGTTGAGAGAGAAAATATTAAGGCATGGTAACAAGAACTTTGAGTAAACTCACTATAGAATACCCTACACTTGCAACGTGGTCGAACTGTTGAATTATCTCAACTTCAGATGTATTTGAAATCTGTAAACTCTGGACAACCAGTGGTTTCGAGAAAAGTCTGGATGGCAACATAAGAATTTTGGTGACACTGAAAACACAAATGACCTCCAGGAAATGCATGGGTGTGTGCTGTAGTTCCTCATCCACGATACTCACAAGAGAAAACCAATTCAACCTACAGAAAATAATACAGAGCAATGCCCCCAGAGTCTCCTGAGGGGGAAGAGGATGAGATCAGCACACACATAACAGTAATGGCCAGGAATTGCCATTTGGAACTCATCCAAACAACATGAGGAATGGAAACATTGGAAGTAAATTTTAATTGTGGAAACAGCTTCAAAAACAAAAGAGGGCTTAAGATATATCAAAGCGACACCAACTGTGGAAAAGAGGGGTTACAGGTATAGCACACAGTAGTAGCACCTGTTAAGATGAAGGAGAGCTCCAAGCAAAAAGTGCCCCACAGCACTGGAGGTTTCTCAGCCTCACCTCGCAAGGGAACAAATCAAATTACCCAAGATGAGAAAAAATGAAAACTGGAGCCAGCTAGACCAAGGTCTTGACAAATTGCTAGAAGCCTCACTAGCAGGGACAGATGAGCAGAAAGTCAAAACTCTTACAACAATTACGTATAATCTTGTGAAGGCACATTTTGAATTTGAGGAAAATAAAGTCAACATCAAGTCAGTATACCAGAAAAGCACATGAGAAAGGGAAATCTATTTTTGGAAGTAAAAACAAGATTTCTGCATCTTCTTCTCTTACACCAACTACCTTCATGTCCTCCTTCAACACATCCATAAATCTCCTCTCTGGTTTTCCTCTAGGCCGTCTGCCTGGAAGTACCAACCTCAGCATTCTACTACCAATGTATTCACAATCCCTCCTCTGTACATGTCCAAACCATCTCAATGACCTCTCTGACTTTATCTCCAAAACATCTTACATGTGAGGTCCCTCTGATTTACTCATTTCTGATCCTGTCCATCTTCATTGCTCCCAAAAAGAACCTCAACATTTTCATTTCTTCCAGCTGTGCCTCCTGTCTTTTCCTCAATGCCACTGTTTCTACACCATACAACATCACTGGCCTCAACACCATCTTGGACACTTTTCCTTTCAATCTTTCCGATACCCTCCTATCACACCTCACACCGGACACTTTTCTCCAACCATTCCAACCTGCCTGTACACGCTTCTTCACCTCGTTTGCACACTCTCCATTGCTCTGGACCAGAGATCGGCAACCTGTGGCTCCTGAGCCGCATGCGGCTCTTTCACCTCTCTGATGCAGCTTCGTGACTTTTAAAAATAATGAATGTGTACTTTACAAACATGCTTCATACACAAAAACCCCTGCATCACCAAAAATAACTGCAAAAAAAATAATAATGCCGCTTATATGGTGACATCAGAAGCCTGTAACCTCAACACCGCCTTGTACACTTTTCCTTTCATTCTTGCTGATACCTTTTTATCACACATCACACCGGACACTTTTCTCCAACCATTCCAACCTGCCTGCACATGCTTTTTCACCTCTTTTCCACACTCTCCATTGCTCTGGATTGTTGAGCCTAAGTATTTAAAATCCTCCTCCTTCTTTATATCTGCTCCCTGGAACCTCACAGTTCCACAGGGCATGATACCAAACTGTTGTTCACAAATGATGACCTCTGCCCTTAGTCTGGCTTCCACTATTTTCCCCATAACCTCATCATATGGCTCATCAAATTTATCCCTCTGCAGTGGCCACAACTCTGCACGTCTCCCTGGTTCTTAAAAATGGGCACCAGCACACTTCTCCGCCATTCCTTCAGCGTCCTCTCATTCTCCAAGACCATGTTGAATGTTCTCAAAAAGTCTACTGCTCCTCTCCTAGACACTCCCATACCTTCACAGGTATGTCATCAGGACCAACTGCCCTCCCACTCTAAATCCCCTTCAATGCTCTCCTCACTTCACCCTTACTAATCTTTGCTACTACCTGGTCCTCAACGGTCACCTCTTGTTTCACCTCTGGATTGTTGAGCCTAAGTACTTAAAATCCTCCACCTTCTTTATCTCTGCCCCCTGTAACCTCAAAGTTCCTCTTGGGTCCTTGTCGTTCACACACATGTATTCTGTCTTACTGAGGCTAACCTTCAATCCCCTCCTTTCCAGGGCATACCTCCACCTCTCTAGATTTTCCTCCACTCGGTCTCTGCTCTCACTACAGATCACTATGTCATCTGCAAACATCATAGTCCATGGAGCTTCTTGTCTAACCTCATCTGTTAGCCTGTCCATCACCATAGCAAACAAGAAGGGGCTGAGAGCTGACCCTTGATGCAGTCCCACCTCCACCTTGAACTCTTCTGTCACACCGACAGCACACCTCACCACTGTCTTACATCTATCATACATGTCCTGCACCACTCTAACATACTTCTCTGCCACTCCAGACTTCCTCATACAATACCACAGTTCTTCTCTCAGCATGCTGTCATATGCTTTCTCCAGAAACACAAAGGCACAATGCAGCTCCTTCTGACCTTCTCTGTACTTCTCTATTAACATCCTCAAAGCAAACACTGCATCTGTGGTGCTCTTTCTGGGCATGAAACCAAACTGTTGTTCACAAATGCTGACCTCTGCCCTTAGTCTTGCTTCCACTATTCTTTCCCATAGCTTCATTGTATGGCTCATCAACTTTATCCCTCTGTAGTTGCCACAACTCTGTACATCGCCCTTGTTCTTAAAAATGGGCACAAGCACACTTCTCCTCCATTCCTCTGGCATCTGCTCACTTTCTAAAACCTTGTTGAATATTCTTGTCAGAAAATCTACTGCTACCTCCCTAGACACTTCCATACCTCAACTGGTATGTCATCAGGGCCAACTGCCTTTCCATTCTTCATCCTCTTCAATGCCCTCCTCACTTCTCCCTTACTAATCTTTGCTACTTCCTGCTCCTCAACGGTCACCCCTTCTACTCTTTTTCTCTCTCATTTTCCTCATTCATCAGCTCTTCAAAGTACTCTTTCCATCTTCCCAGCACACTTCTGTCATCAGTCAATACATTTCCCTCTCTGTCCTTTATCACTCCAACTTGCTGCACGTCTTTCCCATCTCTATTTCTCTGCTGTGCTAACCTGTATAGATCATTTTCTCCCTCCTTACTGTTCAACCTATCATACAAGTCATCATACGCCCTCTGTTTGGCCTTTGACACCGCTTCTACCTTCGCCTTACGCTGTGTCTCCCTGTACTCCTGTTTACTCTCTTTGGTCCTCTCAATGTCCCACTTCTTCTTGGCTAACCTCTTCTTTTGTACACACTCCTGCACTTCCTCATTCCACCACCAAGTCTCCTTATCTACTTTCCTTCCAGAGGACACACCAAGTACTCTCCTACCGGTCTCCCTGATCACATTGGCTGTGGTTGTCCAGTCCTCTGGAAGCACTTCCTGACTACCCAAATCCTGTTTCAACTCCTCCTTGAAGACAACACGACACTCTTCCTTTTTCAGCTTCCACCACTTTGTCTTCTGCTCTGCCTTTCCCTTCTTCACCTTTCTCCCCATCCATGTCTTCCTGCACACCACCATCCTATGCTGTTTGGCAACACTCTCACCCACTACTCCTTTGCAGTCACTGACTTCCTTCAAATTACATCGCCTACACAAGATGTAGTCTACCTGTGTGCTCTTACCTCCGCTTTCATAAGTCACCCTATGCTTCTGTTTCTTCTTGAAGAAAGTATTCACCACAGCCATTTCCATCCTTTTTGCAAAATCGATCAACATCTGTCCTTCTGTGTTCCTGTCCTGGATACCAAACCTGCCCATCACTTCCTCGTCCCCTCTGTTGCCTGCACCAACATGTCCATTGAAGTCTGCTCTAATGACCACTCTTTCACCTCTGGGGGTACTCTGCATCACTTCATCTAACTCACTCCAGAATCTCTCCTTCTCTTCTAGCTTACATCCTGCCTGTGGGGCATAAGCACTAACAACATTGACCATCACGCCTTCAATTTCTAACTTGAGACTCATCACTCTGTCTGACACTCTTTTCACTTCTAGAACATTCCTGACAAACCCCTCCTTCAAGATGACTCCTACTCCATTTCTCTTCCCATCCACACCATTATAAAACAGTTTAAACCCTGCTCCTAAGCTTTTAGCCTTTCTACCTTTCCACCTTGTCTCCTGAACACACAGTATGTCCACCTTCCTCCTCTGCATCATGTCAGCCAGCTCCCTAGCTTTTCCTTGCATAGTTCCAACATTCAAAGTCCCTACTCTCAGTCCGAGGCTCACTCATTTCCTCTTCTCTCTCTGCCTACGGACATGCCTCCCGCCTCTCCTTCTTCGACGTCTTCGACCAACAGTAGTCCAATTTCCATCAGCACCCTGTTGGTTGACAGCACTGATGGCGGTCGTTGTTAAATATATATATATATATATATATTTATATATATATATATATATATATATATATATATATATATATATATATATATATATATATATATATATATATATATATATAGTTTAATTTGCTTCTAGCTTGTCTGATTTTCTCATAAATGTGGGCCCAGTATGCACTACAGAGCACATGAATTTGAATTTTTTTTCTTGGGACACCCCTCCCGCACCATCCCGATGCTTGCCTCAAACAATGTCCACCCCCTACTTATCAATATCCTCCTACTCAAAAACTTAATGAATACCCTGTAAGTTGGTGATTTTTTTTCACTAGTTTCCTCTCCACTGTGTTACATCTGCTAAACATCAACTTGTATATAAACCAGTTTTGGTTCACAGGCTGCATATTGCCCATGTATCACTTCGACCGTTTCCATGTCTCATCCCATATTCTTCTTTTAAAAGTCAGTTCTTTTTTGTGTAATTTTTACAGCACCCTTATTTCCTTGGTTTCCACTCTTCAACCTGTATCAAGCTAGAGGCATTTCAGAATCAGTCCAAATGAGTTAAATGCCTTTTACAAAGCAAGCAAAGAGCCCCTTTTAGTTTTGACTGGTTGCCTTTAAGGTGGTGTGAAGAGTGTGAATGTGCTCTGTGGTGTGGAGTTTGGGTGCATCCACGTGTTCTTGTATAAAGTTAGAATATGTATGAATTATAGAATTATTATTATAGAGTTAGAATATGAATTGAGAATTGTCAATCAGTGAGAATGTGGATAGATGTGTTTTGGGTTGACTTTGTGATGGTCCTGTGAGCTGTTCACGGTGTTAGGCCATAGCCTAATGGTCAGAGAAATGGGTTTAGGATATAAAGGCTGCTAGTTCAATTCCAAAACCAGAAGGAAAAATGTGTGGTAATGGCAGGAGTGAGCAGCACCTGCCCTCCATTCACCTTTGTGGTTGACGTGCACCTGAAAAAAGACACCCGACTCCTAACTGCTCTCTGGGTGCTGCAGTGTGTGGAACTGTTCCATGTGTGTGCTCACTTTGGATAGGTAGAATACAGTCAAAATTTCCCAACTCTGTCCAAACTTTTGCTGAGTATGTTTCAGGTATCAGTTTTTTGCATTTCTCATACAATGTAATTAATATCAACATACATTTAATTAAAATATAAAATAATAAAAGTTCATTATTTGTATTTTATTTAATAACTTTTCTCCTTCTTCTTCAATGTAATCTGGGGTCAGGTCATGGGGGCAGCAGACTAGGCAGTAAGGTCTTAGACATCCCTTTCGCCAGCCACTTCTTCCAGCTCTTCCGTGGGGACACCGATTCATTTCCTGACCAGCCGAGAGCTGTAGTCCCTCCAGCGTATTCTCGGTCAACCCGAGGGTCTCTTCACTGTTGGACATGCCCAGAACACCAGGGAGACGTTTGGGAGGTATTCTAACAAGATGCCCAAGCCATGGTAACTGGCTCCTCTCAATGCTGAGAAGCAGCGGTTCTACTCCAAGCTCAGCTCGGATGGCTGAGCTTCTCACACTCTCTCTCTCTCTCTCTAAGCGAGAGCCCTGCCACCCAGTGAAGGAAGCTCATTTCAGATACTTGTATCCGTGATCATGTTCTGTTGGTCACTACCCAAAGCTCATGACTATAGGTGAGGGTTGGACCGTAGATCGACTGGTAAATTGAGAGCTTTGCTTTCTGGCTCAGCTCCCTCTTCACCGGGATGGATGTGTACAAGTTCCGCTTTACACCAGAGGCTGCAGCACTCTGCCTGTCGATCTCCCTCTCCATCCTTCCCTCCCTCGTGAACAAGTGACTTGGGAGTGGGATGTCTGGACCTCACTACTTAGGCTGCTGCCCCTTTGACCTGACCCTGAAACAAACTGATGATGATGATGATTATGATGATGATGATGCTGCTGCTGCTGCTGCTGCTGCTGATGATGATGATGATGACGATGATGATGATGATGATGATGATGATGATGATGATGATGATGATGCTGCTGCTGCTGATGATGATGATGATGATGATGATGATGATGATTAAATAAAAGTTTATGTTAATTTCCAAAATCATTGATTTCCTTCTGGAAATTGCTTTTCTGGAAATGAGGTAAGTTTACAATATGTATTTTGCTACTTGTCCATCCATCCATCCATCCAGTTATCTGTAGCACTTTTCTATCAGGGTCACTGAAAAGTATGAGCCAATTCCAGCTACCTTCAGGTCAGAGCACAGAATGAACAGGTCATCAGCAGTAATTATTCATTCATTTATACATTTGCTCAACTGAGTAATTCTATCAGAGTTGCAGGGAGTCTGACTCCTATCTTGGGGAACTCTGGGCAAAGGGATTCAATCAGTTAAACATGCTGTTCATCTTTCTATATATCTGTGTTTTTTGAAATTATTTGGGACTTTGAGTATCATTAAGTATTGAATATTTATGGTGGTATCTCTCTCTCTCTCTCTCTCTCTCTCTCTCTCTCTCTCTCTCTCTCTCTCTCTCTCGCTCTCTCTCTCTCTCCCTGGGTGTGTGTGTGTGTGTGTGTGTGTGTGTGTGTGTGTGCTCGTATGTTTGCGTGTGTGTGCACGTCCTTCCTGTGTCTCACTGGCGATTCTGTAAGTCATCATGAGTTGGGGAGGGGTACTGGAGGTCCTGCTCATTGCCATAGTAACAGGCTCATTGCCAAACCCACTGACTTGAAGCAGCCAACCTGTATGCACACACATGCGTGCGCGCACACACACACACACACACACACACACACACACACACACACACACACACACACACACACACACACACACACACACACACACACACACACACACACACTCATGCAGCGAGAGAAGTGAGGTGAGGTGTAAGAGGAGCGTCTGTCCACAGACTGCACAATGAGAAAGGAGTTTGGATTTTGTTAAACACTAGAGGTAAAAACACGGATGTTGTTAAATTAAGTGAAAATGATAAATTAAAACAGCTGCTTTATTCAATTTTTACTGAGAACCAGACCTCAGGCTCATCTATAGGGCCTGGTCAGGCAAAGCCCAAGGGTCATTCAGCAAATGGTAACCTTTATAATCTACTTACACACAACTCCATACATTTTAAATATTTTAAAAACAACATCTTCTTCTTCTTCTTCTCCTTTGCGCTTTTCCCTTCAGGGGTCACCACAGCGAATCATCTGCCTCCATCTCACCCTATCCTTTGCATCTTCTTCTCTTACACCAACTGCCTTCATGTCCTCCTTCACCATATCCATGAACCTTCTTTTTGGTCTTCCTCTAGGCCTTCTGCCTGATAGTTCCAACCTCAGCATCCTACGACAAATATTCTCATTATCCCTCCTCTGTACATGTCCAAACCATCTCAATCTAGCTTCTCTGACTTTGTGTCCGAAACGTTTTACATGTGCTGTCCCTCTGATGTGCTCATTCCTGATCCTATCCATCCTCGTTACTCCCAAAGAGAACCTCAACATTTTCATCTCTGCTACCTCCAGCTCGGCCTCCTGTCTTTTCCCAAGGGCCACTGTTTCTAAACCATACAACATCGCTGACCTCATCACATTCTTGTACACTTTTCCTTTCATTCTTGCTGATACCCTCCTATCACACATCACACCGGACACTTTTCTCCAACCATTCCAACCTGCCTGCACACGCTTCTTCACCTCTTTTCCACACTCTCCACTTCTCTGAATTGTTGAGCCTAAGTACTTAAAATCCTATACCTTCCTTGTCTCTGCTCTCTGTAGCATCACTGTTCTTCCTGGATCCTTCTCATTCACACACATGTATTCTGTTTTACTAAGGCTGACCTTCATCCCTCTCCTGTCCAGGGCATATCTCCACCTCTCTAGATTTCCTGCACTTGTTCTCAGCTCTCACTACAGATCACAATTTCATCTGCAAACATTATAGTCCATGGAGATTCTTGCCTAACCTTGTCTGTCAGCCTGTCCATCACCATAGCAAACAAGAAGGGGCTCAGAGCTGACCCTTGATGCAGTCCCACCTCCACCTTGAACTCCTCTGTCACACCGACAGCACACCTCACCACTGTCTTACATCTCTCATACTTCTCTGCCACTCCAGACTTCCTCACACAATATCACAGTTCCTCTCTCAGCATGCTGTCATATGCTTTCTCCAGATTCACAAAGGCACAATGCAGCTCCCTCTGACCTTCTCTGTACTTCTCCATTAACATCCTCAAGGCAAACACTGCATCTGTGGTGGTCTTTCTTGGCATGAAACCAAACTGTTGTTCACAAATGCTGACCTCTGCCCTTAGTCTTGCTTCCACTATTCTTTCCCATAACTTCATCGTATGGCTCATCAACTTTATCCCTCTGTAGTTGCCACAACTCTGCACGTATCCCTTGTTCTTTAAAATGGGCGCCAGCACACTTCTCCTCCATTCCTCTGGCATCCTCTCACTCTCAAAGACCTTGTTGAATGTTCTTGTCAGAAAATCTACTGCTACCTCTCCTAGACACTTCCATATCTCCACTGGTATGTCATCAGGACCAACTGCCTTTCCATTCTTCATCCTCTTCAATGCTCTCCTCACTTCACCCTTACTAATCTTTGCTACTTCCTGGTCCTCGACGGTCACCTCTTTGACTCTTTTTTTTTGTCTCATTTTCCTCATTCATCAGCTCTTCAAAGTACTCTTTCCTTCTTCCCAGCACACTTCTGTCATCAGTCAAAACATTTCCCTCTCTGTCATTAATCACTCTAACTTGCTGCACATCCTTCCCATCACTATTTCTGTGCTGTGCCAACCTGTATAAATCATTTTCTCCCTCTTTACTTTCCAACCGAGCATACAAGTCATCATGTGCCCTCTGTTTGGCCTTTGACACTGCTACCTTTGCCTTACGCTGTGTCTCCCTGTACTCCTGTTTACTCTCTTTGGTCCTCTCTACGTCCCATTTCTTCTTAGCTAACCTCTTCCTTTGTACACACTCCTGCACTTCCTCATTACACCACCAAGTCTCCTTATCTACTCTCCCTCTGGATGACACACCAAGTATTCTTCTACCTGTCTCCCTGATCACATTTGCTGTGGTTGTAAAGTCATCTGGAAGCACTTCCTAACCACCCAAAGTCTGTTTCAACTCCTCCTTGAGGACAACCCGACACGCTTCGTTTTTCAGATTCCACCACTTTGTCTCCTGCTCTGCCTTTAGCTTCTTCATCTTCATCACCATCAGATTCATCCTGCACACCATCACTCTATGCTGTCTTGCAACACTCTCACCCACTATGACTTTGCAATCACTGACTTCCTTCAAATTACATCACCTGCACAAGATGTAGTCTACTTTTGTGCCCCTATCTCCGGTTTTATAAGTCACCCTATGCTCCTGTCTCTTCTGGAAGAAAGTATTCACCACAGCCATTTCCATCCTTTTTGCAAAATCTACCAACATCTGTCCTTCTATGTTCCTGTCCTATATACCCAACCCGCCCATCACTTCCTCGTCCCCTTTGTTTCCTGCACCAACATGTCCCTTGAAGTCCGCACCAATGACCACTCTTTCACCTCTGGGGGTATTCTGCATCACTTCATCTAACTCACTCCAGAATCTCTCCTTCTCTTTTAGCTCACATCCTGCCTGTGGACCGTGAGCACTAACAACATTGAACAGCATGCCTTCAATTTCTAACTTGAGTCTCGTCACTCTGTCTGACACTTTTCACTTTTATGCCAGATGCCCTTTCTGACGCAACCCTCTGCATTTATCCGGGCTTGGGACCAGCATGAGGGAGCGACACTGGCTTGTGCCCCCCCTTCCCCCCTCACGGCTGCATTTAAATAATATTAATATAAATGATAAATAATATAAATAACACTAATGAAAAAAAGATCATTAATTTTCTTAATTCTCATAAGGGTTGCGGGGAGGTTGGCACTCATCTCAGTTGACTATCGGTGAGGGCACAGTACACACTGGACAGCTCGCCAGGTCATCGCAGGGTAGAAACACGCTGACGGCAGCTACACTAGACGAAAGTCAGCAATGGTTCTTTTACATGAACCTCACACCATAGACAGTGAGAGACATGGCCTGCCTTTGATAACCCAGTTAGCTGCACTGAGGGGTGTTTGAAAATAATTCAATTATTTTTTGCACAGATGAAACTTGATGCAATACAGTTTTTATTCAATGTATATTAAAGATGATCCTCCTCCACATTGTGGCATCATTGTCGATTTCTGAAGGCTGCCATGGGATAGCGGCTATCTCCTGCTGAATAACAATCTTTAGGGCTTCAGTGGTGTGCTGTTGATGCATTTACACCCATGATTTAAAGGTAACACCATAGGGAAAGAAAATCACAAGGGGTGGGGTCTGGGAATGGGCTAGCCAACTTTACCATGCAATAAGATTAATCTGGAAACATTTCCTCCTCCATTTCCAATGATCTTCAGGCTTTGCGTACTGTATCTCCAGCTTACCTCACAGAGTTATTCAAGCTCAAGGTGCTCCAGTCCAGGTTGGACCACTAACAGACCTTAGCACCACCTTTCGGGGCAGTGGTGGTCTAGTGGTATAGGGTGCTGGATCGTTGATCCAAAGGTTGGGGGTTCGATTCCCACTCTCCACAAGGTTGTCACTGTCCTCCCCAGTGCAGCTAACTGGGTTATCAAAGGCTGGCCATGTCTCTCACTGTCAATAGTGTGAGGCATGTCAAAAGAACCATTGCTGACTTTCGACAAGAGTAGGCTGCAAAGCCGTCGGTGCGTTTCCACCCTGCGATGGCCTGGCGAGCTTTCCAGGGTGTACTCTGCCCTCACCCGAAGTTGGCTGGGATGGGCGCCAGCCTCCCCACGTCCATAATTAGGATTAAGCGGTTACAGAAAATGAATTGAGCACCACCTTTCCAAAATTCATGTGTGCAAATAATGATAAATAAAACTGGATTGGATGAAGTTTCATGTGTGTAGAGAACAATTTCTCTCTCTCTCTATCTATCTATCTATCTATCTATCTATCTATCTATCTATCTATCTATCTATCTATCTATCTATTTATGAGTGTGTGTGCCTTTAAAATGTACAAATTAAACATTTTGGGTCACTCTATATTACCTCTATTCTGCTGGACTCAAACATTTCAACAGTGCTAATGAAAGGCTAAGCTGTGATATAAAATCATTGTATTTATTTTAAAAATTCAATTTAATCGGCTTCAGTTTTCGAACAAAATATCGTCATAACAAGAAGCATGGGCAGTGGTGGCCTAGTAGTATAGGGTGCTGGATCGCTGATCCAAAGCTTTGGGGTCGAGTCCCACTCTCCACAAAGTTGTCACCCCCCACCCCAACCCCAGTTCAGCTAACTGGGTTATCGAAAGCCGGCCATGTGTCTGTCTATGGTGTGAGATTCATGTAAAAGAACCATTGCTGACCTTTGACAAGAGTAGGCTGCAAAGCAGTCTGCGTGTTTCCACCCTGCAATTGCCTGGCGAGCTGTCCAGGGTGTACTCTGCCCCTGCCCGGGGTTGGCTGGGATGGGCTCCAGCCTTCCAGCGAACCTAATTAGGATTAAGCAGTTACAGAAAATGAACTGAACTGAACCAAGAAGCATTTATTGTTAGCTGCTCCTGTAATTCTACTGCAAACTACTTTATGTGAATTACTGTTATAGGGAAAACATGCTGAATTTAATGATACAATAAACGTCGTGCTCAGTGTTAATGTTACGACTAAATCAGTGAAAAGTCAACATTAATTATTGTTAGTTGAGATTTCAACTGTTATATTGGTCTAAATGGTCTTTGTAAACTGAGAAAATGTAAAAACACTGACAAATCACTTTCACATGTTCTGCGGGAGAATATTCCATTAAATGTACCCATGTCAATCTTCTTGTGTGTGTGTGTGTGTGTGTGTGTGTGTGTGTGTGTGTGTGTGTGTGTGTGTGTGTGTGTGTGTGTGTGTGTGTGTGTGTGTGTGTGTGTGTGTGTGTGTGTGTGTGTGTGCATTAATCTAAAGTCAAAGTGCACATGGATGGGGGCGTGGCTTTTGAAGGACCTCCGAGGATAGATATAGCTAGAACCATGAAGAAATGATACTTTCAAATTCAGCAAACTTTTAAGACAGAATTAATGCAAATATGAGTTGCTGAAGAAAAATAATTTTGATAACTAGGTTCCCCAGTTGAGGTTTTTCAATATGGTGATGAAGAGGGCAGCATGGGCAGCATCAGTAATGGATATTAAAAGTGTAACTAATGGTAGCTATTACTCGTGTGGTTAAATTTAATATGCTAATTATGTGGATTTAACTTGAGAAATATCAATGATGTTTGTTCTATATTCTAGATTATTGTCCGATATGCAGTAAATGGACTAGTCTGCAAGTGCGATTCAAAATTACAATAGGGAAGCAGCTTTCATGAGAACAGTAACATCAACCTTTAGGCCGCCATATTTCATTTCAGTCAAACTGCAAAGCACTAGAACATAATATAATCATAATCCTGGCTCCATAAGTGTGAAGTAGCATAATAAGGAAGCAAAGGCTACAGAATTGAGACCTGCTCCTGCATGATACAGAATACTTAGGACATTTAACATCGTTAGATGTTGACATATTTTGGAAAAAGAAATGAAATATAATACATGATTAGTGCATGAAAATCAACAGAGTTACATCACTCTGTATGTCGTTAATCAGGATATACTACAAACCGGATTCCAAAATAGTTGGGATACTATGCAGATTGTGACTAAAAACTGAATACAATGACGTGGAAGCACCAAATTTTAATATTTTATTCCAAATAGATCATGGATGACAGGGTCAAAAGTTTAAACAGAGAAAATGTATCATTTTAAGGGGAAAATATGTTGATTTTCAATTTCATGGTGTCAACAAAGCTCAAAAAAGTTGGGGCAAGACCATTTTCACCACTGTGAGGCATCCCGTCGTCTTCTTTTAACAGTCTGCAAACGTTTGGGGACCGAGGAGACAAGTTTCTCAAGTTTAGAAATAGGAATGCTGTTCCATTCTTGTCTAATACTGGCTCGAACTGTTCAACTGTCTTGGGCCTTCTTTGTTGCACCTTCCTCTTTATAATGCACAAAATGTTCTCTATAGGTGAAAGATCTGGACTGCAGGCAGGCAATTTCAATACCCTGATCCTTACGCAGCCATGATGCTGTAATTAATGATGCATGTGGTCTGGCATTATCATGTTGAAAAATGCAAGATCTTCTCTGAAAGAGACAACATCTGGATCAGAGCATATGTTGTTCTAGAACCTGAATATACCTTTGTGCATTGACGGTGCCTTTCCATATGTGCAAGCTGCCCATGCCACATGCACTCATGCAACCCCATACCATCACAGATGCAGGCTTCTGAACTGAGCGCTGATAACAACTTGGGTTATCCTTGTCTTCTTCAGTCCGGATGACATAGCCTCCCAGTTTGGGTGATGTAATGTACTGTAGATGATGATAAACTTCAACCTCTGCAATTTTTCACTGTGAAACACCTTTCTGATATTGCTCCACTGTCTTTCTAAGCAACATTGGGGGAATTGGTGATCCTCTACCTATCTTCGCTTCTGAGAGACACTACCACTCTGAGAAGCTCTTTTCATACTCAGTCATGTTGACAATGGACCTCATTAGTCTTAATTGGTCTTCCAGCTGTAAGTGCAATTGGAGTACCGGTCGGTCATCGTCGACTTCGTGGACTGGTGTGAGCGCAACCACCTGTGCTTGAACACTAGGAAGACGAAGGAGATGGTGGTCGACTTCAGGAGAAGCACTCAAACACACACACACACACTTACTAGTGAACATCCAGGGACAGGACATTGAGACAGTGGACAGTTTCAAGTACCTGGGTGTTCACCTTAACAATAAACTGGACTGGTCCCACAACACCAACGCCTGTATAAGAAGGGCCAGAGTCGCCTCCACCTTCTGAGGAGACTCAGGTCCTTCGGCATATGCAGACCTCTGCTCAGGACATTTTATGACTCTGTGGTAGCCTCTGCAATCCTCTACGCTGCCATCTGCTGGGCCCCGGGCAGCACAGAGCGGGACAGAAAGAGACTGAACAAGTTGGTCAGGAGGGCCAGCTCTGTCCTCGGCTGCCCACTGGACTCTGTGGAGGAGGTGAGTGAGAGGAGGATGGTAGCAAAGCTCACATCCATCCTGTTCAACAGCTCTCACCCACTGCACCAGACTGTAGAGGAGCTAAGCAGCTCCTTCAGTGGGCGACTGAGGCATCCTCAGTGCAGGAAGGAGCGCTACCGCAGGTCGTTCATTCCCACCGCTATCAGACTGTACAACGCCACTTTGTAACTGTCTGTGAAAATACCGGTTATGTGCAAAAAAAACCCCCGGCACTTTAATCAACCACATCTACCCCACTAACTGTGAACCATATCAACCCATCTACTCTGCACTCAGATACATTACACTTTAATATAGGCCAGTCTATAAAGTTGCTCCATTCTTTTCTTTTATTGTTTAGTAATTTATACTATTTATGTATCTATTTATTTATTTACTTATATAATATATGTATGTGTGTATGTTTGTACTTGTATCTATTTTTGCACCCCCTACTGATAGTACCTCAAGAGCCTGTAACAGTGAATTTCTCCATTGTGAGATTAATAAAGCTGTATCTTATCTTATCTTATCTTATCTCTTATAGCTACCTGTCCAAACTTTTTTTGAGATTTCTTGACACCATGAAATTTAAAATCAACATATTTTTCCCTTAAAATTATACATTTTCTCAGTTTAAACTTTTGATCCTGTTGGCTATTTTCTATTCGGAATAAAATATTGAAAATTGGTACTTCCACATCATCTCATTCAGTTTTTATTCACAATTTGTATAGAATCCAGGTTTGTACTTTTGAGAAAATAGCTACAGTATAATAGTTACAGAGCTAGTTTCTGAATGTTTGCATTCAAAACTCCAGAGCAGCCATAAAATGAATCCGGCTATCAACCAATCAGAGTGATCCTTCTAGCAACAGATGAGTTCTCTTTACACCAAGTCATGTCTGCTTTGAGGCTTCTCATTGGCGTACCATTATAGGACTTGGGGTAATCCTTCTGGGATTCTGTCAGGGAGAGTTTTCTGGTGGTGAATATTGATAATAAGGAAGTTCCCTGAGAAAACACAAACGCAGTTGAAAAAAGGGCAAAATAAGTGGATATTTCTATTAATTTATAACAACGTGGACACAGCCTTTCTTAAACAAGAATTTTTAGTATGGATACATTGTGTTTATAAATATTTAAACTTGATCATGATGAAGATTCAGCTTCAAAGGATTATTTTGGTGACATTGCTTTTTTTTTTTTTTTTTTTTTTTTTTGTCCAGGTATAACATTTTCAACTTTCTGTGGCTCAAAACACCATCTTGTGACTGAATCCATATTATACTGGAGCGGCTCACAATTGTAAACTGACAGACCTCACTTCCATAGAAATGTTTCACTCGGCCAAATCAGAAACTTGATGAAACATTGTGCTTGTATAAAGATATTTCCCACAGGTGGTGCGAATGAACTCAAGAGTATATTATTCATCATTCGATTGACAACAGACAATGTGTTGTGTTTTATATCAGCATGCTTTACACAACAATGTGATGCATATTCCATTTGAGGTTAGAATTTATTACAACTGCATTGGTCTTCTTTAATTTCTTCCTGTTCTGATTAAAAGTCCAGATTTGTAAATTTTTTCAGCTTGGAAATGTAATCTTCCATTTTGATATTCGGATTGTAAAGGAAATATAAACTACAAACAAAGAAGATTGCTGGTCGTGCAAGAATCAGTGGGCTCAAAAGTGCCATCTGCCATGAGTCAAGGGTACTGTTCTGTTCACTGAGAAACTATATTACTGGGTTTTATAATTCATCTGTAGCTTAAACACATTACGAAAATACATTTTATACATTATCTACATTATGAAAAGGCAGAGCATATAACCTGAGTGTTTGAAAGCATTTCAATTGTGATATATAGAGAGGCAGCGACACACGATTTGCATCACATACCAGCACAATTTGTGAGGGATACAAGCCATTGAGAGGCACAGCAAAGCGCTGCCTCACCACTCAGCAGTGCCCTGTATTAGAAAAAGACATATGCAGTACTCTTTATTGAAAAATAGTAATAATATTGGATTTGAACATTAAAATGATATGTAATTATATGTAGTACATACCAGTTGACAAATATTAACATTTATATTTTATGATTTAACTTTTTTCTTTTCAAGATTGACAGAGGGGAGGTTCTGCCTCCACTCCATCCCCCAAATGCATGTCACTAGGTGCGCCCTACAGAAACTGGTGTTATAAAAGTAGCACAGCTCCTTTAAGGTGAAATTAAATAAGCTGTCCCTGCAAGTTTTTGTTTTGGTCCAATAGTGGCTCACATACTCATAAAATGTACTAAGGTGGTACAGGCACATTAAACCAGAGTATACTGTATAGAGGGGGGTCGCCTTATTTTCAGAACCATAACATTATTCCATTCATGTGTGTGTGTGTGTGTGTGTGTGTGTGTGTGTGTGTGTGTGTCAAGTGATAACAACAGAAAGGACTGATTACATCATCACACAGATCCAGTCAAAAGAACATCAGCTTTGAAAAATACATACTTCCAGCATGAACCTCTGCATTGTGGGACCCAAAATGAAAACCTTTAAAATGTAAGTGTTTAATTTTTAATATAGAAACATATGACATCACTTCTTCTTCTTCTTCTTCTTCTTCTTCTTCTTCTTCTTCTTCTTCTTCTTTTCCTGCTTTTCCCTTCAGGGGACGCCACAGCGGATCATCTGCCTCCATCTCACCCTCTCCTCTGCATCTTCTACTCTTACTCCAACTACCTTCATGTCCTCCTTCACCACATCCATAAATCTTATCTTTGGTCTTCCTCTAGACCTTCTGCCTGGTAGTTCCAACCTCAGCATCCTACTACCAATATATTCACTATCCGTCCTCTGTACATGTCCAAACATCTCAGTCTAGCCTCTCTGACTTTGTCTCCAAAACATCTTTCATGTGTTGTCGCTCTGATGTGCTCATTCCTGATCCTATCCATCCTTATTACGCCCAAAGAGAATCCAAACATTTTCATCTCTGACACAACAAAGTCTGAATACTTTTTTTTAGCTCAATACTTTGAGTTCTAAAAGAATATGATGTATTTCTGGTGATAACATTTTTCGAGCATGTATAAGCTTGCTTTCTGCTTTGGTATTGCGTCCTCTTTTGACCCATTCAACACCAAATTCTAATCAATGTTGCAAGTTCACCCATGTTACACCACCTTAATTAATTGTCATGTAAAACCAAGTCACAAGTCACCAACCTCACATGTTGTTGAACCTGAAGTTGGGCAGCCATTCATCTCAGGTGACCTTTCTCACAGATCGATTTCTCAGACAACAATGTTGTGCAGAAAATTGTTGCACATTGCCCATGTAACACTTGTTTTTGTCTCACATTACACACACACACACACACACACACACACACACACACACACACACACACACACACACGATCCTTGCTATGATATTATGTTTTAACCTGTGTTGGTTGGTTTGTATATTTGTATGATTGCAGTATAACTTTAAAACCTATGCATGGTGAATTTGTTTTCTAGCAGGGGGTGTGGTACATGTTATAAATCATTACACTTTGGAAGTGATCCATGAATGGAATCCTGTTGCAGATAGATAGATAGATAGATAGATAGATAGATAGATAGATAGATAGATAGATAGATAGATAGATAGATAGATAGATTTGGGTGGATGGATTGATAAGCAAGTAAATATATTTAAAAACATGTTAAAATCCTGAAAAATCCCTATTCTGCAAAAAGGGGCAAAAATGTTCATCAGAACCAACTCAGGGGAGACTTTTCATTATAACTATTCAGATTTATAAAATAGTGCCAGAATGGGGACATGTTGCCCTCCATATGAATCGTTCTGGTTTTCTATTAATTTTCTCGTTACGTAACTCCAACTTCACCGGCATCATGAGAGGAAAGACCATCTTGCAGTATTCCTTGGTATTTATTATTTAAACATGACAAGTGTGTATGAAGTGTTCACACCATCTCCCGTCCAGCGTTTACAGTGTGGCAGGTTGAAATGGAGACTGTGGGTCGGTGAGAATCATACACAGATATGTAATGTGTATATTTCTGATGTTTCAGTGAGCCGTGAAATTGAAGTGGGGTTTAAAGGTTTTTTTTTTTTTTTTTTTTTTTTTTGCTTCCTTGCTTATTTATTCATTTAAAGAAAGAAAGAAAGAATAGCAAAAATGGATGTAGGGAAGTATGGACCATGGATTACAGAAAGTAAATAAGAAAATTTGAAAATAGAATGAAAACATATTCACACACACACACACACACACACACACACACACACACACACACACACACACACACACACACTAATTTAGGTTTTCATTTAGCCCAAATTCGGCATGACTAAATAAGAGTTAACGGAAATCGAGAACTTTGCAGAAGGGTTACTGCGTGATAAATCGCTCTGTTGGGTTCTCTCAGAGCTGAAGGACTTCCTGTGGTAAATTATCTCTCAGTATGTAAAGGGCGGAGGGGGATTTTGGAGAAGGGCTGATTGTTATGCTAATGGATGGTGGCATAGATTCATCATGGAGTGGTTCCTGCCTTTGGCATGTAAACAACACCGCATATGCTATGAATTATGGGTACATTGTAAAAGACAAGGACCTGCTTTTATTTTTATCATCACACACTCCACGTTGACTTGAGGTTGTCCATAGCTGTGTCTATATCATGGATTTCAGCTACATATTGTAGCAGTGTTAGGATTGTAAGGGTCACTGATGGCAGAGAGGACCCAAGCGTGTTGTACCAGATGATGGTGTCCTATGTAAACATCTGTGGTGTGATGAATGCATTGTCATTGACACCACCTAAGAAGCATCATCCGGTCTTGCATCTCTTTATATGCCACTAAGTGTCTAAGGGGGAAACAATCAAGCGTGGAATGATTCCCTATACACTGTTTTCCGGAGGAGCAACATCCGACTAGTGTTGGTGAAGAAGGGGTTAACTGATACACCACAGCACCGCACACCACAAACAGTATTCAATTCATTATTAGCACACAAAAAGGAAACTGCGTATCAATACACAGCCTTGGATGGAACTGCTACAGTTAGTTACTAAGAATCAGGCAAGCGAAGCTGACACTGAAACCTTTACTCCCAGAAACAGTCGGCCCCAAAGGATTGTGGGATTAATGGATGGTATATCAGACAGGAAGGCCAAGAGACTCTACTCCTGATTAATCTGCTTCTTTTAGACAAGGACATTAGATGCTGACCTTAAGCTCGCATCCACGGCACAAATGAAAGAAAGCTAAGATACATTTTCGAACAGCTAGAATGATGAACAAAAGCTAATATTACATAATGCTATTTAACATTAGCCCAGATTTAATATTAGCACAGCTAATACATGCTGTGGCAGGAGACAATGATTGAGTGTTTAGCTATGGGCGGAGCAGAGTTAAGTGGAACGGGTAGGTGACATGTTAGTCTCAGCGATGTCTAATCACTGACAATCTAATAATATGTATGTATGCGAAGAAGACAGAGAGCAGAGTGGGGAAGACGAGTTCATAATCCATAACAGAGCTGTGAGTGTGTCTGTGTGATTGAAGCATTTCATTTGATTTTCCAGATCACTTTATCCTTTATTGAGGTTGCAGGGAGGATCCCATCCCATTCAACTCCAGGTGAAGATAGTGTACATGCAAAACAGCCTGCCAGACCATTGCAGGGCCAACACACACACACACACACACACACACACACACACACACACACACACACACACACACCAAGGGGCAATTGAGAATATCCATTCATTTATTTGCATTGAGGCTAGCGCATGGGTGTTTAACGCTCAGACGGAAAAATGGACTTTTGTCAATTTAAAAGTAAACAATACTGATTTATTTTTTTCAATTAGAGTAATATGAAAACATGGGTGCTAGTTTCTGGACAGAATGACGTCAAAATTAAAAGCATTACTTGCTTTCCTGTTAGGAACACATGCAAATAATTAGTCAAAATATTAAGATACAGGGGTATGAAAAAGTATCTGAACCTTTTGGAATTTCTCACATTTCTGCATAAAAATCACCATCAAATGTGATCTGATCTTTGTCAAAATCACACAGATGAAAAAAACAGTGTCTGCTTTAACTAAAACCACCCAAACATTTATAGCTTTTCATACTTTAATGAGGATAGCATGCAAACAATGACAGATAGGGCAGGAATAAGTAACTGAACAATCACATTTAATATTTTGTCCCCCCCCCTTTGGCAGCAATAACTTCAACCAGACGCTTCCAGTAGTTGCAGATCAGTCTGGCACATCGATCAGGACTAATCTTGGCCCATTCTTCTTTACAAAACTGCTGTAGTTCAGTCTGATTCCTGGGATGTCTGGCATGAATCGCTGTCTTGAGGTCATGCCACAGCATCTCAATGGGGTTCAAGTCTGGACTTTGACTTGGCCACTCCAGAATGTGTATTTTGTTCTTCTGAAACCATTCTGTGTGTTTTGGATCATTGTCTTGTTGCAGCATCCATCCTCTTTTTAGCTTCAACTGTCTGAAAGATGGCCTCAGGTTTTCCTGCTAAACATCCTGATAAACTTTTGAATTCATTTTTCCATTAATGATTGCAAGTTGTCCAGGCCCCGAGGCAGCAAAACAGCCCCAAACCATGATGCACCCTCCATCATGCTTCAAGGTGGGGATGAGGTGTTGATGTTGGTGAGCTGTTCCATTTTTTCCTCCACACATGATGTTGTGTGTTCCTCCCAAACAATTTAACTTTGGTTTCATCAGTCCACAAAATATTTTGTCAAAACTTCTGTGGAGTGTCCAAGTGCCTTTTTGCGAACATTAAATGAGGAACAATGTTTTTTTAGACAGCAGTGGCTTCCTCCTTGGAGTCCTCCCATGAACACCATTCTTGGCCATTGTTTTACATATAGTTAATGTGTGCACAGAGATATTGGACTGTGCCAGTGATTTCTGTAAGTCTTTAGCAGACACTCTAGGTTTTTTTTTTTTTTTTTACCTCTCTGAGTATTTTGCACTGAACTCTTGGCGTCATCTTTGGTGGACGGCCACTCTTTGGGAGAGAAGCAACAGTGCCAAACTCTCTCCATTTGTAGACAACTTCTCTGACTGTTGATTGATTAACATCCAGAATTTTAGAGATGGTTTTGTATCCTTTCCCAGTTTTATACAAATCAACAATTCTTGATCGCAGGTCTTCAGACAGCTCTTTTGAGCGAGTCATGGTGAACATCAGACAATGCTTCTCATCAAGACAATTCTTACCAGGTGTGTGTTTTATAGTGGGCAGGGCAGCTTTAAGCCACTCATCAGTGATTGGGCACACACCTGACTTAAATTGTTTGGTAAAAATTGGTTTCGATTGCTCTTTAAGTCTCCTTAGGCAGAGGGTTCAGTTACTTATTCCTCCCCTTTCTGTCATTATTTGCATGCCATCCTCATTAAAATATGAAAACCTATAAATGTTTGGGTGGTTTTAGTTAAAGCAGACACTGTTTTTTCATCTGTGTGATTTTGACAAAGATCAGATCATATTTGATGGTGATTTTATGCAGAAATGTGAGAAATTCCAAAAGGTTCACATACTTTTTCATACCAGTGTAAATTACAATATCACAACTATTTTTTAATCATTAATGTTATGCTGTGAATCAGTTTTGAGAAGTTCTGACATTTTGTGCATGATGTAAGTAGGGGCAAGCACTCTGCCTTGACATTAATTTGCATGCTAGTATTAGCCATTCTAAAATTTGAAAAGCAAGCATGATGATTCTAGTATATTTACTATGTTCTAAATATCTTATGATAAGTGTGATGAATGGATTAGGTGAATTACACGGTCATGAGCAGGCTAGAAAGCGGCAAGTATTCATTACATTATTTGTAACATTAGTCAACATTTTAGGGCAGTGGTGTTTTAGTGGTATAGGTGATGAATCACTGATGCTAAGGTTGGGAGTTCAAGCCCCACTCACCACAGATCGTCACTGCCCCCCCCCCACACCCCCCCAGTGCAGCTAACTGGGTTATCTAAGGCCGGCCATGTCTCCCACTGTCTATTGTGAGAGGTTCATGTAAAACAACCATTGTTGACTTATGACAAGAGTAGCTGCAAAGCCGTCAGCGTGTTTCCGGCCTGTGATGGCCTGGCGAGCTGTCCAGGGTCTACTCTGCCCTTGCCTGGAGTCAGCTGGGATGGGCACCAGACTTCCCGTGACCCTAATTAGGTTTAAGTAGTTACAGAAAATGAACTGAACTGAATAGTGAACATTTGACCGAAAATTGTTTTGAGCCAAATCCAGCACCATAATCTGAAATGGTTGCTGGTTTGACAGCTGAAATGCAATCAGCACTTCAGATGCCCACAGTAGCACCGATTAGAAGCTGTTACAAAGCTTTAATAGAAAAAGGTAAGAAAGCACATCTATTCGTCAACATAATCTTCTACCAAAAAAAAAAAAAAAAAAAAAAAGACATCACTATACATTAAGGCCTCTTTGGAAGTTTGCCACATAAACAGCACCCCATGGGGCCTGATTGCGGCAAAAATCCAGGTTACGAAATACAGTTTCCTAAATATTTTGTCTCTGAATATGAAACAAGTTCACGTTATGAAAGCACCATCTCAAAAATTCAAACAATGCACGAGTTGCACTCACTCCCATTGATTATCCCCCAACATCCCGCCCCGCTGGCCTTCCATTGGCTAGCTCCCAACACCCCACCCCACTAGCCTCTCATTGGCTAGGGGAGATGACACAGCTCCCTCCCATTGGCTATTATCAAGCTGTATGTCCATAATACCCATGATGCTTTTCATGTAAAGGACAAAGTTACTGTTGCTTCATAAGCTTTTTGAGTGTGCTCATTGCAACTTTAGTTTTTGGCTTAGGCTTTTAACCTTGCATAAACATTTGTAAGATTATAACTCTGCACAGAAGACATAATAAATGTGAAATAAGTACCTTAAAAGGTATGCTTTTATAATTTTTAAAGGGTTTAGAGGGTAATATTGGGGGCTTTGGAACGAATCACGCGTTTTACATGTAAAATGCGGTTCTACTTATGAAAAATCCAGGTCACGAAACCGCCTCTGGAAAGGATTAATTTCGTAAGGTGAGGTACCACTGTATTTTTACTTCAATCATGCTTCACCTTACTTCCTCAATAGACAAAAGACAGGGTACATCCTGTGTAGTCAATTACAGGGCCAATGCAGACAACTATTTACACTCAAACCTACATGCAATTTGGAACAGCCAATTAACCCATTGTTTTTGACTATCAGAGGAAACCATAGTAATCGAATGAAGCCCATGCCTGCACAAGGGGCCCATGCATACTCCAAACAGAAACACCATTAGTGTACATCTATTTACTTCTCTCAAACTCTTTTAGGTACTCAAAACACTATGCTGAGAAAACATATACTTGGCATATACTTGGACCGTATGAATTTTGAGTTCATGGGTATAGGATATTCTACAAACATTGGAACATAAAGTGTTAGGAATGCAGAGTTTTTGGAAAACATAGTGTAATCAGAATGTCGCAGCTTGGAGGCCCTGGGGAAATAGCGTTCTGTGAATATGGTGCATTGGGCACATAAAATAGGATGATTTGAGTATAGGCAACATGGATATAAGGTACTGAGAGCATAGGTCACCCAGACATACAGTGGTGTATTGGAAGTGCAGAAATGTGGGGCCCTGGGGATATAGGTGTACGAATATAAAGTCCTAACACCATAGAGTAGTGTATTGGGAATTGAAACCTGGGGGACACAGTGTGCAGGGAATATAGTAATTTTGAGTTCTGTGAATGTAAAGCCCAGAATCATATAATACGATACTGGGTATACTATATAAGGTCTGGGAAACATGGGATAAGGATATAAGGCTTGGTAGGTATACAGTAAGATGTTTGGGAACAAAATGGTGCTGGGAGAATGGAGTGCTGGTGATAAAATGCTCAACCTGGATGTATTTTTATTTGTTTGTTTGTTTTTTAACTGAACTTTGGAATGAAAACGTGTGGGTTTTGGAAGCTCTGCATTCTGTACTGGGTAATATGGACGAGGAGAGAACACGACCATCTCTTCTGATGTGAGCAATCACGCAACAATGAAAATGACCCACAAATCTTGACCTTTGGGTGTGAAGTTGTAGCTGACAGGATATCTGGTAGCTTAAAATAAATATCTGCTGATTTTTACCTCAGAAGAAATCCTAACTATAAATTAATTGGGAATGACATCAAGAAACAACACATGTATGCAAGTATGCACGCACAGAAACATGCATGCACACACACAGAGAGTTTTCTCAACCTGTAAGGGTTGCGAATGTGAATCGGAAGCATTTTCCCCTTCCAGACTTTTCCACAGTCTCATCTCATCAGCAAAGTTAGCAATTCACACCACATGCTGCTAATGAGCGACGATGCTAAAAATAGACAAGGAGAAAACTGAAGGACGATGGCTGACAGGAAGAAGAAGAAGAATGGTTGAGTCTCACACAAAGACTTAATTATTCTCTAGTCACACACACACACACACACACACACACACACATCGAGAGAAGTGCTAATGCTAGGTCAAAAGGGCTCCATGATGTTTGAAGCTAATTAAGACCTGTGACCCTTTTGTTTCAGCTAAACGTGTCCTTGCCTGATCAAGGGCTACATCCCAAATGCTAGCAGTTGATTATTAAAGTTTTGTCCCAGAAAAATACCACAGATAGTTTGCTCACAAGAAATTTGTGCTATCATACAATCAGTTAGCTTTTTATAAGATAAATGACCAAGGAGACACACTCATGCTTTTACTAATGCTGTGCTTCTCATATAAATACAAGCAGAACAGAAGGTATTAGCCATTTAGCAGAGCCCTCGGAGTTAGCATAACACCGGTCTTCTGATTAAACATGATAAATACATTTTTGGTCAAAATGGGATTATGCATGAATATAAATTAACATAACCAGCTGAATCTACTTGAAAAAGCTGGTGGGTCCATCTAAGCTGTTTTGGGGTAAACTCTCTCTCTCTCTCTCTCTCTCTCTCTCTCTCTCTGTCATACACACACACACACACACACACACACACACACACACACACACACACATCTATGATGCATCCAGACCTGGCTGCATAGCTGGTAATGCTTTTCCAGTTTGAAAATACAATAATCTGGCCCTATAGAACTGTTCAACAGGCCATCTAGTCTAGGCCTGCAAAGTTTTGTGTGTTTCCATAGAGTAATAGGAAACTTAGGACTTTGAACCTTCATGACTGTACATCCCGATGCAAAAATAAAAAGTAGAACCCCACAGAATTGTTGTCATAGTCATGTAGTATAATGGCACCTAATTTCGTTCAATTCTACCCACATTCTACGTCATGGAGCAGTTGAAGTTTTTCCAGTTATGATGTCATAACTTTGCTTTTGAGTTGAAAATTAATTCTACTGTCCAAAACAACAACTCTGCCGAGTTTTATGCTCATCTCGGAAAATTTGGGCTTTTAAAACCAACTCTTCACACCCCCACCACCAACAACAACAATAAGAAAAAGGCAACAAAGAGTTGACACTGGAAACTGTTAGGATCCGTTGAGTGTGGAAGAAGACGACTGGAGACTGGTTTTGAGTTGAATATGAGAAGCTTTATTGCGTCGTTTGCAAAGGACGGAGACCTAACAAACATGCATAAAAAGACACGCTAGAAAAGGTCTGGGCCTCACTCGCGGGTGTGTGCTTTTAAGGGCTTCAGAGCAGGTTCCCTCTTCCTGGTTTGGGGCTGGGTCTACGCTGTGTCGTTGTCTCAACAGAATGCGATAAGTCTGGGCTCTTATCTGGGTGCCTCACAACCCCCCCCCACACCCCTTCATCGCTACACTCCTCTGTTTCCCGCTGTCGCCTCCTGACCTCGAGGTGATCTGCAACTTCGGATACCACCGAACTAGATACTGTCGAGTCAGTTATCTGTCACACAGACCGTCGAAGGCTCAGGGTGTGGCAGGTGTGAAAACATGCACTTTTGTTTAAGTAAGCATTTTTATACTAGACATGAAGAATGCTCCCTTAAGCCTATCACTTGGTTATTCTCAGCAAGCATTTAAGAATAGCAAAACACAAAGAAATAAATCACCATTATATAGTTATATAAATCAGTATTTGTACCAGAGTACATGAAAATATGGTGCACTCTTACATTTTCCCCCTTTTGATCTCCTATAGGAGATCAACCAAGGAGCCACTCAAGACAACAAAAATAATAGGACATCAGAAAAGAACGTATACAACCTTATATGAAACCAAAGCAAATAGAAAAGCTGTATAAAAAGCAAATATGGAATCTGTAAAAATCTAAGCAAAATATGATATCTGTAAAAACTCTAACTGCATGCAAAGCTGCCCATAGTAAAATCTAATCAGAACTGGGGTCTAAGTGCGACTTCATCTACCAGAGACCCCGGCGAAAGGAGAGCTTCCGACTCGGCTAGCATCTGAGGAAATTGATATGGAGGGGGAGGAAGAGGACCCCCTTTTTCCAGGGTGGAAGAGATGCACCTGATACATAGGGAACGAATACAAGGGATACAGCAGCAGCCACATAGGGCGAGGAGTCCGGCGACTGAGATGATGGATATCACAACTGAAACGATCAAACCTTTCCACTTACCGAAGTGTCTGTCCAGCCAATTAAGCATGACATTATCAACGCCTGAGTGTTCCTTCAGTTCGGTGGCCAGAGTCCGTAGCCCGTCCAAGGCCTTCGTGACTGATCCGTCTGGCGCGGTGTTATTGGGTATGAAGGTGCAGCACTCTTCCCCAAACATGGAGCAAACGCCCCCGTGAGCACTAAGTAAAAAATCTATAGCCATGCGGTTTTGATATGTCATAAGTGAATTGGCCCTGAGCTCGGCTGCCAGCCCTTCCACGGCATCCCTAGTAAGATTGGTCAAGCGTTGAACATTATAATGAATATAATTGATCCTATCGACATTCTTGTTGATAGTGCACCACCAGCAAATGGACGATTCAAACCCTGCCGCAATCTGGTCCACTAATTTGTATTCGTCCGGTACGCCGCGAGGGACGCCGATTGCATCGATATAAGTGGGAGACCCTTGAAAGCCTTGCTTCCCGAGCGTGGGAATCGACCGGCGCGTGCGCTTAATATCGAACGAGGAGATAGACTTTATATGAGTGCGTGAGAGGACACCTAATAGGTCGGATGCTGAGGCTGGTACAATGGAGATAGGCATGAGTAAGGTGATCAGGGTGCAGGTACCTGACCAGTTGGGAGGGAGCGTGGGATGTAGTACCGCCCCTCCGCAGTACCACCAAATATCCGCTCGGGCTTTGGTGAGGGTGGTGGAATTGGACCAATCTGACACGTTCGTGGTGGAATTACACCAGCCTGGGGAAGTGGTTCCTACCCTAGAGGACGAAGAATTGCCTTGCCTAGTGATACAGGAGTGACCGTAGCGCACTGGTTGAAACATTGGGGGATCGGGTGAACTCGGGGTCAGTGGAAAGACTGTCTCCCATCCCTGACAAGGTGTTGTTGGGTTATCCAACATGTGTAATTCTAATATGCAGTGAAAGGAGTCGGGATGAGTGGTCAATGGAGAGGGCGAGGTGATCAGCACAGGGCGGGCCGTGGAACAGATCACACAGCTGTCGTTAGTGTACGACTTGACCAGGCCCTGCATCATAACCAACCATAAGTTTTTGTCCGTAAACCCAGTGGCCTTCCTAATAATCTGAATCGGGGAGTCTTTTGAAAAATCATGAACCTTTACGCCGTTCATTTGAGGGGTAAGGATCACATTAATCGCTGGGTATTTGGGTGAATGTGGTTTCAAAGTTGTGACTTTGGGAGGGTCCACCAGAGTAATTTTGATGAGGCCCAAAGGGTCGCGTCCAGGTGTCGGTACTCCTAGCATGATGGTGCATGCGCCCCCGGTACAACCCCGGATACCCACTTCCCACGGTTGGCCCCCGAGACAGTTGTACATGTTACTGATAGATAGGGAGATAGGGTTCTGGCTCATGTGAAAGTCGCGCTGTATCGTAACTCGTCCTTGTAATCTCCCAACGGTAGGGCCGTCCGGTGTCCATTTCCCGGTGTATGCTATAACGTCCTCCCAGGAGGGGCACCATCGGCCTTTATGGGCATAAGCCAAGGCCGCACAGAGATATAGGTCGTATCCCTGCCATGTGGTATTTTTACCTGCGCAGTTTATGACGGCACAAAGGTCAAACGTGAATGTGGCTTTGGTGCCTTTGACGTACTTAATTTCTATGCCACCATATTTGGTCAGGCAGTGGTCTGACGGGAACGAAGGGTGAGACGGTTCCGGGACGGATCGTTGGTGTCGGCTGTGGGCTGTGTTGGTTGTGGCGTTCTGTGAGAAAGTAAGGGGCGGGTCAAGTACCCACATGATGGGGAGCACTACCAACAAGGAGACTAAAAAAGAAATGCACATTAGTGGGCCCGAGGAGAGACCCCATCTGGCTTTACCTTCCATGTAGAAACTAGCAAGCTAAACCTTCAATATGACAGAGTAAATTCTTCACTGTATTCAAGGGAGGGTCACGCGCTGCACCTTAAAGAGCTTACGACCTTCAATACTCTATGTCACACAACTCAAAGCAAAAGCACATTACAAAAAATAGTTAAAACAATATAAGTGGAATAACACTCTTCAAAACTTGCGTTGGTAGCTTGGCACGCTACTTGTTGCAGGGGCGCGTTGTTCCTCCGCCTTGCCGTGAGGGTGAGGGTTAGACTACCTCACCCCCTTTTGCCACCCAGGGATTATTCTGCCCTGCGTTGTTGGTGGTCTTTTTCTTCGTCACCGGCCGGTGATGAGGTTGCTGCTTCACACAGGTCCCTGTGTGTGTTGACGAGTGATCTGGAGGGAGCTTCTGCCGCTGCGCACTGGCTCCAGTGATACCAGGTGTCGCCCTTGCTTTCCAGCCGGACGGCGTGCGAGGTGCGCTCTTTGATCTTGTAGGGTCCTGTCCACCTTGGCTCTGTCCACTTTCGCTTGAGGACTTTCAGGAGGACCCACTCTGTGTCTGGAGGGCTCCCGGTAGCCGCTTGGTGCTGCTCCCTTACTTGATCTGAAAAGGCTGCAACGAGACTTTGCAATTCGCGATAATATTGTTTATGGGTTAGGTTTTGTGCATCAGTGTCCAGTGCTGTGTGTGGTCCAGGAAATGGTCTACCGGTCTGTAGTTCGTGTGGAGTCAAGTGTGTGCTTTGGTTTACGGAGCTCCGGATAGATAATAAAGCTAATGGTAAGGCATCTAGCCATGTCATTTTGGTCTGTGCACAGATTTTACCCAATTTGTCCTTGATGGTTCTATTCATTCTCTCGACCTTACCTTGTGACTGTGGATGGTATCACGGAGCCAAATTTGTGGGTCAGCCCCAACATGGTTTCCACCTGTTGGAGGTCTTTATTTTTAAAATGAGTCCCATTGTCTGATCTTATCTTTTCAGGAAACCCGTGTCGAGGGATGTAGTGGTTAACCAGACATTTAACCACGGAGGCGGTGTCCTCCTTTCTGGTGGGCCATGCTTGGGCCACCCCGAGTAGCTATCTACGCAAACCAGTAAGTATCGATACCCTTAACCATAATGTTCATGTCAGTAAAATCGAGGATTATCTCTTTCCCTGGCTTCGTGAGCAATGGAAAACGTCCCGGAGGCGGTTTCACCGTTGGTCTGGGGTTATATTGAGTGCACACTTCACATGTTTGTACAAAATGTTTAATCATATCCTTCAAAAATGGATGCCACCAATTATCCAAATTCTTCATCATCTGCACTGTCCCCACATGCCCCACACCATGCGCCTCTGTGAATGTACTGGTTCTAAGACCCGGTGGCAGAATCACCCTGCCATCCGGTCCTCTCCAAAGACCTTTCGTGCATGTACACCCTCTTGCTTTCCAGAGCGTCTTTTCTTGTGGTGACGCGAGATCTTGCTCCTGAATCAGTACTTGTGTGTGTCTGTCTCTTACCGCCTCTTGTTCCGCCGCATATTGTGTACATAGTGGGTGTGTAGCCTGCGGCCTGTTTTGCAGCTGCGTCTGCTGCGTCATTTCCCGCCTTGGTGAGTGAGTATGTTTTCTCGTGTCCCTTGCACTTAATTACTGCCACCCTGCTGGGAAGCAGCAGACTATCCGCGAGTTGCTTCATGTCTTCCTCGTGTTTGATCGGTTTATTTAACGCGTTAGGAAGCCGGCTCTAAGCCATTGTCCTAGTTCGATGTGTACTGCGCTTTGCGGCGTATGCTGAGTCGGTAAAAACGTTAACTTCCTGTCCTTTGCCTAGTCGGAGCGCTGCTACCACTCCTAATATTTCCGCTCTCTGAGCTGACTGTTGCCCTTCCAGTTTCTTAGCTTCCACTGTCACCATCCCCTGTGGTGTCTGTTCCACTACCGCGTATGCTGCTATGAGTCCATGTTTATCGTGTCTGTAACAGCACCCGTCCGTATATAGGTTCCTAGCGTCTGGTATGGGGTCTGAGTACAGTCCTTCCTGACCGTGGTCATCTGAGTCACTTTCTCTGCACATTCATGCGGCTCCCCTAACCCCATCTGGTCCGCCATGTTGACGCCCTCGTGTGTGAAGTGTAGATTTGGAGCTTCTAGCACCCTGCTCATTCTTCTTTGTCTGAGTGGTGTTAGTGTGAAGGTCTGTGAGTTCACGTATGCCACAACACTATGTGTGGTCAGCACATGTAAGGGGTGATTCATGACGATGTGTGCCGTTTTTTGAATAAGTTTTGTGACTCCAGCCGCGTGCTGTGTACAAATTGGGTGTCTTTTTCTCGGTCTTATCTAGCATGACGCTGAGGTACATTAATACTCGTCTGTCTCCCCTTTTTTCTGGAACAGCACCCCATTTACGCATGTGGCTGTTCCAGAAACATCAAGGTAAAAGGGTTGTGAGAAATCTGGGATAGCCAAATCAGCCGCTGAGGCCAACTCCTGTTTGAGGAGAATGAATGATTCCTCTGCGTCTGCTGTCCAATTGAGCGTGGCTGAGAGTTTGCGCATACCGTGTTCCTTCACCAAGTTCCGCAGTGGTGAGGTTAAACCTGTATAGTTGGGTACGAGTGACGGCTATACCCTGTGAGGCCTAGAAAGGATAGCATGTCCTTAACTAGCCGTGGTTTGGGGTGATGCAAAATGGCCGATTTATGGTGTGATGTGAGGCCTGACCCCTTCTGGGAGATTTGGCGCCCTAAAAAGGAAACTTGCTTACGGCAGACCTGTAATTTGTTCTTACTGACCTTAAACCCCGCCCGGGCTAGATGTTTGAGAATTAGCGTCGTGCCCAACAGACAGAGGTCAGCCGTGGACGTCGCCAGCAGTAGATCATCGACATACTGGACCAGAATGACCCCTTCTGGGATAGTGCACGTCTCTAAGACATGTTTCAAAACCTGATTGAAAATACCTGGTGACAGTGCGAACCCTTGTGGAAGTCGAGTGTATCGTAGCTGAGTACCTCGGAAAGTAAAAGAGAAAATGTCCCTGCAGTGTTCTGCCAGTGGGAGACAAAAGAAAGCATTAGCCAAATCAATGCAAGTGAACCAGCGATGTGCCGGGTCAAGACAGGTCAGAGCAACATATGGATTAGGTACCGGAACCGTAGCCGTTAGGAGGGCGGCGTTGATGGCCCTCAGATCGTGCGCCATGCAATACTTTCCCGTTCCTTTCTTTTCTACAGGGAGTATAGGTGTGTTCCAATCAGAGGACGAAGGTTCCAATACCCCCTTTTCTAATAAACCTGCTACCGTGTCCGCAATCCCTGCCTCGGCTAGTGGTTTATGCGGGTATTGTCTGATCCAAATTGGCTCTGTCGAGGCCAGTTCAAAAGTAACGGGTTCACATTGTACTAGCCCGACGTCAGTAGGGCCTCGTGCCCACAATGTGTCCGGAAGTTCGTTTAATAGTGCCACCGCCTCTGGATGGTCAGTTCTTTCCCTACCATGGTGCCTAGATATGTGTGCGTGTTCTAAGATCGCCGTATCTGAGGCGGTCATCTCGATGCAATACATATTTATGATGGGTGAAAAGGTGACATGTCGCCATTGTGTGGGTGTCCAATCAGTGTGGGTTTTGGCCCTTTTAACAATGGTGCCCAATTCTTTCGCCTGATGCGCTGGATGCAATGCCAGTGAGACATGTGGTGCAGCCTCGTCTGACATTTCATACCAGGCCATTTGTTCGAATGTTAGATCCACCCCAGCTGCCACCCCCTCGGGAGCCACATAAATATTGCGTGTAATTATCTGCCATTCTGTCCCCTCAATTTGGGAAGCAAAATCATCTTCGTAACATTGATTCGAGTGCCTGTCATAGAACAGAGTAACGTGTGGTGGATCGGGAGGCGAGACATAGGGATGAATTTGAGAGACCCAGGGTTTCCACTGGAGAAAGGTGGAGAGAACCCCCTGGTGTGCCTGTGTTTCTGGTTGTAGTACACCCCAGTAGATGTCAGCATGTGGTTCAACGAGAGGCTGCATTATGTACTGTCCTGTGACCGTGTAGGGCGAGTGGCCGCATGTCAACTTGGTGCCGTCTGGAAACGTGACAGTCAGTCCATCTGGGTCGCACAGGATGGTAGCTCCTAGGGAAACCAGCAGGTCTCTCCCTAGTAAGTTGGTTGGTGTGTTAGGGGAGTATACATATGAATGCAACAGTCTTTGGAGACCTATACGAGTGTCCAAAGGTATGGTTGTAGGCAGTGTGGTCGGTACCCCAGAGAAACCCATTACAGTAATCGAGTGCTGGGTTAAGCAATGTCTCTTTGGCATGGTGCAAATGGAGGACAAAGTGGCGCCTGTGTCCACCAGAAAAGTCATTAATTTGTTTTCAACTGTGACCGACAATACAGGCTCTGCCGTCACCTGCCTGCCTGGGTGTCTCTGTGGGGTGTGTCATTGTTGGTGGTCGTAGTCTCCCCACATGGGAAACTGAGTAAATTGACCAGCTGGCGGTGGGAGTTGTGGTGTCGAAGCTTCCTGTTCCTCGGCCTCTCCCTTGTTGGCCGTGAATCCCCTCTTTGTACGCGGGCCGGACAATCCCGGCCCAGTGGTTTGGATCACCACAGACAAAGCAACCATGGTTGTTCCTGCATCTCCCCCCAGGTACTCTCCTGTAACCTCTCCTTTGCATGCCCCTGCCTCTGCCTCTGTACTGCGGTTGGTATGGAGGATATGCTGTATATTGAGGTGGTTGCTGCGGTTGGGGTGGCTCCCAAGCAGGGACGGGGGTTGGATCTAAAGCTTCAGCTATCATTTGTTTATGTTGTTCGCGAGGTTTCTGTTTTTTGTCATTTGCATCTTGCCTAGCTTTGTTTAATTGGAGTTTTAGGAGCTGTGACTGCAGCTCTTTTATTTCTGATTCATCGCTGTGGTTCTTGTCCTGCGCCTGTGTCAGGTGGTGCACCAAATGTTTGTCCCAGACATGGGAGTCTGCTCCAGCCATGTCCGGGTTATTTATCATTAGATTTTTCACCGCCTCGGGCACCCCATTAAGTACGGCCTGGCGGAACCATTCCATCTGTATGCCCTGATTGCCTGGGTGGCAACCCGTCAATTTAGTCCACGTCTCCGTGGATTGGGTTAGGTACTCTCTCGGGTTCTGATCGGGGTTCCACTTTAGCTTTGGTATGACTGTGGACCGGGGCAGTGGGAATTTAATCCTCATTGCCTGACCTATCTCGGTGCTGTGCTCGGTGAATGGTGTGCTGTCGGAACTATTGTGGTGTTTGCGTCTACCTCGATGTCTCTAAAATCTGTGGGGGTCATGCACCGTGCTCCTATGGCCCTAAAATCTCCGATCGCTAAAGTGTGTCCGGCTGTAAGTGTGTCCAATTTGGCCAGCCACATATTCCCGCCGTCTACTACCGGGGGCAGTTTGTCCACTATGGCCTGTATGTCTCCCACCCCAAAAGGTTTGTACTTCGGCCTCATGCCCGGTATGGTGGTCAAGGGAAACTGTGTGGTGTGCTCTGACCCTGTCAGGTGTTTTTTCTGTCTGAGTCGCTCGGACCGTCGAGGTACCGACTTTGTGCTAGTATTCCTTCCACCTTTCTGACCAACTCCAACGAAAGGTCTGCTGTCCTAATTAAGTCCTTGTCCAACATGTCTGCATACTCTTCTAAGTTGCCCTCCAGCCTGCTCAACTCTGTCTGACCCTCGCCACTATTTTCCCCTCTACTTCTTTGTCGCTCTCCCATATCCCACTTATCTTTAATGTCGCCTTCCCAGGGGCATAAACCTTAGGTTCAGGTCTGGGAATTGGTCCTCTAGAGGCATTCCCGGGAATTCATCCCTGACGTTACTGTCCGTCCCCCACCTGCCAACCTTCCTCATGTTGTCCTCCGTCACCGCCTACCTGTCTCTTTATTTCAGCTCTAACTTGACGCTACGGCGAATGGTTCAGGCTCGTTGTGTGGTGTATCCATGACTGTTCCCTCTCTCGGTGGGCGGTCGATGTGTGCGCATGATCGGGGTGAATATATCTGCACATGGCGGGGATGGTGCACACGGGCGCACAAGTCTCACTGCCCTCAGTCTGGAGAGACCCTGAGGTGATATACAGAGTGGGATATACACTGTTAACGCTGGGTATCGGGGTGCGTATGGTGGGGGTGCGTAGGTTCAGTGTCAGTGTCAGGTGCTGTTACCGCTCCTGTGACTTTCGGGTTGTCTCCTTCAACTGGGAATGGTGAAGATGAGTGACACTCTGCCAGCAGACCGCAAGATCCGTCCACCCCTGTTGGGCGTTCTCCATCTCCTCTAACTTCTTTTTCAGCTTAGATCTAGACACTAGATTCACCTTCTCTCCCTGCTCTCTCACTTCTCTGACTTTTTCTGAGTATTCTCTAACCTTTTCCCATAACCAGGATCCCAAGTGGCCACTGTCCCCCAACTGTTTATTTTTAGACGTCACCAGCTCATGCAGCTTTCGTCTGGCTTCATCTACAACTTTATTTTTCTGCTTCAGTGTGCCCTTTAGCTCCACTGATTTCAAGGTGTTCTCAATCTGTGCATATAATGGCTTCAGGGTTCATGACCTAGCCCCGTTCATTTATTTCTTTATCAAATTCACCCTCCATATTTCTTAACTCAGAGGCCAGAGAGCGCTGGTACACCCGTTCACTCTCCCGGTCGGGACTGTTTAGACGCTCACAGCCAGTCAGTCTGTCAGCACTAGGCTGAACGAATGACCCAATTAACCACGGCAGGCGGCTTGTGTTGTCACCGTTAGGTTTCCACCGCACAGACAGATTATGTTAACACCGCTAGGTTTCCTCTGTCTGTTTCTCTGCCCGGTTTAAGACACTGTCAAACGTCAGCGTCCCTCTTGACACCTCTGAATTTTATTCTTCCCACTTCCCACTTTCCCTCACACACAACACAGTTGCAACACAGTACATACATGAAATAGAAAACAACACAATTAACGCCACGCACGTACACACAACACACACATAAAACAGAAAACAGTACAATTAATATCACATTCTATTATTCTCTTTAATGCTTCCAATACCTCAGCGTATTGGGGCCTTTCACCCAAATAATGCTTCCAACACCTCAGCGTGTTGGGGGCCTTTCACCCAATTACTAATGCTTCCAATACCTCAGCGTATTGGGGGCCTTTCACCCACATAGACGCATGCTTTCAACGGCTAATCCATTGAGGGCCTTTCACCCGACTATGACGTACAGTTTTATATAGCACTGACGTGGTACTTTGGGGAGCCTTCAATCCCGGGACTCCAACCCAGCCATTACCACGGCCCCTCGTCAGAGACCGGGAGGGCACGCCACCTCCAAGGCGCGTCTATGTTTATTCTTAAATCTCTTATCTCTCTTAATTTACCTTCAATCTTAAAATTAGGTTCTCATACAACTCTTTTTATTGTTTTCCTTCAAACGTCTGGAGAGGACACAGTTTTTAGTTTGGTCAATATGCAGAGTTTGATTTAAACAGGTTCTGCTTACCTTTTAGTAGTTGCCGGCCTGTGTCCTTCTCCTTGGTTCGTGAGGAAAAAGTTTGGGTCGAATTTCCTCAACTCACGTTCCTCTACCACATCCCGGACGAGCCCCCAAAACTGTTAGGATCCGTTGAGTGTGGAAGAAGACGACTGGAGACTGGTTTTGAGTTGAATATGAGAAGCTTTATTGCGTCGTTTGCAAAGGACGGAGACCTAACAAACATGCATAAAAAGACACGCTAGAAAAGGTCTGGGCCTCACTCGCGGGTGTGTGCTTTTAAGGGCTTCAGAGCAGGTTCCCTCTTCCTGGTTTGGGGCTGGGTCTACGCTGTGTCGTTGTCTCAACAGAATGCGATAAGTCTGGGCTCTTATCTGGGTGCCTCACAACCCCCCCCCACACCCCTTCATCGCTACACTCCTCTGTTTCCCGCTGTCGCCTCCTGACCTCGAGGTGATCTGCAACTTCGGATACCACCGAACTAGATACTGTCGAGTCAGTTATCTGTCACACAGACCGTCGAAGGCTCAGGGTGTGGCAGGTGTGAAAACATGCACTTTTGTTTAAGTAAGCATTTTTATACTAGACATGAAGAATGCTCCCTTAAGCCTATCACTTGGTTATTCTCAGCAAGCATTTAAGAATAGCAAAACACAAAGAAATAAATCACCATTATATAGTTATATAAATCAGTATTTGTACCAGAGTACATGAAAATATGGTGCACTCTTACAATACTCATGTCATGCATTCATTTTTTGAACTGCCTAGTCCTACTTATGGTTGTGGGGAGGCTCATCTCAGCTGACTCTGCTTGGATATCTGTATGTATAACAGCATTTGTTAAAAGTCAGCAATCAAACAATACAGGACAGCTGATGCTCCTTGTGGAATAGGATCATGGTGTGAACTCCATCATTTAGTACAGATTCCTGACTTTTAATTAAGAAAAATAAAAGCTAGTTGGTCTTGATGATATACCTGTGGAGGTATGGAAGTGTCTAGGAGAGGTAGCAGTAGATTTTCTGACAAGAACATTCAACAAGGTCTTAGAGACTGAGCAGATGCCGGAGAAATGGCGGAGAAGTGTGCTGGTGCCCATTTTTAAGAACAAGGGAGACATGCAGAGTTCTGGCAACTACAGAGAGATAAAGTTGATGAGTCATATGATGAAGTTATGAGAAAGAGTAGTAGACACTAGACTAAGGGCAGAGGTCAGCATTTGTGAGCAACAATTTGGTTTCATGCCAAGAAAGAGCGCCACAGATGCAGTGTTTGCTTTGAGGATGTTAATAGAGAACTACAGAGAAGGTCAGAGGGAGCTTTATTGTGCCTTTGTGGATCTTCTGGAGAAAGCATATGAGAGGCCGCCAAGAGAAGAACTGTGGAGTGTCAGAGAAGTATGGTAGAGTGGTGCAGGACATGTATGAGAGATGTAAGACAGTGGTGAGATGTGTTGTTGGCGTGACCGAAGAATTCAAGGTGGAGTTGGGACTGCATCAAGGATCAGCTCTGAGCCCTTTTTTGTTTGCTATGGTGATGGATAGGCTGACAGATGAAGTTAGACAAGAATCTCCATGGACTATGAGGGTATTCATTAAGTTTTAGAATAGAAGGAGGATATTGATAAGTAGGGGTGGAAATTGTTTGAGGCAAGCATGGCGAGGCTGTGGGATGGGTGTCCCCTCCCAGTGGGGGGGTCCGTGGGGCCACCCCCCAAAAAAAAATAAAATTAATTTTCTCTGTGGTGCATTCTGGGCCCATATTTATGAGAAAATCAGACAACTTAGAAGCAAATAAAACTAAAAGTTTATATTATAAAAAAAAATAGTATTTGTTACAAGTGGACTTACTTGTTCTACTTCTTTCTTCTAGGGGACTACGCAAAACCCAATGTCAATATATATGAGAATAAAGTAGACTTTATGTGGTGGAAAAAAATGAAAATTAAAGTAATTAGTAATCTTCATAGCTCAGTGCTTTTTTGAAAGGTGACATGTTTCCTCTTTGTCAATAAAAACCTCAAATAGACTTTGCTGCAAAATGTGGAAAGAGAAATTCGAAAATTATAATATATCTACAAAATATTTATGTAATAAATAACAAAATCAATGGTTAACTTTTATGCACAAAGTTATAGAATTTAGGAAAGTGAAATCATATTTTTCAGGTATATTTACATATCTCTACCTAATTCATGGATTCATTATTTTATGTCTTTTTCTTGCTTGGGCTGGTCCCTTTGGCCCCCTAATATCTGCCACTGATGCATATTTTCTTTGTTCGAAATTAAATGTCTGACAGACAATCTTACCCCCTCCACCCACCACCACCACCGATATGAAATAATCACACTAGGCTGCAAGTGAAACCCCATACTGTATTAAGACTGTTTTGCCACGATAAAGGCATGGGAATGACTTGGGCTACGTTAACAAATAGATCTACATAACGCTTGTGTTCAATGTAGGACCTAACGAGCATTATGTTGATTTATTTGTTAATGTAGCCCAAGTCAAGTACATGGATTCTCGTCTCTGTATAGTGTGGCTTGAATCCATTAATAAGAATAAGATTAGACTAATTTAGTTGGGGGATAGTTCTCACTATTATCGCTCAGTGCAATCAAGAAATAATTTGTGTTCGGATATGACATAAAACTTTTTTATCTATTTCATGAGATACAGATGTTTCTGAAACAGTGGAATTATCGGTCTTGAGTCGCTTCCACAACGTATTTAATGTTAGTTGTTTAGATCTACTTTGCTTCGATGCCATGCTTGTTGGTACAACTCACATCAGTTTGGATTATATTTTACTCGAGTTTGTATGACCTGTCATGATCTAAATCTACACGGACGCACAGGCAGATGGTGGCACGTATATAAAAAGCGTGCAATGAATGAGGTAGCATAGTGCATCATGGGATATCGTAAATTAACCCATTGAGAAATTATCAAAGCAAGTGAACGTGTTGTTCAGTACATAGCTTAACAAAGCCATGAAAATGTTTTTATTAAAGATTATTATTATATTATTAAATATAATAATTTACTATAGGGGCAGTGGTGGTCTAGTGGTATAGGGCGCTGGATCGCTGATCCAAAGGTTGGGGGTTCGAGTCCCACTCTGCACAAGGTTGTTACTGTGCCCCCCAGTGGAGCTAACTGGGTTATCAAAGGCCGGCCATGTCTCTCACTGTCTATGGTGTGAGGCATGTAAAAGAACCATTGCTGACTTTCGACAAAAGTAGGCTGCAACGCCGTTGGCGTGTTTCCGCCCTGCGATGGCCTGGCGAGCTGTCCAGGGTGTACTCTGCCCTCGCCCAAAGTTGGCTGGGATGGGCACCAGCCTCCCTGTGACCCAAATTAGGATTAAGCGGGTACAGAAAATGATGATAATTTACTATTATAAAATATAACCGGCACTAGCTAATAGTAGCTGGTGCTTCCGCCGGCTGCCGGCACGTAATGAAAAGATAGGACTATGATGTTTGCAGATGACATTGTGATCTGTAGTTAGAGCAGAGAACAAGTGGAGGACGATCTAGAGAGGTGGAAGTATGCCCTGGAAAGGAGATGAATGAAGGTTAGGCTCAGTAAAACAGAATACATGTGTGTGAATGAGAAGGACCGAAGAAATACAGTGAGGTTAAAGGGAGTAAAAATAAAGAAGGTGGAGAATTTTAAATACCTATGCTCCACAATCCAGAGCAATGGAGAGTGTTGAAAAGAGTTGAAGAAGCATGTGCAGGCAGGTTGAAATGGTTGGAGAAAAGTGTCTGATGAGATGTGTGATAGGAGAGTATCGGCAAGAATGAAAGGAAAAGTGTACAAAATGGTGATGAGGCCAGCGATGTTGTAAGGTTTAGAGACAGTGGCACTGAGGAAAAGACAGGAGGCAGAGCTAGAGGTAGCAGAGATGAAAATGTTGAGGTTCTCTTTGGGAGTAACGAGGATGGATAGGTTCAGAAACGAGTACATCAGAGGGACAGCACATGTTAGAGGTTTTGGAGACAAAGTCAGAGAGGCTAGATTGAGATGGTTTGGACATGTACAGAGGAGGGATAGTGAGTATATTGGTAGTAGGATGCTGAGGTTGGAACTACCAGGCAGAAGGCCTAGAGGAAGACCAAGAAAGGAATTTATGGATGTGGTGAAGGAGGACATGAAGGTCATTAGCGTAAGAGAAAAAGATGCAGAGGACAGGGTGAGATGGAGGCAGATTATTTGCTGTGGCGATCCCTGAAGGGAACAGCTGAAAGGAGAAGAAGAAGAAGAAGAAGAAGAAGAAGAAGACCACACACATCCCTAATGAGTGTAGCCTGCTGAGATGGTGGCAAAGGAAAACTCCCTCAGCTGATGTGAGAAAGAAACCTTGAGAGGAACCAGTCCCAAAAGAGAAACCCATTCATATTTGGGTGAAACAAAAAATGCATAAACTATATAAGAGAAACTTAATTTCAGACCAGAATGTAGTCTCATTGGACACCACTCTGAGAGCAGAGGTGGCCTGGTGGTAAAGGTGCTGGATCACTGATGCTAAGGTTGGGGGTTCAAGTCCCACTCTTAACGTGTTTTCACTGTGTCCCCCAGTACAGCTAACTAGGTTATCAAAGGCCGGCCATGTCTCTCACTGTCTATGGGGTGAGGTTCATATAAAAGAACCATTGCTGGTTTTTGGCATGAGGCGCTGCATAGCCGTTAGCTTGTTTCTGCCCTGTGTGCAGTGAGGGCTTCACTAAGTTGGATAACTTGGGCCAAATCCCTTTCATCAATGAATAAAATATGTTTAAATCAATCAAATCACTCTTAATGTTTGGGATGAAATCCAACAATATTTGACTTTCTCTTATACAAAATATACTGACAGTCATTAAAAACTTTTAGAAAACATTCTGTATATCCATACTCGTGTGTGTGTGTGTGTGTATGTGAGGGGGGTGTGTGTGTTGGGAGTATATACCCTGTGGTTTTATTGATGAAAATACTCTGGCACTTGAGAAAATGATGAGCTGTCATTCTGTCTTGCTTAATTGCACATGTATAGGTCACTTTGTAAAAGTGGACTGAATGCAGTTTGAGCAAAACACAACATTTATCTGCACAGTTTGAGAAGTGCTTTAGAAAGATGATATAAAGGCTCAAATTGTCCACTGTTGATCGTCTGTGCGAAACCTAATGCCACATCTATCACATGAACAATGCATTCAGAAAATGGGTATGATGGGGTCCGGGTTGAACTATAGTGAGGTAGTAAGGAGTATGGGCTGGACACAAGCCACCAATCAGAAATGTCATTGACTGCCACAACATGACAGGGCCAGCTAACAACATGTCATGTTCAGACTAGTTTCGCCATGCTGTGTCACTGCATATCATCGCCTATATCACTGCACATGGAGGATATACCCAATACTGAGTATTGTGACTTTCATTTTGGCAGCTGTCATTTTTATTAGTTGTTTTTGTTTTTATCTGCCTAAAATATTCTTGAAACATTGAAATATTCTTCTTTGTTGAAGATGACATGCTAAACAATTTATCGCTCCAGTTTTGGGTACCAGAATAAAAAATATTTTGAAAAGTATGGACTCAAAGGTTTTAGGGACTGTCAGTATAGTTGTAATGTGTAGTAATTGTCGTCCTAAACTATTTAGTTGGAAAGAGAGTGGAAAAGGCAGTGGATGCTAATCAGAACAATAAACTAATCATTAATTCCCTCATTCTAAACTATACATTAAATACATAAGTAAATAATTACTTGATTTTTTTTTTTTTCAGTTAGATTTTTCATTCATACATTTACCAAACTATGTGATTCTACAAGGGTTTACAGGGAGCCTGGAGCCTATCTCAACTGACCGTAATACACCTTGAACAGCTCGCCAGTTCATTGCAGGGCCATTTCTATGGGAAAATTGGAACAGCCGGATGTGCATGTCTCCATGGTGTCCATCTCAGTCAATGCTGGGCAAGGGCAGAGTACACACTATACAGCTCGCCAGGCCATCACAGGGCAGAAACACTCTGATGGCTATGCCGCTCCTCTTGACGGAAGTAAGCAATGGTTCTTTTACATGAACTTCTCACCATAGACAGTAAGAGACATGGCTGGCCTTTGATAACCCAGTTAGTTGCACTGAGGGGACAACAATGACAACCCGATGATGGTGGGGCTTGAACCCCCGTCCTTCAGATTAATTAACCATCACCCTACCACTGGGCTGTCACTGTCTGCTTTTGGTTTTCTTGGGGAAAAAAGAAAAAAAAAAAGGATGTCAACTTGAATTGTCATGCAGAATTATGTGTGTGACTTTTTTTGCACATAACCTCAGTTCAGTAGGAACCCGCAGTGAAGCCGACAGTGATTGTAAACAAAATAGAGAACACTGTGATTGTTTTTTCATGTCCGTTTTCTTGTTTGGAAATGTTATCGACCCCATTGTGACACCAGTGTAATAATTTCTGACAGGTGTGTTCCTGGAAGCTGTGTGGAAGAAGAAAAAAAAAAAACAACAAAAAAACCCAAAAACAAACAAACAAACAAAAAACGCCTTCTCCACACCAATTTTCAAAAGTCAAAATCATCAAGAAAAAATGCTAATCATTAATCCACTTTAATAAGAGCATGCCAGCTGTATGAATATCTCGGAATAGCACCATCTTTAGTTCCAGTTTTGTTTACATGCACCCTTTGTTTATTTTTGCTTCTTATTTATTTGGTTTCTTAAATGCAGCCCAGGCACACCCTCACGCCAGTCGCAAGCCCGAATAAATGCAGAGGTTGTGACAGGAAGGGCATCCGGTGTAAAATTTTTGCCAAAATACAAAATGCAAACCATGAAGACAAATTTCATACTGGATCGATCGAGGCCAGGGTAAACAACGACCACCATCAGTGCTGTTAACCAACAGGGTGCTGGCGGAAATTGGACTACTGTTGGTCGAAGAAGGAGAGGTCGAAGAAGGAGAGGTGGGAGGTGTGTCCATAGGCAGAGCGAGAGGAGGAAAAGCATCAGTCTAGGACTGAGAGTCTGTCTGTCTGTCTTCCTTTCGGCTTTTTCCCTTTTACTCAGGAGTTGCCATAGTGAATCATCTGATTCGCACGTTTGATTTGGCAGAAGTTTTTACGTCGGATGCCCTTCCTGTTACAACCCTTTTTAGCAAGGAACAGAAACACGCTGACGACTTTGCAGCCTACTCTTTACGAAAGTCAGCAATGGTTCTTTTACATGCCTCTCACCAAAGACAGTGAGAGACATGGCCCACCTTTGATAACCCAGTTAGCTGCACTGGGGGGGGGGGGGGGGCAGTGACAACCTTGTGGAGAGTGGGACTCGAACCCCCAACCTTTGGATCAGCGATCCAGCGCCCTTTACCACTAGACCACCACTGCCCCTAGTCTAGGACTGAGAGTACGGACTTTGAATGTTGGAACTATGACACGAAAAGGTAGAGAGCTGGCTGACATGATGCAGAGGAGGAAGGTGGACACACTGTGTATTCAGGAGACCAGGTGGAAAGGTAGCAAGACCAGAGGCTTAGGAGTGGGGATTTAGCTGTTTTTTTCATGGTGTGAATGGGAAGAGAAATGGAGTAGGAGTCATCTTGAAGGAGGGGTTTGTCAGGAATGTTCGAGAAGTGAAAAGAGTGTCAGACAGAGTGATGAGTCTCAAGTTAGAAATTGAAGGTGTGATGTTCAATGTTGTTAATGCTTATGCCCCAAAGGCAGGATGTGATCTAGAAGAGAAGGAGAGATTCTGGAGTGAGTTACATGAAGTGATGCAGCGTACCCCCAGAGGTGAACGAGTGGTCATTAGTGCAGACTTTAATGGACATGTTGGTGCAGGAAACAGAGAGGATGAGGAATTGATGGGCAGGTTTGGTATCCAGAACAGGAACACAGAAGGACAGATGTTGATCGATCTTGCAAAAAGGATGGAAATGGCTGTGGTAAATACTTTCTTCCATAAGAGACAGGAGCATAGGGTGACTTATAAAAGCGGAGGTAGGAGCATACAGATAGGCTACATCTTGTGTACGCGATGTAATTTGAAGGAAGTCAGTGACTGAAAAGTAGTACTGGTTGAGAGTGTTGCCAAACAGCAAAGGATTGTGGTGTGCAGGATGATGCTGATGGGAAGAAAGGTGAAGAAGGCAAAGGCAGAGTAGAAGACAAAGTGGTGGAAGCTGAAAAAGGAAGAGTGTCGTGTTGTCTTCAAGGAGCAGTTGAAACAGGTTTTATGTGGTCAGGAAGTGCTTCCAGATGACTGGACAACTACAACTAATGTGATCAAGGAGACAGGTAGGAGAGTACTTGGTGTGTCCTCTGGAAGGAAAGTAGATAAGGAGACTTGGTGGTGGAATGAGGAAGTGCAGGAGTGTGTACAAAAGAAGAGGTTAGCTAAGAAGAAATGGGACATTGAGAGGACCGAAGAGAGTAAACAGGAGTACATGGAGACACAGCGTAAGGCGAAAGTAGCGGTGTCAAAGGCCAAACAGAGGACGTATGATAATTTGTATGCTAGGTTGGACAGTAATGAGGGAGAAAATGATTTATACAGGGTGGCACAGCAGAGGACTAGAGATGGGAAGGATGTTCAGCAAGTTAGAGTGATTAAGAACAGGGTGGGGCATGCATTGACTGATGACAGAAGTGTGCTGGGAAGATGGAAAGAGTACTTTGAAGAGCTGATGAATGAGGCAAATAAGAGAGAAAAAAAGAGTACAATGGGTGACTGTTGATGACCAGGAAGTAGCAAAGATTAGTAAGGGGGAAGTGAGGAGAGCATTGAAGAGGATGAAGAGTGGAAAGGCAGTTGGTCCTGATGATATACTGGTGAACGTATGGAAGTGTCTCAGAGAAGTAACAGTAGATAGGAGAGTGAGAGGATGCCGGAGGAATGGAGGAAAAGTGTGCTTGTGCCGATTTTAATAACAAGGGAGATGTGCAGAGTTGTGGCAACTACAGAGGGATACAGTAGATTAGTCATGCCATGAAGTTATGGGAAAGAATAGTGGTAGCTAGACTAAGGGCAGAGGTCAGAATTTGTGAACAACGGTTTGGTTTCATGCCAAGAAAGACCACCACAGATGCAGTGTTTGCTTTGAGGATGTAAATAGAGAAGTACAGAGAAGGTCAGAGGGAGCTGCATTGTGCCTTTGTGGATCTGGAGAAAGCATATGACAGGGTGTTGAGAGAGGAACTGTGGTATTGCATGATGAAGTCTGGAGTGGCAGAGAAGTATGTTAGAGTGGTGCAGGACATGTATGAGAGATGTAAGACAGTGGTTAGGTGTGCTGTCAGTGTGACAGAAGAGTTCAAGGTGGAGGTGGGGCTGCATCAAGGGTCAGCTCCATGGACTATGATATTTGCAGATGACATTGTGATCTGTAGTGAGAGCAGAGAACAAGTGCAGGAAAATCTAGTGAGGTGGAGGTATTCTCTGGAAAATAGAGGCATGAAGGTTAGCATCAGTAAAACAGAATACATGTTGAGTGAACAACAAGGACATAAGAGGAACGGTGAGGTTACAGGGAGCATAGATAAAGAATGTGGATGATTTTAAATACCTACGCTCAACAATCCAGAGCAATGGAGAGTGTGAAAAAGAGGTGAAGAAGCGTGTGCAGGCAGGTTGGATTGGTTGGAGAAAAGTATCCGGTGTGATGTGTGATAGGAAGGTATTGGCAATAATGACAGGAAAAGTGTATAAGATGGTGATGAGGCCAGCGTTGTTGTATGGTTTAGAAACAGTGGCACTGGGGAAAAGACAGGAGGCAGAGCTGGAGGTAGCAGAGATGAAAATGTTGCGGTTCTCTTTGGGTGTAATGAGGATGGATAGGATCAGGAATGAGTACATCACAGGGACATCACATGTTAGAGGTTTTGGAGACAAAGTCAGAGAGTCTAGACTGAGATGGTTTGGGCATGTACAGAGGAGGGATAGTGAGTATATTGATAGTAGGATGCTGAGGTTGGAACTACCGGGCAGAAGGCCGGGAGGAAGACCAACGAAAAGATTTATGGATGTGGTGAAGGAGGACATGAAGGTAGTTGGAGTAAGAGTATAAGATGCAGAAGATAGGGTGAGATGGAGGCGGATGGTTTGCTGTGGTGACCCCTGAAGGGAAAAGCCGAAAGGAAAAGCAGAAGACTTATTTGGTTTCTTGGTTTTCGAATCGTGCGCTGCTGAAGTAGAAAAGCTTTGTCACTGTGCACCATGGGTAGGTTGCTAAATGTTTAGCATTATTTCAAGTAGTGTCCTTGCCAAAGAAAAACAAGTAGGATGAGACAACATTTTCTCCCTTCGCCTACGTCATCATTAACCTCGCACAGCCTTCCTTTCACTGTTTGTCGTCAGTATTCGTGAAAGGCCAAAGACCAAATATTGGCCCTGCTATGAATAGAATTACTTTATTTAAAGTGCTAGTTCTGCCCACAGTGTATAGGCATAGACATCTCAGTATCCCCTCAGAGGTGTGTGATGCAAAAGTATGAGTTATATTTCACGTAAGAACTCATCTTGTGTTCTGATCTAACCTCTGAAACAAACTTGCCCTGAGGGTTCTTCTTCTTTTTGAGGCAGTGGGAGACATGAAAGGGAAAGAGTTTTTAAAAAGTCAGTTCTGCTTCATATGTCAAACAGATAATAGTGTAGAAGGTATGTGCCATAGTCCAACATAGAATACATACTTTAGATTTGCTCAGAGAGAGAAAACAACCGCCAGTTCAACATGAGTGATGCAACTACAACATATACAGGTTTTGTAACACCTCCTGCTTTGCTGAAACACTATTTTATCCACCGTCTTTTTGTGAGATTAAAATAAACCAATTTTTTCTACAGAAACGACAGTATAGGTAAACTGATTGGTTTAATGTCCATAAAATAAAATCACGTATAATTTAGCCGGTAGCTAGTGGTACTGTGCGCTGTGATGTTTAACGGCTTCCAGAGAAGCATTCAGCATTTTGTTGAAGAGAAAAGGTACACAGGAAATATCCTGAGGGATAAAAAGTTTAGGAAGCTCTACCCGCTGCTTGTCTGACAGCTCTTCTTCGTCACGGGAAAGAAAACTAGCCGAAAGCTACCAGAGCTCTCACAGACATGGATGAGGAAAATTTGTTCAGAAATGGGTAAGTAACAGCAGCTGAAGTGAATTTTAAACGGCTGCCATTGGAAGATGCCATAAAATAAAATACATATAAATCTTGTTTGTTCAGTCTATAAAGAGAAATCTTAGCCCTTGGTCTGTTTGCACAGAATTCACCTTTGCTTTACTCTGTACTAAAGACTCTGGGCAGAGATTGCTCTGCATCAAGACATGGAGCACATTCTTTAATTCATTTATCCCGATGGTGTGTTCTCCATGGTTTGGATTTATTTTGCAGCCCAGATTACAGCGGGGAAGCAAGGTGGAGCAATGGTTATTACAGGGATCTCTTGCTACATCGCGCTTCAACTCATGTGGCTTCAGTACCTCTCGTTTTTTTTTTTTTTTTTTTTTTTTTTTCAATATTCATTGAGTTAAAAAAATAAGGAAATTGAGGAAGAATAGGGGTAAAGGTTAAGGAAAATGCTGCAAAAACAAGGCCAATATTGCAAAAAAAAAAAAAAAAAAAAAACCCGAAAAAAATAAAAAAAAAGAAAAACAACCCAAAACTCCCATCAAAACTACTTACATTTTTATGTGAGGTTCACATCTGAGTGTGTGTGTGTGTGTTTTTTCATGTGTGTGAATTTATATATTATTTACATCTTACGCATTATTTTTTAATGTTTAATTGTTATTATAAGCATTTATAGCAATAAATACATATTTATTGATATTATATACACATATACATGTACGAACACATCATTCGGCGGGCGTTTGATCCTACTTCGCGGAATTTGGTGGTCGCGGGGGATCTCGGTCCCAATTAATCATGGAAAGACAGGGATCGATGTATTTCCGTCTCACAGTTACAATGTCCTGGGTTTAAAATCCCATCCAGGTCTTTCTGTGTGAAGTTTGCATATTGTTCCAATGTTTGCAGTGGTTTCCTCTGGGCTCTCTGATTTCAGTCCAAAGACATGCATGTTAGGTTAGTTGGCTGTTCCAAATTACCCCTAGGTGTGTATCCACGCGCGCACGAGAGAGAGAGAGAGAGAGAGAGAGAGAGAGAGAGAGAGAGAGAGAGAGAGAGAGAGAGAGAGAGAGAGAGAGTGTGTGTGTGTGTGTGTGTGTGTGTGTGTGTTGGCCCTGCGATGGTCTGGCGAGCTGTTCATGGGGTATTGAAATAAACTTATAAATGAGGAATTCAGAGCACAATTTTCCCTGAAATCATTCCTCAACAGTTTTTGTAGCATGACTGAACACATTATTCTGCTGAAAGTGGCTACTGCTGTCACCACTGCTATAAAGAAATGCACTTGGTCTTCAACAAGGTTTAAGAAGATAGTATGGTCTGCAGGAATGTTTAGGCACCCAGCTGTTCGTGTGATATAAAAAAAAACGTGATTCATCAATCCGGCCCACCTTCTTTCATTGCTGCATGGCTCGGTGTTGATGCTGATGTGCCATGTGTGGACAGTTTCAGTGTTGAAAGGGGATTACGCATGTGTACTCTGACAGGTCTGCAGCTATGCAGCCTCATACACCGCCAACTGCAATGCTTTATGTGTTCTGATTTCTTAAAATCATAGCCAACCATAACTTTTTCCTCAACTGTATGACCAGATAACACAAGTTTGTCATACATGTGAGAACATGGATTTGTTCCTGTTCCAATATCTGGTGTTCCTCGTAGCACTTCATACCAGGAACAGTTCATAAGACCTGCATTCTGGAAGATGTTCTGATCCAGTCATGGAGTCATGAGAATTGGGCCTTTGTCAAAGTCATTCAGATCTTTCCCCATTTTTCCTGCTTCCAGCACCTCAAATTTGAGAACTGAGTTCACTCATTGGATAATCCACCCCAACGCATGGCACATGCTACTGCCATTGATTAATTGATTGATTGATTATATTTGATTTCAGCATTCACAAATAATACTCATACATATAGTGCAATATCTCAGTCAATAATAATTTATACTATAAAATAGTTTATTATTATTATTATTATTATTATTATTATTATTATTATTATTATTATTATTATTACTGTCTCTTCAAAGGAGCTTCTTACTTTATTGTTTTTAATCTTTTTATATTTTTAAAAAAATCTGACTGTTCAGAATTTCTCTGTATATCTTGGATCAGTTTTTCAAACTGTATGTTTGGTTTTGTTTTGGCTGAAATGGGTACCAGTCTCCCTGAGACTCTAATTAGGAAAAGTAGTTCAGAAAAGGAATTAATGTTAAAGACACTGATAATATAATTTTATGTTAAATATAATTTGAAATGTTTGAAATCAACCTCTCAAGATCCTGGAGTCCAAAGAGATCGAGACGTTGGTTGCTGAAATTGAGAAAGAAAAAGAGGAGAAAGCTGAGAAGAAGAAACAGAAGAAATCTTCATAGGTCGAAGACACAATGAAGCTTGCGTCAATACTCCGTAATTAGTATTTTTTTTTTAGTTCTTAGATTTTTAGTTCATTAGTTCTTAGATGGCATAAAAAGCAAAAATTATTTGTACAATGCACACACCAATATATTACTAATAAATAAAATAAACTGATGAATTATTTGCATTACTGATATAAAATGAGGTATTCAATTATAGTAAACCGAAATAATATAGAAAAAAATCTAAAATAAAATAACAAGACTATATAAAAACTAGTATCGATAATATCTAAAATAAAAGTTTGGTAACAAATAGTTCTACAAATTTAGAAAAAACAAATGCAATATATAAAATGAAAACAAACAAACAGACAAATAAATAAATAAATAAATAAATAAATAAAAATGTTATGAGACAATGGCTGTTATTTACTTCACCTCTCAGCAGTTTGAAAGTTATGGCTAATCAGTGTACATTAAATTATGTAAATAATGTACATGAAGAGCTTTTGACTCGTTTTACAGGTCTAATCATTGAAGTGGCGTTATAATGAGCTGAGGTTGTTATGTTTAGTTTGCTACCCAAAGCCCTTTTTTATTATTTAATCATTTGCTTGCTTTTCTTAATGCTATATATTAACATTCATTTAGATAATGGAAGACTATAAAGCTTGGTAATTATTAGGTCATAAGTAACGCATAATAAATGACAGTTCAGACAAATAATTCACGTTCAGTGTCGCAATGCGACCATGACCGGCCATTAAACCTGGAACTTTTTATTATTATTTTATACTCAGAGAAAGCTGTGATTATGCCACTTACACCATGATTGCCACTTGTGCATTATGTTAATTTGAGTATATAATTTCAATGTTTTGCAGGTGGCTGATTATGGTTTAGTGGGTTTTTTTTTGTTTGTTTGTTTGTTTTTTTTAGTTTTTTGTTTTTATTTATTTATTTTTATTTTATTTTTTTTCCCGACAGACATTCATCTCCCTCTCACAGAACCCCTTTTCCATGCCACACACCACACACACACACACACACACACACACACACACACACACACACACACACACACACACACATACCACACACACACACACACACACACACACACACACACTTTTAAAAACTTTAGCAGTGAAGGATCTGTAGTGTTAATGAAGAAGCTTACAATGAGCTCTCCTCTGACATGAGCACTCCTTTCTTCCATGATCAGTTTACTTTGGCTGAATACAGAGGTTTCAAAGCTCAAATACTCCAGTTTATGGGCTTAATCCTGCTTACTCCCTTGTTTCACATGTTGTTTTGTTTCCGTGTCTGTTTAAAATCTCAATAACGCGATTGAAGGAAGAATCGTGTGCATGCGTCGCAACTTGGCAGTGCAACAGTGATTTGTAAAAAAAAAAAAAAAAAAAAAAAAGAAAAGCAAAAAAGTCTGGGATTAACTGTTAACAAACAGAAGAAGAAATATAATTTTAATAGAAATAAAGATGGTCATGCTTCTAATATCTTCATACTCAGTGTATACAAACATTCATTCATTTTCACTTTCTGAACCATTTAATCCTAATTAGGGTCGGGGGAAGGCTGGCGCTCATCTCAGCCGACTCTGGGCAAGAGCAGAGTACACCCTGGACAGCTCACCAGGCCATTACAAAGCAGAAACACACTGAGAGCTTTGCAGCTACTCTTGTCGAAAGTCAGCAATGATTCTTTTACGTGAACCTCACACCACAGACAGTGAGAGACATGGCCGGCCTCTGATAACCCAGCTAGCTGCATTGGGGAGGGGGGGGGGCAGTGACAACCCGTTGATCCCAACCTTGGGATCAGTGATCCAGCACCTTTACCACCAGGTCAGCACTGACCGTGTATGCAGTAGAAGTAAGTAAATGATTTCAGAAAGAAACTGTTGTTTGTTCTATTTTATTTCCAGAAGATAACACTGTATTTTATTTTGTTTTTGTATTTTATGCTATTTTATAAACCTGGAAAGGAAATGGGCCCTTTTAAAATGAACAACTGTTTTCTGGTATGAGGAATATATAGCGGAAATGAATTACAAATGAAAAAAAAAAAAAAAAAAAAAAAAAAAAACACGCTGAAATCTGAAGACTGAGTGTTCCCTGATTCATCTCCTCAGTAAGAACACACACACACACACACACACACACACACACACACACACACACACACACACCTTTTCCTATGCGGTACAGACGAGATGAAGCCACCACAGAGACTTTGACCTGGATTTTTGTAATGGTGCAGTCGGAGGAGTGACAAGCCATGTGTACGTGAAACATGGCTTAATCTCTGACTCTGAGTCGTGGTTACACAAATCAAGGAGATGATGTCAAGAAAAGAAGAGCGGTTTGATGAAGAGCATCAGCCCTGGAGAAAATGGTGCTACATGAAAATGAGACAGATTGGAAGAAATCACACTCATTCGTCAGCTTCCCTTCACCGAAAGCATTTGGGAAAAACTGATCAGGCTCCACGCAAACACATTTTGTGCACCTTGATGTTTTCTGGTGCTGCACTGTGTGCTGATTTATCACTACAATTGCAATGTTAACATAATACTTCAACATTATCATATTACGCCAAATAAATAACAAAATATTGATTGCTAATAGGCTCCTGGCTAGCATACTATTTTTTTTCTTGTGTATTTTGCAAGAGCTTTGGTTCATACACTCTTCACAATGGATAATAATCCAAAGTGAATTATATTATTTATTACTAATCACTCGATCACTCACTCATGTTCTGACCTGTATAATCCTACCACTGGGGTCATGAGAAGGCTATGCCTGTCTCATCCAACACCGAGCAAAGGTGGGGTACACCCAAAACAGCTCATTGACCTTTTTTTTTTTTTTTGAGACAGCTAATCAACCTAATTTGCATGCTTTTGGATTATGGGAGGAAACCAGAGTACCCAGAGGTAACCCACACAAGCAAAGGGAATGCATGCAAACATCTAATTGAAAGTCCCGAGACCAGGAATCAAATGTCTGACCTTCTTGCATTTAGGTCGGAATTTAGGTGTGAATGTGAGTGTGACTAATTGTGTGTGCTGCACTGCGATGGGCTGGTGTACTGTTTAGGATACACCCTTCCTACGCCCAGTGTAAGCTGAGATAGGCTTTCATCCCCCATGACTCGAAGTAAGACGAAGCAGTTTGGCAATTGTGCAATTAGTGAGTGAGTGAGTCAGTAAGATCGGAAAAGGGTTGTTTATGCTGGCCAGAGAAAGGAAGCATATACATGATAAACATAAAATTCCTTATTTAAAAGAGTCAACACAACAATCCCACAATTCCAGTCAGCAAACAAGATGCATATATATATATATATATATATATATATATATATATATATATATATATATATATATATATATATATATATATATATATATATATCAGAAACAGATAAGATAAGATAAGATAAGATACAGCTTTATTAATCTCACAATGGAGAAATTCACTATTTGACCCCCCAAGCCCCAGGAGAGACACCCGTCGAGTTCAGTTTTCATTAAGTATGCTAAAGAGCAGTTCCTGCTTGTTTTATGTTCAGTATCTACGACAACTTGAAATAAGTTCCGTTCTGCACAAAGACTACACACCAGAATTTTTTTTCTTCACACTGTATTGCTCTCTGTCACATTTCAGACTCCATTGTGAGCTTTCCACTTGAGTCTGGCTTTTTTTTTTTTTTTTTCTCTTATTATCTACATCTGTAGAGAATCGTGGCTCAGGATCACAAAAATTAAGCATTCTTCTTATTAAACAGCTTTAATGAGCACAGCATTCAGTACAGAAACCAATAGGTCAAACAAGGCGGGTCAACTTGAGCTATTATAATACCACAAGCTTCTTAAACGAATGGATATGTGTTTCAATATTAATTACTATCTTATTAATTTTAATAAGAAAATGTTTAAAAATACTATCCCCCTAAAAAAAAAAAAAAAAAAATATATATATATATATATATATATATATATATATATATATATATATATATATATATATATATATATATATATATGTGTGTGTGTGTGTGTGTGTGTGTGTGTGTGTGTGTATATATATATATATATATATATATATATATATATATATATATATATATATATATATATATATATATATATAGGGAAAAGTTAAGGAAAATACCGCAAAACAAGGCGAATTATGAAAAAACAAACAAATAAAACAAAAAACAAAAAACCCAACAAACTACTTACGCTTTTATGTGTGCGCATGTCTGTATGTGTTTATTTATATTTTATTTACATCTTATGTATTCTTTTTGAATGATTAATTGTTATGATAAACAATTATAGCATTGAATATGGATTTATTAATATTATATACACATATACAAGTACATATACATCAGTCAGGAGGGTCGATCCTACTTCGCTGAAATCGGTGGTTGCACGGGGGTAGTGTGTGTGTGTGTGTGTGTGTGTGGGGGGGGGGGTGTTCCCGGTCCCGGTCCCAATTAACCACGGAAAGTGAGGGAAAGTGAGGGATCCATGTATACTGTTTTAGTGTGCTTAAAGTTTCTTATGCTTAATTCTTTGCATATCTGTCCAAGGAAAACAAATTTATATCAGCTATTAGCTAACCCGAGTGCAATTACATTTTTACACTGCTGTATTTTGCTGTCCCTGTAAAAATACCCAACATACACTTTTGCATTTTTTATTTGCATGGTGCTGAATGTGAAAAGGCCTCAACAGGCTAAAAAGCTTTTGGAGCAAAATGTCTCTGTCACAAAATTGGATTGGAGGTGGATGCATTCATAAAAAGTAAAATATAACTTTGATAAATAATTTGTAGACAAAATAAAGCTGCTGATATAACCCATATATTAAACTCATACATCACATAGACCTAACTCAACAACAACAACAACAACAAACGATCCAAGCACCAAGAAAATACACACTGTGGCATGACGAACCTCGCATGATGAGGAGGGAAAAAACGTAGTGCTCAAATACACTGTCTAATTCGTGGGATGGGAGCCAGGCGTGTTCAGTCATGAGCTATATGACTGAGAATGGTACAAGGGTTCCTGGGAAATGTAGTAAGGGTCTGAAAAGCTGTAGTAAGAGGCTGGGATTAGTACGGTGTGATCTTGTTCACAGTGATTAACCGTGACATTACAATAAAGTAAACAAAGGATTTTTATATAAATACATCAGTGATTAGTATATCAATTAATGCTATTATTGATACTTGGCTGTAAAAAGGGGGTTAACATGACAAAACATTGCACCACTGCAGGACGCCTCAGCCGTGGTATTGCATCAGCTGCTCTTGCATATCTGAGGCTCCATTTTAAAAATTAAATATTTTTCCTCCCCCCTGGGGGAAATCTCAGAAGGATAAAGCATGAAATATTCGTTTGCATGAAGGATTTGTTGGCCCCAGTGGCACTAGGAGGGAAAAAGGGCAGTAGGAGGAAAATGAAAAAAAAAAAAAAAAGAAAGAAAGAAGAGAAAAGAGAGAGCGGGAGAAGTGACCCAGAGGAAAAGATATATTCAAAATACACTCGACTCTTAATCTCATTTATTTCACCTAGACATGGTGCTGAGATTTTGTTCCTCCGAGACATGTCTCACTCTCATATTGAACACCAGGACGACTGATATTCAGCTCCTGGGTTCTTTTTTGTTTACCTGAGAAACCAAGAAAATACTTATAACAGACCTGAACAAGGCTGATGGAAAAGAAAAATTAAAGGTTTCCAACTGAAAACAGAAGGCCAGGAAAACTAATAGAAGGTTTCATTTTGGTTTGTATTTTAACTACTGATCTTGGTTTGGGTCGCAGGGGCAACAATATCATTTACATTTAAATTTCCAGTATTTGGCCGACACTCTTATCCTGTGCGACTTATCTTTCTTATACTATAGATGTCCCCATGTCCCCACTTCGGATATAACGAGGCACAATGGGTGATTTCTGGGGTCGTCCTAGGGTCATTAGGGCCCCCAAACCCTTTCATCCCCATCAAGGTGGTGTTTTCTGGAAGGGGTAATTAAAAGATGCTACAAACAAATTTTCTTTTACACAGAAAGAACAAAATAAAGAAAGCAATGAAATACAAATAACATGGATAGACCACAGAAATATGAAATAAAATAAGGATAGACAAAAATAAAATAAAATTGACAATAATAAAAGCAATGGAAAAGCTAAATAATGAGGAGAACATGGAATACTTAATAAATATTAAGAATAAAAATGCATGTAAAGCACAATGCCGCTTGATGTTATTTGGTAAGTGTGTGATTAGCAATTAGCTTATATTTATCTTTTTTATTCATTATAAGGTGTTAGCATGTGCATAAGTGAAGTGTAATTATACTACAATGTGTGAGTTTAATTTGCTCTGGTGCTGATTGAGGTCACACTACTGTTTAACTCCTCCCATGATGAGCAGGTTCAGAAGGGCTCTTGCATGCTTTTCTCTCCCTGTTAAGAGGTATCATTAAATAATCGTCATGTTGATGCATAGTTTCTCCCAGTATTGAGTGATTCTCATCATCGATCATCATAATCTTTTAGATGCCAGTGATTCATTTACATTTGAAGCATTTAGCAGATGCTGTTATTCACAGCAGCTTACAATTATCATTTTTAATATAAAATTGAGGGTTAAGGGCCTTGCTCAAGGGCCCAGCAGTTGTGATAGTGGGGATTGAATCACTGACATTTGGATCAGTAACCCATCACCCGAACCACTAAGCCACCACCGCCCCATTTGATTGTTATGTGATTATTGTGCCCCATTCACGTGCCGTGTGAGGAATCACATGACACATGAAATCCAATATGAAGGTCTGTGGTCTAAAGAGCAAGATGGATTCCAAGCAGATATGTCATTCAAATAAATCAAACTTATTTACAATCAAATAATAATCATGTAATGCTCTTTCAGCTTTGTATGACTAAGAGTTTTAAAATGTTTATGCTTTGTAAAAGTGGCTCGGTGGTAGGGTGCTATATAACTGATCCTTATCTCAGGGGTTCAAATCCCTCTATCAATGGGTTCTGACTGTCTGCACCCCAGGGCAGTTAACTGGGTTATCAAAGCCTGGCCATGTCTCTCACTGTCTATGGTGAGAAACCTCTAAAAGAACCATTGCTGACTTTTGTCAGAAGTAGCTGCATAGTTGTCAGCGTGTTTTTCCACCTTGCGATGGCCTGGCGAGCTGTCCAGGGTGTACTCTGCCCTCGCCCAGAGTTGGCTGAGATGGGCGCCAGCCTCCCAGTGAAACTAACCGGGATTAAGTGGTTCAGAACATGTATGAATGTTTTGTAAACATGTCACAGGTTCGGTATAGGGTTCAGTTGGTATGACCAGGTGTGCAGGAGTACAGGTTTAAGAAAGTGTTCATTTTGAAAAAGCACTGGAAGGCTCCAGTCAACATTAGCAATTAAAACAGATAAATTTATATAGAGTTTTCTGTGTTTAGAACAGGGGTGGGAAATCTTATCCGCAAAGGGCCGGTGTGGGTGCAGGTTTTCACTTCAACCAAACAATAGCCACACCTTCCAACTGTTTCCACCAATCACTGATCATCAAAAGAAAAGAAAAGAAAAATAGATTGGCCGGTACTGTTTCACTTCTGAAGTTGAGCCATCTTGGTGAGATCACCTTGCTTTAAGTCTTAAACCTGTACCCCAGGAACATCTTGCTATAATACATACATACAAACCTGTACTGTCAGACAGTCTCCACATACTGGGTGAGCTCAATTCACCAATCTTTTCGGCTAACAGCCAAATTCACTAACCGATTGTTTCATAATACCGTAATACCCCAGTATTGCTTTGAGCGAGCCACTTTCATGATTTTCTTCATCCTACCTGGGAGTTTTCCCACCTTACCAGGCTGTGACACTGATTTAGTGTATGGGTTACACATTCTAGTGCCTCAGATAGGGCAAGGTGAACAAATACATGAGCTCTTGGTAGCATTGACAAATTGCATTAATTCTAAGAATGCCAGGAAATGAAGAAGACACCGGAGACTGAGGGCATTTTTATCCACCTACATCTCCTTCACATTTAGCTACAGGTAATGATATAAAAGGAATGACCAACCCATTGGCTGCACAAAACTGTAACCACTGACAAAACTGAAATGATCTTTACCCCATGTGTAAAACCTTCAAATTACCTTCAAACCAAGATTACCTTCAAATGTAGACAGATTCTGTCATTGTGGACTTTTGAAACTTCATCAGTCTACGTTTGAAGGTAATCTTGGGTGGCACTAATGTGCCTTGAATAATAGATACACTTGAACATAATTTACACAATTTCCTCCAGGATCAATGATGTCATCTGGTTCTGATTATTCAATGTACCTTAATGGTGGCAAAAACTACCTTCAAATGATGACAAGATTCCATCAACATGGAGTTTCCTCCTAAACCCCTTGAAACCTCTTCAGAACCAATAAATTCTCCACCTGTTTTGTAACTTTCCAGTCAAGTGGCCACAGGTTTTCTCAAACCTGGACCTGAGGGAACTCCCAAAAATGCAAGGGGGTATGCAAACAAGACTGAAGTACAGGAAAGCATGTACCCTATGACTTTCTGTGGTAAAATGACCATGCCGCTGGTAGTTCCTGCATAAAATGGGACAGTGATGGGAAATTTCATAATTATGCCACAGGTATGCACAGGTACATCCCCAGTGCAGTTAACTGGGTTATCAAAGGTCGGTCATATATCTCATTGTCTGTGGAGAGAGGTTCATGTAAAAGAACCAAGGCTCACATTTGTCAAGAGTAGGCTGCATAGTGGTCAGCGTGTTTCTGCCATGCGATAGCCTGGTGAGCTGTACAGGGTGTACTCTTCTCTCACCCAAAGTCGGCTGAGACAGGCATCAGCTTTCCCACGACCCTAATTAGGATTAAGCTGGTTCAAAAAAATGACTGAATGAATGGATAGGTCAACCAATAATATAAATCAATATTAATAATCAATAATATTGTGATGGACAGGCTAACAGACGAGGTTAGACAAGAATCTCCATGGACTATGATGTTTGCAGATGACATCGTGATCTGTAGTGAGAGCAGAGAACAAGTGGAGGAAAATCTAGAGAGGTGGAGGTATGCCCTGGAAAGGAGGGGAATGAAGGTTAGTCTTAGTAAGACGGAATACATGTGTGTGAACGACAAGGACCCAAGAGGAACAGTGAGGTTACAGGGGGAAGAGATAAAGAAGGTGGAGGATTTTAAGTACTTAGGCTCAACAATCCAGAGCAATGGAGAGTGGGGAAAAGAGGTGAAGAAGCGTGTGCAGGCAGGTTGGAATGGATGGAGAAATGTGTCCGGTGTGATGTGTGATAGGAAGGTATCGGCAAGAATGAAGGGAAAAGTGTACAAGACGGTGATGAGGCCAACGATGTTGTATGGTTTAGAGACAGTGGCCCTGGGGAAAAGACAGGAGTCAGAGTTGGAGGTAGCAGAGATGAAAATGTTGAGGTTCTCTCTGGGAGTAACGAGGATGGATAGGATCAGAAATGAGTACATCAGAGGGACAGCACATGTTAGATGTTTTGGAGACAAAGTCAGAGAGGCTAGATTGAGATGGTTTGGACATGTAAAGAGGAGGGATAGTGAGTATATTGGTCGTAGGATGCTGAGGTTGGAACTACCAGGCAAAAGGCCCAGAGGAAGACCAAAGAGAAGATTTATGGATGCGGTGAAGGCGGACATGAAGGTCGTTGGAGTAAGAGTAGAAGATGCAGAGGATAGGGAGAGATGGAGGCAAATCATTTGCTGTGGCGACCACTGAAGGGAACAGCCGAAAGGAAAAGAAGATTAATAATCAATAATATAAAATTATAGACAAAAATGAACAGATATAAAAGCAAATACGATACTGCAAAAATATTCAGAAAAATACATTAATGCAAGGTACTGGAAGTAACACGGGCAATGGCAGTGGGGCACAAAGAAAACAGGACAGGCAGCAAAAGCAAAGCACAGAATAGCAGTAAGGCAGCACAAAGCAGCTGTAAAAATGCAGTTAGAGGCTAAAAGTCACTTGGTTCATAGTAAAGTCCTTCTAAGCAGAAACAAGCAAGTGGAAACTAGGGTGAACAAAGCCCAGTAGAAGCCAACAGTTAAAAGAATAGGGGCCACTAGAGGCAAAGAAGCGACCGTAATTCTTCATTAAACTCTTAAATTCACCTGGAACTGCAATCCCTTTGGTAACATGCAGTGAAAACACGAGATTAAAGCCCAGAAGGCAGAAAACCCACAAACTAAGAACATTAGCATATTAAAAAAGAAACAACACACACACACACACACACACACACACACACACACACACACACACACACACACACACACACACACACACACACACACACACACACACACACACTACAGCATTCAGCAAGGCGATACAGCAGTTTCAGAAAGAGGAAACATCACCATGGGCATATCAATCGATTGCCAACCTTTCAATCATTCTAGGGTGACAGGGGAAAGGTGGGAAATCAAAGCATTAAAACATATGCTTTAATTGTAAGCATCATTGTGGGGTTTTAGCCAAACCCTTTACCAGGGCCATTCAGCTCATTTGGAATGAGGGCGGGGTTATGAAGACAATTCCAAATGAGGCAAGGAGAGCATATACCTCAAACGGTGATTGGCTCATAATAACAGGTTGCGATATTGTGAGGCGGGGCAAATGTGGTGAAATTCCTGAACCAGTAGGGAACGTGTGAGGTGGGGTGGGAGTGAGCCACACCTTGCCATCCTCCACAGTAATATCTGAAGTGCCCTTGAACATCAAAACTCCAACTGTTCTCCGGGAGCCCACAATATGTGTTGCAGCTCATTGCTCCGAGTGTGTGGGCTCACCTTGGATGTGTTAAATGCAGAGGAAATAGTTTCGCTTATTAGATAAAAAAAAAAAAAAAAAAAAAAAAAAAAAAAAACTGTTGTGACACAGAACCATCAAAAAAAAAAAAAAAAATGTTCATTTTTTCAGTGTATTTATTATTTATTAATATACATTTTTAATGGATTGGCTAGACAACTCAAAGCACCATTTGAACCGCTCGGCTTGATACATATTTAGATATATCTGGGTGTATTTACATATTTATTCTATTGCATATTCCATTTGTCTATCTGGAACCAAACAAACAAGCAATGTGTGTGAGTGCTCGTTTTCGTGTGAACGAACTGCAGGTGTTTGTATGAGGTGCATGACACCGCTGGCCACTGCCATAGAGATTAAGTGAGCAACTACCAACAGTTATACTGCCCTTTGAGCTGGGAAATATTTAAGGCACATATCTTGCATTTTAAAGTTGAAAACTTTTTTTCAAGATAGTCTCTCTTCTCACACTCTACTGATGACACTCTGGGCCAGAACATTCCACACAATAGACGCTCATTATGAAAACATGCAAAGACATAAAAAAAAGAAAAGAAAGAAAAGTCAGACTTGAACAATGATGAAGTTAAAATTGTAAAAGTTAGCAAAAAGTTGACAGTTGAAATAATAATGACTAAAGTGTCTATGTTCGAGAAGTTCAAATAAGTTTCTATGTTGAAAGCATGGCTTCTTGGCGCTGCATCGAATTAGGTGTTTCATGAATGTTCGCTAACCTCTACCCATTCCTTTCAATAAGATTTTTTGCAGGGATTTTTTTTTTGGCTCATTGTGTTGCCATGGTAACAAAAAGATTCCAATAAAAGTAATAACACACTTTGTGTTGCAGAGACACACATATTGATATATACGTTGCATGGGTGCACTTTCCCGTTTCTGCTGTATTAAGTGTGATTGAAGAAAAATAAAAAGACACCCCTCCCCACCATCCCGAATTGAATAGTAATACGCTCTTAAGCACAGGCACATGATTATTATAAAAAGCAGAGGTTTAAAAGGTACACCAGCAATATGAGAAACGGAGAAAATCTGTGATGGTGGGAGTGAAAGGTACTTTCGACATTACGGGCCACTTAGGTCGGCACTTGCTTTTCTATATGTACTTGCCAGTCTGATGCAAGGATAGCTGGAACATACTAAAGCAGCTGTTACATGATAATTCATTGAATAAATGAACATAAACGTATTGCAACAGTCTAAATACATACAAAATGAATGCATTGAACATAAAATCACTAGGTGTGTATGAATAAGGCTGTACTAGAAACTGTAATATTTTTATTCATTCACAACTTTTTCCAACAAATAGTCCGAACAACAACATATGGCAACTTATTAAAATGAATAACAATGAAATCAAACCGAACTTCAGCATATAGCAGAGAATGCCTGCACACCTGAGTGGATCAAACTGCAGGGCTGCTACATAAGTTGCCTTTCTGACAGAGAAGTCTGTCTTCCTTTCGGCTTTTTCCCTTTTACTCGGGAGTCGCCACAGCGAATCATCTGATTCGCACGTTTTGATTTGGCAGAGGTTTTTACGTCGGATGCCCTTCCTGTCACAACCCTTTTTAGCAAGGGACAGAAACACGCTGACGACTTTGCAGCTACTCTTTACGAAAGTCAGCAATGGTTCTTTTACATGCCTCTCACCATAGACAGTGAGAGACATGGCCCGCCTTTGATAACCCAGTTAGCTACACTGGGGGGGGACAGTGACAACCTTGTGGAAAGTGGGACTCGAACCCCCAACCTTTGGATCAGCGATCCAGCGCCCTACCTTTCTGACAGAGAAGTATTCATGAGAAATCTGAATCCATAGCTTAGAAACAGTAAGTGAGAGCACAGCATAGTTTTTGTCAAAGTAAGTCTTGATACCTCAAGTGGAGACTATTAAAAAAAAAAAAAAAAAAAAAAACACACACACACACCCTAGGACTCACAGCAAGGCAAAAGGGTGATGACTCAGCAACGTAGTCAAAAATCCAACGTTAACACTGAGGCTTACGCACAGGAGCATCAGTCCTCTCCACTTCATGTGTTGTACAAGTTTGCTCTCTTCAGTGAGGCACCTGCTGAGAAACCCATACCGTGAGGAGCTCCACCGAACGCAGGCGCTTATCGCAAGTGACGTATGGTGTTTGTGAGACAAAGCACGGATTATCCGGACTTCCGATCTTTCAAGTGAGCAAGTGAAGGTTGAGTACTAAACAAGTACTCAAAGCGCACTTGCTCACTTGAAAGACCGGAAGTCCAAATAAGCTGCTGTCTCACAAACCATACGTCACTTGCGATAAACGCCTACATTCGGCGGAGCGCCTCACATATAATGAGCCGGACTGCTGAGTAGCCTAAATAGTCAATTTTATGGTTTGACGCAAGCATGTTTTCTAATATACTAGGAGTACAATATGTATTTTATTCTCATATACTATCTAATAACAAATGCCTTCATTAATCAGAGTTTACTAAGTATAACTTTTATATCACACAGCAATAGCAAATTGGTATTGGTCATTTCATCCAATGCCTCATTCATTCAATTTTGTCTGATGTTTGCTTTGATATTTTTTGTATGTATTTATGCTTTGTTTTGTCAGTGTGAGATTGATAGAAATAAAATATTGTCTCATTATAAGCCAAAAGTGATGTATGTTCATTTTTCTCAGATCTCATTTTTGCATTTCTCTTTTTTTTTTTTTACTAACCCCTGGCAAAACCTTTCCAGTCTCTCCAGCTACGGGGTCTTCAGACCTGGCCTTTTTACTTTCCATCACTCACTCGCACTGTTCTGCTAAACTGCTTAATCCTATTATTAAGTCCACAGGGAGGCTCGAGCCTATTTTAGATGGCATTGGGCTAAGGTAAAGTACACCTTGTGAACCCATTATAGGGCAACATGACCAACGTTCACTGACCTAGGGACAATTTGAAACAGACAATTAGCCTAATGTGTGTGTCTTTGGAGTGTGGGAGTGAACTAATGTCCCTTTAGAAACCCCACACAAGCACAGGGACAACATGCAAACTGCACCAAGCCCAGCACTCAAACCCAGGACCTTCTTGCTGTGAGGTGGACATGCTAGCTGCTATGCCACCGTGCTGCCTACTTGGTGTCAAGAAAAAAAAACAAAAAAAAAAAACAACAAAAAAAACAAAAAAAAAACAGATATGACAGATTACTTTAATAAATTGTTTTTTTTCCTCCTTTAGTCCTTTACCTGGCCTGTTACCCAATTTTATAAATCGTCATTGTTTTTAAGGTTTACTTTAATTACTTTCATCCAATTATCACCCACCCTCCATTTTTTTACTTCTCTTACCTAACTGGGAACATTTTTTTTTTTGTTTGTTTTTGATTTTCCTTTGGCTTTTCTGTATATGAGTCCCATTTCATTCAGCAAACTTATTGCAATCCAATGCACACATTCACTGCTGTTTCTGCTCATTCGTTTTGCTGTGCATTTTTACTGCATATGGATTTAAAGTTTCCATCCTGACACTTTGACATCTCCCTGGGTCTATTTGTAATAAAACTTTACAACCTCCCTGTTTTTAGTTGTGAAACATTTTTAGATACAACCTGTGCTGGCGTTTGTTTCTGAAATGCAAATTACAAGTTGATTTCATGATTTTTTTTCTTAACACTATGTGATCAATAATTAATTCATTAATTTATATTCTGAACTGCTTCATCCTTATTAGGGTTGTGGAAAGGGTGGTGCCCTGGACAGCA
>CM045744.1:20073975-20303975 GCA_024760905.1 Plotosus lineatus
GTCCTGTCCTTTTGTTATTTGCTCTACCAAAAAGTATTGAGCACTCTCCTACGGAAGGATCTACTCAGAAAATCCTATATATATATATATATACACACACACACACACACACACACACACACACACACATATACATGTACACTAGATTTAATGAATATGCTGCATCCAAACACATCCCTCTTGTATTCCTGATGTCCTAATACAGCATATTATTGAAATAACAAAAGCTCAAGAAATAGAACATATTTAATGGATTGTTCTGCAAGTCACTGGTTATTTGGAGATTGACTGGTATTGTTTATGGTTGAGGTATGGAAATGCATCAGAAGAGGGTGTTTAGTCTACAGTACCTGTAATGTTAATTAAACAGCAACAGAAACAACATTTGAACAAGAGCTGCTTATTAACTATAGTTGTTAATGGGAATTCGATATACTGTCTGGCCAGTAGATTAATCCTCTCCAGAATTCAGGGAAGGACATGGCTGATGCCTCTGATACTATTCCCACCTGGTCTCCCTCTAAATGTCTAACTGCACATTTGGTGGTACCTGATTGGAGTGTCAGGGATGGGCATAGAGTGCTGTTTAAAGTTGCACACTATTTCTATCTTAAAAAATGGCCAAGAAGTTAGTCATAAATAAATATGAGTGAGCTTCAAAGCTGAGTTTTCTCCAAAGTGCATGAGCTGTAATGTATTTTAGTTTCAATAAGTAGGCTATGTACCAGTCCTGAAAGAATTGGTGTACAATGGTTTATTTGCATGATGCTTTTAACATAATGAAAATTGTATAATAATTTTAGTATGGTTGGAAAAAAAAAAAAAAAAAAAAAAAGTTTGTGTCTCACACCATATTTTGAGGGGCAGTGGTGGTCTAGTGGTATAGGGCGCTGGATCGCTGATCCAAAGGTTGGGGGTTCGATTCCCACTCTCCACAAGGTTGTCACTGTCTTCCCCAGTGCAGCTAACTGGGTTATCAAAGGCCGGCCATGTCTCTCACTGTCTATGGTGTGAGGCATGTAAAAGAACCATTGCTGACTTTCGACAAGAGTAGGCTGCAAAGCCGTTGGGGTGTTTCTGCCCTGCGATGGCCTGGTGAGCTGTCCAGGGTGTACTCTGCCCTCGCCCGAAGTTGGCTGGGATGGGCACCAGCCTCCCCGCGACCCTAATTAGGATTAAGCGGTTACAGAAAATGAACTGAACCATATTTTGAATAAGAAAAAATAATAAAAAAGGGAAAATAGTAGCAATTCCGTAACATTACTTTGGCACTATTATGAGCATCAGATTACTCTTTCGTGTTCATAGATTTGTTCTTTGCCAAAAACATATCCAAGACAAAATATTGGTGAATGCCAGAAAAAAAAAAAAAAAACAAAGGTGAGACTTGCAACCAAATTTGCTCATAAGAACAGTAAATGAAAAATGCCCATTTTGTTCACTTGACCTCTTGTAGATAGTGAAATAGTGCTGAGGATGGGGTGGCGTTTAAGGGCAGGATGATATCCCTACTATGGGAAGGTGGTGTGCTCAGTTTCATGCAGCATGTACCATAGCCTTAAGATACTTATTTGCTGATCCAATTAATGCTACTTGAGTCGTAGGGAGGTTGGAGCTGATCACAGCTGACACTGATTGAAGGCAAGGTATGCTCTGAACAGCTCGGCAGACAACTGCAGGGCAACACACAACCATTTACATTCACATTCACACACACACACACACACACACACACACACACACACACACACACACTGGGGAATTGGTGATCTTCTTCCTATCTTCGTTTCTGAGAGACACTGCCACACTGAGAAGCTCTTTTTATACTCAGCCATGTTGCCAATGGACCTCATTAGTGGTAATTGGTCTTCCAGCTGTTCATTATAAGAGCAGTTGACTTGCCCAACCTCTTATTGCTACTTGCACCAACTTTTTTTGAGATTTGTTGACACCATGAAATTAAAAATCAACATATATTTCCTTTAAAATTATACATGTCCTCAATTTAAACTCTTGACCCTGTCATCTATGTTCTATTCTGAATAAAATATTAAAATTTGCCACTTCTACATCATTGCATTCAGTTTTTATTCACAATTTGTATGGTGTGCAAACTTTTTTGGAATCCAGTTTGTAATTACTTAAAGTAGAGGTCACACCAAAAAAAAAAAATAAATAAATAAAATAAAAAAATAATAATAATACTTCAATATATCTCCACAAAAAAAGCAAAAAAAAAAAACCAAAACAAATATTGTAGCGACATATAACTCATTCAATCATTTTCTGAACTTCTGAAACATAATTAGGGTGGTGAGGAGGCTGGCACCCATCTCGGCCAACACCAGTCGAGGGCACGGTAAACCATGTACTTTCTACCTACAAAAAATATGCATAGCCAGTCATAAGCTAAGACCCTGTAACTGTATTTTGAATTCCCTTGTTGATTTGATCGTAAACTGAATATTTTTTAGGCAAAGCATTAAAATGCTTTGAGTCTTGAATATCCATTTTGATAATTTGAAAGACCCACTGAGCTCAGAGTACGTATCCATTAAGTAGGAGTAAATCACAACCATTCACACCCACACTCACTCTCCAGGAGGAAACTAGACTACAGCATTCCGCCATAAGTATTCGAAAAAAAAAAAAGTTTAATGGAAAAATGCAGTTCAATCAAACCGCTATGATTTTGTGTGCAGTACATTTTATACACGATTGATCGACTTGAAAATTTGACAGTGTCCAACTGATCACATGACGATCACATGGCGAAATGCGTGACATCATCGGTCGTCTGCTTCTGCTAAATTTAGACCGTAAACAACATGGGTCGGAGATTGAAAGAATTATCACAGTACGACAAAGAAGGGATCATCAAACTATTTGAAGGTGGATTTAAACGGTCTGAAATAGTGAGAATTGTCGGATTACCTTCTAGCACCGTTGATAGTTTCTTGGATAGATATTTTGAGCGCGGAAATTCGGAAAACAAGCCAAGAAGTGGGCGGCTTCATTTGTTCAAGGCTCGTGACAGCAGACGACTTGCCTCGTCGTCAATCATTATCAGAGATAACCAGCATTTTCAACAACAACAGAAACAGAACTTTCTCTAAGAGGACTGTTGAGAGAAAATTGCATTCTCTGGGATTTCATAAACGGTCCGTGAGGAAAAATACTCACACTGCTGACGCCATGTTGTTTTTCTAAATACTTATGGCGAAATGTTGTACCTCAAAAAATGAATGGAAGCACTAGCAGAACATGCACACTCCACACATGAACACACTCACCAAATTTGGAACTTGAACCTCAGACATTTTTGCTGTGAAATAAACGTTCTAAAACATAAGAAGCTGACAACGATGCAGGTGGACGCCACACTTGTGTCCTGGATTGTGGACGACCCGGCTGAAAGACCACAATATGTGCATCTACAGCACTGTGTGATGAACATGGTGGTCAGCAACACTAAAGCTCCACAAGGGCCCGCCCTCCTCACCCTCTACACAAAGGACTTCAGCTACTGCACAGAGCTGACATCTTCAGAAGTTTTCTGATGACTCTGTGGTAGTTGGATGTATTACTGGAGGTGATGAGACGGAGTGTAGGGCTGAGGTAGATTCCTTCATCACATGGTGTGAGTAGAATCTTCTGCAGATTAATGTTAAAAAGACTAATGAACTGATTGTGGATTTCAGGAGATCCAAAACACCAGCAACCCCTGTTTCCATTTCGGGTGTAAATGTGGAAATGGTGGAGGATTATAAATACCTTGGAGTTCATATTAATGATAAACTGGAGTGGGTTAAGAACACTATCACACTTTACAAGGAGGGCCAGAGCCATCTCTATTTTTTTTGAGGAGGTTAAAGTCATTACTCAGGATGTTCTAGGAGTCTGTTGTGGCCAGGGCCAACCTCTAAGCCAGGGGTGTCAAACTCATGCCACAAGGGCCATGTGGTTGCAGGTTTTTGGTTCAACCAAGCAGCAGCAAACCTGACTTTGCTTATTTAATCAACTGATCTGAGTTTTGAGGCAATTGATTGGTTAGTGTATGTACAGAGCACACAGGTTGACCAATCAACTGCCTGAAGACTGAAATCAGTTGATTAAATGATACCATACAGGTGTGCTGCTGCTTGGTTGAAACAAAAACCTGCAGCCACATGGCCCTTTGTGGCACGACTTTGACACTCCTGCTCTCAGCTGTTACATGTGTGGCAACAGGCTGAGGGTTGTAGACACAAAGCGTCTGAATAAACTGATCCGTGAGGCTGGTAGAGTTGTGGGGATTTGAGTTGAGTTTGAGTTGGTGGGGATGGTTTGATGGTTTGATGGGTTTGGTGGGGATGGTTTCAGTTGTGGGGATGGAACTGAAGTCTGATGGTAGTGTTGGAAAGGTGAATGATGTCCAAAAAAAACAAAAACAAAAAAACCAAACAAAAAAAACAAAACAATATTGAACATTACCTCCCACCCACTTCACAACCAGCTAATCAGTCTCAGGAGTCGTTCAATGAGAGACCTAAATGCAACTCCATTGCAACAACATCCACTGTTATACACTTACATTTTGCACGACATTTGCATTCTACTGTTTATCATCACTGTACTCTACTTTATCATCACTGACAGGATTCATTCTGTATCTGTTTATATAGATATTACTCATTTTAATTTTAGACCTATATAAATAGATATATTTTATATGTACATTCCTTATATATATATATATATATATATATATATATATATATATATATATATATATATATATATATATATATATATATATATATATGTTTTTTTGTTTGTTTTTTTTCCCAATTTTTCTTTATTGAGACTTCATCTTTACCTCACTCTGACTTGTATAGAACAACTGTGTGCACAAAATTTCATCTCAGATCAATAAACAATTCTGATTCTGATTCCAATTCCCTGTAATTATGTGCGTATTCCAGTTACTTTTGAACCTCTGAAAACAGAGGCACCATGTGTAAAAATCGCAGTGATTCAAAAAGATCAATGCGGCACTTTGGTTATACCTCTTAAATTACAAGGGAAACTCAACACTTCATTCACATCCTGACTGCATAATTTAAAGTTCTCATAATTTTAGAAGTGTCCAGAGCCCCCCCCCCCCCCCCCAACTAAATAAATAAATAAATAAATAAAAAAGTGACAGTATCCAAAACACTCATGGAACTAGAAGGAAACCAGTTCAAACCCCAAGGAACTCGCTGCAGATGCAGGGAGGACATTGCAACTGCACACTGAATGCCCTTGCTGAGCACAGCTGTTAAACCAAGCATCTTCTTACAGCGAGGCAGGGGTGCGAACCATTATTCCACTGTGATACCTGCATTCCACCTTTTTAAACATCTTTTACTGAAGAAGCCTAACGTTAAATTGAAAATATTCACCTTCTTCTTGCATTTATTAAATATGTCTCTATTTTTCCTTTAAATGTCCTTGGTAACTACAACTAATTCCCCATTGTGATCTTCCATAAAGTGACCTTGAGACGAGCCATTAACAACCATGGAATTGTAAATAACCTGGTACTTGTCTAAAGTAAAAAAACCTACTTACTTTGTATAATTACTCACAGAAACATATAAAAATGTAGTTTTAAAGAAAGTCAAGCTGTTTGATGCCTGAGATGAATGTTAATGCAAATGCAAATTAAAAGAGGACTTAAAGAAGCACAAGCAAACAGTCCGAAAATACAATTCAAAATTGTAGTCAAAAACATTTTCAATCAATCATGGAGACAGATAATCAGAGGGAAAACTGTCATTCAAAATAAGAAGGTAAGCAAATGTCACAGTAATGAAAACATGCACTGTTAATGAGCCACAGAAGCAATATTTCACACTGTGCAAACAGAGTCCTTATAAGCCCACGTCATGTTGTTTTTTGATTCATGCTTCACTAGGGTGGCAAAAAGAAAAGGAGAGAACAAAGAAGCACAATGGCGGAATCTCACGGAAATCGACGACAACAACAAAACAATACGTATGAAGTCATATTTTGTTGTGCTGCCATATACTGAAACACACTGAAAACACAACACCCTTTATTATGACATTATAAAACCACAAAAAACAACTTAGGGATGAAATTGATAAATTATCATTTCATTACCATCCATCAGTTGAAAACCTGTCAAGTTAAAACTGTCACTGCACTGATGACATTATGGCACCTGGACACCAAGAGTTACTGCTACCAATACCTACTGCGTCCACCCTATATATATATATATATATATATTCGTAAGGACAGGGCTATATATATATATTTACCCTATTTACTATATATATATTTACCCTATTTACTATATATATATATTTCACCCTTTTTCAGGGATCGCCACGCTACTCGTTACGAAAGTCAGCAATGGTTCTTTTACATGAACCCCACACCATAGACAATGAGAGACATGGCCAGCCTTTGATAACCAAGTTAGCTGCACTGGGGGGACAGTGACAACCTTGTGGAGAGTGGCACTCTAACCCCCAACCTTAGGATCAGCGATCCAGTGCCCTTTACCACCAGGCCACCACTGCCCTACTTATACATATTACATATTCCCACATTTTGTAACATATACAGATGGGTGAATGATATGTCAAAGGATATATATATCAGGTAATAGGGAGAGCTTTATTTATTTATTTATTTATTTATTTATTTTATTTTATTTATTATTATTATTATTATTATTATTTATTTATTTTTATTTTTTTTTTTCATTTTGATACACTTTATTAATCCCATAAAGTCACTTATTTCTTCTGCATTTAACTCATCCATAGTGAGCACAAACACTCAGAGCAGTGGGCTGCCACACACATTGTGCATTTTCAAGTCGAAACAGCAAGGGCAACCATTGATGTTTATGATATAAAAGGATAGGAGGAAGGAGCACTGCCATCAAAATCAAAAACATCCTTCTGTGCCATGAGTTCATTTTAACCAAACACAAGGTCACTTCTAAATGCAGCATTAATTCTCACCCCCACACCATCACACTTCCTCCACCGAAATGATCACTTTCTCGGACACAGGCATCTTGAAAACATCATCTGTACACTTGCTGTATACAAGTTGACAAGGTTTGTAACAAACACTGGCAGTATAGATAAAACAATGTTGCAGTCATTTATAGTTGATGGACTGACCCTGAACTGCCTTGCAACGTCTCTCTGTGATACCCCATCTGTATTATTCCAATCATCCTGTCTCTGATTTGAACAAAGCCATGGCATTTTTGGACTGCATGGCTAATGACTGGTGTCCATGGCCTTTTATGCCCCCATGTACTGAGTTTACTCATGCAAACTGAGAATATATATAATCAAAAAATGAGTAATGGAATAGGAACTCTGGTTTTCTCCAACAGTCCAATGTCATAAAGGATAATTGACAATTCCCCTAGGCCCCTTGGTGTGGATGTAAGTGTGAATGGCTGTGTATGTTGCTTTTAAATGATCTGGCAAGCTCTTCATGGTGTACACGTCTTTGCCCAAAGTTGACCGAAATAGGCACAGTCTCCCAGAGACCAATAGTAGTAGGATTAAACAGTTCAACAAATGAGTAAGTGGAAGAGATTTCAAACTGATATCTTACACTTAGATTTGCATTGCATTTACAGCATTTAGCAGACACTCTTATCAAGTGTGACTAAGTCTTTATCAGTGAATATATTCTTGTACTGGTTTGTTAGAATACCATCAGTCAAACTCAGATGTTAGGTGTTGTGCAGCATAGAGCTTAATCTAAGTATTGCTGAAAAAGGTAGGTTTCCGGCCGTCGTTTGAAGATACCAGTGACTCAGCTGTCCGGATGCCCAAAGGGAGTTTATTGCACCACCTTGGAGCCAGAACAGAGAAGAGTTTAGATGCATTTTCCGCTTGTCCTTTGGTAGGGGGAGGAATCAGTCTTGCAGTGCTGGAGGATCTGAGAGAACATGGTTAAGTGCAAGATGTGATAAGTGCTTTGAGGTAGGAAGGTGCAGGTTCATTTTTGTGCTTTGTAGGCAAGCGTTAGTGTTTTAAATTGAATGCATGCAGCTACGGGAAGCCAATCAAGAGATTGCAGCAGTGGTATGGTGTGGCAAAATTTGGTAATGTTGAAAACAAACCATGCAGCTGCATTTTGGATCATTTTCAGAGGTCAAATAGCACTGAAAGGTTGATATGTCAGAACTGAGTTGCAATAATCTTGTCTTGAGATGACAAGGGATTGAACAAGTATCTGAGTGGCTTAACTGTAAAGAAATGGATGAATCCTTCGGATATTAAAGAGAAAAAAATCAACATGATTAAGAAAGATTAGTGATTTGAGAAGAGAAGGACAGTCACTAATCTGTGTTTACTCCAAGACTTCATGCAGTGCCTGAAGGACAACGTCCAATGAGATTGCAATATCTTGATGTGGGGATGAGTCAACTGGGATTAACAGATTTTTGGTCTTGCTTGTATTAAGCTTCAGATGGTGAACTGCTATCCATGAGGAGATACGTGCCAGATATGCAGAGATCTGGACAGAAAAATTAGTATGTGAGGGAGAAAAAGAGAGAACAACTTGAGCATTATCTGCATAGCAGTGGTATGGGAACCCATGTGAGGATATGACATCACCAAGGGACTTTGTATGAAGTGGACCAAGAACTGAGCCCTGGGGAACACCAGTGTGAAGTCAGCATAAAGAGGATGTGGATCATCTCCATGTAACCGCATAGGAGTGACCTTTCAGGTAGGAAGCAAACCACTGCCATGCTACTCAACAAATTCCTAGACTCCTGAAGATGTACAAGGGAGTCTTGTGGTTAACTGTGTCAAATGCTGCTGAAAGGTCAAGCAGGATGAGGACTGATGACATCTTGGCTGATCTTGCAGCACGTAGCTTCTCTGCAACAGCCAAGAGTGCAGTCTCTGTAGAATGTGCTGCTTCAAAGCCAGATTGATTAGGGTCAAGGAGGTTATTCTACAAAAGATAGAATAACATTTAGTCATAAACTTTGGGTTCAAGAATTTTAAAAAGGAAATAAATAAGTGATACTGGCCCGATGATGCTGATATTTGATCGATCCAGAAAGGATTTCTTTAAGATGGGTGGAACCCTGGCTCTTTTAAATACTGTTGATCCAGATGATATGGAGTTATTGATGATGTGGATGTAAATGGAAGGTCTTGAGAGATAGTCGCGAGTATTGAGGATGGAATTGGATCAAGTGAGCAGGTGGTAGGATTTCTTGATGAAATGACTTATGAATGTCTTCATATCTTTACAGTTCCAGTACATTAAGCCATACTCCTTGTTCCGACTTTACATCAAAATTAACTCTTGAAATATGATCCATCCATGTTAGAATATGAATTAATTTGCGCTCATCCCTTATGAAATGGGATTGACCACATCCTGGTAAATTGATTGTACCATAGATCCCTGGGGGTCCATTATTTTTATGGTATGGCTATATAGTAACAGCTGACAAGTTTGGGGAAATCAAAGGGTAAATAAAGGTCTGTGTACATACAAAATGTTTAGGTAATATGCATTGAACATTTTTAGTTATTAACTCTAGTACTTACAAGTTGAAGTTGATGGTTTCTTGCGTTGTAAAATGATTTGTGCAGTACAACATGGCCTTACTATTTTGAATGTACTTCCTGACTTCTGAGGTTAGCAGTTGGAAAGCCTCTCTTAAAAGTAAGGGGAGGGGGATAAATTGATGATCGGATAGACACAATTATTTTTTCAGCCATATCGGTTAAGAAATGTTCACTGCATAGCCAGTCGTGCTAAGAAAGTTGCAATAGTTTCAGAAGATCATCTGTTTGAGGGTCATTTGCCAGTTTCATTTTTTGCTGGTTTCCTTCGGAAATCTGTAAAAAAATGTATGCATAAACCTTTATGAAAACTCTTTGTGCATCCTGGTGCTAACCAGTTTAATGTTCATCACATTTAAATAGCAGATGTTATTTGATAATCCATGAAGTGAACACAGTCTGATAAACTCAGTTTATTGAATCCGCTGACCAATGACATCACCATTAAATAGGTCTATAATAGAGAATACTGTTACGGTTGTCTTTGCCATGATCAGCTTCCATCTTCAGGTGCTGAAATAAGTTGGCAGTTGGATCATGTCTCTATTGGATTGGAGGATTATCCTCGTAGTTGCGCTGTCCTGTTGATTTGTCCACGTCTCTGAGAGACAGGTTGAAGAGCATGGGGGATTGTACCAAGCCTTGAGGAATTTCATTATGGAGGCAGCACATTGAATTGGTTTGTCCATCACTGGTCTTCAGGAGGAAGCTTTGATTGTCTAGGATGTTACAGATAAACCATGCCGCGATCAAGGGTTTTTCTTAATGTCAGGGTCATGCAGATCATGGTAATATGCCAACTCAGTCCAGGGTAGTGTGATTTCTGGGTGTGGTCTGAGGAAGCAGTGAAAGTCATGTGACAATAATTCTTAAAGGAAAATACTGGAAATAAGTGCAAATTCATCTTCCAGTTCTTATGCATGCATTCATTCCGGTGAAGTATAGCTATTTTGGCGTGCCTGCTTGTCCACTTTTTTCCTTTTGCAAGTTTTTATGTATGAGCGACATTTTTTTCCGAATGGACACAAAAAATGGTGAAAAACTTTTAAAATCAGTACAGCAGATAAGACACCCATAAGAAATGAGCACAGAAATACAACAGGACACAGCACCAAGAGCACAATGTATTCCTCCAAAATTCCAGTGTCATTTTATTTACTTTTTTATTCACTTATATATTTTCTATGTACAGCTGTAAAAGTTATATTGCTAAAAATGACAATGATAGTGATCAGCTTTGCAGAAAAAAAAAAAAAAAAAAAAAGGATCTCAGCACCAAAATAACCTGGCTTCTCTCTAGAGTTATTGTTTAAAACTGTAGCACGGGATGGGGGGTTCCAGGGAACAAAAAAACACTACAACCAAAACATCAATACAAATGTCGGCTTCACATGAACACTGTAATAAAGCAATATGTTTTCCTTTTGCTGCATTTATTCTTTTTTATTTCTATTTTTAAGGATGAGAAAGAAAAAAGACTATAAATTTCACTCCGTTTGAGTGGTGACAAGAAAAAATGTAATCCATTTCTATAGGAAATGTGGACATAACATGGCTCATACTTCAAGGGAAAAAAAAAAATGACAGCACAGACAACAGAAGACATAATGCCAAAAATAAATTAATATCTTTACATTTTATGCTTTAGAAACTTCATGCATTCATTCATTTTCGGAACTGCTTAATCCTAATTAGGATCACAGGGAGGCTGGTGCCCATCTCAGCAGAGCCCATCTAACCCCTGGAGGGGCTTGCCAGGCCATCGCAGGGTGAAAACATGCTGACGGCTTTGCAGTTACCCTTGACGAAAGTCAGTAATGGTTCCTTGACATGAATCCCTAACCATTGGCAATGTGAGACATGGCTGGCCTTTGATAACCCAGTTAGCTGCACTGGGGGAACAGCAGTGACAACCATTGACAGTGGGGTTTGAAACCCCCAACCTTAGAATCGGTAATCCAGCACTTTACCACCTCTTTAGAAACCTCAAGGTGAATTTTCACAAAGGTCAACAGAGACTTAATTTTTCTCCCAGACAAGCAACATTTTGGGAGTGTTTGTGATATTGTTGTCACAATCATACTAACCATTCTTTGTCAAATATTCCTGCGCCTGCTTTAAAGTTGCCATAAGCCTCTTAGTAGCCCCTCTGTTTCCTCCTTGCTCATTTAAGGATACTTATACTTAATTCACACACTGTATTCTGGTGACTTATTTATATTCATCATTTATTCATTCATTTGCTGAACCGCTTAATCCTGCCAGAGTCTCGGCAAAGCTGCAGCCCATCAGCGAACTCTGAGCGGAGGCTGAGGCATGCTCAACTGGATATTTCACCCATTGAGCATGTTTGGGATGCTCTGGACTGGGGTATATGACAGCATGTTCCAGTTCCTGTCAATATCCAGAAACTTTATACGGTCATTGATAAGGAATAGGCCAGCATACCACAGGCCACAATCAACACACTGATGAACTCTATGCAAAGGGTACGTGTTGCACTATGTGAGGCAAATGATGATCACACCAGATACGGACTGGTTATCAACAATATTTCAGAGAAATAGACCTTTTGTACACATTAAAAAAGTTTTAGATCTTTGAGTTCAGCTTATGAAAAATGAGAGCAAAACAAAAGTATTAAATAAAGTGTTGATATTTTTTATCCATGCAATATAGGAGCAGAGCAGGCCCAGTGGTACGGTGCAGGGTAACTCATCATGGGGTTTAATGATATCAAAAGGATTGTCACTATCAAATGGTTGTTACTGCTGCCCCCCCATACATACATACATATATATATATATATATATTAGTGTAGGCCTCCGTCAGTCCCGAAGGACTATGGCTGCGCTCTGGCCAGTATCCCGACTGGTGATACTCCCCAGTGCACAGAGCCTGGGTAGGGAGTAATGAGGGACAGGCTGTTACCCAAGCAGCAAGTCCCCCCCTGTCTCGGCGCCACCGGAAGGATCCAATGGAAAGGCAAGTGCCGATACGACTGGGTTCCAGTGCCGCTGCAGGAGAGAAACTACGGTCAATTTAGAACGGCCAATTAACCTACAGTGCACGTCTTTGGATTGCGGGGGAAACCGGAGCACCCGGAGGAAACCCGCACAAGCACGGGGAGAACATGCAAACTCCACACAGAAACGCCCAGGCCGGGAATCGAACCCGGGCCTTCTTGCTGTGAGGCGGACGTGCTAACCACTACGCCACCGTGCCATATATATATATATATGTATATGTTATATAGCTGCTTCTATCCGTGATCTTGTTCATTCGGTGACTACCCAAAGCTTGTGACCATAGGTGAGGGTTGGAATGTAGATCAACTGGTAAATTGAGAGCTTTGCCTTGTGGCTCAGCTCCTTCTTCACCATGATGGACCGGTACAGGCTCTGTTTAACAGCAGAGGCTGCAGGGATCCGTCTGTCGATCTCCTGCTCCATCCTTCCCTCACTCGTGAACAAAACCCCAAAATATTATTCCCGACCCGGAGGGTGCATTCCACCATTATCCGACTGAGCACCTTGGTCTCGGACTTGGAGGTGCTGATTTCACTTGACTGCAAATCCTATAGGAACTGGAGGTCCTGGCTTGATGAAGTCAGCCGCAAGTCGGGTGACACCACTACAAAGTCGATCATCAAACTGTGACCAAGGGTGTCCTGGTGTCAAGTGCACTTATTGACACCCTTATGTTCAAGTACATAACTAGAGTACTGTAACCTAGGATCGGTCCGGCAGAACCCATGCCTTCGGCTGCCACCCAACTCACATTTAACCCGACTCTTATAGCCCCTACTACAGGTGGTGGGTCCATGGAAGGGCTGACCCAGGTCTCCTTTTTGGGCTGTGCCCGACCGAGCTCCATGGGCAGAAGCCCGACCACCAGGTGCTCACCTTTGAGCCTCTCCCCAGGCCTGGCTCCAGGGGGGGGGTGGACCCTGGTGACCCGCATTCGTGCAAGGGAAACTGAGTCCTTTTCGTTTATTTTTTATAGAGGTCTTCTGAACCGCACTTCTTTTGGACATTCACCCAGAATGTCTTTGCCTTGGGTGACCCTACCAGGGGCATTATGTCCCCGAAAAACATAACTCCTCGGATTATTATGTGAAGCAAACCCCTCCATCACGATAAGGTGGCGATTCAAGGAGGGGGAAATTAAGTGAAAATGGGTAAAAAGTTAAGGAAAACACTGCAAAACAAGCCTAATTATACAAAAAAAACAAAGAAACAAACAACAACAAAAAAACAAAAAGGCCAAAAACAAAAAACACAAACCTCAACCCAAACAAAACTACTTACATTTCTATGTGAAGTGCACATCTGAGTGTGTGCACGCACATCTGTGTGTGTGTGTGTGTGTGTGTGTGTGTGTGTGTGTGTGTGTGTGTGTGTGTGTATGTATTTATATTTTATTTACATCTTATGCATTATTTTTGAATGTTTAATTGTTAGTATAAATATTTATATCACTGAATATGTATTTATTGATATTATATACACATAGACATACGTCAGTCAGGGGGGGTCGATTCTACTTCCCGGAAATCGGCGGTCGTGGTGTCTCGGTCTAACCGCAGAAAGTAAGGGATTAATGTATGTATGTATGTATGTGTATATATATATATATATATATATATATATATATATATATATATATATATATATATATATATATACTCTGCCCTCACCCGGAGTCCGCTGAGATGGGCGCCAGCCTCCCCGTGACCCTAATTAGTATTAAGCGGCTCAGAAAATAAATGAATGAATAAGCTTTGACTACATATGACAGACTGAGTTCATTAAGTTTAATAATAAAAAAAGTATTATTTATACAAAGGTGTGATTTTACTGATGCAACACCGCCAGAGCCACCATTCTAACAGAAAAAATCAACACCTTCTGACCCAGTAGAATCCAAAAATCAATAGCACTGAGGAATAAACAGAACATGATTCAGTGTGAAAACATGGCTTTTCCCATTTTCGGAACACAAAAATGTCCCTGATGTCCAGTTGTCTTTAAACTTGACCAGTCTTAAACATGAGGAAGACTCATTAGAGCTCAGCTGCATGTTTCATGCCATTAATTCGGCAGAAAAATCGATCTGGACTTCAGTAATTTGGATGAACTTCAGAAGATGGAAGTATTATAGGTTGGAGGAAAGGGAAACGAGAGGGAGGAGACAAGACTCTGCGTGCTCCTTGGCCACCTCTTTCTCGCTCAATGCAATCTTGTAAAAGTTTCAATCCATCACTTTTCAACTTTGTGCTTTCTCTAGCTTTTTTTCTCCTTGTTCATTTTGTCTGCCATATAACTGAAGACTGCATTAGTGTCAGGCTGTACAGTGAGCATTAATGTAAACAGATGAATTCACAAAGCCACTTACGACAACCGGCCAAGGTCTAATCGCACCACTGACCAGCACAGATAAATCTTTAATGCTAATAAGATTACACAGAAAAGACAGAGAGAGAGAGAGAGAGAGAGAGAGAGAGAGAGAGAGAGAGAGAGAGAGAGAGAGATGTGCATTAGGCTCAAACTAATTCTCCTGGCAGTCAGTAGTCAGCATGTCAGCATGTCAATCTCACAAGTGGAAGGTCCTGGGCTCAACACCTGGGTATGGCTATCATGTTCTCCTCAAACTTGTGTGTGTTTCATCAGGGTACACTAGTTTCCTCTCACAGTTCATTGCCCATAGGTGTGATTGTGAATGATATCGTGTTCTTGTGAACTGTTTAAAGTGGCCTCCCAAGAAATGAGTGAGAGTGATTTTTATTATTATTATTATTATTATTATTATTATTATTATTATTATTATTATTTAAAGACACATTTTTGGATTAATGGTCACAAAATTCTAAGTAAAAATATAAATATAAAAAAAAAAAGAAAACAGAGAAACAGATTAATGTGACAGAGTGAATATAAATGTATTGGAAATAAAAATGTAAGTATATAAAAGTGCAGTGAATGTTAGGTGTGTGTTTTGCATAATGAACTCGCACGCGCACACACACACACACACACACACACACACACACACACACACACACACACACCCCTCTGAGAGAGAGTATTAGCGTCTTAGCACAATTATATGACAGGAAGGTGGCAGGCACTCCTGCTAATGTGAATTAGACTTTCATCCTATCCTTATAATGAGGCAAATCCGTAAGGAGACAAGTACAGATGAAAAGTTTCTCTTTCTGCTCTCTGAAATGACTCAGTTGGGTGTACAAAAAACGCATGTATCCCATGAGTGTATTTTATCTCAACAGTATGCAATGCAGGTAAAATTAATACATGCAACTGAACCTTGTCTGATTTGCACAGGATCTTTTGTGGACATTCATTCATTCATTTTCTGAACCACTTAATCCTAATTTGGGTTGTGGGTAGACTGGTGCCCATATCATCTGACTCTGGGCGAGGGCAAAGTACACCCTGGGCGGCTTGCCAGGCCATTGCCGAGAAGAAACACATTAGCACCCATACAGCTACTCTTGATGATTAAAGACAGCAACTTTTCCTACCTTAGACAGTGAGAGACATTGCTGACCTTTGATAATCCACTTGGCTGCACTCGGGGGAAAGCAGTGACAACCATTGATAGTGGGGCTTGAACCCTCAAATTTAGGATTGGTAATCCAGCACCTTACCATCAGGCCACCACTGCCCACCTTTTATGGACATTGTGAACACAATTGCTTACAACTAGGTGGACCATTGTTGTCTCAGGTAGCTAACCATACTTGGTCTCCTGGTTGGCAATGTGGATGTTATTCTCTGCATCTGTCAGTAATCCACTTGTTGTGCTGGTGTGTGTGCTCTTCTACACTTGGTCACTCCTCATAAACCAGTCTCTTAATGAAGCAGAGTCTAGGATGGCATACCGTGGGAATAATGAGCATTATATCCTGAAAATTGTGAAGTTACTGAATGGTGGTGAGCTTTCTGCATGTATCCTGCCCATAGAGCTTAATTGATTGAGCACAAAGTAGGTCCATAGTAAGTGATTTATCTGAGCTCCACATTTCACCTGTCCTTGTCCTTGGGATAATACCATGGCTGTAAGGTATGGTCATAACTGTCCTGGTCTTCAGACCACAAGATTTATTGGCTAGGTAAACCTTTTGGCTTATTTACCATCCACAAATATTGCTGAGTGAAACAAGTAGTAGCTGGCTGCTGCACATCCACCTGACCATCCACCAAACTAAGTTACTCAAGATCTAAAGAATTAGCCTACAAACATGAACATTCAATTGTGTCCAAGCTCATAAATTTCACACACAACCTGTAGATGTTTCCTGTGCCAGGCTGACTCCTGGTAAATGTGATCTAAGCTGGAGTGACAGTTGGTGTGTCTACTGTTGATTTATATACATCACATGGTCCGTCAATGCAGGGTATTATTAAATGTCCATAATCCATGCTTTTTGTGCTTTTGGAACTAGTGCTACAGCAAACAGCCTGAGTCTTTCTTACTAATCCTTTAAGATTGACCTCTAGATATGGCACTTTTCTTAGATGTACCACATATTTTCTTCATACAAATTTGATTAACATAAAAGCCACTGGAAGCTTCATTGACCAGGGAAATGTGGAAAGAGTTAAATCTTTAACATAATTTAATGAAGCCAAAACATATACTCAATGTGATCCATCAGGGGTGCAGGCTGGTCTGACCATGGGGGGTGCACATCTTGGTTGACCGGAACTCGAGTTCCAGGGGCTATAGGCCTAAGCCTTAAAGGATTATGGAGAAACAGAAGAACACATTAAACACCAGATTTTATTCTATACATAATTTGGGTCATAATTAAAATTGGCGTAGAGGTCTTATAAATGATGTTATACAATTATACAACACTGATGAATCTCAATGCACCAGAGTTACACTACACACTGCAATTGAACAAAGATGTATTTACAGTTCAATTACAAAAACAGTTAAATCTATTTTACAACATTTGCACTTTATAAACACTTTCACATAATCTTTCACATAATTTTAGCAATTTAGTGAGTTATTTTACTAAGCACTTTGGGGGAACCAGGTACACCCATGGGTAGAATTTTAAACTTAAAAAAAAATGACTATCTATACAGGAGTGAACTGCAATCAATTATTATATTTCAACCAAAAACATTCTCAAATATATGTCAAACTACATCTGCAAGTACACGTGCTAAATAAATTTACAAATTGAGCTAAAGTTATTTATCTATTCAAAGGCACAAACAAATATTAATGCATATTTACAGCACAGATACATACTGTTAATTTTACAAAAGTACTGACCATTAGGCTGCAGATACAGGCTGGATGGCTTCTCATTATTTTAGCCATTCATTCTCTGTGCATCAATGTTTGTGTTCTAACACATGTGGAGGAATCAGAAGCGGTACTAAGAAACTGTGTTTTATTCTCACACTCGCACTTTGTTTGATTTACAGTGTTCAGCTATTATTGCTTACTGAAAATATGTGAGGTGCTCCACCGATAGACACTTGTCGTGGATTGTCGATTGGTCAGCTTGGGCTTGCACATGCGCAGTGCTGGTTACATGTTAACTTCCGGTTTTAATTTCCGGTTTGTGGTTTACTGCATGCTGAATTTATCTCCAACTTTCTCTTCAATAACAGTCATTAAGTTTAGTAATAAGATTGTGAATACACATGATTTCTTGTCCAGCGGAACTCAACTCCTGCTGTGGTTGGTGCACATGCACCCTGTGCACCCCCACCCCCACTCCCAGCCTACACCCTTGTCCATGCAGGGCACTTTTGAGGGTGATAAATGGAAGATGGCCTTCAGCACCACCTCTGGCTACTTTAAGTACACTGTCATGCCATATAGACTCTTGTACACACTCAGTGTCTTCTAACATTTAATCAATGACTCAAACCATGGCAGTGATTGGTCATTTTTCTAAAATTATTATTTCTAATCCACTTTTCTACACCCACAGATACGTGGAAGCATAGTTACTGAGGATCCGAAATCATGTCACTTGGCTGTACCAGCAATTCACGGAATGCTAGGAGTCTATGTAAAATGAATGTTCTGCTATTAGCCACAGTGCTTTTCTTGCATCTTGTGTTCAATGAATGGGAGTGACTGGTGCCCAATTTCGTCTCTGCACTGAATATGCATAAAGCTTCCTCTGGAACACAACTCCTACCAATGCACTCATATTTTGACCCACCACATCAAAGTGGGTATTATGTAGGAAATGATGGCATACTTTGTTAAACTTTAACACATTTTTTCTTTCAAAAGTTGTATACTTAAAATGCTTAACAGGTTTTGGTTAGTTACTCCAAAACAAGACAACTATGTTAGAAAATTTTAAAACTCAGGATATTATAGTAGCTCCAAAATGATACTACGAACTCAAAGTTAATAATTTCAAACTTAATACCCACTTTGCTTTGATGGGTCACATTTGTTGAACTGTTCAAGCAAAGCAAGCAAGCGTCAGAGCTGTTTACTAGCATCTCAATCAAGTGGCCCATTGCAATTAGCATTTAGCTGCTTGAGAACATGTGGAGAGTCCAGAATACAGCCCCAGTGACTGTCGTTGTCTAGGAATGACATAAGAAAGATTTGAGGATGCAAAAAGCACATAGTACTCAGTATATTTTCCTATTAAGCATCATTCAATTCCATTAGTATTGTCACAGTATTCAAGTATGCATTGTCACTGCCATGTCGGCCTCCTTTCTCAGTATTATCTCTGAAATCCCCTATTCCTGGACCACTGGCCAAAGAAGCCTGTCCCAACAGCACACCAATCTCAATAACTATTTATGATCAAATTGCTTATACACTCAATTATATTTTCATGTTGGGAAATATAATATTGTTATTATCATCATCATCATCTGGCAACTCCGGGACTGGGGAACACTCAACCACACACCGCCACACTTCCTGGTACTCCATAGCAACAGAAAGGCTCTCCTTGATCATCCCTATGTCCCTTGATAACATGTCTGGGAAGGTGAGGCCTCTGTAGTGGACCCAGCCACTAGGTTTCCACAGCAACAAGGATTGTATCATTTCCCCCGCGGTCCAGTAACAGTGTCCCAAAAATGATAACCTCTTCCTGGTGACCTTATGTGAGAGAGGTGGGGTGTCCCCATAGATGGGCTCTAGAGTACAACTTTCTGAGTGATGGAGATTACATTGTTGTAAAATATTTCAAAGTCATCATTGGGTTGTGGGAATGTGTCGTTCGAAACTTCCAGGGTGAGTGGTGAGGAGACCTCTGGGGTGGCACATACATATTTCCAATCAACTTATTTCATAGGATACGGGGTGGGGCTGCCACAGGCTCAGGCGTGTAGTACATGAAACAACTCAGTGGTCAGACTGAACACTTGAGAAAGACCAGTAGGTGTGTCAGTTCATGATGCTGTTTTATTTATTTATTTATTTATTTTTTACTTTTTTTTTTGTTTTTTACAGAGAGGGCTGCAGTGAACTTGCAGTGAATTTGGAAGATTTTCTTGTATTAAGTTGAAATGTCCATAGTTTGCATGTAAACTACATGAATTTGGTGTTGGTGATTGTGGACTGATACTCCTCAGTGTAATCAACCAGTTTCTCTCCATTGTGGTTTGTCCTTTTAGTGTTGAAAGTGAATAGTACATATTTGTGGCCTATTTGCACATTGAAGTCTCCTGAAACATCTAAAAGGTTGTGGGCTGAACCTCATCTGTACCATCTTTTAAGGTCATCATAAAATTGGTGTACAGTTGGTTCATCAGCTACATTAGTCGGGCTATAGCATGCTATGATGGTAGTTTGAGACTTGTCATAGAAATGCACCACTAGAACCTGTGGGGATATCTTCATAACTATTTTTCAGTTATGTTTTTAAAATTACTCAGAAGCATGAAAGCAAAATGCCAACACCACTGACTGTGTAGCCTTGACAATTTTGCCATGTTGATGATGTGATAAGATGATGACCGTCACTTGTTTTGCAAACAGTTTTGATGGCTCGGTGATATTTTCAATACTGTTGGATGCCTAGAATGTTGATATTATGATGTCTAGCACAACTGACAAGTTCTAACACCCTGCTGTCTTTAGACAGGGTATGAGCATGAAATGTGCTGAATAGGGTGTCATTGGCTCCTTCTGTCTCAGAAGACAATAGCTTTGCGACTATTTGGGAGTTACTCCACTTTAGTTTGGTGTTCGGCAGCGCCATCTATGACTGTACAAGCCAATTCTGGAGCAGCAGTCACTGTTGTAGGTAATGCATACAAAGGCTGATGGCTGCAGCTGGGTGCACGCTCCTCCAGCTTTCCTTCTCTCTCTTTTCTCTGACCACTTTTGAGTTCGCTTCCCTTCCACTATTGTGCTGCCTTGCCTTATGGAACACCACCAAGCATCCCAATCAGCCGCAGTAATGTCCCAGGTGTTTGCATCAGTGTCTGCACTCTTCACGTCATGTTTGCATCTTTAAAACAAACGCATTGCTGGGTGTCCGGTGGACCTCAAACCCTCAGAAAGTTCTCCATATAAGACATCTTTGGGGATGTGACCACCCTCCATTTGGTGGACATGGTCGAGCCACCGAAGGTGTTATTGCGAGCGGCGCACATGCATATTTGATAGGCCGGCCTGCTTAAGGACGTCTACATTAGTAATGCGGTCCATCCAGGAGATGTGGAGGATCCTGCACAGGCTACAAAGATGGAAGCTGTTTAACTGATTCTCCTGGTGTGAGTAAGTTGTCCAGCTCTTGCTGCCATAGGCAGGGTACTCAAAACACAGGCTCTGTATACAGCTATCTTGGTGGATATGGTGAGCTTGTTGTTTTCCCACACTCTCTTGGACAGTCTGGACATTGCAGCGGCAGCCTTCCCTATTTGCTTGTCAAGCTCAGGGTCAAGGGAAGGCTGCTTGAGACTGTTGATCCTAGGTAAGTGAATTCCTCAACCAGTTTTGAGGTGTAGTCACCAATACTGATGCTGGGAACTGCACTGATGTCATGGCCCACCATCCTTGTCTTCTTAAGGCTGATTGTAAGGCAAAACTCTATGCAGGCATCTGCCAAACAGGTAACCAACCTCTGTCACCGGATGACCTGAAGACATGCGACAGACCAAGGGGGAAGAAGATCCCAAACAGTGTTGGGGCAAGGACACAGTCCTGCTTTACTCCACTCAAGGATAGGAAAGGAGTTGCAGGAGGAGCCATCAAACTGCACTGTTCCTTGCATTCCATCATGGAATGAAATTATGAGCCTCAACAGTCTAGATGGACATCCAATCTTCTTCCGAAGCTTAAAGAGACCACTTCTACTGACCAGGTTAAAAGCTTCCATCAAGTCAATGAAGGCAATGTATAGTGGTTGTCTCCGCTCACAATATTTCTCTTGAAGCTGCCTGAGGGTGAAGATGATGTCAGTGGTGTATCTTTTTGACCTGAAGCCACACTGAGATTCAGGATACACTCTTTCAGCAAGTGTCTGCAGTCTCTTCAGGACCACTTGAGCAAATATCTTACCTGCAATGCTGAGTGAGACATGCCTCTGTAGTTATTACAGTTGCTGTGGTTCCTTTTATTCTAATATAGTGTGATGATGTTGGCATCATGTCTTGTAGGACTTGACCCTCTTGCCAGTATTGGCAAAGAAGACTGTGAAGATCTGCAAGCAGTACAACCCCCCCCCCCCCCCCCCATCCCCAGTGCAGCTAACTGGGTTATCAAAGGCTGGCCATGTCTCTCACTGTCCATGGTATGAGGCATGTAAAAGAAGCATTGCTGACTTTCATCAAGAGTAGCTGCATAGCCAGAAGTGTTTTTCTGTCCCTTGCTAAAGGGTTGTGTCAGGAAGGGCATCCAATGTAAAAACCTATGCGAAATGAAACATATGAATCAGATAAGTCACTGAGGTGACCCCTGAAAAAGAAGAGAAAAAGCCAAAAGGAAAAGAAGAAGAGTGACATACCACCCACTTCACCAGTATCCCAAAGAGTTCCATTTGGCTCTAGAGCTACATGGTTGCAAATGCTACAGTAATGTCCCCTAAAACAAATCAACTTTATAATTTTAGTCCACTCTTAAATCCACCTTGTTTTTTCTTCTCGGTGAGAAATGTATACAAAGCAAATGGCAGCTTACATGTACACTGTTCTTTCAGAATGCTCAGCTTTCCAATAAGGGCCCAGTGAAACTTATTCTTCAAAAAATAGATTGTTTCTCAAATAAGCAATTTTAATATTAAAGTAAAGTGAAAAGTACAACTGATGAACATACTCAAAAGATACATAGTTTCTGTTACGTATGGAAATTTAGAAGAGGAAAAGTGCCAGAAAAACAAAACAAACCACGACATACAATATATACAATTTAACCCTTTACCCCCTGAATTATTTTCTAGCTGTAAAAAAAAAAAAAAAAAAAAATATATATATATATATATATATATATATATATATATATATATATATATATATATATATATATATATATATATATATATATATATATATATTTCCTCTGTAGGAAACGTGCAGATTTTGTAAAGTGAAAAGTAAAATAATTTTTTTTTATCACATATCCTTTATTGCATTATCAATAACATATCACAATATATCACAAACCATGACAAAAAAATCAAGAATAACGGTATAAAAAAATGGTCGCAAAAATAACGGTATAAAATGAGCCTTATAAGAATATTTTGGCATAGAAATACTTGCACAAAGGGTACTTATAAAAGTATGTAAAACAAAATGGATGGCGTTGAAATAATAATTAAAAAAACTATTATAAAAAAATCCTTTGGTATGAAAATAATGGTGTTTTCACGGTTCTGTGGTTCTTTATCCTGCAACTACTCATGGTAAGCTTTGAAGCAGTTAGATTTGCCGTTCAGTCTCATGGTGCATATTTGCCTCTTTTCTGTAATTCGTGGAAGATGCCCAATGCTGTACGGCAACTGAAGGACGATGACAGCCCTTTTTAGGAGGTTTGCTTAGCTCTGTGCTTGAAGCAGGTCTTCCCCTCTTTTTCCCGCTCACTTTACCAGCCTTCATCAGCTCAAATGACAGGAACACGACTCTCATATAATATTTCTTCGATCTGATGGGATTCCTATAAAGCGAGATTAGTTCATTGGCTAAATCTACTCCTCCTGTTGATTTATTGTACTGCTTCACGATATCAGGAAAATTGACTTCAACTATCTTCTTTGTTTTGGAATCTAAATGATTCTGTAGTAACGGGGTCGACTATTGCGAACGTAGATAACATGTTCACGACTCTATTGTTGAACCATTTTACATAAACTGCTTCTGAGTTCTCATTCTCTATCTTAGCAGCTTCAATTGCACCTAGGCTTTTCTGTTATTGCCTTTGGATATTTCATATCCTTTGATAATCCAGGTAATCTTGATGGTCGGACAGTCCCGCAGCAAAATATTCTACGACCAAAGAGAGAATTACAGTAGAATAAGGTGGAACAGGACCAAGGAAGGTCACCGTAACTGAAGGATTTTCATTTTGAAGGACTGACCACTGTCGAGTGAGATTTTGTCTTGTTGCTCTGCTTGCACTAGAATAATCTGCAGTTTATGTCTCAGATCTGTTACTATCGTCACAAGTGGCCAGCTCAGCAGTTTCAACACTGATGTTTTTCCTGCCATAAACAGTTCTGGGGATGACTGATATACCTGTGGTGAAATTGAATAATGAGAGAAATTCACCAGTCAAATTGACTCAATGATTATGTTTTCTAATTGACAGAACTGGGTCAGACTTTAGCTCATGATGACTCACTTTGAATCGATAAATAACACCTAGATAGGGAAAAAGCTGAAAGGAAATATCTGAAATATCTCTCATTCCTCACAGAAAACAATAATGTCTATAATTGATGCTCGAATGATGCTTGAAACTCAATAGAGTTTCCATAAAATTATAAGCATATAGGTATAAAAACACAATTTTTTTGCAGGAATTGTACTATTTGTAAACTATGTTGTAAGTAATCACTGTTGATGGCCAATCTTGTTCATACACCTGATGTGACGAAAACGTCACTCATAAAATGTGTTCTTTTTTTGTAAAATTAACTTAATAAACTATTTTTACCTCATAAAATTACAAAACTAACATTATTCTTCAATGATGATTTTTTTATGTGCATGAATCTCACCTGGTATTTGAGCCATTGTGCTTTAAGTAATGACAATTTGAACGATGACTCACGGACATCACTCAGTCATGATGTCTCGAGCCTAACTGAAAAAAGCACCGGAAAAAATGACACAACACCAATCTCTGCTTCAACAGGAAACATATCGCATTCGTCACAGTCGTTCCCCAGATGCCCACAGTGATATAAATTAAAATTTTAGGCTCTTAATTCTTGTGTGACAAATTAGTCACCGTCAGGCAAAAAGGGTTAATAATATGAACAAAACAAGACTAAACAATAACTTACAGTTTAAACCTAAACAAAATACAAATTGAACAAGGGTCACAGATAAATATAGTCACCAAGTAGCTGAAGTATGGTAAATTTAGAGACAGCATGCACGCTGGCGGTCAAAAGCTTAGAATCCCACGTATCAAAAGAAACCAATGATGATAATCCTAACATTGGCGGTGGATGAATGGGGATGATGGACCTGGGTGATGAAGTCTTGAATGACAAAACTTGGATGAAGCGTGTTGAATGATTCGCCTAGATGATTCCTCTTAGATGATTCCGCCTGAGCCGGTCAGCAACGAGTCTTTATATGAATTCTCTAAAGTTCGGAAATGTTCCATTCTCAAATGTTCTAATCACCTGACCCGTCACAGGGCGCACGCGTTACTCGGTCCATCTCAAAGTTTCCCTAAAATGCTGGAAAGTTCCAGACCCAATTAGAGCATGAAGGCAAAACAACAGTGACCCAAAATTAGCTGAGTAATACCATGCACCACCATTTGCAGCACACCAACTGAATATAATTACATACAACGTTATACATTCAGTTTTGTTAAAACTTTCTGCTGAGAGTAATGCTAAACATTTCAATTCATAAAACATGCAGCATCAAAATACACAAAACATTTCAAACTCTAGAGAGTGCATCAGCAAAAACATTGTCTTTACCCTTAATGTGCTTAATATCAAGATTAAACCCTTGTAAGGTTAAACTCCAGCGCAGGATCCTCTGGTTTTTATTCTTCATTTTGTGAAGAAAACTTAAGGGATTGTATCCATAAATATTTCAACTGCAAAGTAGTGGTACCTAAGTACACTTCAAAATGCTGTAAAGCTAACAAAAGAGCCAGTGTTTCCTTTTCAATGGTAGAGTAATTTATTTGGTGCTTATCAAATTTCTTGAAAAATAACATGCCAGATGATCGATACCTGAATCATCCTCTTGAATCAGTACACCAACGACACCACATCACTTGCATCAATTTGTAATTTAAAAGCTTTTTCAAAGTTTGGTTTGAAAACTGCTATCTCACTGAAATGTAATCCTTTTCCCGAAAAAGTTTTTAAGTGGAAGTACAACATCTGAGAAATTTCGACAACATTTCCTATAATAGCTTGTTATACCCTGACATACATTATGAGTTCTCTCTTACAGTGTGGAACAGGGAAATGTACAATAGCCTCCACCTTTGCATTAACTGGCTGTACCTGGCCTTGCCCTACAACATGTCCTAAAAATACAACAAGGTTGACAGTCAATTTTGCCCCAGACAGTCTCTCGAAGGGGAAAAAAAACGGATTCTTTCCAAATGATCTTCCCACTCCATGGTATAGAGGACAACATCGTCCATTTATGCTTCCACACCTTCCACACCTGAAGTAACAAGCCGTTGAAACATTGCTGGTGCGTTTTCCAAACCAAACAGCATCACTTTGTACTGATAGAGTCCATCAGGCATAACAAAAGCAGAGATCTTCTTCACACGCTCTGTGCGCGGAGCCTGTCAGAACACCTCCAAAAGGTCAAACTTGCTTATATACTTGGCTTGACCAATTCGATCAATGCAATCCTCCATTCTCGGCATTGGATAATAGTCAGTTTGAGAAAGAACATTGACAGCCTTCATGACAGCACAGCAGCGCAAACCACTTCCAGAACTTTTTGGCGCGAGAACACAAGGTGAACTCCATGGACTGTCACTCGGTTCAATGATGTCATTGTCCAGCATGTACTTCACTTCCTTCTGCAGAATTTCACTCTTCGCAGGATTTATTCTGTAGGGTGTTGTTTCACAGGCACAGCATCACCTACATCGACATCATAACTAACAACATCTGTGTGGCCAGGCACATCAGGAAACAAATGAGAGAACTCAAAAATTTGAACTTGTTGTTCAGAAGATAAATGTGACAATCTCTCATCAAGGTGAGCTAACACATCAGAATTGTTAAATTTTGGTGAAACATTATCACTCAGATCATCAAACTTTACACTACACACAACATCCTCAGCATTGTCAAGAACAGGGATATCAAAAGCAAACATACAATCAGTAACTGGGGGAAGTGTGGCAACACAACTGGCATGTTTGGTCTGTTTCCTATCATGATACTCTTTAATCATGTTTACATACTATAACCTCTTGTGTTCACAAGTGCAGCTAACTGGGTTATCAAAGGCGGGCCATGTCTCTCACTGTCTATGGTGTGAGGCATGTAAAAGAACCATTGCTGACTTTCGTAAAGAGTAGGCTGCAAAGTCGTCAGCATGTTTCTGTCCCTTGCTAAAAACGGTTGTGACAGGAAGGGCATCTGACGTAAAAAAAAAAAAAAAAAACCTCTGCCAAATCAAAATGTGTGAGTCAGATGATTCGCTGTGGCGACTCCAGAGTAAAAAGGGAAAAAGCCGAAAGGAAGACAGACAGACAACCTCGTGTTCACATCGACCAGGAGTCAGGACAACATAGTCCGTTTTGCTAACCTTTTTGTCAATCAGACATGGATCCTGATATCTAGCTTGAAGTGGTTGACCAGGAATCGGAAGTAACAGTAACACCTTTTCTCCAGGAATGAAACTTCTTTCTTTTGACTTTTTGTCATAATTTTGTTTAATTTTTGTTTGTGACGTTTTCAAATTAAGTCTGGCCAACTGACATGGTTTTGAAAGTCTGTTTCGAAAAGTAGAAATATAGTCCAAAAGATTGATCTCAGGATTGTGATTGTGCCATTGCTTTTTAGATGTTTTAATGGCCCGAGAGCACTATGTCCAAAAACAAGCTCAAGCTCAAATTGTTATGCGGATGACCAAAATTACGGATTTCATACCGGATAGGGGCCCAAGTTAACAATGACCACCATCAGTGCTGTTAACCAACAGGGTGCTGGTGGAAATTGGACTACTGTTGGTCGATGAAGGAGAGGTCGAAGAAGGAGAGGTGGGAGGTGTGTCCATTGGAGGAGGGAGAACAGGAAAGGCATGGGTCTAGGACTGAGAGTAGAGACTTTTAATGTTGGAACTATGATAGAAAAAGGAAGAGAACTGGCTGACATGATGCAGAGGAGAAAACTGAACATACTGTGTGTCCAGGAGACCAGGTGGAAAGGTACCAAGGCTAGAAGCTTAGGAGTAGGGTTTAAGCTGTTTTTGCATGGTGTGGATGGGAAGAGAAATGGTGTAGGAATAATCTTGAAGGAGGGGTTTGTCAGGAATGTTCTAGAAGTGAAAATAGTGTCAGACAGAGTGATGAGTCTCAAGTTAAAATTGAAGGTGTGATGTTCAATGTCGTCAGCGCTTATGCTCCACAGGCAGGATGTGAACGAGAAGAAAATGGGAGATTCTGGAGTGAGTTAGATGAAGTGATGCAGACTACACCAAGAGCTGAAAGAGTGGTCATTGGTGCAGACTTCAATGGACATGTTGGTGCAGGAAATTGAGGGGATGAGGACATGATGGACAGGTTTGGTATCCAGTACAGACACATGGACGGACATATGTTGATAGATTTTGGAAAAAGGATGGAAATGGCTGTGGTCAATACTTTCTTCCAGAAGATACAGGAACATAGGGTGACTTATAAAATTGGGGATAGGAGCATACAGGTAGACTACATTTTGTATAGGCGATGCAATTTGAAGGAAGTCAGTGACTGCAAAGTAGTAGTGGGTGAGAGTGTTGCCAAACAGCATAGGATGGTGGTGTTCAGAATAACGCTGATGGTCAGGAAGGTGAAGAAGGCAAAGGCAGAGCCGAAGACAAAATGGTGGAAGCTGAAAAAGGAAGAGGGTCATGTTGTCTTCAAGGAGGAGTTGAAACAGGCTTTGGGTGGTCAGGAAGTGCTTCCAGATGACCGGACAACTACAGCTAATGTGATCAGAGAGACAAGTAGGAGAGTTCTTGTTGTGTCCTCTGGAAGGAAAATAGATAAAGAAACTTGGTGGTTTAATCAGGAAGTGGTGGACTGTGTACAAAGGAGGAAGTTAGCTAAGAAGAAATGGAACATAGAGAGGACGGAAGAGAGTAAACAGGACTACAGGGAAACACAGCATAAGGCAAACATAGCAGTGTCAAAGGCCAAACATAGGGTGTATGATGACTTGTATGATAGGTTGGACAGTAAGGAGAAAGAAAATGATTTATATAGATTGGCACAACAGAGAAAGAGAGATGAGAAGGACGTGCAGCATGTTAGAATGATTAAGGACAGAAGGAAATCTATTGACTTACTACTGAAGCTTGCTTGGAAGATGGAAAGAGTAATTTGATGAGCTGATGAATGAGGAAAATGAGAGAGAAAAAAAAGAGTAGAAGAGGTGACTGTTGAGGACCAGGAAGTAACAAAGATTAGTAAGGGTGAAGTGAGGAGGGCATTGAAGAGGATGAAGAATGGAAAGGCAGTTGGTCCTGATGACATACCGGTGGAGGTATGGAGATGTCTAGGCAAGGTTGCAGTAGATTTTCTGACAAGAACATTCAACAAGGTTTTAGAGAGTGAGCAGATGCCGGAGGAATGGCGGAGGAGTGTGCTGATACTCATTTTAAAGAACAAGGGAGACATGCAGACTTGTGGCAACTATAGAGGGATAAAGTTGATGAGCCAAACATTGAAATTATGGGACAGAATAGTGGAAGCTGGACTAAGGGCAGAGGTCAGCATTTGTGAACAGCAGTTTGGTGTCATACCAAGAAAGAGCACCACAGATGCAGTGTTTGCTTTGAGGATGTTAATAGAGAAGTACAGAGAAGGTCAGAGGGCGCTTCATTGTGCCTTTGTGGATCTGGAGAAAGCATGTGGCAGGGTGCTGAGTGAGGAACTGTGGTATTGCATCTGGAGTGGCAGAGAAGTATGTTAGAGTGGTGTAGGACATGTATGCGAGATGTAAGACAGTGGTGAGGTGTGCTGTCGGTGTGACAGAAGAGTTCAAGGTGTAAGTGGGACTGCACCAAGTGTCAGCTCTGAGCCCCTCCTTCTTTGCTATGGTGATGGACAGGCTGACAGACGAGGTTAGACAAGATTCCCCATGGACTATGATGTTTGCAGATGACATTGTGATCTGTTGTGAGAGCAGAGAATAAGTGCAGGAAAATCTAGAGAGGTGGAGGAATGCCCTGGAAAGGAAATGAATGAAGGTTAGCCTCAGTAAGTCAGAATACATGTGTGTGAATAATATTGACCCAAGAGGAACGGTGAGGTTACAGGGAGCAGAGATAAAGAAGGTGGAGAATTTTACTTAGGCTCAACAATCCAGAGCAATGGAGAGTGTGGAAAAGAGGTGAAGAAGTGTGTGCCGACAGGTTGGAATGGTTTGTAGAAAAGTGTCTGGTGTGATGTGTGATAGGAAGGTATCAGTAAGAATGAAAGGAAAAATGTACAAGACGGCTTTGAGGCCAGCGATGTTGTATGGCTTAGAAACAGTGGCACTAAGGAAAAGACAGGAGGTAGCAGAGATGAAAATGTTGAGGTTTTCTTTGGGAGTAATGAGGATGGATAGGATCAGGAATGAGCACATCAGAGGGACAGCACATGTACGAGGTTTTGGAGACAAAGTCAGAGAGGCTAGATTGAGGTGGTTTGGACATGTACAGAGGAGGAATAGTGAGTATATTGATAGTAGGATGCTGAGGTTGGAACTGCCAGCCAGAAGGCCTAGAGGAAGACCAAATAGATTATTTATGGGTGTGGTGAAGGAGGACATGAAGGTAGTTGGAGTAAGAGTAGATAATGCAGAGGATAGGGTGAGATGTAGGCTGATCATTCGCTGTGGTGACCCCTGAAGAGAACAGCCAAAAGAAGAAGAAGAAGAAAAGAAGAAGAAGAAGAAAGGGATTGAACTTTAGACTTTTCTCAAACTTACTCCCTGACAGCCAACAAAAACAAATGCACACCCTCATCCCAATCCTTCTCTCACTCAAAGCATTAAGTCGTGATCATATTGTTCAAAGTTTGATAAAATCTCTCCCATGCCCCTTGCGACTCGGGATGATAATCACTAGATTTAAGCTGTTGAATGCCTAATTGATACCTAACCTGTTGGAACACCTGACTGAACAACATTTAGCAACTCAACCAAGGTGAAAAACTTGATCAAAGCGTTGATAATCACAGGAGCTACAATCCTTCGCATAAGTATTGCTTCAGGAAATCTGGTAGAAGCACACATGATGATAAGAAGATACTGATTACCCGACCTAGTTTTCGGCAATGGACCAACACAATCGATGATTACACTACTGAAAGGTTCTTCAAAAGCCGGTATAGGTTTTAAAGGTGCGGGAGGAATTTTCTGATTTATTTGCCGACAATTTGATACGCATGACAGATTTTACAAAAATTGGCCATATCTTTTTTCAAACTGGGCCAAAAGAAATGTGCCAAATTTTTCTCACAAGTTTTGTTTACACCCAAATGACCTGCCATGGGACTTCTATATGGTAATTCAAGTACACGATGTCGGAATAATTTCAGAACAACAATTTGGTGATGTAATTTCCATTCATCCGTTGCAGGAATTTCCACCGACCTTAAAAAAAAAATTCAAAACACCATCCTTATAACTAACCGGAACCTTACTAACCTCCTCCAAAGAAACAGCATTACTAGCCAGCTTCTGCAACTCAACATCTTTGCACTGAGCATTAATAAGCTGCTTTCTGGAAATAATTTGATCACCACTGGAAAAACTACTAGACTTCTCAAGAAGACCTGAAGAGTTATTACCCCTTGAAGATAAATCATCAGACTCCATCTCATGAAAATAATGATCCATAAAAGTATTTGACAAATCACAAATGGAATCATCCAGAAAAGAAGTCTTGGAAGTCTTGGACGAAATGTCTTTCGGCATTGAACGAGTCACTGCACAAGAAGGCAAAAATACCTGGAAAATCCTCCTCCAACTTTTCCCTACAATCTGAAGTTTCCAGAGAAACCATAACAATAGGATAAGCTCGAACTTTACCCCCCTTAAGATCATTACTGATCAACAAATCAACACCTGGAACTGGGAGAGCATGCACAATTAGATCCATCTCAAGGTTTCCATAATATGCTAGAAAGTTCCAGACCCAATTATACCATGGACGCAAAACAACAGTGACCCAAAAACAGCTGAGTAATACTATGCGCCACCATTTGCAGCACACCAACTACATATAATTACATACAACATTTATACATTCATTATATTTATATTTACATTTATACATTTATTATTTACATGGCCATAACATTTCTTTTTCCTTTTTTTTTCTATTTTGATTGCATTTGTTTTTTCCCCCAAGTGAATCAAGGTCATATCGACTCCAGTTATCAATCACACAAAACGGCAGCTGATGTTGTTCGCTCCACAGGTTATCAGTGTTCAAATCATCAATCTTCTTCTTTTCCTTTCGGCTGCTCCCTTCAGGGGTCGACAAAATGAATCATCTGCCGCCATCTCACCCAAACCTTTACATCTTCTTCTCTTACACCGACTTCCTTCATGTCCTGCTTCACCACATCCATGAATTGTCTCTTTGGGCTCCCTCTGGGCCTTCTGCCAGGTAGTTCCAGCCTCAGCATCCTACTACCACTACTCACTATCCCTCCTCTGTTCATGTCCAAACCATCTCAATGTAGCCTCTCTAACTTTGTCTCCAAAACATCTTACATGTGCTGTCCCTCTGATGTGCTCATTCCTGACCTTATCCATCCTCGTTACTCCCAAAGAAAACCTCAACATTTTCATCTCTGCTACCACCAGCTTTGCCTCCTGTCTTTTTCCAGGGCCACTGTTTCTCAACCATACAGCATTGCTGGCCTCAAAGCCGTCTTGTACTTTCCCTTTTATTCTTGCCAATACCTTCCTATCACACCTCACACTGGACACTTTTCTCCAACATGTATTCTCTCTTACTGAGGCTAACCTTCATTCCCCTCCTTTCCAGGGCATACCTCCACCTCTCTAGATTTTCCTGCACTGGTTCTCTGTTCTCACTACAGATCACAATGTCATCTGCAAACATCATAGTCCATGGGGAATCTTGTCTAACCTCATCTGTCAGCCTGTCCATCACCACAGCGAACAAGAAGGGGCTCAGAGCTGATGCAGTCCTACCTCCACCTTGAACTCTTCTGTAACACCGACAGCACACCTCACCACCCTCTTGCATCTCTCATACATGTTTTGTACCACTCACACATAGTTCTAACACTCCAGACTTCCTCATGCAATACCACAGTTCCTCTCTCAGTACCCTGTCATATGCTTTCTCCAGATCCACAAAGGCACAATGAAGCTCCCTCTGACCTTCTCTATTAACATCCTCAAAGCAAACACTGCATCTGTGGTGCTCATTCTTAGCATGAAACCAAACTGTTATTCATAAATGCTGACCTCTGCCCTTAGTCTAGCTTCCACTATTCTTTCCCATAACTTCATCTTATGGCTCATCAACTTTATCCCTCTATAGTTGCCACAACTTTGCACGTCTCCCTTGTTCTTAAAAATGTGCAGAAGCACACTTCTCCATTCCTCTGGCATCCACTCACTCCCTAAGACCTTGTTGAATGTTCCTGTCAGAAAATCTACTGCTACTTCTCCTAGACACTTCCATACCTCTACTGATATGTCATCAGGACCAACTGCCTTTCCATGCTTCATCCTCTTCAATGCCCTCCTCAGTTCACCCTTACTAATCTTTGCTACTTCCTGGACCTCAACAGTCACCTCTTCTACTCTTTTTCTCTCTCTCATTTTTCTCATTCATCAGCTCTTCAAAGTACTCTTTCCATCTTCCCAGCACACTTCTGTAATCAGTCAATACATTTCCCTCTATGTCCTTAATCACTCTAACTTGCTCCACATCCTACCGATCTCTTTTTCTCTAGTGTGCCAACCTGTATAAATCAGTTTCTCCCTCTTTACTGTCCAACCGAGCATACAAATCATCATACGCGCTCTGTTTGGCCTTTGACACGGCTACCTTTGCCTTACGCTGTGACTCCCTGTACTCCTGTTTACTCTCTTCGGTCCTCTCAATGTCCCACTTCTTCTTAGCTAACCTCTTCCTTTGTACACACTCCTGCGCTTCCTCATTCCACAACCAAGTCTCCTTATCTACTTTCCTTCCAGATGACACACCAAGTATTCTCCTACCTGTCTCCCTGATCACATTAGCTGTAGTTGTCCAGTCATCTGGAAGCACTTCCTGACCACCCAAAGCCTGTTTCAACTCCTCCTTGAAGACAGCCCGACACTCTTCCTTTTTCAGCTTCTACCACTTTGTCCTCTGCTCTGCCTTTGCCTTCTTCACCTTCCTCACCATCAGCACCATCCTGCACACCAGCATCCTATGCTGTTTGGCAACACTCTCACCCACTACTACTTTGCAGTCACTGACTTCCTTTAAATTCCATCGCCTGCACAAGATGTAGTCTACCTGTGTGCTCCTACCTCTGCTTTTATAAGTCACCCTATGCTCCTGTCTCTTCTGGAAGAAAGTATTCACCACAGCCACTTCCATCCTTTTTTGCAAAATCTATCAACATCTGTCCTGCATTCCTGTCCTTGGTACCAAACCTGCCCATCACTTCCTCTTGTTCTCTATTTCTTGCACTGACATGTCCATAGAAGTCTTCCCCAATGACCACTCTTTCACCTCTGGGGGTACTCTACATCACTTCATCTAACTCACTCCAGAATCTCTCCTTCTCTTCTTGCTGTGTGCCATAAGCACTAACAACATTGAACATCACGCATTCAATTTCTAACTTGAGACTCATCACTCTGTCGAACATTATTATCACTTCTAGAGCATCTTTCTTCAAGATGACTCTTACTCAATTTCTTTTCCCATTCACACCATGAAAAAACCCTACCCCTAAGCTTCTAGCCTTGCTACCTTTCCACCTGGTCTCCTGAACACACAGTATGTCCACCTTCCTTCTCTGCATCATGTTAACCAGCTCTCTATGTTTTTCTGTCATAGTTCCAACATTAAAAGTCACTGCTTTCAGTCCTAGACCCATGCCTTTACTATTCTCTCTCAGCCTAAGGACACGCCTCCCACCTCTCCCTCTTCGACCAACAGTAGTCCAATTTCCACCAGCACCCTGTTGGTTAACAGAACTGATGGCAGTCATTGTTAACCCGGGCCTCAACCAATCCGGTATTAAATTCTTTGTTTTGACTTGCATATTTTATTTGGCATTTGTTTTACGCTGGATGCTCTTCCTCACGCAACCCTCTGCATTTTTCCGGGCTTGGGACCGGCGTGAGGGTGGACACTGGCTTGTGCCCCCCCTCCCCCCACAGCTTCATTGTTTAAATCATCAATGTTATTATTTTTTTTTTTTCTTTCAAACACAATCAGTCCAAATGATAAAGTGTACTGATGATATTTAGGATGTAATTTCAGAAATTGCATTCATTCAACCAAGTTAATGGACAAAGATCTGGCAAAAATGTCATTTTAGTGAGTTGAACTATCTCGAATATAATCAAAATGACCGCACATTTTCTATTTTCTATTGCAATAAATGAGATATTAGATTATTAAACCTATTTATAGATTCGAACCAATTTATGTCAAGCAGCTGGATATTTTCACTCGTATTAAGTCACCCCCCCCCCCAAGCGATGGCTTCGCGAGCTGTCCATGGTGTATACTGACCTCTCCCAGAAATTAATTTTGTTTATACTAAATCATTACACATAAAGTATATTTCGTATTTTTTATTAGATATTTTAAGATTTCCAGCATGGCAGTGCAGTGATCAGCATGTTCGACTCACAGCTAGAAGGCCTATGTTTTATTCTGGAGGGTGAAAAGTATTGAAGTAGAGTTGGGATGCTTTCCTTGTGATTGTGTCTAGTTTTTTGAGTTTTTGTTTCAATAATCCTTATCAAGTGTGGTTTTCCCAAAGGCAGATATGAGAGAATGGTGCCCGAACATTTATTCATTCATTCATTTTTTTTCTTCTTTGAACATTCTTTTTTTTTTCTTCTTTTTTAGCTTAATCCTAATTAGGGTCCATGGGATGCTGGCCCCATCTCAGCCGACTCTGGGCGAGGGCAAAGTACACCTTGGGCAGCTTGCCAGGCAATCGTAGGGCAGAAATACGCTGATGGCTATGCTCTTGTCGAAAGTCAGAAATGGTTCTTTTACATGAACCTCACACCATAGACAGTGAGAGACAAGGCCAGCCTTTGATAACCCAGTTAGCTGCACTGAGAGGACAGCAGTTACAACCAACAGTGGGGCTTGAACCATGAACTTTGGGACCTTACTACTGGGCCACCACTGCCCCATTGCCAGAACATTTAAGTTAAGAGCTGCATTATAAATGTGGTAAGTCAATGCCAGGATCCAGTGTCGCAGGTAGCAGTGGAACACAAGCGATTAGCAGTCAGGTGGTATTAATGTTATGGCTGATTTGTATAGATCCCAAAGGAGACATTAGTTCTTTTCCAAAATTATAATATTGTGAAGCACAACACAGTCACTGACTTGCAGGCTCAACCCAAATCCATGACTCTGGAGTCGTATGGCTGTAAAATTAAGCTGTGATCATGAAAAAAATATGTTTGTTACCCTGTAATTCATTCATTAATTTTCTGAACCACTTAATCCTAATTAGGACCACGGGGAGGCTGGAGCCCATCTCAGCCGACTCTGGGTGATGGCAGGGTACACCCTTGACAGCTCACCAGGCTATTGTTGAGCTATCTTGTAATTATAAGAAAAAAAAAAAAAAAACTTTTTGAAATTGGTGCATTTTAAATGTCAAAGAAAACACTTCTATTTTACACTGTGTGGTACCCCTCCTCTCTTGTGTGTGTGTGTGTGTGTGTGTGTGTGTGTGTGTGTCTTTCTGAGGCAGCAGGAAATTACACTCCATATCTCTGTGAGAGAATAATGAAGCTGCACGTTGTGTAACCGCGGTGATGTCAACAGCACGACGAGAACACGGCGAGTATCTTTAATGAAAAACACAAAAGAGTCACTCACTCATATGCCAAGTGAATATATTTCCATTATTAACTTCTGACAGACAACTTAAAGTGCGCAAATGTTTCTGAATGGCTCGGAGAAGTGGCGGTTCAGCACATTTAAATAAGAAGTGCAGCCAAAAATCAAATTAACCTAAATGGCAGTATTTATCTAAAATATTCTCCATCAGACATGCACTATGTGGATCTTCAAGTAAGACACTACAGGTACAAATTATACTATTACTCATGTCAATCACTTTTCAGATTAAAAAAAAAAAAAAAAAAAAAAAAGGACAATCGTATATGGCACAAAGAAACAGTGTGATCTGATTGGTTGAAGAATAAATTAAATATATAGTAGGCCCTTGACATTCGCAGGGGTTCAGTTCCAGGCCCCCCCGCAAATCGAGATCAAGTTCTGTACCCAGAAGTAAAACCCGATGCATCATGTCACATGCGTGAATGAGCAGCCGGAAGTAAAATACTATGTATCTATTGCATGTGCTAAAATATGCTTCTTAAACACATTCTCTAGACAGCCTTACTAAATATTTCAGTATTATTGTAGTAAAATGTAGTAATGATTAATAAAAACTTTTCAATTTTTATTTTTATATTTATTGATGATAAAATATAAATCATACAGCATACGCATAAAAACACCTTTCAATGCATTCTCTTTGTAAACATACAGCACTGTAGTTTTCAAAAATGCCCACTAGAGGAACTTATTGCATTAGGCATTAGATAACTGAATTCAGGTATTAACTCAGCCACGCCCCTCAGCCAGAGCGAGCACAAAACAGAGTTTTAGAGTGAAAAAGTTAGAGAGCGTTACAAACCAAAGAAGTGGTGATGTGATGCGAGTTAGTCCTCTAGCGCAGAGGTGAGCTTGCTTTTGTTTATTTGGAGTAAATGAGAATAGTGAATTCAGCTGTGTGCTAGGAGTGCTACTGAGCAGCTCAGCCACGCCCTTCAGCAGAAGCAGAGAGTAATAAGTTAGTTAGTGGCACAGTGCCAAAATCAAAATCCCCCAAAACACAGACCATAACAAAAAGGACATAAAAGAACAAGAAATACAATAAATTGGATAAACAAAACAAAATGAGAAACATGATACACCACAGTAAATAAAGTATAACACACAAAAACATTTTAAACATTACCTTAGGTCATGTACTGGAATAATAATTGAAAAATACTTTAATAGTGGAGTGTTTCACAACAGTTCAGACGATTATTCCTCTTCAGGCACTTCAGAGGAAACTGTTGTTTCTTCTGGAGAAAGTCTTATTTGTTCAGAAGAGACATCCAACATCATCACCTTTTTCTGGTGCTTAGCAGGAGTTTGAGTGACATCATAGAACTTAACTGGTAATTAAAACACACTAAAAAGGCTCATTGCCAACTTGTGTGCGAATGATGAAAAAGGGGCATTACATCATCTCAACCAATCAGCAGGAAGAAGGACAGCCATTGGCTGTATTTGAATCATGTGCGAGCTGCTCAGCATTCCGCGAATACTCAAACTGTGAGTGCAAAACCGCGAATAATCAAGGGCCTACTGAACTTGGAGCAATCGGCATCACTTTCACACCCTGAAAAATAAACAAAAATAAACTAAGCCATAACAATCGTGTCTAAACATTTGTTTGTTTGTTTGTTTGTGTGTGTGTGTGTGTGTGTGTGTGTGTGTGTGTGTGTGTGCTTTCTACATAGTATTTAATACTTCACACAGCCCAATTTAATTATGTTTCGCTGCCTTCTAGACTAAATTATTAATGATTAGGCATAACAGACACATCCAACTACACAGTGTTTAGCCAACTTCTGCTGTGTGCACAGTGCACAGGGCTCACCTAACCTGCCTCTATAATTATTCAATTGTGTAAAACTCAAAAATAAATATCTCACTGTAGTTTTCCTGTTGATAATGTTCCCACATGGTGTACTGTAGGACATATAAAAAGTTAAACAGATGCTGCTACACAGCTCACGCATATGCTCGGAGCTCATGTGTCTATCCTGATTTAAATGACAACCCCTTGCAATCTCATTTGCTCATTGTGTCCCACCCCCCTCCCCCTCTTTTTAGCTTATGTTTGCTTTCAGGAGTGATGGATATAGCTGAATTCTAATGCTTCTCTCAGGGTTAACAAGCTAACATCTGCCTCGCCTTCCATGGATAAATAATACATGTTAATTTTAATCGCTTTCAGTTGTTAACTGTTGTTGTCTTTTATAATTAAAATTCCATAATGTTACACACAGGAAGTGAGTCATGGTAATGTGATGACAAATGTCAACATAAAGTGTTGAAAGCATGTAACATGAAGCAATGACAGGTAACAATTTCCTGAGCAAGACAAGGTGGGTGAGTACCAATTATATATATGTATATATATATATATATATATATATATTTTTTTTTTTTTTTTCAAATTTAACTGAAGAGATTACCAAGAACATCAAAAATATACAGTTAACTGGCAAATACACATCCAACGCAAAGCGTCCTAAATATTTATCATAAGATAACATTGTGCAGATGTGTATTGATTCCAAAACAGAAGAGAAGCTAACCACGGTCCTGTGTAATGACTGTGTCACGTGATGCCTGGGTGTACATTTCCATAACCATTAGCTTTCCGCATGAGTGTGCATTTTTATACACTAACGTTCTTGTGCAAATGTTTGCTGTCTGAAGTATTTTTCAACAAAATAATACATATTAGTGTACTATAAGGGAAAGGCACGATCTGATATGACTGCAATCTCAGGGATCATAAACCCTTATTCAAAGTATATAATGCTTGAATCAAAATTATACACACTCAGAATTTGTCACGGGCAATCACGCAGGCAGCATAATCTCTTTTATGCTTTAAAATGATAAAATAAATCTGTGTTTTTATATTATCTAGAAAAAAATGAGACAAAATAGTCGGGTTGAACAAAACAGACGACATCAGATACATAAATATATAGCTTGTTGCAAGCTACACTGAATGGTTTTTGTGTGAGGGTTATAACTTGTCAACATTGTAAATGTTTTTGATTGTTTTGTTATGTGCCCGGTAGTCTTAGAAAGGAACCCTTACAGGGAGTAATTTACATTTATTTCAACCCCATACCTTTTATCTGAACAGACACCATTGGCACAATCAGCCTGGCTGTCTGAACTGTCCTCTACCTGTACCCTGAATCGACTGGCTTTGGCACCAGCGTCCTTGGAAAAAGTGCAGACGAGGAGATGACATGTCGCTTTGTTCACCTCACCAGCCTCAGTGTGTCGATTAAAATATGTAAATACAAAATTTTAAAATCTTAATTTAATTATGTTTTTCATGAACACTTTTATGGAGCACTGTTTATTTTTGTGTTTAAATGAATGCACTGCACAGATGAGACCAGAAGCAGTTGTCTATGCAAAGTCTCAGAGCTATTAAATTATTTGAAGTGCATATCCTTACCTCCCTCAGTTCATCATTTGTTCATTCATTAGCTGCACGGGGGGAAGGGGGTGACAACCCATTGGCAATGGGGCTTGAACCACCAACCTTAGGCTCAGTGATCCAGCACCTGTACCACGAGGCCACCATTACCCACCTGCCTCCGTGACATGGTTAAAATATACAAATACATCATTGTTTATAAGTTTGGCTCACTTAAAAATTTCTGGGTTTTTAATTAAAAAAAATAAAAAAGTATTGAAAAAAAAAAAAAAAAAAGATTAACTTGATCTGGAAGACAATCGAGACATTTTTAATGTTGTGATGCTCTGATTGGTGGAAAAAGCTGGAATTTTCAATGGAATATTTATATAGGCATGCAGAGGCAACAACTATAATTGGGTACCAATGGCACATTGTATATGAAAGTCCATGTTTTTCATGTTAAATCTACTGATCATGAAAAAAAAAAAACATTTTGCAATTATATCTGCATAGTGGAAATTTGTTGTGAAAGCAGCCGTAAGGGAGGGGCACAAGCCAGTGTCTCTCCCTCACGCCAGTCCCAAGCCCTGATAAATGCAGAGAGTTGCATCAGGAAGGGCATCCGGCGTAAAACAAATGCCAAATAAAATATGCGAGTCACAACAAAAAAATTCATACCGGATCAGTCGAGGCCCGGATTAACAAGGACTGCCATCAGTGCTGTTAACCAACAGGGTGCTGGTGGAAATTGGACTACTGTTGGTCGAAAACATTGGAGAAGGAGAGGTGGGAGGCGTGTCTGTAGGCAGAAAGAGAAGAGGAAAAGCATGAGTCTAGGACTGAAAGTAGGGACTTTGAACATTGGAACTATGACAGAAAAAGGTTGGAAGCTGGCTGACATTATGCAGAGGAGGAAGGTAGACATACAGTGTGTTCAGGGGACCAGGTGGAAAGCTAGCAAGGCGAGAAGCTTAGGGGCAGGGTTTAAACTATTTTTTCATGGTGTGGATGGGAAGAGAAATGGAGTCGGAGTCATCTTGAAGGAGGAGTTTTTCAGGAATGTTCAGAAGTGAAAAGAGTTTCAGACAGAGTGATGAGTTTCAAGTTAGAAATTAAAGGTATGATGTTCAATATTGTTATGGCCCACAGGCAGGATGTGAGCTAGAAGAGAAGGAGAGATTCTGGAGTGAGTTAGATGAAGTGATGCAGAGTACCACCAGAGGTGAAAGAGTGGTCATTGGTGCAGACTTCAATGGACATGTTGACGCAGGAAACAGAGGGGATGATGTAGTGATGGGCAGGTTTGGTTTCCAAGACAGGAACGCAGAAAGACATATGTTAGTAGATTTTGCAAAAAGGATGGAAATGGCTGTGGTAAATACTTTTTTTCCAGAAGAGACAGGAGCATAGGTTGACTTATTAAAGCAGAAGTAGGAGCACACAGGGAGACTGCATCTTGTGTCGGTGATGTAATTTGAAGGAAGTCAGTGACTGCAAAGTAGTAGTGGGTGAGAGTGTTGCCAAACAACATATGATGGTGGTTTGCAGGATGATGCTGATGGTGAGGAAGATGAAGAAGGCAAAGGCAGAAAAGAAGACAAACTGGTGGAGGCTGAAAAAGAAAGAGTGTCGTCTTGTCTTCAAGTAGGAGTTGAAAATGGCTTTGGGTGGTCATGAAGTGCTTCCAGAGGACTGGACACCTACAGCTAATGTGATCAGGGAGACAGATAGGAGAATACTTGGTGTCATCTGGAAGGAGAGGAGATAAGGAGACTTGGTGGTGGAATGAGGAAGTGCAGGAGTGTGTACAAAGGAAGAGGTTAGCTAAGAAGAAGTGGGGCATTGAGAGGACTGAAGAGAGTAAACAGGAGTACAGGCAGACACAGCGTAAGGTGAAAGTAGTGGTGTCAAAGGCCAAACAGAAGGCAGATGATGACTTGTATGCTCGGTTGGAAAGTAAACAAGGAGAAAATGATTTTTACACCATGGCACAGCAGAGAAATAGAGATGGGAAGGACATGCAGCAAGTTAGAGTAATTAAGGACAGAGAAGGAAATGTATTGACTGAGGACAGAAGTGTGCTGGGAATATGGAAAGAGTACTTTGAAGAGCTGATGAATGAGGAAAATGAGAGAGAGAAAAAAGTAGAAGAGGTGACTGTTGAGGACCAGGAAGTAGCAAAGAAGAGTAAGGGTGAAGTGAGGAGTGCATTGAAGAGAACGAAGAATGGAAAGGCAGTTGGTCCTGATGACATACCGGTGGAGGTATGGAAGTGTTTTGGAGAGGTCGCAGTAGATTTCCTGACAACAACATTCAACAGTCTTAGAGAGTGAGAGGATGCCAGAAAAATGGAGGAGAAGTGTGGTGGTGCCCCATTTTTAAGAACAAGGGAGATGTGCAGAGTTGTGGCAACGACAGAGGGATAAAGTTGATGAGCCATACGGTGAAGTTATCTTTGCTGCTTGCTGGTTCTCCACGATCACCTCTTCTACTCTTCTCTCTCTCTCTCTCTCTCTCTCTCTCTCTCTCTCTCTCTCTCTCTCTCTCTCTCTCTCTCTCTCTCTCTGTCTCTCTCTCTCTCATTTTCCTCATTCATCAGCTCTTCAAAGTACTCTCTCCATCTTCCCAGCACACTTGTGTCATCAGTCAATACAATTGCCTCTCTGTCCTTAATCACTCCAACTTACTGCACACCCTTCCCATCTCTATTTCTCTGCTGTGCCAACCTGTATAAATCATTTTCTCCCTCCTTACCGTCCAACCTAGCAGACAAGTCATCATATGCCTTCTGTTTGACCTTTGACACCGCTACCTTCACCTTATGCAGTGTCTCCCTATACTCCTGTTTACTCTCCTCAGTCCTTTCAATGTCCCACTTCTTCTTAGCTAACCTCTTCCTTTGTACATACTCCTGCACTTCCTCATTCCTTTGTCTTCTGCTCTACCTTTGCCTTCTTCAGCTTCCTCAACATCAGTGTCATTCTGCACACCACAATCCTATGCTGTCTGGCAAAACTTTCACCTACTACTACTTTGCAGTCATTGACTTCCTTCAAATTACATAGTCTACACAAGATGTATTCTACCTGTGTGCTCTTACCTCCGCATTTAAAAGTCACCCTATGTTCCTGTCTGTTCTGGAAGAAAGTATTCACCACAGCCATTTCCATCCTTTTTGCAAATTATATCAACATCTGTCCTTCTGTGTTTCTGTCTTGGATACCAAACCTGCCCATCACTTCCTTGCCCCCTCTGTTGCCTCCATCAACATGTCCATTGAAGTCTGCACCATTGACAACTCTTTCACCTCTGGGGGGGGTACTCTACATCACTTCATCTAACTCACTCCACAACCTCTCCTTCTCTTCTCGCTCCCATCCTGCCTGTGGGACATAAGCACTAACAACATTGAACATCACATCTTCAATTTCTAACTTGACACTCATCACTCTGTCTGACACTCTTTTCACTTCTAGAACATTCCTGACAAATTCCTCCTTCAAGATTACTCCTATTCCATTTCTCTTCCCATTCACACCATAATAAAACAGCTTAAACCCTGCTCCTAAGCATCTAGCCTTGCTACCTTTCCAACTGGTCTCCTGAACACACAGTATGTCCATCTTCCTCCACTTCATCATGTCAACCACCTTTTCCTGTGATAAGTCCAACATTCAAAGTATCTACTCTCAGTCCTAGACTCGTGCTATTCCTTTTCTCTCTCTGCCTACGGACATACCTCCCACCTCTTCTTCTTCGACCTCTCCTTCTTTGACCGACAGTAGTCCAATTTGCATCAGCACCCTGTTGGTTGACAGCACTGATGGCAGTCGTTGTTAACCCGGGCCTCAACCGGTCTTGTATAAAATTTGTCTTGACGGTTCACATTCTGTATTTTGGCAAAAGTTTTACAACGAATGCCCTTCCTGTCGTAACCCTCTGCATTTACCTGGTCTTGATACCGGCGTTAAGATGGGAACTTGTTTGTGCCCATCCTCATGGCTGCATTTTTTTTTTTTTTTTTGACATCTCAGAAATGTTTAAAATGAATAGTTTATACAATCCTAGGATAACCTACATGTCCATTGTGTACATAAATGCTTATGTACCAAACATGTAGTAATATAGTGGCTGCCCTCTGGGGAATGTACCGAAACCTGGTTTTGAAACATTGACACAAGAAGAGAAGTGCCGCCCTTGTCGAGCCTATGTTCTTGGGTGCGTATACCTTGATTTTGGAAAATCCAAGCAATGGGATTAGTGTTTCAAATTATCTAAATTCTATAATTTAAAGTTAACCCCCGAACACACACACACACACACACACACACACACACACACTTTTCAAATCACTCACTCTGCGGGCCCTAATGGGTAGGCTTGAGCCTACCTCAACTGACACTGGATGAAGACCATTGCAGGGCTAACATACACATGACCATTCACACAAACCTTGAAACAATTTGGCAATAATCCCCATGAACATGTCTTTGGCCTGTTGGAGAAAACACATAGCCCTTGCCAAGTCCAGGACTTGAACCTAGGACCTTCTTGAGTTAGATGTGCTAACTACTACACCAGTGTTCTGCCCACAATCTGTCCAAAAAAAGATTTATGTAAATGACAATTACATAATGAGATTTTTTTTTTTTTTTACATTTATAAGCACATATGGTCTGAAGAAAAACATGCTATGCCAATACACAAAAGGAGCAAATGCATGAATACAGGACACACACAGACACACACACACACACACACACACACACACACACACACACACACACACACACAGAGCAAAATTAATTAACTCAAAAAGACATGCAGACATTCTTTTATCAAGAGTGGCCAATGAATTGCATTTTTTTTTCTGAAGAATTCCGCATCTGTGTATTAGATAAGCTTCACACAGAAATTAATAAATAATTCATGCACATGCACACTAATTGATTTTTGAGTGTTTTCCCCCTTTTTCTTTTTTGAATTGATGCCCAGTTTCTAGTGTCCACAGATTAAACAGAATTATATCTGAACTTATGAAGTATTAAAGAAACTTGTAACATGATTAACCAGTCATTTCACATAGACATGAAAACATTTTCATTTTTAGCCCCTCATTCAAAAGATATGAGGGTTTAAAACTGTGTACACACATTCACACTTACTGGCAATTTAACAAATCCTAGTATGGGCCCTTAAATAAAGCCAGACAACATTCAGAAACTAACCCAGTTTGGACTGTAGAAGGAAACCCAAGCAAGCATCTGTAAAAAAAAAAAAAATGCAAACAAATGCCCTCCGGAATGCTGGACTTAAACCGGCAACCTTGATGCTTTGAGGCAGACACCACTACACCACCCATATGCAAAAAATTGTTTTTAAATAGCTGAACATTCTGGCATTATGAACCATTTCTCGATTAAATACAACTAAATATTCATTTTTGGTGTTTCCACAGCATATCAACTATAGGGAAAAATTCTGGATTCTTATTTTGAAATTTTAAAACAAATATCAGCAGCCAAAAATGTTCATTAGTCTGTAGTTAAAGCCAATGACTTTGCGATAATAATAAACTGTTGGACCATGGGCTATTCGGCTCAGTTTAAAAGAAAAAAAAAAAAAAAATGAACAGAAAAACAAAGGGGCGGCACAGTGGTGTACATGGATAACACATCCACCTCACAGCAAGAAGGTCCTGGGTTTGATTCCCAGCTTGGGCATTTCTGTGTGGAGTTTGTATGTTCTCCTCGTGCTTGTCTGGGTTTCCCTCAGGGTACTGCAGTTTCCTCCCACAGTCCAAAAACATGTACTGTAGGATAGTTGGCTGTTCCAAAACACCCCAGGTGTAAGAGTGAGTATGAATGGTTGTGTGAATGTTAGCCTGGCATGGTGCCCAGGATGTACCCTGCCCTCACCCAGAGCCAGCTGAGATAGGCACCAGCCTCCCTCCGACCATAATTAGAAGATGATTCGTAAAATGAATCAGTGAATGGGCTAAACAAGAGACAATTTTACTAATAAAGGGACGATGGAGAAATAACACCTTATGATAACAGTTACTTTATATCTTAGGTTCATATAAAGCACGAGGGGGGGAAACAGACCGAGAAATGCACTGATATAAATTATAAATCTGAACCTTTATTGATTGCAGTGAGCTTTCCTCAATGTCAGAGTGAAAAAAACCCAACAATCAATGAATCATACTGAAACCTGATGATCTCAAAGGACCTCTTCATGCACCTGAGGCAAGCAAAGATGTTCTTGTTCACTTATTTTGTAATCTCAGGTCTTCATGTTTCTTTGGTGACTTTTTTGTTTATTCATGTGCGTATGTGTGTGTGTGTGTGTTTGAGTTCGTCACACACAAGTATAGCTTGAGGTTATTAACAATAAACTAATATTAAGCTGCAACTGTCTACTTTCATCATTGTAATTATCCTCACGTTCTGAATCAAGTTATTTTCCACCTTCCTGATTACATGAATTAACATAAACTGGTCAACAAATAGGGCGACATGGTGGCATAGTAGATAACACCTCCGTCTCACAGCGAAGACGTTGCTTTCTGTTTTCTTCCTGTGCTATATATTTATCCAGGTACTCCAGTTTTCTACCACAGTCCAAGGACATGCACATTAGGCAACTTGGTGTTTTCAAATTGCCCCTAGATGTAAGCATGAATGGTTATGTGTGTAATGGGCGAATGGACTGTTCTGAATGTACCTTATATAGCTTCACTCAGATTCACTTGGTATACACTCTGACGAATCATCCAAATGAGATTGAGCCTTTATTGCTATATATACAAGTATTTATTTATTTATTAATTTATTATTATTTTTTATTTTTTTTTTAAGCTCTGTACATTTTGCCTGATAAAACACAACACATATGTTATGCTAGATATACGAATATATGTTTTTGGGTCATCTGATGCATATCTCATCTGATGATATGATTTTCTTACCGTGGTCCTATGATTACTCTATGGTAAATCTACAGGACTTCATTATATACCCATGTGTGTTATTCCTAGGTACGATTAGGGTTAACTGTATGGTGGTTGTGTGTGAACTGAGTGTCATAGAAATATCATACAGGGATTTTTTTGGTCACTTTTATCTAAACATTGTAAAACCTGACTTTGGACCGGGCAGGTTTTCTTGATGAAATCCATCATCCAAACCTACAGTATCTTTTGTTGCCTTTCTGCTAAACTTGTGTATGAAATTATTCTAACCCATGGTAAATAGGTACCTTTCTGTTATCTGAATAATTTTGAAAATGCAAATAAAAGCTGAGAAGTATTTCTTTTACAAAGATGCCACTTGTACATTGTATGATTATCTTTTTTGGAGAAGTCTGTGTCATTTATGGTAGAATAAAAGTCAACGAATATTGGTGTACACACACAAAAAAAAAAAAAAAAAAAAAGCATATTCTGGTGGAGCAACCAATCACAAAGACTTTAGTGCAATGTATAAAGTTGGTTTTATATTGGGCATCCACATTTAAGATTCCCTCTTCTATTCCTGTGGCTAACTCTGCAAGATGCTCAGTAAAACACAAGGAAAATTGATAAGTCCTCATACATTCATTTTCTGAACTATATATATATATATATATATATATATATATATATATATATATCATCATCATCATCATCTTCTTCTTCGCTTAGTCCAGGGTCGGGTCGCGGGGGCAGCAACCTTAGCAAAGAGGTCCAGACATCCCTTTTTACTTCCTCCAACTCTCCCTGGGGGACACCGAGGCGGTCCCAGACAAGCCGAGAGACATAGTCCCTCCAGCGTGTTCTAGGTCGACCCCGGGGTCTCTTCCCGGTTGGACATGCCCGAAACACCACACCAGGGAGGCATCCGGGGGGCATTCTGACCAGATGCCCAAGCCACCTCAACTGGCCCCTCTCAACGTGGAGGAGCATCGGATCTACTCCGAGCTCTCCCCGGATGGCGGAGCTTCTCACCCTATCTCTAAGGGAGAACCCCGCCACCCGGCGAAGAAAGCTCATTTCAGCCGCTTGTATCCGTGATCTTGTTCTTTCGTTACCCAAAGCTCGTGACCATTGGTGAGGGTTGGAACGTAGATCGACTAGTAAATTGAGAGCTTCGCCTTGCGGCTCAGCTCCTTTTTCACCAAGACGGACCGGTACAGGCACCGCTTAACAGCAGAGGCTGCAGCGATCCGTCTGTCGATCTCTCGCTCCATCCTTCCCTCACTCGTAAACAAGACCCCAAGATACTTAAACTCCTCCACTTGGGGCAGGACCTCATTCCCGATCCGGAGGGTGCATTCCACCATTGTCCGACTGAGAACCATGGCCTCGGACTTGGAGGTACTGATCTTCATCCCGGCTGCGAATCGCTCCAATGAGAGCTGGAGGGCCCGACTTGATGAAGCCAAAAGGACAACATCATCCGCAAAAAGCAGAGACAATATCCGATGGCCACCAAACCAGAACCCCTCATCGCCTTGACTGCGCCTAGAAATTCTGTCCATAAAAATTATGAACAGAATCGGTGACAAAGGACAGCCTTGGCGGACTCCAACTCCCACTGGAAACGAATCCGACCTGCTGTTACCAATACGGACCAAACTCTGGCTCCGGTGATACAGCGACCGAATAGCTCGTAGCAACGGATCCGGAATGCCGTATTCTCGGAGCACGCCCCACAAGATCTTTCGAGGGACACGGTCGAAAGCCTTCTCCAAATCCACAAAGCACATGTGGACAGATTGGGCAAACTCCCATGCCCCCTCCAGAATCCTGTGGAGCGTATAGAGTTGGTCAAGAGTGCTGCGGCCAGGACTAAAACCACATTGTTCCTCCTGAATCCGAGGTTCGACTATCGGTCGGATCCTCCTCTCTAGTACCCCTGCATAGACTTTCCCAGGTAGGCTGAGGAGTGTAATTCCCCGATAATTGGAACACACCCTCCGGTCCCCCTTCTTAAAAATTGGGACCACCACCCCAGTTTGCCAATCCAGAGATACAGCCCCCGATGACCACGCGATGTTGCAGAGACGTGTCAACCAAGACAGTCCTACAACATCCAGAGCCCTGAGATATTCCGAGCGGATCTTGTCCAACCCCGGAGCTCGACCACCGAGGAGCTTTTTGACAACCTCAGTGACCTCCACTCCAGTGATGGGCGGACCCTCACCCGAACCCTCAGGGTCTTCCTCTTCCACGGAGGGCGTGTTGGTGGGATTGAGAAGGTCCTCAAAGTATTCCCTCCACCTCTCAACAACATCCCCAGTCAAGGTAAGCAGCTCCTCACCTCCACTGTAAACAGTGTTTGTGAAGAACTGCTTCCCCCTCCTGAGGCATCGGATGGTGGCCCAGAACCTTTTTGAGGCCAACCGATAATCACTCTCCAGGCCCTCACCGAACTCCTCCCACGCCCGAGATTTTGCATCTGCGACAGCCTCGGCTGCAGCACGTTTGGCCTGCCGGTACCCGTTTGCTGCCTCAGGAGTCCCACAGGCTAATAAAACCCGATAGGCCTCCTTCTTCAGCTGGACGGCCCCCTTCACCGCAGGTGTCCACCACCGGGTTCGGGGATTACCGCCACGACAAGCACCGACGACCTTACGGCCACAGCTATGGGCTGCCGCCTCAGCAATGGAGGCACGAAACATGGCCCATTCGGATTCCATGTTCCCCGCCTCCTCCGGAACGTGGTTGTAGCTCTGCCGGAGATGGGAGTTAAAGGCCTCTCGGACAGGGGGCTCTGCCAAACGTTCCCAGCAGACCCTGATTACACGCTTGGGCCTGCCAGGTCTGGAAGGCAACCTCCCACACCACCGAAGCCAACTCACCACCAGGTAGTGATCGGTAGACAGCTCAGGTCCTCTCTTCACCCGAGTGTCCAGAACATATGGTCGCAAGTCTGATGACACGACTACAAAGTCAATCATCGAACTGCGACCTAGGGTGTCCTGGTGCCAAGTGCACTTATGGACACCCTTATGTACGAACATGGTGTTCGTGATAGACAAACTATGACGAGCACAGAAGTCCAACAACGACACACCATTCGGGTTCAGACTGGAGAGGCCGTACCTACCGATCACACCCTTCCAGGTCACACTATTGTTGCCAACATGGGCGTTGAAGTCTCTCAAGACAACGAGCGAGTCTCCCAAGGGAGACCCCCCCCCCCCCCCGCCAAAGACTCCAAAAAGGGTGGGTACTCTGAACTGTCATTTGGTGCATAAGCACAAATAACAGTCAGGACCCGTCCCCCCACCCGAAGATGGAGGGAAGCTACCTTTTCGTCAGCCAGGGAGAACCCCAACATTTGGGCACCGAGACGGGGGGCAACAAGAATACCCACACCGGCTCGCCGCCTCTCCCCATGAGCAACTCCAGAATAGAAGAAGGTCCAGCCTCTTTCGAGATGGATGGTTCCAGAGCCCAAGCTATGCGTTGAGGTGAGCCCGACTATATCTAGTCGGTATCTCTCCACCTCACACACCAAATCAGGCTCCTTTCCCGCCAGAGAGGTGACATTCCATGTCCCGAAGGTCAGAGTAAGTAGCCGAGGATCAGTCCGACAGAACCCATGCCTTTGCCTGCCACCCAACTCACACTGCACCCGACCCCTAAAACTCCTCCCACGGGTGGTGGGTCCATGGGAGGGCGGACCCATGTCTCCTTTTCGGGCTGGGCCCGGCCAGGCTCCATGGGCATAAGCCCGACCACCAGGCGCTCGCCTTCGAGCCCTTCCCCTGGGCCTTGCTCCAGGATATATATATATATATATATATATATTTTTTTTTTTTTTTTTTTTTTTTTTATGGGCTTTTTAGACCCGCAACGAGTGGCTCATCAAGCCGGTGCTTATCCCCAGTTTCCATAGCGTGAAGCGACTAAGAGTCCAACTCCTCCTGGATGGGACGCTAGTCCATCTCAGGTTACCTTCCAAGTATATTTTTACTGGTCCCCATTTATACTTCTGGGTGAACAGAGGCACACTTGTGGTTGAGACCTTGCCCAGGGTGTTGCTGGTGGTGTAGTGGTTAGGGTGCTGCGCTCATGATCGGGAGGTTGTGCGTTCAAATCCAAGTTAGACCCCCACTGTGCATTTTTTGAACTGCTTAATCAAATTAGGATCGCAGGAAGGCTGTCACCCATCCCAGCCGACTCCAGGCGAGCGCAGAGTATACCTTGGGTAGCTCACGATTTCGTCGCAGGCAGAAACACACTGACAGTTATACAGCAACTCTTGACAAAGGTCAGCAATAGTTATTTTACATGTCTCACACCATAGACAATGAGAGACATGGCTGGCCTTTGATAACCCAGTTACCAAGCTAGCTGCATTGAGGGACAGTAGAGACAACCGTTGATACTGGGGCTTGAACTTCTGACCTTGGGCTTGGTAATCCAGCACCTTACCACCAGACCACCACAGCCTGGGAAGTAGATAAAATGTAACGCACACTGTACCATGGACAACCACAGTCATGTCAAAAAATTAGTACATCCCATCAAATAGTGAGTCATTTGTTAAGAAATGCTCACATAACAAGGTTCAATGTTTTTATTTATTTCTCGAAAATAAGTTATTTAATTGTAAATAAACAAAATAATTGAACATATTTTAATAGTCAAACAAAATATATGAACAAGAATGTGTATTTCAGTGGAGAAAAATAAAAATAGGACACCCCCCACATATTTTCCCACTTAAAATGGCTATAAGCACATGCAGGTGTATCATATCAGGTGCACATTATCAGAACATCATTACCCAGCATTTCGAAAAAGGCTCGCCCTATTTAAATCTCAGAAATGCGGTTTGGGATGCCACTGTCTGCTGAAGTGAGACTGAGCACCAGGATAAGATCCCCAGAGGTGTCTGAAGCCCTCAGAAAGAAGCGTGCGGCTGTTTATGAGTCTGGTAATGGACCCGGAAGGATATCAAAGGGAAATGACATCAGAAACCTCACTGCTCAACATCTCAACATGCTACATTAACATTACTTAAATAGTAGAAACTGCTGAAAATAGCAGAGGGAATCCCGGTTGTTATTGTTATTGTTGTTGTTGTTTCTTTAATCTAACTTTTTTATGCATTACTATTTGCTGTTTGGGCTTGTTTTTAATGTAAGTTTGATTAAAATAAACGTATTATAATCCTATTGCTTGCTTTAGCCTGTTTACCTTAATGTTCATTATAATTCTAGTTGAGGCTATAAGTTTCTTGCTATCTGATTTAATTAAAAAAAAAGTTATTTTGATCTGCAGCAGCAAACTGCCATATATTTCAAATAAGCTGCAGTTTCATATCGTGCAGTCTGCAGCAACCTGTCATCAGTCCGAATCTAGAGAGTTTATTTCTGAATGTGTACGGTGCCGATCTGTCACTTTTTTCATTTAATTCTGCTTTTAAATTACTCTATCATCTTAGCTCGAGAGACGACAGGAAGCCCATAATATTCACTGCTATAATGTCAGGAGGCGAATTAGCATTTGCTTTGGCCGTATTATCTCCTGTTGGATTTCCATAAACATGTTTTTGCAATGCGACACTGCTGAATAATGCATGAAGAATGGACTCTCGTCTCCGATAGATATTCAGCATATTTCACACGCTCAGCCTTTCATGCAGCTTTTCACATTAATATGCATCGCTCTCTGGCCGTGATCCGAACTGTCGGAAAACCTAAAGTGGAATTACATTTCAGGGGTTGCCGTGGATACAATCGATGATTTGTTTCAGCACAAATTCCATCAATGATTCATGAAAACCTGTCCAGGAAAAATACGATATGATCACTTTATTTATTCACAGTTAATACTGCAGTGTGTGTACGTCTGTGTTTGGACGTCTGTGAGTCAGCATTTCATCTTTAATAGCAGTCATGTCTGACTAGTTAATAATGTGTGAAAGCAAACTAATGTGTGTACATAGATCAATAAAAAGAGTGCAAAAAGAGAGAAATCGTTTTAATATAGAAAAGGACTACATAAAATAATGAATACGGTTTTAAATAAATAAATAAATAAATAAAAGTAAAACATATTTTGAAGGCCAAAAACTAAGAATAAAATAAAGAAACAAACAGCAAACTAGAAAAAAAGTGAAGAAAGAAAAAACAGATAAAGGGTAAAAAAAAAAAAAAAAAGTAAGAATTACCTGAGGAAAAGGGAATGAAGAGAAATATAAACGGATGAAGAATACACACTAAAAATTTAATATGTATTTAATATGTATATGTATTTTCACAGAGGATGTTTTTTTTTTTTTTTCCCCTTCCTTCTGAAACCTCAGTACACAAATACACATAAGGTCATTCACACTCACACCTTTTGGCAATTAGGAACAGCCAATGAATGAAATGTTTTATAACAGTGGGAGGTAACCGGATTGAAAAGAGAGAACAGGTAAATGTAAACTCCCATCAGACGCTCCCTTGCTGAGCCTCAAACTTGAACCCATGATCTTATTGTGAAGTAGACATGCTAACCACTCTTCCAGAGTGTCTCCCAACCCTGGTAGCATTATGATAACCTTAACTGGCTTAGTTATCATGCTTGGGACTGTTAATCAGCCGGATAAAGTTGAAGTTATATTTATTTGAATAGTGCACTTATTAGTCCTTGTATTTGTGAACTGCAATATTTTAGGAATATATAAGCTTTTCTTCCAACTTTTCAGTACAATGTTAGCTATATGTTCAACCCTTTTGGCTGTATATGTCCTCAAATGTTGTGAAGAGTTGAGGCTGTTAGAGTGGGGAAAAGGACCAAGTCTACTGTCAGACCTGTAGTTCAAAATGTGTTATCAAAAAAAAAGTACAATACATGTCCATATGCTTTTGGCAATATAGTATTCATTCATTCATTCATTCTTTTTTTTTTTTTTTTTCTAAACAGCTCAATCCTAATTAGGAACAGGGGAGATTAGCACCCATCTCAGCCAACATTGGGCAAAAGCAGGGCATACATTGGACAGCTGACCAGACCATTGCAGGCCAACACACATTCAACCATCCACACTCACACCTGGCACAATTTGGAACATCCAATTAGACTACTGTACATGTTTTTGTACAGAGGGAGGAAACTGGAGTACCCAGAGGTCAACCAGAAGTAAAATGTAAAAGTACTATGTATCTATTACATGCGCTAAAATAGGTTTCTTAAACAGATTCTATAGACTGTCTTACTCATTAATACAGTATTAATGTAGTAAAATGTAGTAATGATTAAAAAAGTAATGTTTTACTGCGATATTTATTGATAATAAAATAGAAACATCATGCAACACACATACACACACACACACACACACACACACACACACACACACACACACACACACACACACATATATATATATATATATATATATATATATATATATATATATATATATATATATATATATATAGTATATTCAGTCTGTATTCACAGAACTGTATTCAGTCCGAGCAGCTCAGCTAGTTAGAGAACATTACAGACCAAAGAAGTGGTGATGTGATGTGAGTTAATCCGCTGCCACAGAGGTGAGCATGCTTTTGTTTATTGTGAGTAGATGAGAATAGTGAATTCAGATGTCAGCTACTGAGCAGTTCAGCCACGCCCCTCAGCTGAAGCGGAATGAAAGCAGTTAGTTAGAGGCACTACACCAAAATCAAAGTCCACCAAAAACACAGACCATAACAAAAATGACATAAAAGAACAAGAAACGTAACAAATTGGATAAGCAAAACAAAATCAGAAGCATGTACACCACAGTAAATAAAATCACACATACAAACATTCTAAACATTAACATAGGTACTGTACAAGAATAATAATTGAAAAAGACTTTAATAAGTGGAGTGTTTTATAACAGTTCAAATTATTATTCATCTTCAAGCACTTCAGAGGAAACTGTCATTTCTTCCGGATATTATAGATTATAGTTTTATATTTTATTATATATTATAGTATATTCTGGTACCAATCCTAAGCATCTCTGAAGGTGTCTGAACAGCTCACCAAACCACTCAATGGCAACACTGAGACACCACTATGAACACCCACATTAACATGGAGGGGGGGTGTCAAGAATATCCATTTAGCCTCATGTGCATGTCTTGGGACTGGAGTGGGGGGGGGCACCCAGAAAAAACCCTCACAAGCATGGCAAGAACTCTCTCTCTCTCTCTTTCTCTCTCTCTCTCTCTCTCTCTCTCTCTCTCTCTCTCTCTCTCTCTCTCTCTCTCTCTACATATGACTGTGTGTTTGGTTACATCAGCATTACTACAATGGTATTTTTGTTCTGATTATAATTTGCACATGAATACCATTGTTATTACATCGCTGCATTCTACCAAGGTATTGTGTTCCTGTATTTTATTAAATATATGCTGAGATGATTTTCTTCAAACTGAAGCTGTGTAATGTAGCATGATATGAAGCTGCACACTGAATATTGTTGTACCGCCACAGTCACAAGAAAAGGAAACAAATATTAGCATTCAGCTCCAGCTCATTTGCACCGATTAGGAGGTAGCACCTGTTTTGCACGCATTAACAAGCGGCTGTTTAAAATTACAAGCTCACGCTGTGAAACCATAAGCTTAAAACACTGACAGGGAGGAAAGCAAGAAAAAGCAGTTTAGTGTCCTCAGGGTCATGTTGTCTGTATTTATACATGTTAACTCCACTAATTCTGAGAATACATGTGGAGTCACTCCTAGCATCACAATGACCTGGAGCAGAGAGTGAACTTTGGAAGAGTTTGAGACCTTGGAATAATTAGTGCCTTCTCTTTGTTCACTCCCCCACCCCCCAGTATTACGTTTCAGCCAAGGATGTCTTGTGTCCTTGTTCACAGCACATTGTGTCTTTCTTAAAGCTCTGAAAAACATTATGGGCTTTAGGGATTAATCATTTTAAATGCACAGAATATTGCAGAACAAGAGTGCACAAGAATTCACTGTATATTTCACAAGATGAAAGCCATGGATGGAAGAAATAATGTAAAAAGACAACAAGCAAAATAACAAGAAAGAAAGAAAGAAAGAAAGAAAGAAAGAAAGAAAGAAAGAAAGAAAGAAAGAAAGAAAGAAAGAAAGAAAATTAGAACTGGAATTTTTTTTTTTTTTAGGATGTCAAAAAAAAGGAAGAGGGGAAAATCTGGAAGTAAAAAAAATAAATGTTAAAAATAGACAGCCCTTGTAACAACACCACAAAAGAGAAAAAATGTAATAATTAAAAAGGAGAAGAAAATAAAAAAAGAAGGCAAAATTATTCATTCATTGGTCCATAGATTTGCCACATCCAGCAATCCTGAGGTGTTTCACAATTAATCTCACAACTAGGGGGAATTAGAAACAGCCAATTAATGAGCATGACCTAGGACTGTAGGAGAAACTGGAAACCCAGGGAGAACCAAAACAAAGATGGACAGAACACACAGAATCCACACAGAAATACCAAAGCCCAGCTCAGGATTCAAACCCAAGACCTTTTCGCTGTGAGGTGGACATGGTAACCATTACACCATCACAGGCAATTACAAGGGGCAGGGGGGGAAAAAAAGAATTTTCTCTTTGAAGAAAATAACAGCAAAATGGACAAGATGAGAGGTAAACAAGTGAATATAAAATTAAGATTTCTGGGAATACAGTATATGATGATGGAAATAAAATATATAAAAGAATGAAATCATGGCAAAATAAAAGTACAGTGGTACCTCACCTTACGAAATTAATCCGTTCCAGAGCCTTTTTTTGTAATCTGGAATTTTTGTAAGTAGAACCGCATTTTACATGTAAAACGGGTGAATCGTTCCAAGGACCCCAATACTACCCCATAAACCCTTTAAAAATGATAAAAGCATACCTTTTAAGGTGCTTACTTTGTCTTGACCATGTCTTCTTAGCAGAGTTATAATCTTACAAATGTTTATGCAAGGTTAAAACTGTGAGCCAAAAAATACATTTGCGATGAGCACACTTGAAAAACTCATGAACAAGCTGCTGCTCAAGGGAGCTGCGTCATTCCTCCGAACCAATTGGAGGCCAGCGAGGCGGGATGTTGGAGGATAGTCAATGGGACAGCAGCTCGTGCATTGTTTGAATATTTGAATGGTGCGTTTGAATGTTTGAATGGCGCGTTTGGTGTGTTTCGTAAGGAGAACTTGTTTCGTATACAGAGACAAAAAAAAAATTGGAAAATGTTTTTCGTAACCTGGATTTTTTTGTTTGCTGGGACTATCGTAAGGTGAGGTACCACTGTAGAATGTTTGCATAGGGCGGTCCGGTGGAGTAGTGGATATCACAGCCGTTTTTTTAATAATATATACTGAACTATTATATAATGAAATTTTTACAGTATAAGGTTATTAAGCACTCAAAGAGTTGACATTTAAACATTGACATTGGTTCTGCTTGTGAGTTTGGTGACTTTGGGAGTGACGGATATATAGGATAGTAGCAATGATGCAGGACCAGTGTGTTAAAAAACAATCAGTATTTAAAACTTCAATTACAAGACTCAGTTTGTCGTGTAATGTGGGTAATGACTTTGACACTGTTCCCAGGGATGACCGTCACTATTGATTATAATCTCACCATACAGACTTCTTTGATTCATTCATTTTCTGAGCCGCTTAATCCTCATTAGGGTTGCAGAGAGGCTGGCGCCCATCTCAGCCGACTCTGGGCGAGGGTAGAGTACATCTTGGACAGCTCGCCAGGCCATCGCAGTGCATAAACATGCTGAGGGCTATGTAGCTCCTCTTGTCGAAAGTCAGCAATGGTTCTTTTACATAAACCTCACACCATAGACAGTGAGAGACATGGTCAGGCCTTTGATAACCCAATTAGCTGCACGGGGGTGGGGACACAACCAGTTGTGAGTGGGGCAGTGATCCAGCACCTTTACCACCAGGCCCATACAGATCTCGTTAAGGCTGTTAATGAATGTGTATCTGCAGGAAATATGTAAATGGTGATGTCATATAGTATCAATATTGGGTCTCCTGCTTGTTTATAGAATAATTATTACTTGCAGTGTTGGGCTATTTAGACCAGACAAATTTTTCATTCACCCACCAAATCCAACTCATAATAGACTTGAATTGCTTGTTTGGGTTTTAATTTAAGCTTTTTGTGTCGAGAATGTTGAGTTCTATGTTTTCAGATTCCAACGTTTTGCTTCAGAATTGAAAGTAAAAAGGTATGGTAGTGGTGGAGGTGGTGGTAGTGGGGGATGGGTGCTTGGGAGAAAATAAGAACAAAATGATTTGAGAAAAGAGCAAAACAAATTAAATCAAGGGAAAAAAAAGATAAAAGAAAAGAAAATTAAATCATTAATTTCTGAACCACTTGATCTGGGGAGGTTGGTGCCAATCTGAGCTGACTGTGGGTGAGGACAGGGTACACCCTTGACAGCCTGCCAGGTCATCGCAGGGTAGAAATACCCTGACAGCAATGTCGTTCATTCACTCATTCATTTTCTGAACCGCTTAATCCTAATTAGGGTCGAGGGGAGGCTGGTGCCCATCCCAGCTGACTCTGGGCGAGGGCAGAGTACACCCTAAACAGCTCGCCAGGCCATTGCAGGGGAGGGAGGTAATATTGTAAGAAGGAATATAACAAAAAATATAAAAATACAAAGTAGAAAAATCTAAAAAAAATAAAAATAAATAATAAAAGGAGACAAGTAGGTAAGGCAAAAAAGAAAATTACAAAAAGAAGAAAAGGCAAGAAAATTGAAAAAAAAAAAAGAGAAAGAATTGCATAATAATAATAAAGAAAAGAGTATTGGTGAATAAAATCTACCAGTATTTCTCAGAAATGTATTGCTAAGATTTTATGAGGGGAAAAAAACAAAACAAAACAAAGAAAAAACATTGTGGAGGAAAAACATCTCAGTTTAAAAAAAAAAATCTTCTTTTCAGTTTTCCCTCCCTTTTTTTCAGGGGTCGCCACAGCGAATCTGTGATTCACATGTTTGTGGTATAGGTTTTTACGTTGGATGTACTTCCTGACACAACCCTTTTAGCAAGGGACAGAAACACGCTGATGGCATTGCAGCTACTCTTTACGAAAGTCAGCAATGGTTCTTTTACATGAACCTCTCATCATAGACAGTGAGACACATGGCCCGATTTGATAACCCAGTTAGCTGCACTAGTGACAACCTAGTGGAGAGTGGGACTCGAACCCCCAACCTTACGATCAACGATCCAGCACTGACGATACCACTAATGATACCAACAGGCCCCACTGCCACAAATTCACTTAAAAATAACAGGAATAAAATACATAGAAGAAGGAAAGAAAGCGAGAAAACAGTAAAATAAGTACAAACGGACCACGGTTGATTCAATGGATAAGGCTCTGGCTTACTGATCCAAAGGGTGGGGCTTCAAGAACTAGCACCACTCCTACCGTTGGGCTCTTGAGCAAGGCCCTTAACCCTCAGTTGTGCAAAAATAAATATAAGTCACTCTAGATAAGAGTGTTTATAACATACCATAACATGTCAACAAAAAGGGAGCATCATAATTAATAAAAAAAAAAAAGGAGGGGGAGGGGGGGAGTATAAATGTAAAGTTGGGAAAGAATAAAAGATTGAAAGAGAAAGAATAATGAAAAAAATAAATGTAGAAAGAGGAAATGCAAAAGACAAAGATGTATGTTTTAGTTTTTCTTCCCATTTTCTGTTTTATATGACTATCTTTTCCTTTCCCTCATGTGATCAATTAATCTCGTGCATTTTCTTTTTTCCATCTGCTATTCAGTCTCTCTCTCTCTCTCTCTCTCTCTCTCTCTCTCTCTCTCTCTCTCTCCTTATTCAGTATATCCATCTCTCCTGAGTCTTTCTCTCTCTGCATCCATACCTTCTTACATTTAATTTTATCTCTTTGCTCTGAATTTGATCTCTTCCTCCTACTCCAGATGATGAGATGAGAGCGGTTTGGTGACAATCTTTTTATTATTATTATTATTATTTTATTTTGTTTATTTATTTATTAATTTTGCTTGTTCAGCAGATCTGATTTCTAAAGTTGATTTGAAGAGTTTATTATCACACACACACACACACACACACACACACACACACACACACACACACACACACACACACACACACACACACACACACACCCCTCATCTTTGTTTTGTTGCTTTAGGGTTGATGTTGATGGTAATTCTGTTGCTATTTATGCTTATTGCATTTTAACTCTCAATTATAATAAAAATAAAAATAAAATAATTTTCTTGTGTATGATGAAAGACAATTTTCCTGCTGAGGTTTACCTCACACTACCTGCCGTCCCACGATTGAGCCAAAACTGGGAAGTCAGTGCAATAAAAGGCTTTTACCATTGACAGCTTGAAAAAGGCTACTATGAAAGTTTGAGGCTCGTCTGAGAAATTTAACCAAATGATTCCCTTGACTTGTCAGTATTCAAAATGTTTTGAATGTTATGGTTCATTAATATATGTATATTTTATTTTGTCATGCTATACTTTATTAATCTTACAAGGGAAATTATTGCCTCTGCATTCAACCCATCGAAAGTGAGCATGCGCATGGAAACAGTGGACCAGACAGCAGTTGGGACTTAGGTGTCTTGCTCAAGAGCATTTCAGCCATGAATGTGGAGGAATGGAAGGTGCCATCCACCCCCGCCCCTCCACCACACTTTTTTTTTTCTTTCCTAATGGGTCAGGAATCTAATCAGTGGCCTTTCAGTCTCAAGGCTGCATCTCTAATCATTAAGCTACAGCTACTGCCAATGCAGCTTTATAAATGAATGATAACTGCATTATTCATTATTATAATGTACATTATACACAATGAATACATTATCATTATATTATAAATTATTACACAGTACATTCTGTCTTCCTTTCGGCTTTTTCCCTTTTTTTTTTTTTTACTCAGGAGTCGCCACAGCGAATCATTCGATTCGCACGTTTGATTTGCCAGAGGTTTTTACGTCGGATGCCCTTCCTGTCACAACCGTTTTAGCAAGGGACAGAAACACGCTGATGACTTTGCAGCTACTCTTTACGAAAGTCAGCAATAGTTCTTTTACATGCCTCTCACCATAGACAGTGAGAGACATGGCCCGCCTTTGATAACCCAGTTAGCTGCACTGGGGGGCAGTGACAACCTTGTGGGAGTGGGACTCGAACCCCCAACCTTTGGATCAGCGATCCAGCGCCCTATACCACTAGACCACCACTGCCCCCTCCATTATTACACAGTACATTATATAAAATAAATAAATTATCACTACATTATACATAGCTATGTACCATTACATAATAATAATAATAATAATAATAATAATAATAATAATAATAATAATAATAATAATAATAATAATAATAATAATAATAATATATCGGTGGATCAATATTTGAAAATAAAAGCTGAAAGCCTGGAATCTGAACTGGAGTTAAGATGTCATCAGAAGGTCTGGTAGAAGACTTTAGTCTTTTTTTTAACACAGAAAATTTGAATAATGCCATACAAGTGTTCATCTCTGAGGGGATCACCATAGTAACGAGATATGGCTTAAATGGTGGTCCCATGTTCGTTCCATGTTCTGTATGATGTCCGCCCCTTCCATCAGAGTTTTCAGTTCTGGATTCAGTTCACACACTCAGCAATCAATTGAAAATGCTCAAAAGAAGCAATTACCAGAGAGAGACCATTCATTCATTCATTTTCTGAACTGCTTAATCCTAATTAGGGTCATGGGGAAGCTGCCACCCATCTCAGCCGACTCTGGGCGAGGGCAGGGTACACCACTCACACAACCATTCATACTCACAATCACATTTTGGGAACCACCAATTAAGCTACTGTACATGTTTTTGGACTGTGGGAGGAAAGCAGAGCACCCACAGGAAACCCATGTGGAGAACATGCAAACTCCACACAGAAATGCCCAAACTGGGAATTGAATCCAGGACATTCTTGCTGTGCACATGTGACATGCAAACCACTACACCCCCGTGTCGCCCCAAGAGAGACAAATTTATTTAAAATAATAAAAAAGCAAAAGAGAATAAAACGCTACATCCTATCGCCAGACGTTGTATTGGCATCTGAATAAGAGCCATAAACAGCCCCAGTGCAGGAGGCTCTTAAAATCGGCTGATTAAAACCAGTTAGTATGCAGGCTGTGTCCCAAATCACTCAGAATAAAATCAATACGACACTCTGATTCCCTGCATTTTTCTCAGACAAGGAGAACTTAAAGAGAAGTGCATAACACGTATACATCTCGCTGTCAGGATCACTGCTGATTATCAGTGACATCATTACACAATATTTACCATATCATTAAGCTTACACACTTTATTGACTTTTTTTTTTTTAAACTGCATATTAGCTTTCAGACTAATGTCCTACATGTTTTTATTTGCAGCACACTACATGGCAGCACCCTGAGATAACAAAAAAAAGTTAAAAAAAAAAAAAAAAAAAAAAAAAAAAAGTCTTTATCTGGTCCATAATTAATAGTCAGGACCATCAGGGCCTGTGCTAATCTGGAGAAGCAGGCCATAATGGAAAACATATTAGCATTAGTCCTCCATCTGAGTGTTTTTCTCAACCAGACTTTTTACTTTCCTTTATCCCCCCACCCCCTACTTAATGCTTCTGGTAAACCAAAGCAATTTATTACACCCCACGCTTTTATTGCACTCAAATCGAAAGCCCGCAGGAATATTGCAGTGTTTTGTAAGCGAGTGTCGACCAACAAAGATATATTCAACTTTTTTATTGATTTTGTTTCCATTCCTTTTGAATTATTTTTTTTCTTTCTTTTCCCACAGCCCCTAACATATCAAAGTTTAATTTTTAAAGTATAATATAATGTACAGTTATATAATATATAATATCCTACGATGGTCTGGCGAGCAGTCCAGGGTGTACTCCATCCTTGCCCAGAGTCTGCTGAAATGGGCGCCAGCGTCCCTGCAACCTAATTACAATTAAATCATTCAGAAAACAAACAAATTAAATAAATATAACATATATGATATTTTATGATATGATATATGATATTAATGACAGAATATGAGAAGTGATTTCATTTTCTTCTTTTAGTAATTAAAAATGTATGTAGGTCTGCTCAGCTATAGTTTTTTTGGAATTCCAGCCAGTTTAAGTCTCCAATCCAATTTATTCATTGCTAGAGTTGTAAGGAGAACTTACTTTATTTTAATACTCCATCCTAATTGGCAGAACTCTTCAGTAACATGTGGAATTCCCAGAACTAAGTGAAACGCTAGTTGTCATTTCCTATGGCCTGGGTTTACACACACTAATTGTGATAGAATGTAATAGAGTACAACAGCCCTTAACAGAGCATATGGGGGGCTCGGAATCCGAATGCTCTAGAGCCTGGACAAGTCAGAATCCGAACAAAAAAAAAAATCTGTGAATTCTCCCATCCAGGAAACCGAACAAAAACCGGAAGTCGAACTCGAGAAGCACGTGAGAAAAAACAATGCCAAGAGTGAAAAAAATGCGCGACTTTCAGAAGTCTGGAAGTTCTTGATACAATGTATGTTCTGGGGAAGTTCGGAGGTTGTTGATACAGTACTATGTACATAAAGCAAAAGCTAGTGCTAAAGCACTAAAGCTATCTAATCACTAACGCTATATACCACCTCCAGCGACAAATATGATTTAGAGTACTGGACAGAAAACCCACAGATCGGCTTATAGGCATAACCGCTTGAATGAAGCTGAAGAGGATGCATGTATGTATGTATGTAAGCTAAGCTAAGCTAAAGCGCTAAAGCTAAATTAAAGCTCAAGCAGCACTGTGAACACCTTTAACTATGCGGTCATGAGCCTAAACAATCAAACAATCTAAAAAAAGCAGCCGTTTAAGACAGAAACACAAACCACGTCAAAAAATAAAAATGATAATCATAAAGTGTACATCTAATAACCTGAGAGGTCGCCTCACACACAACTGGGTTGTGAAACAGGCCATGATGTTCTGCTCAGATGAGGGTGTGTGTGTGTGTGTGTGTGTGTGAAAGAGAGAGAGAGAGAGAGAGAGAGAGAGATGGGTTCAGCTGCTCGATAGTGAGGCACAGACATGAGTCGCTTGCAACAAATGAAAATGAGCGCTGCTAGTCTTTATAGCCCATGATTAAATGGAATCATGTGTGTTAGTTTCGCACATCACCAGGCCCCTCTCCAACACGCAACTCGTTTGTAAGATACCATAAAAATCCACAGTGCAGTTAAAAAGTCTCTCACAGCACACACCATAACATAGTGTACTGTATTTTTGTACTGTATTCAATTTTTTTTTTCACTTAATTTGCGGACCTATGGTATGAGTTACCATATGAGTTACCCTCCAGAGCTGGAAGTAGTGGAGAAAAAAATGTTGAGGTTCTCTTTGGGAGTAACGAGGATGGATAGGATCAGGAATGAGTACATCCGAGGGACAACACATAAAATAGGTTTTGGGAACAAAGTCAGAGAGGCTAGATTGAGATGGTTTGGACATGTACAGAGGAGGGCTAGTGAGTATATTGGTATTAGGATGCTGAGGTTGGAACTACAAGGCAGAAGGCCTAGAGGGAGACCAAAGATAAGATTTATGGATGTGGTGAAGTATGATAAGTAATGAGGGCATGAAGGTAGTTGGTGTAAGAAAAGAAGATGCAGAGGATAGGGTGAGATGGAGGCAGATGATTTGCTGTGGTGACGCCTGAAAGGAACAGCCGGAAGGAAAAGAAGAAAGATGGTGTGAGTTACAGTTCTGTTAACTTCTGTTCAAAAGATGACAGAACAGATTAATACCATTTACATCATCTGTAATGGGAAAAGCGGATTGGGAATCGGAACAAATCAGAATCCGTACAGCCATCTGGAACGGATTAAGTTCGAGTACTGAGGCTCCACTATATGGCATTACTCCAGGTACTCGAGTTCCCTTCCACAGTCTAAATGTTTTACCATGAGGCCAGTGCTTCTCAATTACCCCCCCCAGGAAGAGCCCCCCCCAATATAAATAGTGTTATTTGTCTAAAAATTGTTATAAGTAATCCTCTGCATACACTATATCCTTATTAACATAATAAATCCTTATTATCATTATCAAATACAAAAAAAGAAGAAATATAGATCAACTTCCAGCAAAAAATTACTTTATTAACATTTTTTAAGTCTTAAACAAAAAGATTTAAAGTGCATCAATTTGCATGAAAAAAAAAAAATAAATAAAAAAATAAAATAATATATATATATACATATATATCCATATATCCTTATTTAAACTGTAAACTCTTTTGACCAACAATTTAAATTAAATCTACAAATAATAATAAATTCTAATTGATCATCAATATTAACTCAGGAGTACAATTAACCTACAAAACAAAAATGAATAAAACAATTATTATAATTATTATTATTATTATTATTGTTGTTGTTGTTGTTGTTGTTGTCAGAATAATTAAGTCCAGATTAATGGCTATAATGAGCACCTTTTGCAGCATACAGCTTTTCGAAGCCGGGTTTAAAACATGATACTGTACTGAACTCTCAGCTCCTGCTCAATGCTGAACTGGGACCTGGACTTATTTTCACAGCAGTGACATCATCCAGCATGATGGAGACCATGTCTGCTGCAGGTAGGATCAGTTCCTCTGCTCTGCTGTGTGGTTTTCTGCACTGAGCAATTTGGTACGCCACCTTATCAGATGTTAACAGAGCTCACTAGTTTACTGGAGAAGCCTTCACAAAGCGTGATGGTTGTTGGAAATATTCTGGAAAAAACACATGAGGCTCATCACGTGATCTGGTTGTGACGTCCTTAAATGATGCCTGAATTTATGTGAGTTCATGCTGTCCGCTGCCAATTTTTGACACAGACACAGTACACACTGGCCTTTCCTCGTTTCTCACCGTTTGCAGATTACTCTTTACAAAAGTCAGCAATGTTTCTTTTACATGAACCATTCTCGATAGACAGTGAGAGACATGGCCGGCCTTTGATAACCCAGTTAGCTGCACTGGGGGGGCAGTGACAACTCTGTGGAGAGTGGGACTTGAACCCCCAACCATAGGATCAGCAATCAAGCGCCCTATACCACTACGCCACCACTGCCCTATCCAGTATTACATGTCTGTGAGTGCTAAAAGTATGTGAACCACTTTGAACAGTAATAACTGTAACTTATTGTGTGTGTGTGTGTGTGTGTGTGTGTGTGTGTGTGTGTGTGTGTGTGTGTGTGTGTGTGTGTGTGTGTGTGTGTGTATTTCTGCATGTGTAAAAGAGATATAAGGGTAAAAGATGAAGGACAGCAAAACAATCAATCAAAATGCAACTGAGAAGGGAGTACTCTCGGAGAAGGAAACAAACAGAAACAGTGAGCAAGAGAGAGCAAGAGAAAAGAGAAAGAGAGAGAGAGATTAATAACAGCTGAGAGAGGAGAGAAGTGTAAAACTCAGGAGGGATGATAACATCATAAACTCACACACACACACACACACACACACACACACACACACACACACACACATACAAATTCAATTCCAGATAGCTCTCCTTGAGAAGACTACATTAAGTGCAACATTGCCATGACTTACAAAAAATAAATAAATAAATAAATTAAAAAAAAGCTTTTCAGAAGTTTAACCAATTTTTACCTGGACAAAAATGAAAATTAAATACCCCCAATGTCTGTGTTCCATACCACCGCACCAGTATAATTGTCTTTATTATCCTTCATTTCAGCAAGTAAGCTCATTTCATTTGTTAGCTTACGCCTTTCATGCACTCACTGAATGGAATGCTAATTAGCGGTTTGTGTTTGGAAAGTTATATGAATCTATAGACAAACTTGCCGCTCACAGTGCTTTATGACGAATATTCCAGTATCAAAACTGCAGAGTGAGTGGGCAGAACATGTTGAGTGTGAGTGCATTTGTCGATCCTTTGTGTTTATTTTTTTCTGTCATCAGTATGAATTATAAATACAAACCAGATTCCAAAAAAGTTGGGACACTATGCAAATTGTGAATAAAAACTGAATGCAATTCTGTGGAAGTGCCAAATTCCAATATTTTATTTAGAATAGAAGATAGATGACAGGGTCAAAAGTTTAAACTAAAATGTATTGTTTTAATTAGAAAATATGTTTATTTTAGATTTTATGGTGTGAACAAATCTCAAAAAAGTTGGGACAAGGCCATTTTCACCACTGTGACGCGTCCCGTCTTCTTCTTACAACAATCTGCAAACGTCTAGGGACTGAGGAGACAAGTTTCTCAAGTTTAACTTATAATAGGAATAGGTATGCTGTCCCAGTCTTGTCCAATACAGACCTAGAACTGTTCAACTGTCTTGGGGCTTCTTTGTTGAACCTTCCTCTTCATGATGCACCAAATGTTGAAAGATCTGGACTGCAGGCTAGCCATTTCAATACCCGGATCCTTTTCCTATGCAGTCATGATGATGTAATTAATGCTGCATGTGGTCTGGCATTATCATGTTGAAAAATGCAAGTTCTTTTCTGAAAGAGATGATGTCTGGATGGGACCATATGTTGTTCTAAACCTTTCTGCATTGACGGTGCCTTTCCAGATGTGCAAGTGGCCCATGCCACACTCCCTCATGCAACCCCATACCATCACAGATGCAGGCGTCTGAACTGAGCGCTGATAACAACTTGGGTTGTCCTTGTCCAGATGACATGGCATCCCAGTTTTCCATAAAGAACTTCAAATCCTGATTCTCCTGACCACAGAACAGTTTTCCACTGTGCTACACTGCATTTTAAATGACCCATAGCCCAGAGAAAATGCCTGTGCTTCTGGGTCCTGTTTAGAAATGGCTTCTTCTTTGTACTGTAGAATTTCAGCTGGCAACGGAAGATGGCACAGTGGATTGTGTTCACTGACAATGGTTTCTGGAAGTATTGCTGAGCCCATCCTGTGATTTCCCTGACAGTAGCATTGCTGTTTGTGGTGCAGTGCTGTTTGAGGGCTCAAAGATCACAACCATCCAGTATGGTTTTTCGGCCTTTGAGTCTCACACGCAGAAATTGTTCCAGATTCTCTCAATCTTTGGATGATGTTGTGCGCTGTAGATGATGATAACTTCAAACTCTTTACAATTTTTCACTGGGAAAAACCTTTTCTGATATTGTCCCATTCTGTGCAACATTGGGGGAATTGGTTATCCTCTACCCATCTTGGCTTCTGAGAGACACTGCCACTCAGAGAAGCTCTTTTTATACTCCATCATTTTGCCAATGGACTCATTAGTGGTAACTGGTTTTCCAGCCATTCGTTATAAGTGCTTTTCCATTGACATTTCCAAACTCTTATTGCTACCTGTCTCAACTTTTGCGATTTGTTGGCACCATGAAATCAACATATTTTTTCCTTAAAATTATATATTTTCTCAGTTTATCTATGTTCTATTCAGAACAAAATATTAAAATTTGGCACTTCCACATCATTGCATTTAGTTCTAATTCACAATCTGTCCCAACTTTTTTGGAATCTGGTTTGTAATAATATTTGTTAAGTTCACCTCTCATTTCCAAAAAACAAAAAACAAAAAAGCAAAAAAAAAAAAGTTTAAAAAAGGACATTTTATAGGCATCACCTTTGTACTAGGGCTCGTGGTGCACACTGTTCCACCATTTTTCAACCTACCTGAGATGAGTTCAGGACCAAAGAACTCCATAAAAATAAGTATGGATTCCTCATTGTGTAAAACAATTCCAGAATGGATTTAGGAATGTGTGGTAGAGAGTGTGGATTGTGTAGAGTTCTTCTTTCGGATGCTCCAAAGGCTGTGTGATATATTTGAATGACCAAAATTCTCTGTAATCTTGCATTAGGAAATGTTAATTTTGAGCTGACTAACAATTTTCTCATGTACTGTGAGATTGTGAAACAAAGGAATGGAGTGTTTGCCTTTTTAATTTATTTATTTATTTTTTTTTTATTTTTAATTAATTTTGATATACTGTATTAATTCCCCAAGTGTTAATTTAAAATAAGCTTTTGATATACTGCATTATTCTATCTAAAGTGAGTGCATACACACACACACACACACACACACACACACACACACACACACACACACACACACACACACACACACACACACACACACTCAGAGTAGGAAGCTGCCACACATATTAAGAGGTGCCTGGAGAGCAGTTGTGGGTTAGGTGCTTTGCTCAATGCACTTCAGCCATGCAGGGAGAATGTGGCTTACTTCCCCACTGCAACACATTTTTACCTCTGGTTCGGAAATGAAACCAGTGACCTTTCGGACCCAGAGCCTGACCTCTAGGCTAAGGCTTTGACTGCAAAGCCTAATGCATTGGAGAGTTAAACTTTTATAACCATTCATGATACCTCACCCACTACTAATTTCTCTAGAACTAGCATTCAAATATTCTGTGAACTTTTAAGTCTTATTTTAACACTGTCTCAGATTTTGTTGTATATTAAAAGTATAACATTCCAACTTTTGTTTATAGTTTCACTAATTCGCTGAACTGTTGATTAGAAGGTGAGGTATACCCTGTGCAGCTTGCTAGTTCATTGCATGGCCAAGAGACACACACAAACATATACACTATTAATTACACCTGGGACAACTTGAAACCACCAACGAAACTAATGTGCATGCATTTTAACTATGGGAGGAAACCATAGTACAAATCCATTGAAGTGACATGACCTTTGACTTTGTTTATAGTAGTAAAGTACAATTAAACTTGTCAAACATTAACTAATATGTGTTTTAACCCCAGTATCTTTTTGCTTTGACTGAATACAAGTTTCTCAACCCACTCACCCTCACTCATGAGCTTACAATATTTCATTCACATGTTTTGCATCTTGTTTTGGTTCTGTGCCTGTAAATTATAATAAAATCGTATGGATGAGGATGGTGTGCTGACCTATTATGCTACTGTGCTGCTCCAACTATTCCATTAATCATTCATTAAATTTCTGAACTACATAATCCTAATTGGGGTAAGAGGGAGGTTGGGGCCCATCTCAGCCAACAATGGACAAAGGCAAAATACACATTGGACAGCTTGCCAGGTCACTGCAGGGCAGAAACACGCTGACAGCTATGCAGCTACTCTTGACAAAAGTTAGCAAATGTTCTTTCACATGAACCTCTCACTACAGACAGTGAGAGTAATGGCTGGCCTTTGATAAGTCAGATAACTGCAGTAGTGGGGGACAACAATGACAACCCATCAACAGTGGGGCTCTGAACAATGTTCATTTCCTATCACTGCTTAATTCTAATTATGGTTGCAGGGAGGCTGGTGCCCATCTCAGCCAACTCCAGGCGAGGGCAGAATACACCCTGGACAGCTCTCCAGGACATCGCAGGGCAGAACCACGCTGATGGCTTTGTAGCTACTCTTGTCGAAAGTCAAAAATGGTTATTTTACATGAAATTCACACCATAGAGAGTGAGAGACATGGCCAGCCTTTGATAACCCAGTTCGCTGCACTGGGGGGGGGACCTGTGGTGATTTGGGCTTGAACCCCCAACCTTAGGATCAGTGTTCCAGCACCTATACCACTAGGCCACCACTGCCCTCAGATTTCAATAATAAATTAAATCATCATCATCATCATCATCATCATCATCATCATCATCATCATCATCATCATCATCATCATCATCATCATCATCATCATCATCATCTTCCGCTAAGTCCAGGGATGGATCGCGGGGGCAGAAACCTAAGCAAAGAAGTCCAGACATCCCTCTCCCAAGCCACTTCCTCCAACTCTCCTGGGGGGACACCGAGGCAGTCCCAGACAAGCCGTGAGACATAGTCCCTCCAGCATGTTCTAGGTTGACCCCAGGGTCTCTTCACGGTTAGACATGCCCAAAACACCACACCAGGGAGGCGTCTGGGAGGCATTCTGACCAGATGCCCGAGCCACCTCAACTGGCCCCTCTCAATGCGAACGAGCAGCGGATCTATTTCGACCTCCCCACGAATGGTAGAGCTTTTTACCTTATCACTCAGGGAGAGCCCCGTCACCCGGCGAAGGAAGCTCATTTCAGCCGCTTATATCCGCAATCTTGTTCTTTCGGTGACTACCCAAAGCTCGTGACCATAGGTGAGGGTTGGGACGTAGATTGACTGGTAAATTGAGAGCTTCGCCTTGCTGGTCAGCTCCTTCTTCACCATGACGGACCGGTACAGGCTTCGCTTAACAGCAGAGGCTGCAGCGATCCGTCTGTCGAACTCCTGCTCCATCCTTCCCTCACTCGTGAACAAGACCCCAAGATACTTAAACTCCTCTACTTGGGGCAAACCTCATTCCCGACCCGGAGGGTGCATTCCACCCTTGTCCGCCTGAGAACTATGGCCTCAGACTTGGAGGTACTGATCCTCATCCTGGCTGCATTGCACTCAGCTGTGAATCGTTACAATGAGAGCTGGAGGTCCCGACTTCATGAAGCCAAAAGGACAACATCCGCAAAAAGCAGAGATGAAATCTGATGGCCACCAAACCAGAACCCCTCAACGCCTCGACTGTGCCTGGAAATTCTGTCCATAAAAATTATGAACAGAATCAGTGACAAAGGACAGCCTTGGCAGACTCCAACTCCCACTGGAAACAAATTTGACCTGTTATTGCCAATACAGACCAAACTCTGGCTCCGATGATACAGCGACCAAATGGCCCGTAGCAACGGGTCCGGAACGCCATACTCTCGGAGCACGCCCCACAAGATTGTTCGAGGGACACAGTCGAAAGCCTTCTCCAAATCCACAAAGCACATGTGGACAGATTGGGCAAACTCTCATGCCCTCTCCAGAATCCTGTGAAGCATATAGTGTTGGTCAAGAGTGCTGCGGCCAGGACGAAAACCACATTGTTCCTCCTGAGTCCGAGGTTCGATTATTGGTAGGATCCTCCTCTCTAGTACCCCTGCATAGACTTTCCCAGGTAGGCTGAGTAGTGTGATTCCCCAATTATTGGAACACACCCTCCGGTCCCCCTTCTTAAAAATTGGGCCACCACCCCAGTTTGCCAATCCAGAGGTACAGCCCTTGATGACCATGAAATGTTGTAGAAATGTGTCAACCAATACAGTCCTACCACATCCAGAGCCCTGACATATTCCGGGCGGATCCCAACCCCAGAGCTCAACCACCGAGGAGTTTTTTGATAACCTCAGTGACCTCCACTCCAGTGATGGGCAGACCCCCACCCAAACCCCCAGGGTCTTCTTGTTCCACGGAGGGCATGTTGGTGGGATTGAGGAGGTCCTTAAAGTATTCCCTCCACCTCTTGACGACATCCCCAGTTGAGGTAAGCAGCTCCCCACCTCCACTCTAAACAGTGTTTGTGGAGAATTGCTTCCCCCTTCTAAGGCATCGAATGGCGGTCCAGAACCTTTTTGAGGCCAACTGATAATCACTCTCCAGGCCCTCACCAAACTCCTCCCATGCCTGAGATTTTGCATCTGCGACAGCCTCGGCTGGCCTGCCGGTACCTGTTTGCTGCCTCAGGAGTACCACAGGCTAATAAAACTTGCTAGGCCAACTTTTTCAGCTGGACGGCCCCCTTCACCGCAGGTGTCCACCACTGGATTCAGGGGTTACCGCCACAACAAGCACCAACGACCTTACGGCCAAAGCTATGGGCTGCCGCATTAGCAATGGAGGCACGAAACATGGCCCATTCGGATTCCATATCCCCCACCTCCTCCGGGACGTGGTTGTAGCTCTGCCGGAGATGGGAGTTAAAGGCCTCTCGGACAGAGGACTCCGCCAAATGTTCCCAGCAGACCCTGATTACACGCTTGAGCCTGCCAGGTCTGGAAGGCAGCCTCCCTCGCCACCGAAGCCAACCCACCACCAGGTAGTGATTGGTAGATAGTTCAGCTCCTCTCTTCACCCGAGTGTGCAGAACATATGGCCGCAAGTCCAATGACATGACTACAAAGTCAATCATTGAACTGCGACAAAGGGTGTCCTGGTGCCAAGTGCACTTATGGACACACATATGTTCGAACATGGTGTTCGTGATAGACAAACTGTGATGAGCACAGAAGTCTAACAATGAAACACCATTCGGGTTCAGACTGGAAAGACCGTACCTACCAATCACACCCTTCCAGGTCACACTATTGTTGACCACATGGGCTTTGAAGTGTCCCAAGACAACGAGAGAGTCTCCCGAGGGAGCATCCCCCCCCCCCCCCCCAAGACTCCAAAAAGGGTGGGTACTCTGAACTGTCATTTGGTGCATAAGCACAAATAACAGTCAGGACCCGTCCCCCCACCTGAAGATGGAGGGAAGCTACCTTTTCGTCAGCCAGGGAGAACCCCAACTTTTGGGCACCGAGACAGGGGTGAACAAGAATACCCACACCGGCTTGCCGCCTCTTCCCATGAGCACCTCCAGAATGAAATAAGGTCCAGCCTCTCTCAAGATGGATGGTTCCAGAGCCCAATTTATCTGTTGAGGTGAGCCCGACTATATCTAGTGGGTATCTCTCCACCTCATTCACCAGATCAGGCTCCTTCCCTGCCAGAGAGGTGACATTCCATGTCCCGAGAGTCAGAGTAAGTAGCCGAGGATCGGTCTGACAGAACCCATGCCCTCAGCTGCCACCCAACTCACACTGCACCCGAGCCCTAAAACTCCTCCCACGGGTGGTGGGTCCATGGGAGGGCGGATCCGTGTCTCCTTTACAGGCTAGGCCCGGCCAGGCTCCATGGGCAGAAGCCTGACCACCAGGCCCTCACCTTCAAGCTCCTACCCCGGGCCTGGCTCCAGGAAGGAACCCCGGTGACCCATGTCAGGGCAAGGGAGACTGCTTCCTTGGATGTTTTTGAGATGTCATATGGGTCTTCTGAATCACACTTCGTTTGGACCTTCACCCAGGACCTGTTTGCCTTGGGTGACCCTACCAGGGGCATTATTCCCCTGACAACATAGCTCCTAGGATCATTAGGTCACGCAAACCCCTCCACTACGATAAGGTGGCGATTCAGGGAGGGGAAAAATTAATAAATTAAAAAAAAAATACAGGATCCCACAGGCAGTGGTGGTCTAGTGGCGGGCAGTGGTGGTTGGGGGTTTGAGTCCCACTCTCCACAAAGTTATTGTTGTCCTCTAGTGCAGTTAACTGGGTTATCAAATGCCGGCCATGGTGTGAGGCATTTAAAAGAACCATTGCTGACTTTCGACAAGAGTAGGCTGCAAAGCCATCAGCTTGTTTCTGCCCTGCGATGGCCTGGCGAGCTGTCCAGGGTGTACTCTTCTCTCGCCCCGGAGTTGGCTGGGATGTGCGCCAGCCTCCCCGCGACTCTAATTAGGATTAAGCGGTTACAGAAAATGAACTGCATGAACAGGGAGCCTCACTTTCCGCAGTTAATAGGGACCATGACCCCCCACAATCACCAAATTTCACAAAGAAGGATCAACCCCCCCCCCATCAGCTGATGTATATGTGCATGTATATCTGTATATAATATCAATAAATGCATATTCAACACTATAAATGCTTATAACAACAACAACAACAACAATATATATATATATATATAGTGACACGTTACACTGGGTGCAACACAATCTACTGTTTAAAGAAAACTGCTAAGGTTTTTTTATTTCAACAGAGAAGAAACACTGACATCAGTTTAGCTGAGAAAACTTGTTTGTTTTTCTCTTTGGTGTTAACTTTTCGACTCAATACAATTCAATTTCAAAGCTGTGACCAGTCCTATTTTCAAAACTCTTAGAGACCTGATACTTGAAAAATCTCTCTTCAAAGTAAATCCACAAGAATATTACCCCCCACACCATTGTACTGGTGATGAAAGGAGTCCCTGCTTCATGAAGCAACCTGAACTTTACAGAGTGTGCGATTACTAGGACTTTTTCTTGGCACGTCTGGTCTCACCACTGCCTGTATTCAATCTTCAGAACACCAACAGAGCAGCGACACACCTGGGACTGACATCTACACAGATTGGAGAATGACTTCTCCAAAAATGGGAGTATCCCTTTCATGTCAGAAAAAAAAAAAAAGAAATTATGGAGGAGAACTGTGGAAAAATTATGAAAAATACCCTTTCCTTAAACTGATACTGTCTCCGGGGCAGCACAGATGGGGAAAGCCCAACAAAGGATGAACCTCCTCAGGGAGGTCCCATAAGCCCGCCTTCCTCAAGCCCTACTGATGAACTTTTGCTACTCTGCCATCGAGAGCCTCCTGACCTACTGCTGTACAGTGTGATTCAGCAACTGTACTGCAGAGCACAGGAAGGCCTTGCTATGGCTAGTGAGAATGGCAGAGTGGGTGAATGGAACTATACCCCCCCCCCCCCCCCCAGGGGCATTTACACTGACAGACTTACACTGACAGAGGAGAGCCAATGGAATTATCAGGGACCCAACACACACCCTGAACATTCCCTTTTCTTCCCTCTCCCCTCCAGAAAACGGTACAGGACAATAAATCAAAAACTTAAACCCCCATTTCACGGGAGTGCGGCAGACTTATGGAAGCAAAAAAAGTTGTCATCCTCCAACGTTACATACGGAATCATACGGAAGGAACGACATTCCATCATTTCCTCAAATGTTCTATGATCATTCCTTTTATTCCGCCAGTGTTTCTTGACTGTTCCGCGAGCCTCCCCCCCTCTTCCGGGTGGTCAAAAGCGGCTACAGAATACCCACGGAATACTCATGGAAGGTTTGCGGAATACATGCGGAACATTTGCCGAATGGTTGCAAATAACACGGAAGACTTGCGGAACACTCAAGGAAGTCACTTCCACTAAATTATTCCAGTTCATTCACTTCATTTTTTTCAGTTTTCCTGTTCATGTAATAAAGTTTCAAGTTATAATCACTGTGGTTTAGACTTGTGTGCATGGTTTTTATTCTGGAATGATTTACTGAGGTGCAAATAAAAGGAACATATTGACATTATTGCTATTAAACATATTAGCATATGTTAAATTTTAAGTTTATTGTAAATTATAAACATATTGCACATTAGAAACATATTTTAAATTTTAAATTTACTGTACATTATAAACATATAGTATGAATGAGAGGTTGAGCTTCTTTGGTGGCATCCGCATATTTATAGGCGGAATCAGGAGCAAATCCTTTGATCTTTGACAATTTTTACTTGTTGAAACGTGGTTATGCTGGGTATTCCTCAGTCATTCCTCAGTCATTCCTTAGTAATTCCGTGTTGAACATGAACTGTTCTGCAATCACGCCATAGCTCATACTTCTAAAATGGAGTCGTGCCGTAGTTGCTCCTCGAGTGTTCCTTCCTTTCTGTGAACGATCCGTGAATTATCCGAATGTCTTCCTTTGCAATCCACACAGGTTCTAAAGGTAATCCGAGCGCTTTTACGCATGTATTCCGACATTGTACCGCGGTCTTTCCATGAATTTTCCATACATTCCGTGAACGTTTCGAATGTGTTCCGAAGGTACAATTTTCTCTCGGTTTTTGACCCATTTTCCATTTAAAAATGCCGAAGCTCCTCTGTAGCGTGCATTCCGCGCCTTTCCGCCACAATCATTGCATTCCAGGCTCCAGTGAAATAGGGGTATAACAGACTCAAAGAACAGCTTTTACCCACAAGCTGTTAAACTTTGTAACCACCCCCACCACCATCACACACTGGCTGAATAAATATCATTCAGACCATCTTCCAGGACAGTGCAATAATCATGGTGAAGTTTTAAAATGCAATACTCATGTTTAAAGCAGGTCTCAAACATCATAATATTTTAGCAGCAGTACCTAATAATTAAAAATAATCTACCTCCTAACCGGTGTATTATTTAAATGTGTGAATATGTGGATAGATATACAGTTGCATATATGGTATATTTATGTGTCTATATGTGTGTATGGATATGGACATGTATAACTCAGTGTCGTTCCTCACTTGTCTTTTGTTCATTTTCTTTTATATATGCTGCTAAACAAAGAGCTGCTAAACTGATTTTCATTGTTCATGCAACAATGACAATAAAAATCTCTTTATCCTTTTTTTTTAATTTTTTTTTTAAAGTCACAACACTATAGATGTGAATATTTGAATGTTGTCCAAAGACAATACATGAGTAGCATTCCTGCTTTCAAATAACAATTATTTTTACTGCATTTTGGCCTAAAATCTCTTGAAACTTCTTTCAGACTTGTGTTCTATTATTATTGTATTTAAAAAAAAAAATGCAAACATTTCTCCTTGGTGTAGTATATTCAGAGAAAAGGAAATAGGAATGTCAGCTCTTTTTTCTTTTTTTTTCTGGGTTCAACAATAATTACCAATGACAATAACATGAGTAAACAAGGATGAACAAAAAGAAAGCCATGATGTAATGCTGCTGCCTGCAGCAGTGGCAGTCCAAAATGTTAGCTGACTTTCTCTAATATAAAGGGATGGGGAAAATGCAATACCTTGTAAAAACGAGTATTTGATGCATGAATAGATGAAAATAAAAACTTCAGTTTGTACATACCTTGATCTAAAGACAAATGGGGTTTCCACACTAATGTCCAATCCTCACATGACCCAAGCATGAAATGAACTGAAATTAGCCTAATGTGCATGTCTGTGAACTGTTAGAGAAAACAGGAGCACCCAAAGGAAACCCATATGCTAGCACATGATGAACATGCAAACTTCTCACACACACACACACACACACACACACACACACACACACACACACACACACACACACACACACACACACACACACACACACACACACACTTAAACCCAGGACCTCATTGCAATGAGAACCCTCCTTGTGATTGAAGGGAGTGGAGCATGTTTGAGTTTCGGAATTTTGTGGCTTTCTATTGGTCTTCCATTCTATGTCATCTCATATTATTGTATTTTGTGTTGAATTCGATTTCCTCTTGGTTGTAATCAAGTCATCTGAGTAACAGTGACTTTTCTGGGCATCAGCATCAGGATAAATCTGGGAAGCATGACATTAAAGCATGGAGTATTAAGGTGCATCAGCAAAGAAAGTGATGAGCAACAACTAGTCATGCAGAGTCAATAAAAGTCTGAAAAATAAGCGATAAGAGGGATTTATTATTATTATTTTTTAATTCAACATAAAGTAGGGAGGGTGGAGAATTCAACTGAGCTCAACTTTCACACAATGCGATTCAAGTGGTAACCAATCAGAGCTGAAATATACAGTTGATTGACTGATTATGCCAAATACTAAGTTTCCTAAACGAGAATTTGCAACGCACCCAAAAAACAAAACAACATTTTCTTGCTTTGTTAGATGATTCATGTGCAACTCAGTGACTAAGTAATTCTTGTGTCACCCATTGCTCCATTAGAGAGCTTGGATGCTGCTTTATATTTACTAACATGGTACCAAGGAGTGAAACTGTTGACTGACACTAGAAACAGAGGACTGCAGGAGAAGTGCCTGACCGTGAGAACGCTCTGGCTGCTTCCTGGTGCACAGCGCAGTGCTTTTGTTTCTGATCACAGGGGAATGACAATTGAGTTAATTGAGGAGAGAATTGAAATTGGTGGGTCACTTCACAATGTACATCCCTTCTCAACTCAACAATGACTCTATCTAATTTTCACTTCTTTATTAAAGATGTGATTCTATCTACAAAGCTCTGATGCTTTGGAAAACTGAAATTACCATTGAAAAACCAATCATAAAAAATAAATCTGACTAAAACCTGTCCTGTCCTGTAATCAAAGCTGAAAGCAGTCCAAAACAGGACTGGAATGTATGGCCAGGCAGTGCATAGTTGCAATGAATTCTTGCTCACACTGGGATTCATGGGATAGAAATAAAATAGAAAAAAATTGAGGCTGCTCAAGTTCAGCAGCGACCAGTTGAGGTACCAAAACTTCCAGAAGGATGAATAAAGGAAAATGAAGGTGAGAAATATGTAGGACTTTACCTGGAAGAAGAAGATATCATACAAAATATTTAGGAAGTGACCTCTGAAAAACTGAAGAGTCACATGGGAACAGTCGAAATGTCCTCCAGGGCCAAAGACTCACAACTAACAACATTGATCTATCTATCTATCTATCTATCTATCTATCTATCTATCTATCTAGCTATCTATCTATCTATCTATCCACCCTTTAGACTGGAATAATATAAAGATAAAATTGAATACTGTTTCTAGTAAAAATCATTGCATGTTTCCCCCATGCTTGTGTGGGTTTCCTCTGGGTACTGTGGTTTCTTTCCACAATCCGATAAGCACAAACACTGGGCTATTTGTCTATTTCAGATTGACCCTAGATCAGTGCTTCTCAAATAGTGGGGCATCCCCCCTTTGGGACGACGGGGGATATGACTATGAGGAGCATGTTTTTCTGGAATTGTGTAGGAGCATTAAGTGTAATTGCACCTCCACTCCACTAGTTGCTATTGTTGCTCTCATTGTCGCGCTATGGTGTCCTGGTTTTTCGCATGAGCAAATGATATGAAGTGCAGTAAACAACCCTTCAAGAAACAAAATGGAAAAAAAAAAAAAATCTAACAGGAACGAAGAGAAAGGTGGAGAGAGACTGAGGTATTAAGACACAAGTAAATTGAATGAGTTTAAATTAGGATGCAATTTTTATTTTTTTTAATTAATTTTTTATTTTTATTTTTATTTTTTTATTTCAGGCACATTGGTGCACTTTAAATCTTTTCAATTGCAGATTAAAAACATTGTTAATTTTTCTTTGTTGTAAGTTGAACTATATTTCTTTCTTCTTTTGTTTTTAATGTTAATAAAAATACAACGTTATGCAGAGGTGTACTAATAACAATTCTAAAGACAAATAATACTTTTTATAGTTGCTCGCAGGGTGGGGGGGTGGGGAGGTGAAATGTTCTTGTTGTTTTTGTTGTTGTTGTTCCTGGGGGGGGGGGGTAATTAAGAAGCACTGCCCGAGATATAAATTTGAAGTATTGTGTGTTGTCCCCACAATGGACTGACGAGCTGTTCAGCGTGCAACCCACCTTCGCCCAGTCAGCAGAAATGGGCCTCAGGTTCCATTAAACTTTAGCAGGATTAATTAGTTTGGGAAGTGAATGCTTAATTGGTTGAGTTGACCCACTGTGGCAGGCGGTTAACATATCTACCTCACAGCAAGCAGGTCCAGGGTTCGATTGTGGAGTTTGCATGTTTACCCAGCGCTTGTGCGGATTCCCTCCGGGTACTCTGGTTTCCTCCCACAGTCCAAAACGAACACAGTAGGACAATTGACTGTTTTAAATCACCCCGAGGTGTGAGTGGGTGTCTGAACGGTTGTGTGAAGGTTGGCTTTGTGATGGCCTGCAGAGCTGACAAGGGTGTATCCCACCCTCACCTGGAGTTGGCTGAGTTGAGCGCCAGCCTCCCCATGACTGTAATTCAGATTATGCAGTTCAGACAATGAGTGGGCCCACTGTGGCACTTTGTCATTGGATTAAATAAGGAAAACTGACCATGGTGGAAAACACATTATAAGCCAACATTACGAGAAGAGTCGAGGACATACAATGGCGATTACAGCATAACGTTATTAGTGTTAACATTCTTATTTCCGTTTTATGTCCAAACATAACTCACAGGTGTCCCTTAAAGTTTTCTTCAGTCTCAGATTTAAACCACTTTTTCAAAAATTGCTTTCTTGAACATTTTTCATCACAAACTTTTACTGAGGCTGTAAAATACACTTAGAAAAACCTCACTCAGTGCCAACATTCACATTTTATCATGTGCAAAGGCAAAAATGACAATGTACATTAGTCATATAAATAAATGTGGACAAATAAATAAGCCAGAATGCAGTCAAAATAATTAAACTCATGACCAAGATAAGAATTTTAATTGATTTTCTCATGAATAAAACAATTTAAAAACATTTTCCTTATGATTATTCATTCATTCATTCATTTTCTATGCCGCTTATTCTTAATTAGGATTGTGGGAAGGCTGGTGCCCACCTCAGCCAGCTCTGGGAAAGGGTAGAGTTACACCCTGTACAGCTTGGCATGTAATTACAGGCCAGCACTAAGACAACTATTCAAACTCACCCATAGGGGTGATTTGGAAGAGACAATTAGCCTACAGTGCATGTTTTGGACTGTGGGAAGAAACCAGAGTTCTAGAGGAAACCCATATAGACACAGACAGAACATGGAAACTCCACACAAGAAACGCCTGAGCTGGGAATCAAATCCAGGCCTTCTCACTGTGAGGTGGACGTGATAACCATTGCACCACTGTGCTGCCCTGTATTATTATTATAATAATAATAATAATAACAATAATAATAATAATAATAATAATAATAATAATAATAATAATAATAATAATAATAATAATAATTATTATTATTATTATTATTATTATTATTATTATGCTTACTGTGGATACAGTGGGTCCTTGACATTCGCGGGGGTTCGGTTCTGGGCCTTCCCGCAAATCGAGATAATCCGCGAGTTCTGTACCCGGAAGTAAAACCCCATGTATCATGTCACATGCACAAATGAGCAGCCAGGAGTAAAATACTATGTATCTATTACATGCGCTAAAATATGCTTCTTAAAAACATTCTATAGACAATCTTACTCATTAAATTAGGATTAATGTAGTAAAATGTAGTAATGATTAAGAAAAACGTAATTTTCTTTACTGTGATATTTTTATCATCATTCATTTTCTGTACCCGCTTAATCTTAATTTTGGTCGCGGGAGGCTGGTGCCCATCCCAGCCAACTTCGGGCGAGGGCAGAGTACACCCTGGACAGCTCACCAGGCCATCGCAGGGCGGAAACACGCTGATGGCTTTGCAGCCTACTCTTGTCGAAAGTCAGCAATGGTTCTTTCACATGCCTCTCACCATAGACAGTGAGAGACATGGCCGGCCTTTGATAACCCAGTTAGCTCCACTGCTGGGGGCGTTTGGGGGTGTCAGTGACAACCTTGTGCAGAGTGGGACTCGAACCCCCAACCTTTTGATCAGCGATCCAGCACCCTATACCACTAGACCACCACTGCCCCTTACTGTGATATTTATTGATATTAAAATATAAACATTATACAGCAAACAATATGAAAACACCTTTAAATGCATTCTCTTTGAAAAAAAAAAAAACATACAGCACTGTAGTTTTCAAAAATGCCTGCTAGAGGAACATACTGCATTAGGCATGAGATGACTGAATCCAGATATTAATTGCATTAAGCCCGAGAAGCTCAGCCACGCCCCTCAGCTGCAGCAAGCTTCTATATAACTATATAATTCTATATATCTATATAACTCTTCACCAGGTATGGATGCCCATTGACTCCTGAGTGAGCTCATCCGCCGCTTGACAGGTTTGTTTTTTGTCCTGTTGGGTGTCCACACACCCACCTAATCAAGATATACTTGATCGGGAACCAGATTTAGTCGCCGACCTCCCAGCCATGAGACCGGTAGTACAGGATTACATGGCACCTTTAGCGGGTCGTCCTGACCTGATCTCACATCGAGTAGGTCTTTTTAAAAATCTCTCTCTCTCTCTCTCTCTCTCTCTCTCTCTCTCTCTCTCTCTCTCTCTCTCTCTCTCTCTCTCTGTCTCTCAATCTCTCTCTCTGTCTCCCTGTACTATGGTTGCATTAAACAACTTGATAATAGTTGTTTAATCTCTCCTCTATGTGTGTCTAAAATTATAAACATGAATTTACCATTATTTACCAAGATGTAATAAAATAAATATCTAATAGTATGTCTATGATGGGCAGTGGTGGCCTGTTGACAAGATGCTGGATCACTGATCCTAAGGTTGGGGGTTCAATCCCCACTCTCAACAGGTTGTCACTGTCCCCCCAGTGTAGCTCAAATAATGGCAAAGACCGGCCATGTCTCGGACAGTCTATGTTATGAGGTTGTAAAACAACCATTGCTGACTTTCGTCAAGAGTAGCTGCATAGTTAACAGCATGTTTGTGCCCTGTGATGGCCTGGCATGCCGTCCATGGTGTACTTTGCCCTTGCTGTGAGTTTGCTGAGATTGACGCCAGCCTCTTTGCTACCCCAATTAGGATTAAGTGGTTCAGAATGAATGAATAAATGAATATTGCAGAAAATAAGTTCATGCGGCTGCAGTGCATCGTGGTTTATTAAAAAAAAAAAAAAAAAATCATCGAATTAAAAAAAAAAAAAAAAGGGAATTAAGATATGATATGTGGAAAATTTAGGAAACTGCCACAAAAACAATACCAATTATGAAAAAAAAAAAAACAGTCAGGTTCAAACACACACTGAAATTAAGATATATATATATATATATATATATATATATATATATATATATATATATATATATATATATATATATATATATATATATATCTTCTTCTTTTCTTTCGGCTTTTTCCCTTTCTCAGGAGTCGCCGCAGCGAATCATCTGATTGGCACATTTGATTTGGCAGAGGTTTTTACGTCGGATGCCCTTCCTGTCACAACCCTTTAGCAAGAGACAGAACCATGCCAACGGCTTTGCAGCTACTCTTTACGAAAGTCAGCAATGGTTCTTTTACATGCCTCACACCATAGACAGTGAGAGACATGGCCCGCCTTTGATAACCCAGTTGGCTGCACTGGGGGGACAGTGACAACCTTGTGGGGACGTGAACCCCCAACTTTAGGATCAGCGATCCTGTGCCCGATCCACTAGACCACCACTGCCCATATATATATATATATATATATATATATATATATATATATATATATATATATATATATATATATATCTTCTTCTTCTTCTTTTCCTTTCGGCTGTTCCCTTCAGGGGTCGCCACAGCAAATGATCTGCCTCCATCTCTCCCTATCCTCTGCATCTTCTACTCTTACTCCAACGACCTTCATGTCCGCCTTCACCGCATCCATAAATCTTCTCTTTGGTCTTCCTCTGGGTCTTTTGCCTGGTAGTTCCAACCTCAGCATCCTATGACCAATATACTCACTATCCCTCCTCTGTACATGTCCAAACCATCTCAATCTGGCCTCTCTGACTTTGTCTCCAAAACATCTAACATGTGCTGTCCCTCTGATGTACTCATTTCTGATCCTATCATCCTCGTTACTCCAAAAGAGAACCTCAACATTTTCATCTCTGCTACCTCCAACTCTGACTCCTGTCTTTTCCCCAGGGCCACTGTCTCAAAACCATAAAACATTGCTGGCCTCATCACCTTACACTGTACACTTTTCCCTTCATTCTTGCCGATACTCTCCTATCACACATCACACCGGACACTTTTCTCCATCCATTCCAACCTGCCTGCACGCGCTTCTTCACCTCTTTTCCACACTCTCCATTGCTCTGGATTGTTGAGCCAAAGTACTTAAAATCCTCCACCTTCTTTATCTCTGCCCCCTGTAACCTCAAAGTTCCTCTTGGGTCCTTGTCGTTCACACACATGTATTCTGTTTTACTAAGACTAACCTTCAATCCCCTCCTTTTCAGGGCATACCTCCACCTCTCTAGACTTTCCTCCACTTGGTCTCTGCTCTCACTACAGATCACGATGTCATCTGCAAACATCATAGTCCATGGAGATTCTTGTCTAACCTCATTTGTTAGCCTGTCCATCACCATAGCAAACAAGAAGGGGCTGAGAGCTGACCCTTGATGCAGTCCCACCTCCACCTTGAACTCTTCTGTCACACCAACAGCACACCTCACCACTGTCTTACATCTCTCATACATGTCCTGCACCACTCTACCATACTTCTCTGTCACTCCAGACTTCCTCATACAATACCACAGTTCTTCTCTCGGCACCCTGTCATATGCTTTCTTCAGATCCACAAAGGCACAATGCAGCTCCTTCTGACCTTCTCTGTACTTCTCTATTAACATCCTCAAAGCAAACACTGCATCTGTGGTGCTCTTTCTTGGCATGAAACCAAACTGTTGTTCACAAATGCTGACCTCTGCCCTTATTCTTGCTTCCACTATTATTTCCCATAGCTTCATTGTATGGCTCATCAACTTTATCCCTCTGTAGTTGCCACAACTCTGTACATCTCCCTTGTTCTTAAAAAGGGGCACAAGCACACTTCTCCTCCATTCCTCTGGCATCTGCTCACTTTCTAAGACCTTGTTGAATATTCTTGTCAGAAAATCTACTGCTACCTCCCCTAGACACTTCCATACCTCAACTGGTATGTCATCAGGGCCAACTGCCTTTCCACTCTTCATCCTCTTCAATGCCCTCCTCACTTCTCCCTTACTAATCTTTGCTACTTCCTGCTCCTCAACGGTCACCCCTTCTACTCTTTTTCTCTCTCATTTTCTTCATTCATCAGCTCTTCAAAGTACTCTTTCCATCTTCCCAGCACACTTCTGTCATCAGTCAATACATTTCCCTCTCTGTCCTTTATCACTCTAACTTGCTGCATGTCTTTCCCATCTCTATTTCTCTGCTGTGCTAACCTGTATAGATCATTTTCTCCCTCCTTACTGTTCAACCTATCATACAAGTCATCATGCGCCCTGTGTTTGGCCTTTGACACCGCTACCTTCGCCTTACGCTGTGTCTCCCTGTACTCCTGTTTACTCTCTTCGGTCCTGTCAATGTCCCACTTCTTCTTGGCTAACCTCTTCTTTTGTACACACTCCTGCACTTCCTCATTCCACCACCAAGTTTCCTTATCTACTTTCCTTCCAGAGGACACACCAAGTACTCTCCTACCAGTCTCCCTGATCACATTGGCTGTCCTCTGGAAGCACTTCCTGACTACCCAAAGCCTGTTTCAACTCCTCTTGAAGACAACACGACACTCTTCCTTTTTCAGCTTCCACCACTTTGTCTTCTGCTCTGCCTTTGCCTTTTTCACCTTTCTCACCATCAGTGTCATCCTGCACACCACCATCCTATGCTGTTTGGCAACACTCTCACCAACTACTACTTTGCAGTCACTGACGTCCTTCAAATTACATCGCCTGCACAAGATGTAGTCTACCTGTGTGCTCTTACCTCCGCTTTCATAAGTCACCCTATGCTTCTGTTTCTTCTTGAAGAAAGTATTCACCACAGCCATTTCCATCCTTTTAGCAAAATCGATCAACATCTGTCCTTCTGTGTTCCTGTCCTGGATACCAAACCTGCCCATCACTTCCTCGTCCCCTCTGTTGCCTGCACCAACATGTCCATTGAAGTCTGCTCCAATGACCACTCTTTCACCTCTGGGGGTATTCTGCATCACTTCATCTAAATCACTCCAGAATCTCTCCTTCTCTTCTAGCTTACATCCTGCCTGTGGGGCATAAGCACTAACAACATTGACCATCACGCCTTCAATTTCTAACATGAGACTCATCACTCTGTCTGACACTCTTTTCACGTCTAGAACATTCCTGACAAACCCCTCCTTCAAGATGACTCCTACTCCATTTCTCTTCCCATCCACACCATGATAAAACAGTTTAAACCCTGCTCCTAAGCTTCTAGCCTTTCTACCTTTCCACCTTGTCTCCTGAACACACAGTATGTCCACCTTCCTCCTCTGCATCATGTCAGCCAGCTCCCTGTCTTTTCCTTGCATAGTTCCAACATTCAAAGTCCCTACTCTCAGTCCTAGGCTCACGCATTTCCTCTTCTCTCTCTGCCTATGGACACGCCTCCCGCCTCTCCTTCTTCGACGTCTTCGACCAACAGTAGTCCAATTTCCATCAGCACCCTGTTGGTTGACAGCACTGATGGCGGTCGTTGTTAACCCGGGCCTCGACCGATCCGGTATTAATTCTGTATTGATCATTTGCATTTTTTTAAATGTGGCAGAAGTTTTACGCCGGATGCCCTTCCAGTCGCAACCCTCTGCATTTATCCGGGCTTGGGACCGGCATAAGGGGGAGAGACACTGGTTCGTGCCCCCCCCGCCTCATGGCTGCATTATATATTTTTCATATATATATATATATATATATATATATATATATATATATATATATATATATATATATATATATATATATATATATATATATATAATGTATTCTTCTTCTTCTTCTTCTTCTTCTTCTTCTTCTTCTTCTTCTTCTTCTTCTTCTTCTTCTTATTATTATTATTATTATTATTATTATTATTATTATTATTATTTTAAAGTATAGGATATCAGCTATGAAATGATACTGATAATTTCTAATCTATAAATTCTGACTTAATTACCCACTTTGTCATAATGGTCTGCATATGTCCTACTGCTGTTCCAAGGTGCAAGTTGTATAAACCTTGGGAATCTGTAAAGCCTTTTGCATTCCAATGCTTGTTGTTCAGCAACTGGAAAAAAAAAAAAAAAAAGAGAAGCAAATATCAAAAATTCAGATGGGCTTTGAAGAATAATATCAAGCAGGATAACATACTTGATAACTGCTGGTCCTAACAACCGAAAATATTTTGTATGAAAATTTTTTTAAATTAATTTTTATATTTGATGTAATTGTTGTGAACATTATACAGAAAATATATTTCTGGATTAACTCGAACTTTTTTAGAGAAGAAAAAAAAAAAAATAATAAAATAGCATAGCGGCACCAGCTTGAATGCATCCAGTGCAGTTTACGTTTAGAATTAAATAAACATGCCAAGATTAAACCTTAATACTTCAGAATTAACTACACTGTTCCTTATCATATTAAAACACACTCTTGAAAGATAGTCTAAAGTATACGACAGCAAACATATCTCACGGGTTCCTTTTCATTCTGGGGATATTATGGATACAAGACAATTGAATTTGTGGCTGTACCCAGCATGTATTTAAAGTTAAACAGTTTAGAATTAAACAGTCGGCTGTGATTGAGGTTGAGGATGTGTTTGTGTAAAATGTCAGGCTCTCAGAAATTCTCTGGTGATTTATTGCTGCTTAAATTATTACATGGCATTTGTGCTTATGCATCAAATCAAAATCACATTGAATCTGACATAGGAGGGAAAACAAAGAATGCTGCCTAATAAAATCAGTGCCATCCATACAGTTCTTATCATAAATAGAATTTCAAAGAGAGTACTCTTGTGATATCTTGTTAGCATAGTAAATATTGCTGTTTTGGTATCATTGGTCATGGTACTCAATGTCAGTTTACATTTTGGGGTTGCTTCATTGCCTGTTGTAAGGATAATGATCTTAAGCACATTAGAAAGAACAGTCAGGGATGGCTCAAAATGAAATAATGTAGTTATGAAATGCCCTACACACAGGGTCACATGTTCTGATAACAGTTTTGTCATCTGAATGAGATCAGTGCTTGTTACTCTATACTATGCATACACAGTGTATATACATACACAGGGATCCCTCACTTTCCGAGGTTAATTGGGACCGAGATTCCCACGTGACCATCAAAATCCGCTAGGTAGGATCACCCCTCCGACTGACGTATACGTACATGTACGTATATGTATATAATATCTATAAATACATATTCAATGCTATAAATGCTTATAATAACAATTCAACAATAAAAAAAATAACATAAGATGTAAATAAAATAGCCCTCCCTGAATCGCCACCTTATCGTGGTGGAGGGGTTTGCGTGACCTAATCCCCTCCTTGAATCGCCACCTTATCATGGTGGAGGGGTTTGCGTGACCAAATAATCCTAGGAACTATGTTGTCGGGGGCATAATGCCCCTGGTATGGTCACCCAAGGCAAACAAGTCCTGAGTGAAGGTCCAGACGAAGTGTGATTCAGAAGACCCCTATACCATCTAAGCGAGATCAAAGGAAGCAGTCTCCCTTGCCCGGATGCGGGTCACCGGGGTTCCCTCCTGGAGCCAGGCCCGGGTGAGGGGCTCGAAGGTGAACGCCTGGTGGTCGGGCTTCTACCCATGGAGCCTGGCCGGGCCTAGTCCAAAAAGGAGACATGGGTCCACCCTCCCATGGACCCACCACCTGTGGGAGGAGTTTTATGGGTCATGTGCAGTGTGAGTTGGGTGGCAGCCGAAGACATGGGTTCTGTTGGACTGATCCTCGGCTACTTACTGTGACCCTCAGGACATGGAATGTCACCTCTCTGTTGGGGAAGGAGCCTGATCTGGTGCATGAGGTGGAGAGATACCGACTAGATATAGTCGGGCTCACTTCAACGCCTAGCTTGGGCTCTGGAACCATCCATCTTGAGAGAGGCTGGACCTTATTCAATTCTGCAGTTGCTCATGGGGAGAGGCAGCAGGCAAGTGTGGGTTTTCTTGTTTCCCTCTGTCTCGGTGCCCATATGTTGGGGTTCTCCCCGATTGACGAAAGGGTAGCTTCCCTCCATCTTTGGGCGGGAGGGGATGGGTCCTGACTGTTATTTGTGCTTATGCACCAAATGACAGTTCAGAGTACCCACCATTTTGGATTCTTTGGGGGGGGGGGGGGTGTTAGAGAACGCTCCCTCAGGAGACTCTCTTGTTGTCTTGGGAGACTTCACCGCCCATGTGGGCAACGGTAGTGTGACCAGGAAGGGTATGATCGGTAGGTACAGACTCTCCAGTCTGAACCTGAATGGTGTTTCATTGTTAGACTTCTGTGCTAGTCACAGTTTGTCTATCACGAACACCATGTTCGAACATAAGTGTGTCCATAAGTGCACTTGGCACCAGGACACCCTAGGTCCCAGTTCGATGATTGACTTTGTAGTTGTGTCATTGGACTTGCGGCCATATGTTCTGCACACTCGGGTGAAGAGAGGAGCTGAGCTGTCTACCGATCACTACCTGGTGGTGAGTTGGCTTCGGTGGTGGCCTTTAACTCCCACCTCCTGCTGAGCTACAACCACGTCCCGGAAGAGGCGGGGAACATGAAATCCAAATGGGCCATGTTTTGTGCCTCCATTGCTGAGGCGGCAGCCCATAGCTGTGGCTGTAAGGTCGTTGGTGCTTGTCGTGGTGGTAATCACAAAACCCGGTGGTGGACAGCTGCGGTGAAGAGGGCTGTCCAGCTGAAGAAGGAGGCCTACCGCGTTTTATTAGGCTCTGGGACTCCTGAGGCAGCAAAAAGGTACCGGCAGGCCAAACGTGCTGCAGCCGAGGCTGTCGCAGATGCAAAATCTTGGGAGTGGGAGGAGTTCGGTATGGGACTGGAGAGTGATTATCGGTTCGCCTCAAAAAGGTAATGGACCGCCATCCGATCAAGCAGTTCTCTACAAACACTGTTTAGAGAGGAGGTGGGGAGCTGCTTACCTCGACTGGGGATGTCGTCGAGAGGTGGAGGGAATACTTTGAAGACCTACTCAATCCCACCAACACACCCTTCGTGGAAGCGGAAGACCTTGGGGATGTGGGTGGGGGTCTGCCCATCACTGGAGTAGAGGTCACTGAGGTTGTCAAAAAGCCCCTCACTGGTCGAGCTCCGGGGTTGGACGAGATCCGGGGATGGACGAGATCCACCCGGAATATCTCAGGGCTCTGGATGTGGTAGGACTGTATTGGTTTACACATCTCTGCAACATCACGTGGTCATCAAGGGCTGTACCTCTGGATTGGCAAACTGGGGTGGTGGTCTCGATTTTTAAGAACGGGGATCGGAGGGTGTATTCCAATTATCGGGGAATTACACTCCTCAGCCTACCTGGGAAAGTCTATGCAGGAGTACTAGAGAGGAGGATTTGACCAATAGTTGAACCTCGGATTCAGGAGGAACAATGTGGTTTTCGTCCTGACTGTAGCACTCTTGACCAACTCTATATGTCCACAGGATTCCTTAGGATTGCCCAATCTGTCCACATAGGCTTTGTGGATTTGGAGAAGGCTTTCGACCGTGTCCCTCGAACGATCTTGTGGGGTGTGCTACGGCGTTCCGGACCCATTGCCACAGGCCATTCGGTCGCTGTATCACTGGAGCCAGAGTTTGGTTCGTATTGGCAATAACAGGTTGAATTTGTTTCCGGTGGGAGTTGGAGTCTGTCAAGGCTGTCCATTGTCACTGATTCCGTTCATAATTTTTATGGACAGAAGTTCTAGGTGCAGTCGAGGCTTTGAGGGGTTCTGGTTTGGTGGCCATCGGATCTCTTCTCTGCTTTTTGCGGATGATGTTGTCCTTTTGGCCTCAACAAGTCGGGATCTCCAGCTCTCATTGGAGCAATTCGCAGTCGAGTGCAAAGCAGCCGGGATGAGGATTAGTACCTCCAAGTCTGAGGCCATGGTTCTCAGTCGGACAAGGGTGGAATGCACCCTCTGGGTCGGGAATGAGGTCTGCCCCGGGGTCAACCTAGAACAGGCTGGAGGGACTATGTCTCTCGGCTTGTCTCCGACCGCCTCGGTGTTCTCCCGGGAGAGTTGGGGGAAGTGGCTCGGGAGAGGAACGTCTGGACCTCTTTGCGTAGGTTGCTGCTCCCGCAACCCAACCCTGGACTTTGCGTAAAATGATGATGTAAATAAAATATAAATACAGGCACTTCCCAACTTATCAGCAGTCGCTTTGCAATCATCTGGAGACCGAGGTGAAAGTGAAATGAAATTGAAAAACAAGTAGAAATAGAAATGGAATGAAATCTACAGAAAGATATATCATAACTATAAGTACGAAATATGATTAAACATTATCCTGGGGTACACTTAATACTAGGCTCAGGCAGAGTGCCGTGGCTGAGACGTGCTTTACACCGGAGGTCCAAAGAGAAGCAGAACAAATACATTTCTGCACTCCTGCCAAAAGTTTCAAAGAAGAAACAAATTGACTCCAGTATTATAATGAACTGGAAAGAGTGAAACTCTCTGTAAATCTGATCAGATCCGCTGTGCTGTGCTTGAGAGAAACCAGGAGGTTAAAAATGGGGCATATTGATAATGTGTGTGTGTGTGTATATATATATATATATATATATATATATATATATATATATATATATATATATATATATATATATATATATATATATATATATATATATATATATATATATATATATATATATATCATCTCTGACATTATTATTGTATATATATATATATATATATATATATATATATATATATATATATATATATATATATAAATAATGTCAGAGATGATTACATACAGTGAGATCGTATACAGTACAAACTTGTATAGATTACTTATGCAAGGTTTAAACATAAGTTCCCCTCAAAAGAATGCCATGCAATGACTTACAGACAAATTCATTTAAGAACGGCCGTCCTGAACCTTACTCGTTAGTAAACTGAGGAGCTTCTGTACACACATGCAGCTGGTATTGCATGAGACGACATAGACACATATGCGCACGCACACACGCACATGCATGCACACACAGTTGCAACAGTGTATCAAGTTTTGATGGGAAATTTTGGGTTGTTTTTTTGTATTGTTTGTTTAGGTTTTCATATTATTATTATTATTATTATTATTATTATTATTATTATTATTATTATTATTATTATTATTGTTTATTTATTTATTTATTTATTTTTTGGATAAATGGCCTTGTTTTTGTGCCACTTTCAATAACTTTACCCCTAGTCTTCCTTAATTTCCTTTTTTTTAAAGTCAATGAATATTTATTGATTTATTTATTCAAAAACAAACAAAAAAACCCCCGATGCGCTGAAGGCACATTAACTAAAGCGTGAAGTAGCGAGGGATTTTTCTTCTTTTCCTTTACGGCTGTTCCCTTCAGGGGTCACCACAGCAAACCATCCGCCTCCATCTCGCCCTGTCCTCTGCATCTTCTTCTCTTACTCTAACGACCTTCATGTCTTCCTTCCACATCCATAAATCTATTCTTTGGTCTTCCTCTATGGCTTCTGCCTGGTTATTCCAATCTCAGCATCCTACTACCAATATACTCACTATCCCTCCTCTGTACATGTCCAAATCATCTTAATCTAGCCTCTCTGACTTTGTCTCCAAAACATCTTACATGGCCTTTCCCTCTGATGTACTAATTTCTGATCCGATCCATCCTTGTTACTTCCAGAGAGAACCTCGACATTTTCATCTCTGCTACCTCCGTCTCTGCCTCCTGCCTTTTCCTCAGCGCGACTGTTTCTAGGCCATACAACATCGCTGGCCTCATCACCGTCTTGTACACTTTTCCTTTCATTCTTGCTGACACTCTCCTATCGCACATCACACCGGACACTTTTCTCCAACTATTCCAGCCTGCCTGCACACGCTTCTTCACCTCTTCTCCACACTCTCCATTGCTCTGGATTGTTGAGCCTAAGTACTTAAAATCCTCCACCTTCATTATCTCTGCTCCCTGTAACATCACCTACTCCCTGTAACAGCAACTCCTGGGTCCTTCTCATTCACACACATGTATTCTGATTTGCTGCGGCTAACCTTCATTCCTCTACTTTCCAGGGCATATCTCCACCTCTCTAGATTTTCCTCCACGTGTTCTCTGCTCTCACTACATATCACAATGTCATCTGCAAACATCATAGTCCATGGAGATTCTTGCCTAACCTCGTCTGTCAGCCTATCCATCACCATCACAAACAAGAAGGGGCTCAGAGCTGATCCGTGATGCAGTCCCACCTCCACCTCGAATTCGTCAGTCACACCGACAGCACACCTCACCACTGTCTTACATCTCTCATACATGTCCTGCACCACTCTAACATACTTCTCTGCCACTCCAGACTTCCTCATGCAATACCACAGTTCTTCTCTTGGCACCCTGTCATATGCTTTTTCCAGATCCACAAATGCACAGTGCAGTTCCCTTTGACCTTCTCTGTACTTCTCGATTAACATCCTCAAAGCAAACACTGCATCTGTGGTGCTCTTTCTTGGCATGAAACCAAACTGTTGCTCACAAATGCTGACCTCTGCCCTTAGTCTAGCTTCCACTATTATTTCCCATAACTTCATCATATGGCTCATCAACTTTATCCCTCTGTAGTTGCCACAACTCTGCACATATTCCTTATTCTTAAAAATGGGCACAAGCACACTTCTCCTCCATTCCTTCGGCATCTGCTCACTCTCTAAGACCTTGTTGAATTTTCTTGTCAGAAAATCTACTGCTACCTCTCCTTTGAAAACTACAGCACTGTATGTTTCAAAGAGAATGCATTTAAAGAGGTTTTTATATGTATGCTGTATAATGTTTATATTTTATCATCAAAAAAGATCACAGTAAAAAAATTTAGTTTTTCTTCATCATTACTACAATTTTACTACAGTAGGCCCTTGACTATTTGCGCTTTTGCACCCACGGTTTGAATATTCGCTGACTGCCGAGCTCCCGGCACGTAATTAAAATTCAGCCAATGGCTGTCCTCCTTTCTCCTGATTGGTTGTATTGATGTCCTGCCCTTTTTCCTAATTCGCGCACAAGTTATCAATAGGCCTCTTTTTTTGTGTGTGTTTTAATTACCAGTTAAGCTCTATGATACCACTCAAACACTATGCGTCTTCTCTGGCTAAGCGATAGAAAACGCTGGATGTCTCTTCTGAAGAAATAAGACTCTCTCCTGAGAAACGACGGTTTTCTCTGAACTGTTATATTAAAATCTTTTTTCAATTATTATTCCAGTAGAGTACCTAAGTTCATGTTTATGCATGGGATTTTATGTTCTGTAGCATGTTTAACAAACGATACCAAAAGGATAAACTTTATTACAGTACTCCTCATGTCCTTTTACATTGAAGTTGGAGTGATGAGATGGCTGAATCCAGGTATGAACTGCATTAAGTCCGAGCAGCTCAGCCACGCCCCTCAGCCAGAGTGGGTAGAAAGCCAAGTTTTAGAGTGAGAGAGTTAGAGAGAGTTACAAACCAAAGAAGCGGTGATGTGATGTGAGTTAATCCTCTGGCACGGAGGTGAGCGTGCTTTTGTTTATTGGGAGCCAAAATCAAAGTCCCCCCAAAACACAGACCATAACAAAAAGAACATAAAAAAACAAGAAATGTAATAAATTGGATACACAAAACAAAATGAGAAACATGCTACAGTAAAGTGAAAAAAAATCACACCCACAAACATTCTAAACATTGATTTAGGGACTGTACTGTAATTGTGGACTGTTTTACAACAGTTCAGACAAATACAAACTGTCATTTCTTCTGGAGAAAGTCTTATTTCTTCAGAAGAGACATCCAACGTCATTACTTTTTCTGGTGCTTCGCAGACATTTGAGTTGCATCATAGAACTTAACTGGTAATTAAAACACATAAAAAAAAAGGCTCATTGAGAACTCGTGTGCTAATGAGGAAAAAGCGACGTTACATCATCTCAACCAATCAGCAGGAAGGAGGACAGCCACTGGCTGTATTTGAATCACGTGACAGTTTCAAGGCAGTCCGCGAATATGCAAACTGTGAATGCAAAACCGCAAATAGTCAAAGGCCTACTTTATATACATGCTCAGCCCAGCTCTGCCTGCACGATTAGTTGAATATATATTATCAGAACTCCTCTGTGGTAGGTCTGTAAGTATGCAAGTTATTTCTGAACACAAAACCAAAACATACTATGTGGCCAATTAATAGATAGCTGTCATTTGAGCTGGATGGTTGTAGGATTACTTAAGACTTGAGAATTGGGGCAGTGGTGGACTGGTGGTAAAGTGCTGTGTCACTGATCCCATGTTTGGGGATTCAAGCCTCACCCTCAACAGGTTGTCACTGTCACCCCACTGCAGCCAACTTGGTTATCAAAGTCCAGCCACATCTCTCACTGTCTACGGTGAACCATTCCTGACTTTTAACAAGAGTAGGCTGAATAGCCATCAGCGTGTTTCTGCATGGCGATGGCCTGGTGAGCTGACTCTGCCCTCACCCCAGAGTTGGCTAAGATGGACACCAGCCTCCCCACAACCCCAATTAGAATTAAATGGTTCAGAAAATGGATGATACTTGAGAATTTGCTTTTGCAAGAGAAATAATGTGTTTTGGAATTTTGAACAGTTCTGTGTGATTAGAATTCAGTAACTATGGCTGAGTCAAAGAATGTGACACATGACAGCTGTCGTCCAGGGAGGCCCATGTGCTCTGTGAAGCTTTGCCAGAAAGTCTAGTCCAGCACTAAGTCCAGCTTCAGCATGACACCAAATGTGTGACTTAACTTGCGCACTTTCTTCTTGTACTTACACTGAAATGACAGTAGCAGCTTACAGCAGAATCTCAGAGACCAGAGACAATCTAAGATGTTTTTTTTTTTTTCACCCACACCATTTTCCTTTCTTTAAAGGAAGGATAGCCAAACAGACTTTCATATCCTTGGGGTGGAATTATATATTCACCAGCATCTGTTTGTTTGCTTGTGAGAAGAATTATGCAAAAACAACTAAATTACCTTTTATTAAACTTGTTGGAGAGATCTCATATTGGCCTGACATGAACCTGTAACGTTTTGCATCATAAATTTATTAAAAGCTTTTAATTACAGTATTTTTTTTTTCTCTCTTAGCAAGATAATACACAATTGTTCCAATTTTTATTAAACTTTATGGAGGTGTGGGATGTGAGCCTGGAACAAACCCATTACTTTTTGGTGCAAATATTGATATTGATTATAGTTACAGGAATTTATTGAAGTATTTTGCCTTAAAGTAATATATACAGTCAGCCCCCTTCTTACGAAATGTATCCATTCCAGTGCCTTTTTCAGAACCTGAAGCTTTCGTAAGTAGAGGCACATTTTACATATAAAACATGTGATTCGTTCCAAGGCTCCCAAGACAACCCTTTAAAAATTATGAAAGCATACCTTTTAAGGCAGTGGTCCCCAACCTTTTTATCATCGCAGACTGGTCAACGCTTGACAATTTGACTGTGCCGAGGGGGGGTAATAAGAAGCTTGTTTATATTGTGAATATAAAACCCTGCCTTACCCAGAGTTGGCTGAGATGTGCGCCAGCCTCCCTAATCAGGATTAAGCATTACATTTTTAATCGATCTAGAACTCTTCGTCAAGAAAAAAAAAAAAAAAAAAAAAAAAAAAAAAAAAAAAAAAAAAAACGCGTGATGGTGCACCAGCTTGGAGAATGAAGGCTCAGGCTCAGTCTCACCCGAACTCCCGCTATTGTTTGAAACATGTCCAACTTGCCTCTGTTCATGTGCCGTCCCCTTGTGGGTTACATTTTAGCGCTCAAATGACTGACATGTAACTGAGAGAATCCAGTCATTTTCAAAATATTCATTTATTTATTTTTTCAAAAATAAAAGATCGTCCAGACTGAAATAATAAATAAAACATAAATAAATAATTATTTCTTGTGCGGCCCGGTATCACTTGATCCATGGACCGGTATCGGTTTGTGGCTCTGGTGTTGGGGACCACTTTTTTAAGATACTTACTTCATGTTGACCATGTCTTCTTAGCAGAGTTATAATCTTACAATGACCATGGCAACAGGAATCACTTTCACCGGGAATCACACGTGTGTGTGTGTGTGTGTGTGTGTGTGTGTGTGTGTGTGTGTGTGTGTGTGTGTGTGTGTGTGTGTGTGCGCGCGTGTGTTGACCATGTCATTTTAGCAGAGTTATAATCTTACAAATGTTTATGCAAGGTTGGAATGGCACACAAACATGAACACAGTTCAAACAAACTTGAACACAAAGTTGGAACGACAGCGTCATCCCTCCTAGCCAATAGGAAGCCAGCGGGGCGGGATGTTGAGAGATAGCTCGTGGGAGGGAGCTGCATCATCCTTCCTAGCCAATCGGAGGCCAGCGGAGCGGGATTTTGGGAGACAGCCTATGAGAGAGCAGCTCACGCATTGTTTGAATAGTGTGTTTTAATGTTTGAATGGCGCGTTTGACGCTTTTCGTAAGAACAAGTTTATTTTGTATACAGAGGACAATGAAAATGTTTTTCATATACTGGATTTTTCGTATTCAGGGGATTTTGTAAGAAGGGGGCCACACACACACACCATGCAAGTATCTGGGTTATCAAAGGTCGGCCATGGCTCTCACTGGTTATTGTGTGAGACATGTAAAAGATCGGATCTTCCAGGAAAAGGATCGGAATTCCAGATGAGCTCAAATGCACTCACATTTATTCAACATTTACTGAATTAAAACAACTTAAAAAACTAAAGCATTATTCCTTCTCTCTCTCTCCCCTCTCTCTCTCTCTCTCTCTCTCTCTATATATATATATATATATATATATATCAGAATCCTGATTCATGAATTTAATGAAAGTTTTATAAGGATGAGACAAAAATAAGTTACTGATTTTTCTCAGACTTGGTAGAATGGTGGGCTATCATATACTGCATATATTTCTAGTTTACATGTCTGTTAGAAGGATGGTTTGGACATGTACAGAGGAGGGATATTGAGTATATTGTAGTCGGATGCTGAGGTTGGAACTACCAGGCAAAAGGCCGAGAGGAAGACCTTAGAGAAGATTTATGGATGTGATGAAGGAAGACATGAAGGTAGTTGGAGAAAGAGTAGAAGATGCAGAGGATGGGGTGAGATGGAGGCGGATGGTTTGCTGTAGCGACCCCTGAAGGAAAAAGCCGAAAGGAAAAGAAGAAGATTTGTCTGTTTGAAGGATTATTCAAAAAATCTACCAAACCTATTCTCACCAAACTTGATCGACAGATGGATAAGTGGAAGAAGAAGGAGATGATGATAATCAAGACTTTAAACACAACTTTCTACAAACTCACCTGCTTAAAAAAGTTGGGTTTGGTTAGTTACCCCAAAACTAGATAAAGCATGTTCGAAAATTAGGTATCATTTTAAAGCTTTAGATATCAGTCACAAAATGGTATCAGAAACTGAAAAGTGAATAAATTATCATCTTAATACTCATTTTATTGTGATTGGTCACATATGTGAAAATAAATGTTTTAATTAGATATATTTATATTTCCATATAATTTACTAAAACTGGAGCCCCATAGGCATGGGACATGGCTCTTCCCTATCTACATTATGTTGCTGAAAATTCTGGTGGGCTATTATATATAGCCCAGGAATAATTGGTTGTTATGTATAAGTCTTACAATAACAAAACTGAAACCCTGAAAGAGGTTCATACACCACCGCACCCATTTGCACATAATAATAAGGACATAATCTGACTAACCTAGGCACACAGACTTTCATCAAATCAAGTAAAACAACACAGGATATTTGCAGCAACAAGGAACATGAACTCGTTACACGGATAATTAAATTAAAGTAAAAAATAAATAAATAAAAAAAAAAAAACAGGTAATACAGATGAATGTGGAAATCAAGTAGTGAAAGGCAATGAAAAGAAAACTCATTGTTAATATTTTCTTCTTTTGCTCCAGATCAAATTTGGGAAGCATAGTTGAAATATAGTACTTTATTTCCTACAGAGTTGGCAGTGGTGGCTTAGTGGTATAGGGCGCTGGATCGCTAATACTAAGGTTGGGGGTTCAAGTCACATTCTGCACAAGGTTGTCACTGTTGCCCCAGTGCAGCTGGGTTATCAAAGGCCAGCCATGTCTCTCACTGTCTATGGTGTGAAGCATGTAAAAGAACCATTGCTGTCTTTTGACAAGAGTAGACTACAAAGCCATCAGCGTGTTTCCGCCCTGTGATGGCCTGGCAAGCTATCCAGGGTGTCATCTGCCCTCGCCTGGAATCGGCTGGGATGAGCGCCAGCCTCGCCAGGACCCGAATTAAGATTAAGCGGTTACAGAAAATGATGATGATGATGATTTCCTCTAGTTCTGAAGTTGATTCAGCCCTTAAAGGAGCCATGCTATTCTTATAACCCCAGGCTTGTACACTTAACAATAGAGATATCTATTGGGAGCTTAACCATACACAGTACTTGTAAGAACTCTCTCAGAAGAAGCTCTCATGTAAACCTGCACGATCTGGATTCCTGTATCTCAACGTCTGGGAGCACTCCGGGAACAGAGGACAACAAACCACACGAGTGAAATCAATCTGGTTTATTCATCTGCTGCTCAGTGTGTGTCACTGGGCATAAAGCTTTTATACAGTGGAGGTGTGTGCGTGAAAAAGTGGGTACAGAGTCACATGTTTCTTTGTTCACAGCCTAAAAGTTGTACCATAATCAAAGTGCATGATAAGAAACCATCCATCACATTCCTTTGCCTTAGGGGTGACATTTACTACTCTGTGAACTTTGACCTCAGAAAGGATGCTGCCTTGTAAAGCATCACAACAGCAATAAAAGTCCACGGTTAAAAGCACAGGAATGCTGCTAATTATAAAATGGTTAAAGATAAGTCAGAATGTGACCTTACAGTACTTAAACCTTAATGTGACTTCAGTAGGTGGTAAGAAGAGTGGTAGCACATAAAATACCTTTTGTCTGACTATACCACTCTGGTAAAGGCATCCAGAGAAGTTAATTAATATTTTCCTTGTTACAGTTACCTGAACCAAGGAACATACAGTGTGTACCCCGCCTTCACCCAACATCTGCTGAGATGGGGATAAGCCTCTCTCCAACACTAATTAGGATTAAGCAGCTTCGGAAATTAACGAATAAATGAATGAATGAACAAATGAATGAATGATTATTACCTGAGCATGCCAGCCAGGTTTGTCTCACAAATTAGAACACAAGACGTGTGCCCAGTAAAAAAATAATTTATTTACAAATTGGACAAATAAGCCATTAGACAGAGTTTATCAACATTAGAAAAGGAAATGAATGCAAGCTGATATGCCAACTGTTCTAAAAATTCATATGTGACCACACACAGGCATGCAACCACACACAGTGCCCTGATGATACACAGATACTGTGATAAATACAATAAACAAACATCAATCAAGGGGGGAAATGGTACAAACAGGCCATTAATTGAACAATCATTAGAAAACGGGGTATTTTCGATGCAAAACAGCAGCATTCCTGCAATGAGGCAAAACAGCAGCCCACAACACAGACAATAAACAAAATGTAAAATTAAAACCAAGAATAAAAGTAGTAACTTAAAAAAAGATAATTTACACAGCCGACCAACTGAGTGGCATTTATTCACCCCAGGACAGGACAAATCCGTGGTGCTTCTGTCACTTCTTGTGATTATCTAAAACAAAACACCTGTTTATCATATACCACATGTCCAAACCATGACGTACGAACATGCCGACAGCAGTCCATTAAGGAAAGCCTCCTACAGAGAGAAAAACAAGCCTGAAGAAACCCACATATCCAACAACAGTAGTCCATGGCACTGGTGGAAACCAAATCACCTGAGGAAACACATGTGGCATCAGGTGCAATTTATTCAACAGCATATCCTGTGGGAATATACCCACCACAGGTGATCTGGCTTGTACCAGTGCCATACACTACTGCTGGTGGATTTGCAGCATTCTCTATATTGCCATCCGACCACAATCTTCCCCCTCTATTTGCATTGGCGCCATGACGATGATCAAAATAACAGCCCAAAATGCCAAAGTAACAAGCTTCCACAAAACATCCCCAAAGTAACAAGGTTATAGCAGCAAACCAATAAGTTACCTCAGTGTCTCACTTTATGGCTTCAGGATACCAATCTCACAGATACATCCATAAACAGCATCCGTCCCCTGATATCGGACATTGAGAAACATCTTGGCTAGAATAACCCTATACTGTAGATGAACCATGCACATACACCCAGAAGAGATCATGGTTAAAGTATATAGCGTCCGGCATAGTAATCGCATGGCAACATTTTACAGTGCCAAAACCTATTACACCTCGACTTCATATGACCATCCATCCCCAGATACCAAAGACAGAGGATAAAACACCTCAAGGTTTGCTCACTACCCCCTTTTCCCCCACAAACACAAAAATAACCACAGCTTTAAAGTCTAACACACCCACATGTACACACCGGATCATCTTCCCCAAGCTTCCTATAAAATCATAGGCTGCCAGTTCCTCACCTGTTTCTCACCTAATAAAGATAAAGAGATCTTTATTGTCAACTGTTGCATGAATAATGAAAATCGGTTTAAACGCCCCTTGTTTAGCAGAAATTATTAAAAATAAAGTGCACAAAAGACAATTAAGGAATTATACTAAGCTATTCCATATACATACATACACATATAGACACATCAGCATCAGAATACTTTATTAATTCTGGAGGAAATCATGTGCACACAGTTGCTCTATACAAGTAAGAGTGAGATAAAATTGATAGAAAATTTAAGAAAAATGACAAATATTTCTAGAATACAAATGTATATGAACATATGAAATATATCTTAGCTTACTCAGCTCTTCTTAAGCACCAGAATGAAGGTGGCTGTCTTGAGGCAAGTGGGAATCATACATCGCAGTAGTGAGAGCTTAAAGATGGTGGTAAAAACCCTCGCCAGTTGAAATGCACATGCTTGAAGTATCCTTCATGTTACTCCATCTGGACCAGGAGTTCTACTCACTTTGTTCTATGCAGGGTGATGCTGATCTGTTGCTGCAGTGGCTGGACGGGGTTGTCTTCTCTTTTCTAGAAAGGCAGGGTAGCTACAGCCCTCTCTGTGTTGTTTTGGGTGAAGCGGAAAAATAACTGGTTCAGGGGGTCCGGTAGGGTGCTGTGTCTGAGGAGTCTGCTGACGTGTGTGTTTCCTTGTAGCCAGTGAGTGTGTTGATCACTTTCCTCATGTCCCTGCGGTTGTTTTTATAAAAGTCTACCTTGATGAGTTGTTTATATTTGCTCTTAGCTTTTTTGATACCTTTTCATAGGGCCTAGTGTGTTTCTGATGGTCTTCTAACTTGAAGGCATTGTCCCATGCACTACGTAGCGTGTGCACCTTCTAAGTCAAGGTTTCTGGTTCAGGACACTTCAACTGTTACGCTGCTATGCTTATGCTTATGCTATGCATAAGCTACGCTTATGTTTTTCTTCACTATGCAGATGCAGCATGCTACATTATATATCTCTCGATACACACGCACAGGTCTGTCTTCCTTTCGGCTTTTTCCCTTTTACTCGGGAGTCGCCACAGCGAATCATCTGATTCACACGTTTGATTTGGTAGAGGTTTTTATGTCGGATGCCCTTCCTGTCACAACCCTTTTTAGCAAGGGACAGAAACACGCTGATGACTTTCCAGCCTACTCTTTACGAAAGTCAGCAATGGTTCTTTTACATGCCGCTCACCATAGACAGTGAGAGACATGGCCCGCCTTTGATAACCCAGTTAGCTGCACTGGGGGGACAGTGACAACCTTGTGGAGAGTGGGACTCGAACCCCCAACCTTTATATATATATATATATATATATACACACAAACACACACACACACACACACACACACACACCCACACACACACACACACACACACACACACGCGCACACACAGTGGTACCTCATTTTACGAAATTAATCCGTTCCAGCGCCCTTTTCGTAACCTGGATTTTTCATAAATTGATCCGCATTTTACATGAAAAAGACATGATTCTTCCAAGGCTCCCAAAACTTTAAAAATTATAAAAGTACTCCAATTTTCTATGAAATATGCATGAAATATGTGTTAAAAGTAAAAGAAAATTATTTGTTAAACCATTTAAACATTTTATTAACATATTAAACCATTTTATTAACATATACAGAGTGGATTCCAGTCCTTTTTTTTTAAATCTCTCGAACCACCCATGAGACGCTTTAAAGTTCGGGGGCTGCTGGTCCGAAGAACCTTCACCCCCACCCTCCTTCACGAGGTCTTTAAATATGGCGGTTGCTTTTTCCAAAATAATTGCCTCCATCACTGTATCTCCACTTTTAAGGCCCCCTTCTGCTTCAATATCATCCCAATTGTAAAGGGGTTTCGGCCATATTTCTTTGCGATTTCGCTCAACCGCATCCCGCTTTCATATATTTTTTTTATCATTTCCTGTTTTACTTTTATTGATAACGAAGCCCGCTTCTTCTTTTCAGTCTCACCGGGAATCACTTTCTTGGGGCTCATGATTAATAACAAAAAATAATGCTGCAATGAGCACACTCAAAAAACTCACGAAACTCACGAACTAACAGTACAACTCTCCTTCACGTGTGTGTCGAACAATGGGTCGAAGGCAGACGAAAAGCATTATGGGTACAGTACTGTATTATGGAGCCAATCGGAGGCCAGTGGGGCAGGGTGTTGGAAGACAACCAATGGGAAAGCAACTCGCGCATTGTTTGAATGTTTGAATGGCGTGTTTGAATTTTTGAGATGGTGCTTTTGTAACATGAACTTGTTGTGTATCCAGAGATAAAAAAAATTAGGAAAATGCATTTTGTAACCTGAATTTTTCGTTTGGTGAGACTTTCGTAAAGTGATGTACCACTGTATATATTTCTAACCAATATACAGCTGTTTGTTATGCTATGTATGAAAGCCAAGACCACGGCTCGGCGCATTTCTTGACTACAACGTCATGAGCTGGAATACTGGTTCCCAGCAGCACAATAGTAAACAGGCCTTAAGGTCACATGCTCAGTGCAGTAGTTTTTGTATGAGAGCACAGCTGATATGCGACCCTCCAGGTCTTTCTCCTCTGCAAATATTTCCCAGCCTGTGGAATCAAAACAATCCTGTAGAGCAACAGATACATAGAGCTTCTTCACTCAACACCTGAGCTGTTTTAACTACTGGTCTTTGTCTACAGATTGTAGGTTTATAAGCAGGAATCAGAGGCAGAGAGAGGTGATCTGAAACTCCAAGATGTGACAGAGGGGTGGCTTTATAGTGATCTGTGATGTTGGTGTTGACCTGGTCCAGTTTGTTTTTCTTCCTCATTGGAAAACTCACATTTTTGTAGTAACCAGGCAGGGCAGGTTTGCATAATTAAGTCTCCTGCCGTGATTATAACACAGTCCAGCTGTTGTAGTTGCTCCATGGCGAAACACAATAACACACTGTAAAGGACCATTCAACAATGTAGTTCGGTAGGATACTTTACAGGCTTAATCCCACCTTCCCCCCAAGGCCCATCAGGATGAGGAAAGCCCTTATCATGACTTAATACAAGTGCACCAAATCTCAGCTGCTGCTTATCTTCAAAAGTTATATACAGCTGCGATCAAAATAAACACAGTTTGCTTTAAGAAAGTGAACGAGGCTCAAAATCCTTATCATATATTTTATTTCCATACACACAAATGCATCGAGAACCCATTCTATTTCAAATCAAAACACGAAGAAAAATATATTAACTCTGTGGTCTTTCTTTCAAGAAACTGAAAAAAAAAAAATGAATATTGGACTGTTAAAAAATATCAACGCCTGCTTTATTCTTTACAAACTCACATATTCAGTGTATAAACTGAAAAATGGTTTAAGTTTTTTTATTTTTTTATTTAGTTCAGTTCATTTTCTGTAACCGCTTCATCCTAATTAGGGTCGCGGGGAGGCTGGTGCCCATCCCAGCCAACTCAGGGCGAGGGCAGAGTACACCCTGGACAGCTCGCCAGGCCATCGCAGGGCGGAAACACGCTGACGGCTTTGCAGCCTACTCTTGTCGAAAATCAGCAATGGTTCTTTTACATGCCTCACACCATAGACAGTGAGAGACATGGCCGGCCTTTGATAACCCAGTTAGCTCCACTGCGGGGGACAGTGACAACCTTGTGGACAGTGGGACTCGAACCACCAACCTTTGGATCAGCGATCCGGCGCCTTATACCACTAGACCACCACTGCCCTCCTTTTTTATTTATTTTTTTATTATTTTTTTATTTATTTATTTTTTCTTCTCCGTTGAATCACTGAACTAATATTTGGTGGTATAACCACTGTTTCTGAGAACTGCTGCATATCTGTATTGCATGGAGTTGACCAACTTTTGGTACCTGTGAGCAGGTTTTCCAACCCATGATGGTTGGCCTACACTCCACAGTTCTTTTATATTTCTTGGTTTTACCTCAGAACCTGCCTTTTTAATGTCACATCATAAGTGTTCCATTGGATTAAGGTCCGGAATCGGGCCGCTGCTCCATAACCTCAATGTTGTTGGTCTGGAACCAAGTTGTCAACCATTTACTGGTGTGTTTGGGGTCATTGTTTTGTTGCAACACCCACTTCAAGGGCATTTCCTCGTCAGCAAAATGCAGCACGACCTTTTCAAGTATTCTAATGTATTCAAACTGATCCATAATCCCTGGGATGTGATAAATAGTCTCGGCAACGTAGTATGAGAAACATCCCCATACCATGATGCTTACGTAAATAGGGTTCACTGTCTTCACAGGAGACTTGGGCTTGAAGTCAGTGTTTGGGGCTCGTCTCGGTTGGCCACTAGACACCCCCCCAAAAAAAAAAAAAATAAAATAAAATAAAATAAATAAATCTTATTTTCATCAGTGCACATGATGCTGCCCCGTTTCTCTTTAGGCCTGTCAATGTGCTCTTTGGTGAGTTGTAACCTCTTCAGCACATTTTTTTTTTTTTTTTTTCAGCAGTGGGACATTGCACGGCTTTTTGCTGACAGCTCTGCTTCAGATAGGTGGCTTCTAATTGTAACAGGACTCACAGGTCACTTTAGACCTACTTTGACCTTCCTGGAGCTGATTGGTGGCTGAGTCCTTGCCATTTTTGATCTTCGATTTATTCAAATGGCAGTTTTCATTTTTTTTCAACATCTTTCAGGATTTGGTTGCCATTTTAAAGCATTTGGAATTATTTTAGCTGAGCAGTCTATCGTTTTCTGCACTTTTTTATACACATTCTGCTCTCCAATTAATATTTTAATCAAGGCATGCTATTCTTCTGAACAATGTCTGGAATGACCCATTTCGATCAGAATATCAGAGATATTGCTGCTTTCCTTCCTTTAACGAGCACCGGTTTTTGAACAAATGAATGATGACACAACTTGAACTCCAGTGCTATTATTTTAAACACTCTATTCAACAATGAACAAACCTTTCAATGTCCAAATAATTTCAACTTGGAATTTGACACTGTGCTTTGATTTGGACTTGAAATATTTGACGTGTTTCAGGGAAGCATGGTGGCATATTGATTGGCATGTCTGTCTCAGAGAAATAGGGCTTGTGCTCAATTCCCAGCTTGGGTGTTTTATCTATGTGGAGTTTGCATGTTCTTTTGTGCTTGTGTAGGTTTCCTCCAAAAACTTCAAAAACATGCACAATTGGCTAACTGGCTGTTTCAAATCTCTCTAGGTGTGAATGTGAATGGATGTGTGAGTGTTTGCCCTGTGATGACCTCACAAGCTGTCCAAGGTGTACCCCGTCCTTGCCCAGAGTGAGCTGAAATGGGTGTCTGCCACCCCGTGATCCTAATTAGAAATAAATGAATGATGAATGAATTAAAGTAATGTGGGACACACCAGTTAGGTAAAGATATTTTGTAGTGTGTAGTTTCAAGCTTCACTTGAAGCATTTAAATTTGAACCCTCAAAAATGTAATATGTAACATTACAGTTTATCATATTGTCATATTGTGACATTCAGTAAGTGTACACTATTAGCACTCAATTTGAAATACAGCCAGTCTGACAATCAGAAATACAGTCGGCCCCCAACTTATGAAGACTCCTGTGTAGGAAATCCCTGGGTTATGAAGATCATTTTCCTAAGTTTACGTCCCCGAGATATGAAACAACCTCCTCTTACGAAAAGAAATTCAAAATTCAAACGTGCCAATCAAAATTTCACACGATGCACAAGTTGCTCTCTCATTGGCTGTTTCTCAACATCCCACCCCGCTGGCCTCCCAGATAGAGACAGAAGGAAGCTTCACCCTTTGGTTTTTAGTTTAGTTTTTTTAAGATGTTTTAATTCAGTAAATGTTTAATTGGAATTCCCTCAAGGATTCAAATTAAAATTGAGTTCGTCAAGCAGGTAATGCGCTTTGAATTCATGTCTTGTGGGCGTGGCCTGCAGTGCACGCAAGAGAGAGCTGGATATATATATATATATATATATATATATATATATATATATATATATATATATATATATATATATATATATATATATATATATATATATATATATATATATATAGAGAGAGAGAGAGAGAGAGAGAGAGAGAGAGAGAGAGAGAAGGAATAATGCTTTAGTTTTTAGTTTAGTTTTTTAAGTTGTTTTAATTCAGTAAATGTTTAATAAATGTGGGCCCATTTGAGCTCATCTGGAATTCCGATCCCTCCAGGAATCAAATTAAAGTTGAGTTTGTCAAACAGGGATTGCGCTTTGAATCCAGGTCTTGTGGGTGTGGCCCGCAGCGCGCGCGTGTGAGAGAGAGAGAGAGAGAGAGAGAGAGAGAGAGAGAGAGAGAGAGGTGTGTGTGTGTGTGTGTGTGTGTGTGTGTGTGTGTGTGTGTGTGTGTTAATAGAAATGTTTAATAATGGTTTAATTAATAAATATGTTAATAAAATGGTTTGATATGTTCATAAAATGTTTAAATGGTTTAATAAATATATGAATGTCTTGTGTCTTTGCTATATTTTTACTTTTAACACATATCTCATACAAAATTGGTGTACTTTTATCATTTTTAAAGGGTTTATGGGGTTCAGCCAGTCCAAAGACTGGAGCCTTGGAACAAATTGGGCATTTAACATGTAAGACACAACCCCTACTTACAAAATCCTCGCGTTACAAAACGGGCTCTGGAACTGATTGATTCCGTAAGTTGGGGGCAGAATGTACTTGCAATTTAATTTGAAACATCAGTCAAACACGCTTTGTACTTTTAAGAGTCTGTGCTTTGTGACTAAACCCAGGGAAAAGGAAACTTGGAGAAGAAATAATGTTATATAAAGTCATTTAAAATAATGTGCAATAAGCATACAGTGTACAGTTTAAAGATTTGCACAGTAGATCACATATTTAAAGATATTTCAGCATACATTAAGTCCAACCCTGATTGTAAGACATCATTTTAAATACAGCCATTTATGCCTGGTTCCCTCTGGTGTGCAATTTGTTACAAAAGCTATGATTGGCCATTCGTAGCTAATCGTGGAATTTTTCTGAAATGTCACTGTTGGATACGAAGGGAGGAGAGTTGAAATATTCTGATACTATTTGTTACACTGAGATACAATATGTTTGTGATTGGTCAATTTCAGGTGACACGATCTGTCATGATCCGCTCCCCTGTTCACATACAATCCGATATGTAGCAAAAGGATTGCCCCGATTGAATACATGATTGGACATGATCATCATCCTGATTTGGGATGATCCAGGATCCTATGCACTCTGTTGCGATATTACATGGTTGAGGTTGCAATGTCTTTCATGATTGAATTCAAGAGTGATCATGATTTGAGCTACGGCTGGACCGCGATGGCTGTATACAGCAATAGAAAATATTAATGAGAACGCATTTAATGGGAATACCCATTAAAAACATTCTCTCAATTGTTTCCATTATTGTATAGTATATACAGGTATATGTAAATCTCTGCCCCTCCTCTCAAGGATATCATTGATTTTAACCTGATATGGTTACCGTCCCCTGAATATAAGGAAGTTGGCCAAATAAAATTGCATTTTTTTTTCCTCTCAAAAGCACATAGTGTATCATATGCCTTATTGTATTTCCAAATCAATATTGAATTTGTGGTCAGTGGTGGACTGTTGGATAAAGTGGTTAATCACTGGTCCTAAGGTTGGGGGTTCAAGCCCCCTCAAAAGGGTTGTCACTGCCCCCTCATTGCACTAACTAGGTTTTCAAAGGCTGGCCATATCTATCACTGTTTATGGTGTGAGGTTCATGTCAAAGAAGCATTATTGACATTTGACAAAAGTAGCTGCATAGCTGCCAGTGTGTTTCTGCCCTGTGATGGCCTGGCAGCTGTCCAGAGAGTCCTCCGCCCTCGCCTGAAGTCAGGTGGGATGGGCGCCCGCCTCCCCGTGACCCTAATTGTTAGTAAGTAGTTCAAGAAAATGAACGAATTCATCATAACATGTTTTGGGGGTATTGTGAGTTCATGTTCTTCTTTTCCTTTCAGCTTTTTTCCCTTTTTCAGGGGTCACCACAGTGAATCACCTGATTCACATGCTTGGTTTGGCATAGGTTTTTATGCCGAATGCCCTTCCTGATACTTTGCAGCTTCTCTTTACGAAAGTCAGCAATGGTTCTTTTATATGAACCTCTCACCATAGACAGTGAGAGACATGGGAGGCCTTTGATAACCCAGTTAGCTGCACTGGGAGGACAGTGCCAACCTTGTAGAGAGTAGAACTTGGTACAGCCTGGACAGTACACCAGGGCATCATAGGGCCATCACCCCTAGGCATGAGTATGAGTATGAATGGTTGTGCAAGTGTTGGCTCTGTGATGGCCTGGTGTGGCCCTGGACAGAACGTTAGGCCATCACAGGGCCAGCACTGGCACAGCCATTCATACTCACACGGAAACCTAGGGGTGATTTGAAACTGCCAATTAAACCCAACTTGATGTTCTTTTAAATTAAAATGTTGAGTTGAGAGAAGGTATAAGAAAATCATTTTTGGTGGAGGCAAAAGGAGAGGCAAAAAAGGGGGTTGTCATAATTTTACTTTCTTTTATTTTATTATTATTATTTTTTGTTTGTTTGTTTCTGGGGTAATGGAATAATTTCCTGGTTATTATCATTATTTTTTTTCTTTTCAATACAGTATCTTGTCCGATATATACAGTATTTGTGCGCAAGAACTCGTAACAGATTGTGTGCGTCCCTGACTACATGTATCTACTCGTACGCACTTATCTCAGCTCGTGAGTCATTCTTCTCATGTCTTGAGCAATGGTGCGTGACAGATCGTGGGAGATGGCAGCGCATCTCAATGGAGCGCGGTGTTTGTTTTGTCCAAGGTTGATCCTGATCTCTAGAATTTGGAAGCATTATTAGGTGTGATTTGCTGCGCTTTGTTATGATCCAATATGATCTCATGCGATGATCAGGATTGACAACTGATCCTGTGGATTTTAGAACATTTTAAACTGTCCAAAACTTTTCTATGATCAACACGTTTGCCACAACTGACTTCAAGATTTGATAAGATCTGACAGAATCACACCAATTACTCCATGATTAAAACCATCATTTCAATCATAGCACAAATCATGATAGTGAGAACGTAGCATTAGAATGGCCAATAAGTCTACACTTGATTATAAATCTTTTTTTTTTTTGTTTGTTTTTTTTTTGTTGTTTTTTTTTGTTAACACAAATGTTCAGTCATTTATAAATAAATATCTTATAGTTTTAAGTCGGTCTAAACCAGACATGACATGGTGCAGTGTTTACTACATCCAGCCACACAGCCGGAAATCATCATTTGTTTTCTGAAACACTTCATCCTAATAATGGTCAAAGGCGAGGCTAACGCCCATCTCAGTCAATTCTGAGCAAGAGCAGCACACACCCTGGACAGCTTGTCAGGCCATCGCAGGGCAGAAACACGTTGACAGCTAAGCAGATACTCTTGTCAAAAGTCAGCAATGGTTCTTTTACATGAAACTCACAACATAGACAGTGAGAGACACAGCCAGCCTTTGATAATCATTAGCTGCACTTAGGGGACACTGACAACCCATTGAGAGTGAGGCTTCAACCCCCAACCTTGGGATTGGTTGTCCAGCACCTTACCACCAGGCCACCAGGCCACCACTGCCCATAGCTGAAGATATGTTGTAATATTTAATAAGTCTCCCATTAAACTTAATTTGAAACACAGTCAGTCAGACCTTTGCACATTCCTTGCAGTGTTTAAAGAAGCCAAGTGTGGTGAAGTAAATCTTAATTTTGGACACAGCCAGCTGGCCCTTGAAATCAAATCCCAGTATGTGGAGTGTACATGCTCTTAATAGTTGATTTACTTGAGATGCTTTGGACTGCTCATAGTGTCCGCACTAACAAAGTCTGTAATTAAATAACTTAATTTAAGACAGAAATGATGGGATGTTTTCAGAGAAAACATCATGTTCAAAGGGCTTCTTTTAATGCATAGCAGTTGATGTGGAGGCGGATTAGTAAAACCTTTCAACACGTTTTGCAGTTTTTAGTTTGGTAAAACTTCATTTGGAACACAGCCAACCAAGAAATTAAAATATGTTATGTAGTGCTCTGTTAGTTTACACTTGATTAAATAAATCTGGATCACAGTCATGTAGACACTGACTGATATTTTTTATTGTTGACACAATTTACATTTATATAATTTAATTTGGGATAACTTTCCTGCCGCCCCTTCTTGAATTGCTACCTTATCGTGGTGGAGGAGTTTGAGTGTCCTAATGATCCTAGAAGCCATGTTGTCGAGGGCATTATGCCCCTGGTAGGGTCACCCAAGGCAAACAGATCCTAGGTGAAGTACCAAACGAAATGTGGTTCAAAAGACCTCTATGAGGATGAAAAAAATCAAGGACACAGTTTCCCTTGCATGGACACGGGTCACCTGGATCTTTCCTGGAGCCAGGCCTGGAGATGGGGCGCGAAGGCGAGCGACTGATGGTCGGGCTTCTGCCCATGGAGCCCAGCCGGGCCTCGCCCAAAAAGGAGACATGGGTCTACCCTCCCATGGACCCACCACCTATGGGAGGGGCTATAGGGGTTGGGTGCAGTGTGAGTTGGGTGGCATCCAAAGGCATGACTTCTCTTGGACTGATTGACTCTTACTCTTGGGACTCTCGAGAGGAGCTGGACCTTATTCCATTCTTGAGTTGCTCATGGGGAGAGGCAGCAAGCTGGTGTGAGTATACTTGTTGCCCTCATCTCAATACATACACATTGGGGTTCTCCTCGGTCAACGAAAGGGTAGCTACCGTCTGCCTTTGGGTGGAGGAATGGGTCCTAACTGTTATTTGTGCTTATGCACCAACTGACAGTTCAGAGTACTCACGCTTTTTGGAGTTTTTAGGCGTGTGTTGGAGAACACTCCCTTAAGAGACTCATCCGTTGTCCTGGGAGACTTCTACGCCCATGTGGATAACGATATTGTGAACTGGAAGGGTGTGATTGGGAGGTACAGCCTCTCCAGTCTGAACCTGAATGATGTTTTGTTGTTGGACTTCTGTGCTCTTCACAGTTTGTCCATCACGGAAACCATGTTCGAACATAAGGGTGTCCATAAGTACACCTGGCCCCCCTAGGTCACAGTTCGATGATCAACTTTGTAGTCATGTCACCGGACTTGAGGCCGCATGTTCTGGACACTCAGGTGAAGAGGGGAGCTGTCAACCGATCACCACCCGGTGGTGAGTTGGCTCTGATGGAGGGGGAGGCCATTGCATGATGATATGCGAGACATAAAAATAATCTCAGGATGGTCAAGAATTTACCACTTATTCTTACGAAATAATATTGATGTTCCATTGCACAAATATGTTTCATTTACAGCACAATTTGTGGGTAGTGGTGGGTCAGGGGTTAAGGTGATGCATTACTGCTCTGAATGTCAGCAGTTCAATTTCCACCGTCACCCCTGTCAGGTCTTGAAGCAAGTCCCTTAAAATTCAATTGCTCCATTAAATTAAAAAAAAAAGTAAATTACTCTGTATTAAAGTGTTTACTAAATGGTAGAGTATGGTTTTGTTTTGTTTTTTTTGAAATACATTACCAGTCAAAATTTTAGACACAATTACATATTATACACACAATAATTATATTCGGATCAAGTAGTATAAGGCTAGATAATTGAAAATCATGTTTTCATGATATTTAATAAATTATGAATAAATGCACCCATGTTTTAATTGAATGTAAAAAAAAAAAAAAAAAAATATATATATATATATATATATATATATATATATATATATATATATATATATATATATATATTTATATATATATATATATATATATGTATATATTTATATTTATAGAGAGAGAGAGAGAGAGAGAGAGAGAGAGAGAGAGAGAGAGAGAGGAGGATTTTCTGAGTAGATCCTTCCGTAGGAGAGTGCTCAATACTTAATACTTTTTGGTAGAGCAAATAACAAAAATAAAAGGACAGGACAAAGACTTTCTATTGAAACTCCATTTATCACTACAGATCTGTTTCGAGGGGTGGTGAAACCATCCTCTCTCTTCAGGTGATTATAGAAGAATTCTCCTATAATCACCTGAAGCGAGAAGATGGTTTCACCACCCCCTCTCTTCAGGTGATTATAGAAGAATTCTCCTATAATCACCTGAAGCGAGAAGATGGTTTCACCACCCCTCGAAACAGATCTGTAGTGATAAATGGAGTTTCAATAGAAAGTCTTTGTCCTGTCCTTTTATTTTTGTTTATATATATATATATATATATATATATATATATATATATATATATATATATATATATATATATATATATATATATATGTAACACCAGCTTGATATAGCTGTGCTAGATTATATGCTAGGTTCTAGAGGAGTAGAATGAATTGTGGAGATTTAAAGTTGAACAGCCGGCAGATTTATTACAATTTACAATAGCACAAGAAACAGTGCAAACAATGTTGTAGAACGCTCTTTACAAAATAAAAATAAAAATAAAATAGGCTTAGAGTCTCTAAGGTTCGATATGTGTGAATTCGGGAGTCTTTTCCAGGATTGTGATCCGTTTGGGATAAAGGTGTTTTTATTTGTTCTTATCTGGAATCCTGTGATTTGAAGTGGTTGGGTCTGTAGATCTACTCTCGCATCCAGAGAGCAGTTGGCCACACTGCTTCTGGATCCGCCAAGAGTTCTCACTGGGTTTAGCTCGCCATCCGTGTCCGAAACCAGCTTCAAGATCAGATCCAGGTCCACTAAAAATCCAGTTTGTGTAGCTTATCGAGTGCTCTGTGTGTGTCCTGCTCTGCAGCATGCTCTGCTGTGCTTAGCTAGGTGCATGCAGCATGTGCTTATGATGCGTTCAAGGGGTCTAGGAAACTATAGTGCTTTCAGGGAGCACTGGTAAAGAAAAGGGCAGAAGCATCAAATTCCATGGTGTCCACCTCACTAATGTTCTCACCTCACTAGAGCACACTGAATGTGAAGAAAGCATTCCACACTTTTAGCAGATTATTAGCGATTATTGTTTTCTCCAGGCCATTCTCCCCAGATGGAGGACAGATCTTTTGGAATTTTCACATAAAGCCATTAGTAAACTTTACACAAAATGGTGTGGAAGACATCAAATAACTGGCAGTTCTGTTGATCTTGAATGAGAATGATCACACCAGTGAACACTATGGAATGAGCAATGTGGAATGATAGCATCCTATACACTAAGGATGGCACTATTATCAAGTGTTGGACCAAAAAAAAAAAACAAAAAACAGCACTGAAAGCAATGTCAGTGAGGACGTCTGTCACAGGTCCAAATGTTCAGAACAATAAAACCTTTCGTTACTGATATTAACTCCAGCCTTTTCATTAGCTAATTTTACTGCCCCGTAGCATTCAAACTTAAAATAATATTATTAATAACAGTATTATAGGTATCAGCATTAGCTAGTTAGCATTTAAAATGACTTGTAACCTTCAAGAACGTGTTTTTGATTCAAAATATTTATGATTAACCCTTTGCCATCTGGCTTTCAGTGTATTATCAGTGCCTGTGTCCGCACCCTCGGTTAAATTTTGTCCAGCCTATTTCTTGAGGCAGATAATATTGAAATTTTACAGCATGTCCCTCAGAGTTTGTGGGTGTGTGTGGGCACAGTGGTTTCTCTATTTGAGTTTCAATCTTGTTAAAATGACCATATAACATTTTCCGGCCTATTTCTCAAGAACCGCTGTGTGGCTCTTTCTGAAACTGTGCATGCAGCTTTCCTCTGGTGTATATATGTGTGTGGGCCCTTCAGTTTATCTGGTTGACCTTTCACCCTGCAAAAATGACTTTGACCTTAAAACAAATTATTAACTATTTCTCAAGAACTGCTGGGCTATTTACAGATAGCTATTTTACTACCGAGTCTGTGACTCACACATATTTATTCATCCATTCCCTCAACCACTTAATTCTAGTAGGGTCAAGAATGGAGCCTATCTCAGCTGATGTTGGGTGAAAGTAGGGTACACTCTGAACACATCACCAGCCTAAGGACAGTTAGCAGAACTAACACACAAAACCATTTACACTCACACACAGGGGCAACCTGGAACTGCAAATTAGCCTGTGAACTCCAGACAGAAACACTCTCTCTGAGCCTGGGACGCAAACCCAGGGCCTTTCTTGCTGTGAGGCAGATGTGCTAACCACTACACCACTATGACGCCCTTGTGATGTGAAAATAAATCCCAATCAAAGTAAGTGAATGAAAGTAAGTGATGAGTACACTTCATGACTTCATTTTGCAGCTCAGACAGATGAATCAACAGATTCACTCTGAACACTTCAAAACACACTTTTCTTCTAAAGTGAGTGTCGAAGCTGGTTTAACATGTGTTCTGATTTGAAAATGAACACAAGTGCTCCTTTAATGTTTGAATTAATAATTCACACCATATGTCACATCCACACAGCATGTGTGTGAGTGTGTGTGTGTGTGTGTGTGTGTGTGTGTGTGTGTGTGTGTGTGTGTGTGTGTGTGTGTGTGTGTGTGTATGATGTCCATGTGCTCATACAACAATATGTGAAACATAACCCAAGATTAGACTGAGATCAAGTAAGAGTTGTGAAATTAGATATAGTCGTTCTCAAAAGGCAAAATTATATCATTATGGTAATCTATCACACACCATCAGGAACATGCATCACACTTTATATAAAATCGTTTACAAACAGTAACATGTTTGTTCAAATCCAACATTTCCATTTCCTCATACTATTGACTGCAGTGTTTTGTGGTCATTATAGTGCACTAGTGTACGAGCTTGAGAAAAAGCCTTTAAAAAATGTTTAATTATAAGCACAGGACACACCAGGGATGTTGAGCATCTGCCATGCTTTTTTTTTTTTTCTTTTTTTTTTGGTTGGGCCAATGAAAGCTTTTTCTTATTTCTTATTTATTTATTTATTTAGTTGGTGATCCAAAAAGTAAAAGCAATAATAAAGAGACATACATGACCAAATTTGACAATGGGGCTAACAACCAGTCCCAACGTCTTATTAGTTATATCTTTAATTACAAAAAAAAAAAAAAAAAAAAAAAGTTGAGATGAGCAAGCAAGAGTCATGTGAAAATACAACATTATTAATGGTTTTTAATCTCTGCAGTCATAGGTGTTCTGATCTTTCTTACTGAGTGATGAATACCACCTGCTTTTTAACCTCATTTGTTTAGTCTGCACAGAGAAACTTTGCCTTCTGTCTCAACAATTTTCTTTTTAACAACCTTACTATGGTAATACTAATAACAGTAGTATTATTAACTCTGTTGTAATGCCAGCACTACAGCATATTTGATGTGTTACATTTGCTGCATTACACCACTCGGCTGTGTCTTATTGCATCATAAAACTCTCTGCTGTGTGTGTGTGTGTGTGTGTGTGTGTGTGTGTGTGTGTGTGAGAATGCATGAGAGAGAGAGAGAGAGAGAGAGAGAGAGAGAGAGAGAGAGAGAGAGAGAGAGAGAGAGAGAGCGAGAGAGAGAGAGAGGAACTGTATTTTAAATACTTATATGCTCCAGGGAAATTTTATGGCAGAATTACACATCTTTTTTATGTTTTCTTTCCACAATAAATTAGTGTTGTTGTTTTTTTTTTTTTTTGAGTTTTCCCTTTTTTTTTTTCTTCTTCTTTTTTTTTTAAGTGACTTCGACTTGGACAAAGTCATTTCCTACAAAGTAGCAGTGCAGTCTTGAGCGTATTCATCACTGTAACTGTGACACATTTATGTCCTGAAAAACAGGCCACGTTAGCAAAACAGGACAAAAGGCGTTCACTTTGCTTTAGCCTTTTCGCTAAAATGAATCATAAACAACCGGCTGGTGTTTATTTCAGCTCTTAAATTGACAAAAACAATCAGACACCACATGCTTGTAGTCAAGAGAATGCACTTACTCCCACTGGTGCAGGAAAGAGTTTGACATTGGGAGGGGGGGAAATGGGGGGGCAATGACATCACATAATATATTTGTCCAGAAAAACTGTAGCACCAGTCTCTGCAGTCTCGTCAAATACTAAGATAAACTAATGATGGTAAACAAATATTGTGCACTCAGGTACTAGTTGTGGCTTAATTAGTAGGTTCAGGGAAAAAAAAAAAAAAAAAAGGCTGTTTAACTGTTCACTGCAACAGAGTGGCCAAATGTTTTAGCTACAGATCAAAAACGCAAATTAATCTTCAGGCTTTGTTTGAAAACTCAGACTAAACTTTTCCAATAACAACAGGAGTTCGTTTTCTGTCTCACCAGGCTTTAAAAATAGCCACTAGAAATGATGAAAGCTGCCCAGCAGTTTTTGAGAAATATGCTAGACAAAGTTCAGAAGGTCAAAGTCTTTGTAAAAAGGTCAAATAGAGAAACTGATGTGCCCCTGCACAGCTAGACACCCAAAGCAACATGCAAGCGAATGGACAGTAAAATCTGCTAATCAATTTTAAGAAATAGTCCAGACAGACATTGTGCAGTAGTGCATAAAGCTGTGCAGTGGGGTATACTGAAATGTCACGCTGTGTAATGGTGTCCAGTACATGTACGGGTGTGTAATTCTATGTTGTGCATTGTATTTATGTGTAGGATCTTGATGTGGAGTATAGTTATGTCTAGTGATGTGCAGTAGTGTTTAGTGATGTGCAGTAGTGTGTAGTGATGTACAGTAGTGTCTAGTGATGTGCGGTAGTGTGTAGTGATGCGTAGTGATGTGTAATGATGAGCAGTAGTGCTTAGTGATGTGCATTAGTGTTTAGTGATGTGCATTAGTGTGTAGTGATGTACAGTAGTGTTTAGTGATGTGGAGTAGTGTGTAGTGATGTACAGTAGTGTTTAGTGATGTGGAGTAGTGTGTAGTGATGTACAGTAGTGTTTAGTGATGTGCGATAGTGTGTAGTGATGCGAAGTAGCGTGTAGTGATGTGCAGTAGTTGTAGCAATGTGCAGTTGTGTATAGTGATGTGCAGTAATGTGCAGTAGTGTGTAGTGATGCGCAGTAGTGTGTAGTGATGTGGATAGTGTGTAGTGATGTAGAGTATTGTGTAGTGATGCACAGTAATGTGTAGTAATATGCAGTAGTGTGTAGTGATGTGGAGTAGTGTGTAGTGATGCACAGTAGTGTGTAGCAAAGTGCAGTAGTGTGTAGTGATGCATAGTAATGTGTAGTAATATGCAGTAGTGTGTAGTTATGCACAGTAGTATGTAGTGATGCACAATAGTGCGTAGTAATATGCAGTAGTGTGTAGTGATGTATAGTAGTGTGTAGTGATGCACAGTAGTGTGTAGTGATGTGCAGTAGTGCGTAGTGATGTGCAGTAGTGTTTAGTGATGTGTAGTAGTGTGTAATAATGAAAAGTAGTGTGCAGTGATGCGCAGTAGTGTGTAGTGATGTGAAGTCGTGTGTAGTGATGTGCCGTAGTGTGTAGTGGTGTGCAGTAGTGTGTAGCAATGTGCAGTCACGTGTAGTGATGTGCAGTAGTGTGCAGTAGTGTGTATTGATGTGCAGTAGTGTGTAGTACTATGCATTAGGGTATAGTGATGCACAGTAGTGTTCAGTAATGTGTAGTGATGTGCAGTAGTGTGCAGTCACGTGTAGTGATGTGCAGTAGTGTTCAGTAATGTGCAGTGATGTGCAGTAGTGTGTAGTGATGTGCAGCAATGTGTAGTGATGCACAGTAGTGTTTACTGATGTGCAGTAGGGCGTAATGATGTGCAGTACTGTGTAATGATGTGCAGTAGTGTGTAATGATGTGCAGTAGTGTGTAGTGGTGTGCAGTAGTGTGTAGTGATGTACAGTGGTGTGTAGTGATGTACATTAGTGTGTAGTGATGCGCAGAGGTGTTTAGTGATGTACAGTAGTGTGTAGTGATGCACAGTAGTGTTTAGTGATGTGCATTAGTGTGTAGTGATGTACAGTAGTGTCTAGTGGTGCACAGTAGTGTTTAGTGATGTGCAGTAGCGTATAATGATTAATAGTAGTTTGTAGTGACGTGGAGTAGTGTGTAGTGATGCACAGTAGTGTGTAGCAATGTGCAGTCGTGTGCAGTGATGTATAGTAGTTTGTAGTGATGTGGAGTAGTGTGTAGTGATGTGCAGTAATGTGCAGTGATGTGCCATAATGTGTATTTATGTACGGTAGAGTTTAGTGATGTGCAGTAGTGTGTAATGATAAAAAGTAATGTGTAGTGATGAGCAGTAGTGTTTAGTGATGTACAGTAGTGTAGTGTTTGCCTTAAGGATGTTAATAGAGAAGTTCAGAGAAGGTCAGAAGGAGCTGCATTGTGCCTTTGTGGATCTGAAGAAAGCATATGACAGGGTGCCGAGAAAGGAACTGTGGTATTGCATGAGGACGTCTGGAGTGGCAGAGAAGTATGTTAGAGTGGTGCAGGACATGTATGAGAAATGTAAGAAAGTGGTGAGGTGTGCTGTCGGTGTGACAGAAGAGTTCAAGGTGGAGGTGGGACTGCATCAAGGGTCAGCTCTGAGCCCCTTCTTGTTTGCTATGGTGATGGACAGGCTGACAGATGAGGTTAGACAAGATTCCCCGTGGACTATGATGTTTGCAGATGACATTGTGATCTGTAGTGAGAGCAGAAAACAAGTGGAGGGAAATCTAGAGAGGTGGAGGTATGCCCTGGAAAGGAGATGAATGAAGGTTAGTTTCAGTAAGATGGAATACATGTGTGTGAATGACAAGGACCCAAGCGGAACGGTGAGGTTACAGGAAGCAGAGAAAAGGAAGGTGTAGGATTTTAAGAACTTAAGCTCAACAATCCAGAGCAGTGGAGTGTTGAAAAGAGGCGAAGAAGCGTGTGCAGGCAGGTTGGAATAGTTGGAGAAAAGTGTCCGGTGTGATGTATGATAGGAAGGTATCGGCAAGAATGAAAGGAAAAGTGTACAAGACGGTGTTGAGGCCAGCGATGTTGTATGGTTTAGAAACAGTGGCACTGGGGAAAAGAGAGGAGGCGGAAGCTGGAGGTAGCGGTGATGAAAATGTTGAGGTTCTCTTTGGGAGTAACGAGGATGGATAGGATCAGGAATGAGCACATCAGAGGGACAGCAGATGTAAGACTTTTTGGAGACAAAGTCAGAGAGGCAAGATTCAGATGGTTTGGACATGTACATAGGAGGGATAGTGAGTATATTGGTAGTAGGATGCTGAGGTTGGAACTACCAGGCGGAAGGCCTAGAGGAAGACCAAAGAGACGATTCATGGATCTGGTGAAGGAAGACGTGAAGGTAGTTGGTGTAAGAGAAGAAAATGCAAAGGATAGGGTGAGATGGAGGCAGATAATTCGTTGTGGTGACCTCTGAAGGGAAAAGCCGAAAGGAAAATAAGAAGAATGTAGTGTTTAGTGATGGACAGTGGTGTTTAGTGATGCGCAGTAGTGTGTAATGATAAAGAGTAGTGTGTAGTGATGAACAGTAGTGTGTAGTGATGCGCAGTGGTGTGCAGTAATGTGCAGTAGTGTGTAGTCATGTTCAGTAGTGTGTAGTGATGCACAGTAGTGTGTAGAAATATGCAGTAGTTTGTAGTAATGTGCAGTAGTGTGTAGTGATGTGCACTAGTGTGTAGTGATAAACAGTAATGTGTACTAATATGCAGTAGTGTGTAGTGATGTGGAGTAGTGTGTAGTTATGCACAGTAGTATGTAGTGATGCACAATAGTACGTAGTAATATGCAGTAGTGTGTAGTGATGCACAGTAGTATGTAGTGATGCACAGTAGTGTGTAGTGGTGTGCAGTAGTATGTAGTAATGTGAAGTAGTGTGTAGTGATGTTTAATATTCTGAAGTGATAAGGGGTGCTATGAAAAGCAGTTCTGTCTAGTATTGTGTATTGATGAAAATTGCTGTATGGTGAGGTGTGGTAAAGTGTATTGTTATGCAGTGATATACAGTGCTTGTGGAACTGTACAATTTTGTCTAGTGCTTCATACATATGTGTAGCAGTGTTGTGAAGTGTCGTGTTGTGTAGTGATATGTAGTGTTTCAGTGCTTTGTGGTAATGTGCAGCGCTGTCTAGTTCTGTGTAATAATGTGTAGTGATGTGTGAAGTTTAGTGCTGTGTAGTGCAGTGTAGTGCAGTGTAGTATATAATACCATGAGGTCTTGTCATCACAAGTGATGTGTAGTAATGTTTACTGCTGTGTTGTGTCGTTTGTGAAAAAGTCGGCTCTTAGTAAACGCTCTTAACTAATGATTAAATGTTTCTTATTCGTTTTGACAGATGCAAAACCTCAACAAAACGTTCATTTCTAATTTATGTTTATAACTTGTGCTAATTTTATTTTTTAAGAACATAAAATTTAATATAAAGCAAGTCTAAAATATAAAATATCTGGTGTCTTAACTGCCTTTCTGTTGATGAAATTAAAACTGCATATCAATCCTGACAGCAAAAGGTGCTTTAATAACAGAAACAGAGAACTGACTTAACTTGTCTATTCTATGATCCTAATACTTTAAGATTATGTATCATTATTTTGAGGTGTAAATAATCCTGCAATTAAACAAATTGTTTACACACACACACACACACACACACACACACACACACACACACACACACACACACACACACACACACACACACACACACACACACACACACACACAAAATAGATCCAATGTCCTTTTTTCTTAATCTGAGGACTACACATCAGTTTGATGTTAAGGGAAAAAAAAGAATAAATAAAGGATTAAAAGGTCTGTGATTTTAATAGTGCCTCAGTTTTTACAACTCTGTTTACTGTCTAAAATACCGACTTTGGCCAGTACTCAAAACGACAACTTAGGTCTAAAACTTGATCTTGGAACATTCCGATTGGAGAAGAAAGTATATTTTTCTTTGTCTGTCCCATTTAAAGCAATATTACAATATATGATAGAAACAATAAAAAATGGCTTATATGATGTAATAAGAATGTAAAGCTGTCATGCACTGATATAAATGTCTAATAAACATTACACGCTGCTCGGTTAGAATAATGGCTTCCACTTTCTTTGCTCAGCATATTATAAAATATTATAAAATAGTGCTAAATCCAGCACAGCCTATTTTTTTTTTCTCTGTATTTATTGTATAGTGGTGCATGAAAGTTTGTGACCTAAAACATCTTCAGATTTTTCAGACAAGTAGATAAAGAGAACCCAGTTAAATACATTAATCAATTTTCTGAATCGTTTAATCCTGATTAGGGTTACAGGGGGTCTGGTGCCCATCTCAGCTGTCTCCAGGTGAGGGTGGGGTACACTCTGGAAAGCTTGTCAGGCCATCACAGGGACAACGCTCACTCAACCATTCATACTCACACTCACACTGATGGGTGATTTGGAACAGCAAATTAACCTACTGTGCATGTTTTTTGGACTGCGGGAAGAAAACCAGAGAGCACAGAGAAAACCCACACAAGCACGAGAAGAACATGCAGACTCCACACAGAAACACCCAAGCTAGGAATCAAACCCAGGGCCTTCTTGCTGTGAGGTGGACGGGCTAACCACCATGCCACCCCACCCATTAAATAAATAAGATATTTTAGTAAATATCTTATTTAGATATAAGTAATACATATTTCATTTGTTCATTTTTTATTGAGGAAAATGATCCAATATTACATCTCATTGAGTGGAAAAAAGTATGTGGACCTTTGATTTCAGCAGCTGGTTTGAGCTGCTTTTGCAGCAATCAATTCTGGTAACTGATGATTAGTCCTGCACACCAGCATAGAGGAATTTCTATTCTCGTCCTTTGTAAAGAACAATCTTAAACTTTGGGGTATGAATGTTTCCTTGCAAGAACTCCTCACCCCAGGTCTTTCGACAACATCTCATTTGGATTGAGGTCAGGATGTTGACTTGGCGAAGAGAACGGGCTCTGATGGATGGTGACATCGTCTCACTTTTCTTATGCCAATCTCTAAATTGCACGTAATCTTCAAGACTGCGCCAACCATTTAAGTGAATGTATTGTTTCAAATCCGCTGCCAATGTGGCACACCTTGACTTGATTTTTCAAAATTATCAGGCAAAAATTGCATAAAAATGTGTAGCTTCTTCCGTAGGATTCAAGTAATAATCTGCCCACATGTCCCAACTATTGTATTGCAGAAAATAAGATGATAAAGCGCCAACATGTTTTTCATTGAAAACCTATCCTGAAGTGAGCCCTTAAATTCCCATATTCCTTTCACCACACTGCTGCATGCCGCTCTCTTTTGCTATATGCGTACTTTTACACTTCCTCTTAAAATTTGTTATAAATGCGCTTCTGAAAAAAATACGAAAAAAAAAAAAAACAACAACATACATAACCTTTGAGTATGTAAAGGCTAAACATGTTTTGTGAAGTTCCTTTCTGCATTGAACTTTTGTTGGAAATTGACTAACTAATAAGCAAATATGTAAATTATAGATCTGTCCAATCAGCTTTTGAGCTCACCCTGTCGATATGTTCTGGGGAGACTTTGGTTTCTAGCCATTTTAAAACCATTATATCCCAACTATATAAAGCCATGGATGCACATATCTTAATGTAAATTAAATATTACATCAACATTTACAAGAAACTAGCTTTCTTTTGATATAAAACTGACAATATTTATCCTTGTAAAAGTCATTGTTTAGTTGATATCAAAAAACATGAAATGGCTACACAAAATGAAATTGCAGAGTATTAGTATGCTTTAGTCGAGAGCTATTCAATTAATTTTGAATGTCGGCTGAGACATGAAAACAGTCCCAAATGGGGGGCCAAAAAAAAAAAAAAATGTCCTGAAAAATGAGTCACCTCATTAAAAGCGACAGATACAGAAAAGTACAACAACAACAACATCAACAACAAAGTGCATATATTGTATTTTGTAAATGCATGAGAACATTACTACATTATCTTATATCATGACATGGGGTCGGTGGCATAGTGGTGAGGGTGCTGCGCTCATGATCAGGAGGTTGTGTGTTCAAATCCCAGTTAGACCCCCACTGTGCAAAGACCCCCGGGTAAATTCTTAACCACAACTGTGCCTTTGTTCACCCAGCAGTATAAATGGGTACTAGTAAACTATATTGGGGAGGTTACCTGCGATGGACCAGTGTCCCATCCAGGAGGAGTTGAACTCCTGGCCACTTCACACTACAGTAACCAGGAATAAGCACCAGCCTGATGAGCAACTAGGCTTGGGTGTAAAAACCCAACAGACTTTACCTATTACCTTACCTTATATCATGATGTGTGTGTGTGTGTGTGTGTGTGTGTGTGTGTGTGTGTGTGTGTGTGTAAAGCATAGTTCTAATCCAATTACAAAAAAAACATGTTTTCAGCTGCCATTTGAAGACACCCAGTTACTCAGCTGTCAGGGCATCAACATGAAGTTAATTCCACCACCTTGGAGGAAGAATAGAGAAGAGTTTAGATGCATTTTCCCCTTGTCCCTTGGGAGAAGGAGGGACCAGTCTAGCAGTGCTAGAGTATGTGAAAAATTGCGGTGTTGTATAGGGTATGATACATGCTTTGAGGTAGGAAGGTGCAGGTCCATTGTTGACTTTGTAGGCAAACATTAGTGTTTTAAATCTATGCAAGCAGCTACAAGAAACCAGAGGAAAGAAAGTAGCAGTGATGTGGTATGGGAATACTTGGGAAAGTTGAAAAAAAGCCATGCAGGTGCATTCATGATCAGTTGCAGTGTGGACAACACTCAGAGGTAAACCTGTCAGGAGTGCATTGCAATAGTCTAGTCTTGAGATGATAATGGACTGTCTAAGTATCTGAGTTGTCTAAGAGTAAAGCAATAGACAGATCTTTTTGGATGTTAAGGAGGTGAAATCAACAGGATCAAGAAAGATTAGTGATATGAAAAGTACATGGATACTCATAGGCTTTGTGCAGTTCCTGAACAAGAGATCACAAAGTTGTCCATGGGGATTGCAAGATCTTGATGTGGGGATGTGTCAGCTGAGACAAACAGTATTCAGTTTTGCGTGGATTAAGCTTCAGCTGGTGAGATGTCATTCATCAGTAGATAATTGCCACACATGCAGAGATCCAAGCAGAAAGAAGTGTTTGACTGAGGGAAAGAGATAATAAGTTGAGACATTATCTGAATATCAGTGCTATGAAAACCCATGTGAGGTATGACATTACCATTGACCTAGTATAAAGAGAGAACAGAGGTGGACCAATAACTGAGCTTTGGGGAATGCCACTGGCAAGTCAGCCTGTGGATCCCTTCAATGTAACCTGATATGAAAAACCTTCCAGGTAGGAAGCAATCTATTGCCATGCTGCACAACAAATTCCTAGACTCCTGAGGATAGACAAGAGAGTCTTGTGGTTGACTGTGTCAAATGGTGCTGAAAGGTTGAGGAGGACTGATGACATGTGGCACCTCTGTGATAGCCAAGTGTGCATTCTCTTTGGAATGTGCCACTTTGAAGCTGGATTAGAGTCCATAAGGATATTCTGAAAAAGATAGGGAGACATTTGGTTACAAATAATGCATTCAACAATTTTAGAAAGAAAATAACACGTGATACCAGTCTGTAGTTGCTGATGTCTGATGGATACACAGAGGGTTTCTTGGAGGTGGGTAGAACCATGGCTCTTTTGAACCCTACTGGTACATGACCAGATGATGTGGAGTTATTGATGATAGTGGAGGTAATGGAAAAAGTATGTGATATGCCTTATTGTGGAAGAGATTGGATCCAGTGAGCAGGTGATAGGATTGCATGATGAGATGACTTGATGGATGTCTTCAGTTGTGAGATTAAAAAGCTGCAAGGGAATGGAAAATGGAATCTACAGTGTGAATTATAAAATTTGTGGTGGGAAGAAATCTCTGACATATTTGTTAAATATTCTCATCAAAGAAGTCTGCAAAGTCTTCAGTAGTTGGGATGATGGGACAGGTGGAGTAGACTGACTATGGATTTTTATGGATTGAGTCAAAATATAAAGATGTTGTGGAGTTTGCATTTGTATTGAAGTTTGCTAGTATAGCAGAGCTGTGTGAGAAAATCCAGGTTTCAGTCAGTGCAAAAAAGTCAAAAGAGTAGGAAGAAGCAATGGTAAAGATGAAACAGGCCTTTTTCACAGAAGATTGGCAGTTCCAGAGCCTACCTGCCAGAGTCCTATGCTTTTAGCTTTGCTACCTTTCCACCTGGTCTCCTGAACACACAGTATGTCCACCTTCCTCCTCTGCATCATGTCAGCCAGCTCTCTACCTTTTCTTTGCATAGTTCCAACATTCAAAGTCCCCACTCTCAGTCCTAGACTCATGCCTTTCCTCTTCTCTCTCTGCCTACGGACACGCCTCCCACCTCTCTTTCTTCAATGTCTTCGACCAACAGTAGTCCAATTTCCATCAGCACCCTGTTGATTGACAGCACTGATGGCGGTCGTTGTTAACCCGGGCCTCGACTGATCCGGTATGGGGGTAATACTTCTGATTTGCATCATAAATGTTTGGCATTGGTTTTACGTCGGATGCCCTTCCTGACACAACCCTCTGCATTTCTCCGGGCTTGGGACCGGCATGAGGGGGAGACACTGGTTAGTGCCCCCCCCCCCCACCTCATGGCTGCATTGATATCAATACACAGACATAATACTTTAACTGCAATATTCAACTTTTTCATTGATCTATGCTAATTACTAATTTGATGAACAGAACTGTTCATTTCCTGATTTCACCAAGATTTGACTTTTAATCAGAGAAATGAGGGGCAGTAATTGCCTGTTGGTAAAGGTGCTGGATCACAGATCCTAAGGTCAGGGTTTCAAACCCTTCTCACTGGGTTGTTACTGTCCCCCCAGTCTGTGCAGCTAACTTAGTTATCAAAGTCTGACCATGTCTCTCACTGTTTATGGTGTGAAGCATGTAAAAGAGCCATTGCTGACTTTCAACAAAAGTAGGCTGCAAATCCGCCGGCTTGTTTCCACCCTGCGATGGCCTGGCAAGCTGTCCAGAGTGTACTCTGCCCTTGCCTGGAATCAGCTGGGATGGGCGCCAGGCTCCCCGTGACCCTAATTAGGATTAAGCGGTTACAGAAAATGAATGAATGGATACAGTGAAGTTCAGGTGTAAACGATATAAGAGCAACATGCTCTGGTGGTGTACATATGCAGAGTTAAAGCTGTGCGATTAAGAGTTTTAATTGTGTTTGTGTGTGAAACAAACCATGAGCACGATTATGGTGACAGGATCAGAACCCAGTAGGACAATGGTGTCAGAGTTAGCATGGGGTTTCTTAAATTACCTTCTGAATTTATAATCTCGACAGCACTCTCACTGGTCAGCAGACACATGGGTGTCAAGCAAACAGACAAAAATACATTGCTATCCATTCACTGTTAATCCACCTGCTCTCCAAATGATCTTGTTTTTTCATAATATCTAAGAGTCGTTTTGTACAAATGTCCAGGCTACTACACTAACAATAAGAACCAGAAAAGCATGTGGAGGGCTAATACCTCAAGTGGTGGTTTGTTCATGATTGCAGCCCATGTCACAGTGAGGCAGGGCTCGTCTAATTATTGAAAACACTTTTTTTTCCCCCTTAAAACATGAGTTGGTAACTTAAAGGGACATTGCAAAGTATTTCTAAACAAGCACACATACAAATCCAATGTGTGTTGCATTGTACTGAAGTATCAAAAGCCAGTTTCAAAGAGACACTCTGTTCTCTCTTACCCCCCCCCCCTTTGTGTGTGTGTGTGTGTGTGTGTGTGTGTGTGTGTGTGTGTGTGTGCAGGATCTACATTTGTCTGTAGTTTAGATACATGGTGTTACTTGAGTTATATCAAGGTTTAACAGGATAGGAAAATGCACTTTTAAATTTCTTTTAATACAATGTATCTTACATTCAGTCATTGGGAAGTTTAGAAGATTTATTTAAAAAAAAATAATAATAAAGTGTCTAAATAAACATTCCTCAGAGTGTTTTATAAACCGGGCAAAGATGGTGCTGGATCACTGATTCCAAGGTTTAGGGTTCAAGTCCACTGTCATTGGGTTGTCACTGTCCCTCCAGTGCAGCTCACTGGATTATCAAAGGCAGCCATGTATTGAACTGTCTATGATGTGAGGCATGTAAAATAACCATTGTTGACTTTTGTAAAGAGTAGCTACATAGCTGTCAGCATGTTTCTGCCTTGTGATGGCCTGGCAAGCTATCCAGGGTGTACTTCGCCCTTGCCCAGAGTCAGCTGAGATGGGTGTAAGCCTCTCAGTGGTTCAAAAAATGAATGAATGTTTTATAACGTGGGTAAGTGTTTATTTATTTATTTATTTTGTTATTTATTTATATTTTGGGTGACATTGAAGATTCTGGGGAGTAGTAAATCCAGTCTTCCAAAGTGAATGAGGATGAACGGATTAAATAATTGTACACTTGTTTGGCCATAAAACTAATTCTAATGCATAAACGAGCTGACTTCAGATATCAACCATGCTATAAAGCACTGCTGTAAAATGGATGCAGACAAACTTGAATGTGTTCACTAGAGTGAACACTACTCGCGTTCCTTATAAGCTGAATCATTCATTCAGGTCACTGTTCACAAAATAAATAAATAAATAAACCATGCATTCAATAACCTTTGTTAATTGAGCTCATTCATTTATGGCACTAAATAAACATTTGTTTTTAGGTAATTTTGTTCACTTTTTCTCGATGATGTAGTACTAAACTACTGCAAGTGTTTTTGTTATGATAATTTTGTTAACTCACTGACTTGGTGACATTTAATACAATAAGGGTGAGCTATATAAATCTCGCATTAATCTAAAGATATTTGTCACTATCTGGCTATTTTTGTCAGTTTGATTTTTGTAGGGTAATATTTGTAATTTTTATTGTATTTTGAAATGAGGACCCCATTTTAAAGACCATATAGAGTTTTATTTACAGTCTTAACCACAATAAACAAAGACAATAGCAAATTGTCCCAAACAACAAAATTTCAACAGTTCACTTCAAAGTTACCACATTCCACAGTCCATCTTAATCCCGTGTGGCCTCCTCTGGCTTGAATACAAACCTGACACCGCCTTGGCATGCTCTGGATCAATCGGTCAATGGCTGCTTTGTCTAGTCTGCCTCATTCTTCAGTTAGCACCTCTCTGAGCTGCTGGACGTTGCTTGGAGGGTTTTGATGATGTCACACAGCTCTCCCGAGCTGATCCCAAAGGTGCTCAATGGGATTAAGATCTGGTGAACATGCTGGCCAGTCTATACGATGGATTCCCTTGATATCCAAAATCCTGTACCAGCATTGGTCAATGGATTGGTGCGTTGCTGTCCATTAGCAGATAATCTGGACCCACAGTGCCGGCATAGGCAGTAACAATGGGAAGGATAATGTCATCCCAGTACATCCTGGCATTAATTCCCCCTTGCTGGAACACGTGAAGGTCTGTGCGATCCCCAATACTGATCCCTGCCCACACCATAATAGAGGGACCACCAAAACGGTCATGTTGAACAATGTCACACTCTGCAAAATGTTGCCCACGGGCCCTCCACACTCCCTGGAATCTATCGTTCATGGAAACACAAAATCTGAACTTATCAGAGAAGAGTACACATGACCAGGCCTCAATATTCCAGTCCATGTGTGCACGAGAAAAGGCCAACCTCGCCTGACGGTTTCTAGGGGTCAATCTTGGGGTCACAGCCGGACGTCTGGCATTCAGGCCATCAGCATACAGTTGGTTCCTTACAGTCTGGACAATGACATGAACGCCAGTGGCATTTTGAAGATTGTTTCTCAGAGTTCTTGCTGAGTCCAATTGGTTTCGTCGAGCATGTGTCCTCAGATAACGATCCTGACGGTCAGTTAAGGCACAGGGATGCCCTGAACATAGTCTATCATGATACAGGTCAGTCTCCTGGAACACTCTGGCTTACATCACACCTCCTGGCCACTTCAACCTGCCTTACACCATCTTCAAGGAGCTGGATTGCTCTAGCCATTTCCGTAGCATCCAGATGTCATCGTACAGATCCAGAACCTCCACACAATATCAACAAAACAACAATAGCCATGAACATTTTCATTTTGGTATCTGCTAACAAACAAAAAGAACAAGTCAGCCCAGAGAACACACTCTTTAAATACACACATGTGAGTACCATGATATTTTTGCTCAAACTGGCTGGGGTCAATCAAGTGGAACGGAGTCAAACACACACACACACACACACACACACACACACACACACACACACAAAAAATCAAGACAAACGAGGAAGGTTCTTGAAAAAAAAACTGAAATTAAGGCCAATTCACAAAACAGCAAAAAAAAATATCAAAAACATTTCCAAATATCCTTAACTTTTTGTGTAGTGTATATAGCTATATCTATATACCTGTATCCATTGATCTATCATTTATTCAGTCATTCATTTTGTGTGTGTGTGTGTGTGTGTGTGTGTGTGTGTGTGTGTGTGTGTGTGTGTGTGTGTGTGTGTGTGTATATATGTGTATATGTATATTTTTATATAATAAAAATAAAAGGACAGGACAAAGACTTTCTATTGAAACTCTTCTTTGAGATTCTGCTATAATCACCTGAAGAGAGAGGATGGTTTCACCACCCTTTGAAACAGATCTGTTGTGATAAATGGAGTTTCAATAGTAAGTCTTTGTCCTGTCCTTTTATTTTTATTGTTATTTGCTCTACCAAAAAGTATTGAGCACTCTCCTACGGAAGGATCTACTCAGAAAATCACACACACACACAGACACATATATATATATATATATATATATATATATATATATATATATATATATATATATATATATATATATATATATATATATATATATATATATATATATATATATATATATATTATTCAATGTAATTAGTGCCCTGATCCAATAAGCCCCCCGCCCCAGTGTTTTTGATCTTGTCTAATAGCTGCCCATGTGTGCTGGGAGAAAAATTGTAGATCAAACTGATCAATTTTATTCGATCAGTCTTTGTAACGGTAAAATGAGACATTCACTGCCTGTAAAAGGGAGTCTGCACAGTATTTCAAGATCCCCTGTCACTGGAGAATGTCTATAATATTCATGAGTAACAGCACATTTGATTGTTCCGCCATGCTTTAAAAATCATGAAAATATTTTTCTGTGTTCTCTTGGTAAATGCCCAACAACCGATGAACCATTAGAAACTGCTACAGCAAAATTATGGGATGCTCTGAATGAATGGAGCGATGAGCCAGACATGGACCTATCAGAAAGTGATGACGAGTACTTTTCACCCGATTCTCCTACTCACTAACTTCACACATTTAAAGATGTTCCTGGCCATGTGCTTTTGTTTATGTTCGTGTTGATTGGTTTAATGTGACATGTGCTAAAGTTGACATTCGTTTTTGACTGGCTTGAGTTTACTTCCAGGGAAATGTTTAAAGGAACAGCACTGGGAGGGAAAAGTAAAGGGTCTTGATTTATTAATTTTTAATTATGCTGTTTTCTGTTTGTTTTCAGCTTTAGCGAAAGTAGTTTAGTTGATACAACAAAAAGAATAACACCGCTACCAGTAAAACTCTTTTATTGTTTTGTTATTTTTGATGTTTTCCACCTCAATAGTAATAAGCACTTAACCTTCCACCGACTCCAATTTTATATATATATATATATATATATATATATATATATATATATATATATGTGTGTGTGTGTGTGTGTGTGTGTGTGTGTGTGTGTGTGTGTGTGTATGCATTCATGCCAACAGACTTTTGTATTGCATTGTAAATAATAAATTAATAAATTAATTAAAAAAATATTGTCTCCCTGTTAACACTATCAGGATCACATAGAAACAAGTCAAAATATCAGGATTCTTAAGAAACCCATTTAGTCTTGCATTAGTGTAACTTTCACCATCACTACTCATTTCAATTCATATCAAATTAATATCAATATTAGTATAATGTGCTCCATGAAATATATTGCCAGCGATTAATTAACAATTAAAAAAAAAAAAAAAAAAAGAATGGACCACATTTGTATCACTGTTTGCTTACGCCTTTCGGATTACTTATTTTCCTTTCTTTTTATTTATCTTGTGTGTGTGTGTGTGTGTGTGTGTGTGTGCATGCTCGCTCGCATGTGTGTTGTTATGTATGTGAGGGGAAGGAACCCCCTGCCATCTAATCTTGTGATACAGGATGTGTGTGTGTGTGTGTGTGTGTGTGTGTGTGTGTGTGTGTGTGTGTGTGTGTGTGTGTGTGTGTGTGTGTGTGTGTGTGTGTGTGTTTAGAAGCTCTACAACATCACTTCCTCCTCCAAAAAAGTAAGATGTGTGGGTGGAGAGAGACAGTTTCAAACAAACACCAAATACACACTCACTCACACAAAGTCTGGTTTGCATAACTTTAGGGGACAATACATGAACTTACATTTATTATTTTCCTAATCCATACAGTACCTTCATCTTAAAATATGTCTTTACCTTTAAACGTTATCAATCATGTTATGCGGACTTGGTGCCTGTTTAGACCCCACGTATGATGAATACTTGGAGCTCTCTCTCTCTCTCTCTCTCTCTCTCTCTCTCTCTCTCTCTCTCTCTCTCTCTCTCTGTGCACGTGTTTGTGTGTGTGTGTGTGTGTGTGTGTGTGTGTGCGTGCGTGAGAGAGAGAGCGAGAGAAAGAGAGTACACCTTTATAATTTTTCTGAGAATAAATGCATACACATCATTATCACAGTCCATCTGTGTGCGTGTGCGTTAACCCACAGGGATGTGATGTTGATTAATTGGTAACAGATGAATCACAGTGTGTGCAGCGATGTAGCAGATGTGTGCAGATTAGCATTGGTTGCAACAAAAATTAGCATTGTGTCGATGAATATAAGCTTTAGAGTAGGTTTAATGAAGAGCTCCTATTGGTCCAGACGTGCTTGTTTTATTAATCCATGATTCATTATGGATTAATTTTTTAATGATTATTTATGTACAATCATGTCCAAAATTTCATAATCCATTTTCACCCATTTCAACGTTAGTAGTCTGTATTCTATCCAGAGCTGATCTCATCATGTCAGAGTGGACATTGCCGTAGCTGACCAATCAGAAGCTTTGTGCTCACTCAGACCCAGCAGGACTGCACATTTGGTTTTGTTACTGTTACCAAGCGTTTTTGATCTCTAACTGTTTGTTAGTTTAGTCTTTTTGTTTATTTATCTGTTTCTCTGTATGCAAGATAACATATTACAATAAAAGTTATGCACATATTTTGATTATATATATATATATATATATATATATATATATATATATATATATATATATATATATATATATATATATATATATATATATATGCCACAGCAAACCATTCACTTCCATCTCACCGATCCTCTGTTTCTTGTACTCTTACTCCAATTACCTTCATGTCCTCCTTCACTACATCTATAAATCTTCTCTTTGCTTTTCCTCTAGTACTTCAAACCTCAGCATCTTACTACCAATATACTCACTATCCCTCCTCTATACATGTCCAAACCATTTCAATCTAGCCTCTCTGACTTTGTCTTCAAAACCTCTAACATGTGCTGTCCCTCTGATGTACTCATTCCTGATCCTATCCATCCTCGTTACTCCCAAAGAGAACCTCAACATTTTCATCTCTGCTACCTCCAGCTCAGCCTCCTGTCTTTTCCCCAAGGCCACTGTTTCTAAACCATACAACATCGCTGGCCTCATCACCGTCTCATACACTTTTCCTTTCATTCTTGCCGATACCTTCTTATCGCACATCACACCGGACACTTTTCTCCAACCAATCCAACCTGCCTGCACACACTTCTTCACCTCTTTTCCACACTCTCCATTGCTCTGGATTGATGAGTCTAAGTACTTAAAATCATCCACCTTCTTTATCTCTGCCCCTTGTAACCTCATAGTTCCTCTTGGGTCCTTGTAGTTCACAGACATGTATTCTGTTTTACTGCGGCTAACCATCATTCCTCTCCTTTCCAGGGCATACCTCCACCTCTCTAGGTTTTCCTCCACTTGTTCTCCACTCTCTCTACGGATCACATTATCATTTGCAAACATTATAGTCCATGGAGATTCTTGTCGTCTGTCAGCCTGTCCATCACCATAGCAAACAAGAAGGGGCTGAGAGCTGACCCTTGATGCAGTCCCACCTCCACCATGAACTCTTCTGTCACACCGACAGCACACCTCACCACTGTCTTAAATCTGACATACGTGTCCTGTACCACTCTAACATATTTCTCTGCCACTCCAGACTTCCTCATGCAATACAACAGTTCCTCTCTTGGCACCCTGTCATATGTTTTCTCTAGATCCACAAAGGCACAATGCAGCTCCTTCTGACCTTCTCTGTACTTCTCTATTAACATCCTCAAAGCAAACACTGCATCTGTGGTGCTTTTTCTTGGCATGAAACCAAACTGTTGTTCAAAATGCTGATCTCTGCCCTTAGTCTAGCTTCCACTATTTTTTCCCTTAGCTTCATCATATGGCTCATCAACTTTATCCCTCTCTAGTTGCCACAACCCTGCACATCGCCCTTATTCTTAAAAATGGGCACAAGCACACCTCTCCTCCATTCCTCCGGCATCCTCTCACTCTCTAAGACCTTGTTGAATGTTCTTGTCAGGAAAATCTACTGCAACCTCTCCTAGACACTTCCATACCTCCACCGGTATGTCATCAGGACCAACTGCCTTTTCACTCTTCATCCTCTTCAATGCCCTCCTCAGTTCACCCTTACTAATCTTTGTTACTTCCTGGTCCTCAACAGTCACCTCTTCTACTCTTTTTTCTCTCTCATTTTCCTCATTCATCAGCTCGTCAAAGTACTCTTTACATCTTCCCAGCACACTTCTGTCATCAGTCAACACGTTTCCCAATCTGTCTTTAATCACTCTAACTTGCTGCATGTCCTTCCCATCTCTATTTATCTGCTGTGCCAAACTGTATAAGTCATTTTTTCCCCTCCTTACTGTCCAACCTAGCATACAAGTCATCATATGCCTTCTGTTTGGCCTTTGACACTGCAACCTTTGCCTTATGCTGTGTCTCCCTGTACTGGTGTTTACTCTCCTTGGTCCTCTCTGTGTCCCATTTCTTCTTAGCTAACCTCTTCTTTTGTACACACTCCTGCACTTCCTCATTCTACCACCAAGTCTCCTTCTCTACTGTCCTTCCAGAGGACACGCTAAGTACTCTCCTACCTGTCTCCCTGATAACATTAGCTGTAGTTGTCCAGTCATATTGAAGCACTTCCTGACCACCCAAAGCCTGTTTCAACTCCTCCTTGAAGACAACCCTACACTCTTCCCTTTTTCAGATTCCACCACTTTGTCTTCTGCTCTGCCTTTGCCTTCTTTACCTTCCTCACCATCAGCATCATCCTGCACACCACCATCCTATGCTGTTTGGCAACACTCTCACCCACTACTACTTTGCAGTCACTGACTTCCTTCAAATTACATCGCCAGTGCAAGATGTAGTCTCCTTGTGTGCTCCTACCTCCACTTTTACAAGTCACCTTATGCTCCTCTCTATTTTGGAAGAAAGTTTTTACCACAGCCATTTCCATCCTTTTTGCAAAATCTATCAACATCTGTCCTTCTGAGTTTTTGTCTTGGATACCAAACCTACCCATCACTTACTTGTCCCCTCTCTTGCCTGCACCAACATGTCCATTGAAGTCTGCACCAATGACCACTCTTTCCCCTTTGGGGGTACTCTGCATTACTTCATCTAACTCACTCCAGAATGTCTCCTTCTCTTCTAGCTCACATCCTGCCTGTGGGGCATAAGCACTAACAACATTGAACATCACACCTTCAATTTCTAACTTGAGACTCATCACTCTGTCTGACACTCTTTTCACTTCTAGAACATTCCTGACAAACTCCTCCTTCAAGATGACTGTCTGTCTGCCTTCTTTTCGGCTTTTTTCCTTTTACTCGGGAGTCTCCACAGCGAATCATCTGATTTGCATGTTTAATTTGGCAGAGGTTTTTACGTTGGATGCCCTTCCTGTCACAACCCTTTTTAGCAAGGGACAGAAACACACTGACGACTTTGCAGTCTACTGTTTATGAAAGTCAGCATTGGTTCTTTTACATGCCTCTCACCATAGACAGTGAGAGACATGGCCCGCCTTTGATAACGTCCTACTCAATTTCTCTCCACCAATCCACACCATGAAAAAACAGCTTCAACCCTGCTCCTAAGCTTCTAGCCTCGCTACCATTCCACCTAGTCTCCTGAACACACAGTATGTCCACCTTCCTCCTCTGCATCATGTCAGCCAGCTCTTTACCTTTTCTTCTCATAGTTCCAACATTCAAAGTCCCTACACTCAGTCCTAGACTCACGCTTTTCCTCTTCTCGCTCTGCCTACGGACACAGCTCCCACCTCTCTTCGACGTCTTTGACCAACAGAAGGCCAATATATATATATATATATATATATATATATATATATATATATATATATATATATATATATATATATATATATATTTTTTTTTTTTTAAACTCTCAATGCGCGATTCGCCAACCACCTGCAGTACACGCACAACAACAACAACATTGTTTGATTCGCTCTGCTTGACATTACACCGGTGTTAATGCTTAAAGCTTTTCAAGTTTAAGGCTACGATGGGGCATTTCAAGGACTTTGAACATTTACTGAAGTATTGTGTGACACAGCCAACATTTGTGCACAAAAACCCGAAGAGAAATAGTTCCAAAGGGCTATAGCTGCAGATGAGACACCGAAGCATATCTGCAAAGTCTGCAATGAATACTACCCAACTTGGTGTCAGCTAATGAAACATCAAAGGGCAGCTCATCACAAACTGAAACGTGGTCGTCCAAAAGCCAATGACCAATAAAAAATGCAGACATTTTGAATTATATTTTCATATAAAATGATATTCTTAAAAACAATGTATTTTTTTATTATTAAAACCAAATGTCTTAATATTAATATTGAAGCAGATTTTATATTTAAAAATACACTTTTTAATTGATTTCATTATTATTTGACTGGTGTATAAAAGAGGTATTGATCAAGGAAATGCATTGATTTGTTTTCTCAAAGAGGTTTGACCATTGTTTTATTTAATATCTACTTAAAAAAATCCTGCTGAGAGATCATGAACATTTGTTTTTACACTTTCTGGGGATCAAAAAAGAGTACTCGCTCTACACTTGGGAAAACGTTGAACCGCCCCTTAAACACATTTCCATTACTTAAAAATAAATAAATAAATAAATAAATAAATAAATAAAAATGGAATTAGAAGCATAGAACAAAAAATTAAAAACCAAATTGATGCCATATAAATGTCCAGACACTTCCCTCAAATGTGAGTGATTAGCATGTTCACTTGAAAGCAAGATGGTACCAGATTTTAATCCTGGGCTTGGCAAGAGTGTTTCTGTATATAGTTTGCATGTTCTCTCTGCCTAGCCCAGGTCTGCATGCCTAGGTTTCCTCTGGATAGCCCGGTTTCCTCTTACAGTCCAAAAACAAACATATTTGGCTCATTGGCTTTTCAAAATTGCCCAGGTGTGAGTGTGAATGTAAATAGGTTTATGTGTACCTCAACCTGAGATTGGCTCCAGTCTCCTCATGACCATAGTAGGATAAAGCAGTCTGGGAAAAAAAATAAATAAATAAAAATAAATAAATGAAATAACATAAAATAAATAAAACGTTTCTAACAGCTATGGTGCACATTGAACTTGTACTACACTTTCCAGGTGCAAATTGCATTATTTGGCCAGTTACAATCCCACTACGTAACTCTCTCAGATACTCTGCACACTTGCCTTAAATTTCATGAATTGCCTTCATTATATAAGCACAGTGGTACCTCACCTTACGATAGTTCCAGAATATGAAAAATCCAGTTTATGAAAAACATTTTCTGATTTTTTTTTTGTCTCTGTCTACGAAACAAGTTCTCCTTATGGAAGTGCCATTCAAACATTCAAACAATGTACGACTTGCTCTCCCACTGACTACATCTGCCCTCCCAAGCCAGACCGCAGTATCTGCAATTTTAGCCAAATTGGCCTTTTATGTTTTTCTGACTAAGTGCAATCAGCTCCACCTAGTGGGCTCAATTTTCTCAGTTTCATGATTTTGCAGATACTGCGGTCTGGCTTGGGAGGGCAGACATGTCCCAACACCCCCCCCCCCCCCTGCTGGCCTCCCATTGGCTATCTCCCAACATCCTGCCCTGCTGGCCTCCCATTGGCTAAGAGGATGATGCAGCTTCCTCTCATTGGCTTTTATGGAGCTGCATCTCCCATAATACTTTTCGTGTAAAGGACAGAGTTACAGGCTTTTAACCTTCCATAAACATTTCTAAGATTATAACTCTGCTCAGAAGACATGGTCAACACGCGTGCGAACACAGACACACAAACACGCACATGTGATTTCCGGTGCGAGTGAAAAGAAGAAGTGGGCTTGTGGCATGCGGTTGAGTGATATCGCAAAGGAATATGGCCAAACCCGTCTCCCATCGGTACGATGAAGCAGAAGGAAGTCTTAAAAGGTATGCTTTAATATTTTTAAAGGGTTCAGGGGTAGTATCGGGGGCCTTGGAACGAATCACAGATTTTACATGTAAAATAAGATAAGATAAGATAAGATAAGATACAGCTTTATTAATCTCACAATGGAGAAATTCACTGTTACAGGCTCTTGAGGTACTATCAGTAGGGGGTGCAAAAATAGGTACAAGTACGAACATACACACATACATATATATTATATAAGTAAATAAATAAATAGATACATAAATAGTATAAATTACTAAACAATAAAAGAAAAGAAAAGAATGGAGCAACTTTATAGATTGGCCTATATTAAAGTGTAATGTATCTGAGTGCAGAGTAGATGGGTTGATATGGTTCACAGTCAGTGGGGTAGATGTGGCTGATTAAAGTACACGGGGTTTTTATTGCACATAACCGGTATTTTCACAGACAGTTACAAAGTGGCGTTGTACAGTCTGATAGCGGTGGGAATGAACGACCTGCGGTAGCGCTCCTTCCTGCACTGAGGATGCCTCAGTCGTACCCTGAAGGAGCTGCTTAGCTCCTCGACAGTCTGGTGCAGTGGGTGAGAGCTGTTGGACAGGATGGATGTGAGCTTTGCTACCATCCTCCTCTCACTCACCTCCTCCACAGAGTCCAGTGGGCAGCCGAGGACAGAGCTGGCCCTCCTGACCAGCTTGTTCAGTCTCTTTCTGTCCCGCTCTGTGCTGCCCGGGGCCCAGCAGATGGCAGCGTAGAGGATTGCAGAGGCTACCACAGAGTCATAAAATGCAGTTCAATTTACGAATAATCCAGGTTAAGAAAAAGGCTCAGGAACAAATTAATTTTGTAAGGTGAGGTACCACTGTACCAGTGCATACCAAGCCTTAATTTTTGTAATTGTGCTCAGCGGTTTGATGTTTGCTCAATTGAAGTGTTCATGGGTTTTCTTAATGATTTAGGATTGTGCATTTAAACTGTCTGCCTGTAGTTTATTATGAAAGAAAATGTTTTGGCTGCATTTGTATACGCCTTCATCTCTGCCGTGAAGCAGTGTGACACTATTGATTTATGCTACAGCATGTTTTTTTTTTTTTTTTTTTTTTTTTCTCTTAAACCTTCAGACTCATTGTACCATTAAACAGTTATTAGATTAGATTGATTCAACTTTATTGTCATTACACATGTATGAATACAGGGTAACACAATACAGTTTAGCATCCAATTAGAAGTGCAGAGAGCAGCAAGTGCAATATATATGTATGTTCAGAATGTACAGTCAGAAGCAGTTCAGCACAGATAGGGACAGTGTAAAATGTGGGAATATTCGTGTACATATTATGTACAAATACGTTATGTGAGCAGTCAAGTACATATATGAGCAGTAACGGTGAGAAAAAAATAACATTGATTTACATAGGACCAATATACAGATACTCTATATAACTGTATAAAACAGCAAGCATCCAGATTTCCATTTATCATTCGTTTTCTGAACCGTTTGATCCAAATTAGGGTCGCGGGGAGGTTGGCAACCATCTCAGCCAACTCTCGTTGATGGCAAAGTGCACCCTGGACAGCTTGCCAGAATATCACAGGGCAGAAACATGCTAACGGCTATGTAACTAGTCTTGACAAAAAGTCAGCAATAGTTGTTTTGCAGCCTCTCACTACAGACAGGGAGAGACATGGCCAGCCTTTGATAACCCAGTTAACTGCACTGGGGGTATACAGATGTAATATACAAATAAACAATATGTATACATGTGATATGCAAATATACTATGGAGAAATATACAGATGTGCTACACACACACACACACACACACACACACACACACACACACACACACACACACACACACACACACACACACGCACACACACACACACACATGCACACTCGCACGCACATGCACACACGCACACACACACACACACACACACACACACACACACACACACACACACACAGATGTGAATAATATACAGATGTGCTATATGCATAAATATAAGTATAAATATACCGATATACAGATATACAATGTGTATATGCAGTAGGTGCAGAAAGGCACTGTGAATAAAGTATAATAGTGGAAGCATGTACATGTGTATGGATCATATGGATGGTACGAGTGGTGCTGATACGGTGTAGTGTGGATGGGAAGGGAAGGTTTCGCAGGGATTGCGTTCAGTAGAGAGACAGCTGTGGGAAATAAGCTGTTCCTAAACCTGATGGTTTTTGTTCGAAAGCTCTTGAAGTGCCTTCTGGAGAGGATGAGCTGAAGGAGTCTGTGGGCAGGATGAGAGAAATCCCTAATAATGCTCCATACCCGGTGAAGACATCTCATTTTGTGGACATCTTCAATAGCAGAATGTTTAGTCCCTGTTATGCATTGGGTGGTTTTCAGTCCATGACAGAGCAAGTCCCATACAAGATTGTAATGCAGTTGGTCAGGGTGCTTTCTATGTTGCAGTGGGAGAAGTTTCCCAGGACGTCAGTAGACGTCAAGAAGAACAGGTGTTGATGGGTCTTGATCAGGCTGGAGGTGTTGGTGGGCCAGGACAGGTTCTCTTATATGTGAGTCTCCAGGAATGTGAAGCTGGAGACATGTTTGACAGCCGTGACACTGATATGGATGGGGTCAAGAGTGTCCCCTTTCCTTCCTGAAGTCCAGAACGAGCTCCTTGGTTTTTGCTGGTTTTCAGAAGCAGGCTGTTGTGAGTGAATCATGCAGCTAGATTATTTTCCTCTGCCCTGTGTATTTATCCAAAGTATACGAAAGCAGGGGTTGTTCTCTGTAAACTAGGATTGAGATTATAGGCTAAAATGTGCCACAATTGTAGCTAGCTGTCTCATTATTATTATTTTTTTTTCTTCTCATACAATGTGATTATATTCTGTACTGCTAATCCCTGTGTCAGATCTCATTCTCTTCTGGAATATCCAAAAGTAACATGGGCACGAGCGATGGATAGTAACACATACAGAAAGCCTAAATATGAGATAATACTGAGTAATCCAGAAAAAAAAAAAAAATAATAATAATAATAATAATAATAATAATAATAATAATAATAATAATAATGTGAACAATGGTGATAAAATGCATGCTTGAAGGTCTAAACTAGCGGTTTAAAAATTCCTCATTATATACAAATTTCACAGTTCGGATAATCATAGGCTTGCTTAATATATTGGTACTCAAGTAAAAGAAATGGTAGAAAAATTTATTGAAATTAATGGGGTATGTGGGAAGGTGTAAAGAAAGAAATGCATTAGTCACGGTTTCATTATGTACAAAGACTTATGGATGTTCCCACCTGTTTTTATTTTTCTGTATCTAGTGACATAAGAAGACTGATCATGGAGTTTCATTATGAACTTTACACTGCTGTAAACTCTAAGACCATTTTAACTAAAATTAGTAGCAGGTCCACAACTGAACTCTGCCATTAGTTTTCATGAAGGCACAGAGGCTGTGAAACTGCCACCTGGTAATAATTTTAATAGACTTAATTTATTGGCAGCAAAATTGACAATGTTTTTGGACATTCACTCATTTTTTTTTTTTTTTTTTGAACCACTTAATCCTAATTAGGGTCCTGAGGAGGCTGGTGCCCATCTCACCTGACTCTGGGCAAGGGCAGAATACACCCTGGACAGCTCGCCAGGCCATCGTAGAGCAACAACATGGTGACGGCTATAAGCTACTCTTGTTGAAAATGAGCAATGGTTCTTTCCCAGGCCTCTCATCATAGACAGTGGGAGACATGGCTGGTCGTTGATAACCCTGTAAGCTGCACTGGAAGACAGCAGTGACAACCCATTGATTGTGAGGCTTGAACCTGATTAAATGAGCATAATATGTAATATATTACATGTCATTTTAAAATAGCATCCTTTTTTAATTAAATGTCTGAGTTCTTTGGTATCTCTTGACTTGTTTCCCGTCATGAACAAGAGCTTGTCTACCAGCACAGAATACTGTTTGGGACTATTTAAACTCCGTCGGATATTTTCTATATATCTTTCTGGATTCTTCTCAGGAAAATGCTAATTGTACAACTTGCTAACTTGCAATAGGACACATTCCAGTCCATAATCATTTTATTTCCCACATATCGACCAATCAGATTGTGCGTACTGCTGTTACCATATATAAAAATCTCGGTAAACAATATTTTAAAATGGGCAGTGGTGGTCTAGTGGTATAGAGTGCTGGATTGCTGATCCAAAGGTTGAGGGTTCGAGTCCCACTCTCCACAAGGTTGTGTTTAGCAGTCATATCAACGTTAAACTATTAAAACAACAGTACTAGTGAACTGTTTGGGGCCGGTGGTGTAGTGGTTAGGGTGCTGCGCTCATGATCGGGAGGTTGTGTGTTTAAACCCCAGTTAGACCTCCACTGTGCTAAGATCCCTGGGCAAGGTCTTAACCACAAGTGTGTCTCTGTTCACCCAGCAGTATAAATGGGTACCAGTAAGAATATACTTGGAAGGTAACCTGTGATGAACTAGCATCCCATCCTGGAGGAGTTGTAATCCTAGTGCTTCATGCTATGGAAACCGGGGATAAGTACTGGCCTGATGAGCAACTTTGGCTTGGGTGTAAAAAGCCCAATGGACTTTAACTTTTTATTATTTTATTTAATTTTTACTGGTGAAGTGTGGCACGTGTCCGCCACTTATACACACATCTCCAATCATACATAATATTAAAATATATTATGATCACTGACAGGTAAGGTGAAAAAAATATTCTTTCCAGCAGCACCTTACAAGATGTGGGACGTATTGGGCAGATAGTGAAAAGGGCAGATCCCCAAGTTGATGTGATGGACACATGAAAAATGTGCAGGCTTACGGTTTTGTGTGACTTTGAGAAGTGCTGCAAAGTAATGGTTAAAAGGATGGGATCGGCATGTTTTATTGGGTGTTTCTGGTATGCCGTGGTAAGTATCTAGTAAAGGTGTCCAAAGAGGGGAAAACCAGTAAATTGTAAATTGGCAAGAGTGTAATGGATGCATGTGAGGAGTGAAAGCTTTTACATTTGGTTTGATCCCACTACCGAGCTACTATAGCACTAACTGTTTTCATTTAACAGAAAGCTGCCAGCATACAGTGCATTGTTGATATGTATGGGGCAAATGGGGGTAATAAGACTGATCCTTGTACAATACTGTAACATAAACAAATTTAACAATATCACTGATGCAACATGGCTCTCTCTGAATATGAGATGCAAAATCCCAGTTAGTTCCAACGTGTGACTTAATTCTAAATTTGTCATTTTATAAACATGGAATACAGCATCATGGTACTTCCTGTTCCATAGCGCACTGAACATGTAGAAAATCACTGTCAAACATCAAACCTGCAACCTCTTTGCTGTGCAGTATGAAGTTGTGGGTAAGTTTCGGGTGCTCTGGGACTCTGAGCTGTTAACATCTCTCGCAAGGGAGAGAGAAATCTGCTGTTCCATCTGTGCCTCATCATTCCAAAATGCTTAGGGGAAGAAAACAAAAGGCACAATATTCTGAAGCCAGCACAGGATATACGAGTACTTATAACACAGAGTATACTATAATTCTTCATCTCTTTGATAGTGTGAACTTTGGCCCGTCCAGGTTAAAATGCTCTTTTCAGCAAAATGTGTTTCTTATATAGACTACATAAAAAATAAATGAATAAAAATAAATAAATAAACAAACAAACAAATAAATAAATAAATTCATGATTATCTATCAAACCCAAGTAAAGGGAGGAGTATACTGTGAACTTTATGCTTTTGATGAACTGCATAGAATGTACACAAGCTCAGAATAAAATGTAAAATCTTTCTACTGAAACTTATTGAAAAATGTTCAAGGAATAGCTCTGCGAGTAACTGTAGTCTGCTTCTTTCAGTTTCTAACAAAGTGGTCACATCAGTTTATTGTTTGTCGCCTGGAATGTTAATGTCACCTACAAAGCAAATAAAAAAAAAAAAAAAAAAAAAAAAATACAAAATGTTCACAGACAGCACAGGAACTGCTTAGGCACAGATTCTATTGTACCTTTCCAAGACTGCATTAAAACCTTTGCAAAATCTCTGGGTTCTTTTAGACTTAATAGTTTTCTGTCCTGCTAAATTCGGGGGAATTGTCCAAGATTTTCAGTGGATGCTTTGTCTATTATTTCTGGACAACTCTCACACTTGTCCATATGAATTCATGTTATACTTGGTCCAGCAGCAAGGCCAGTTATATGAACAGTGCCAAGTCACTTAACATATTCTGAAGATTAAAGGTCAAATTATTTTAACAAAATGATCAACTCTTCACTGGGTTAGACTGGGTTAGATCCCTCTAAAGCACTCATGAATAATTAAAAAAAAAAAAAAAAAATCCAGGCCCAGTAGTTTTCAGGGCGGTCATCAAACTTGGTAAACCCTGAACTAACAAAATTACAATGTTCTAAGTACGTGATATACCTCTGTGGCATTTAGTGCATGGTTGTTGCTCTCCTTTTGAACAGCTAGGGCAGTAACATGTCTCAAAAAGTTGAATCGGGAGTAACACAAGGCTGCTAAAGTAAGTGGTGCTGATGAGAAACAGCTGATAGAACTTTTGAACTACTTTGGATTGCTGGAAGCATGTCTGTACGACAGGTATGACAAGGTGTGGGTGTATATATATATATATATATATATATATATATATATATATATATATATATATATATATATATATATATATATATATATATGTGTGTGTGTGTGTGTGTGTGTGTGTGTGTGTGTGTGTGTGTGTGTGTGTGTATCTTCTTCTTTTACTTTCGGCTGCTCCCTTCAGGGGTCGCCACAGCAAATCATCCGCCTCCCCCTCACCCTGTCCTCCGCATCTTCTTTTCTGACTCCAACGACCTTCATGTCTTCCTTCACCACATCCATAAATCTCTTCTTCGGTCTTCCTCGAGGCCTTCTGCCTGGTAGTTCCAACCTCAGCATCCTACTGCCAATATACTCACTATCCCTCCTCTGTACATGTCCAAACCATCTCAATCTAGCCTCTCTGACTTTGTCTCCAAAACATCTTACGTGGGCTGTCCCTCTGATATACTCATTTCTGATCCTATCCATCCTCAAGTTACTCCCAGGAGAACCTCAACATTTTCATCTCCGCTACCTCCAGCTCTGCCTCCTGCCTTTTCCTCAGCGCCACTGTTTCTAAGCCATACAACATCGCTGGCCTCACCACCATCTTGTACACTTTTCCCTTCATTCTTGCTGACACTCTCCTATCGCACATCACACCGGATGCTTTTCTCCAACCATTCCAGCCTGCCTGTACACGTTTCTTCACCTCTTTTCCACACTCTCCATTGCTCTGGATTGTTGAGCCTAAGTACTTAAAATCCTCCACCTTCGTTATCTCCGCTCCCTGGAACATCACCATTCCTCCTGGGTCCTTCTCATTCACACACATGTATTCTGATTTTCTGAGGCTAACCTTCATTCCTCTCCTTTCCAGGGCATACCTCCACCTCTCTAGATTTTCCTGCACTTGTTCTCTGCTCTCACTACAGATCACGATGTCATCTGCAAACATCATAGTCCATGGAGATTCTTGTCTCACCTCGTCTGTCAGCCTGTCCATCACCATAGCAAACAAGAAGGGGCTCAGAGCTGACCCTTGATGCAGTCCCACGTCCACCTTGAATTCGTCGGTCACACCGACAGCACACCTCACCACTGTCTTACATCTCTCATACATGTCCTGCACCACTCTAACATACTTCTCTGCCACTCCAGACTTCCTCATGCAATACCACAGTTCTTCTCTTGGCACCCTGTCATATGCTTTTTCCAGATCCACAAAGGCACAATGTAGCTCCCTCTGACCTTCTCTGTACTTCTCTATTAACATCCTCAAGGCAAACATTGCATCTGTGGTGCTCTTTCTTGGCATGAAACCAAACTGTTGTTCACAAATGCTGACCTCTGCCCTTAGTCTAGCTTCCACTATTCTTTCCCATAACTTCATTGTATGGCTCATCAACTTTATCCCTCTGTAGTTGCTGCAACTCTGCACGTCTCCCTTGTTCTTAAAAATGGGCACCAGCACACTTCTCCTCCACTCCTCCGGCATCTGCTCACTCCCTAGTACCTTGTTGAATGTTCTTGTCAGAAAATCTACTGCTACCTCTCCTAGACACTTCCATACCTCCACAGGTATATCATCAGGACCAACTGCCTTTCCATTCTTCATCCTCTTTAATGCCCTTCTCACTTCACCCTTACTGATCTTTGCTACATCCTGCTCCTCAATGGTTACCTCTTCTACTCTTTTTTCTCTCTCATTTTCCTCATTCATCAGCTCTTCAAAGTACTCTTTCCATCTTCCCAGCACACTTCTGTCATTAGTCAATACAGTTCCCTCTCTGTCCTTTATCAATCTAACTTGCTGCACGTCCTTCCCATCTCTATTTCTCTGCTGTGCCAACCTGTATAGATCATTTTCTCCCTCTTTACTATCAAACCTATCATACAAGTCATCATACGCCCTCTGTTTGGCCTTAGCCACTGCTACTTTCACCTTATGCTGTGTCTCCCTGTACTCCTGTTCACTCTCTTCGGTCCTCTCAATGTCCCACTTCTTCTTGGCTAACCTCTTCCTTTGTACACACTCCTGCACTTCCTCATTCCACCACCAAGTCTCCTTATCTATTTTCCTTCCAGAGGACACACCAAGTACTCTCCTACCTGTGTCCCTGATCACATTTGCTGTGGTTGTCCAGTCATTTGGAAGCACTTCCTGGCCACCCAAAGCCTGTTTCAACTCCTCCTTGAAGACAACACGACACTCTTCCTTTTTCAGCTTCCACCACTTTGTCTTCTGCTCTGCCTTTGCCTTTTTCACCTTTCTCACCATCAGAGTCATCCTGCACACCACCATCCTATGCTGTTTGGCAACACTCTCACCCACTACTACTTTGTAGTCACTGACTTCCTCAAATTACATCGCCTACACAAGATGTAGTCTACCTGTGTGCTCCTACCTCCGCTTTTATAAGTCACCCTATGCTCCTGTCTCTTCTCAAAGAAAGTATTCACCACAGCCATTTCCATCCTTTTTGCAAAATCTATCAACATATGTCCTTCTGCGTTCCTGTCCTGGATACCAAACCTGCCCATCACTTCCTCATCCCCTCTGTTGCCTGCACCATTATGTCCATTGAAGTCTGCACCAATGACCACTCTTTCACCTCTGGTGGTACTCTGCATCACTTCATCTAAGTCACTCCAGAATCTCTCCTTCTCTTCTAGCTCACATCCTGCCTGTGGGGCATAAGCACTAACAACATTGAGCATTACACCTTCAATTTCTAACTTGAGACTCATCACTCTGTCTGACACTCTTTTCACTTTTAGAACATTCCTGACAAACTCCTCCTTCAAGATGACTCCGACTCCATTTCTCTTCCCATCCACACCGTGATAAAATAGCTTAAACCCTGCTCCTAAGCTTTTAGCTTTGCTACCTTTCCACCTGGTCTCCTGAACACACAGTATGTCCACCTTCCTCCTCTGCATCATGTCAACCAGCTCTCTACCTTTTCTGTGCATAGTTCCAACATTCAAAGTCCCCACTCTCAGTCCTAGACTCATGCCTTTCCTCTTCTCTCTCTGCCTACGGACATGCCTCCCACCTCTCCTTCTTCGACGTCTTCGACCAACAGTAGTCCAATTTCCATCAGCACCCTGTTGATTGACAGCACTGATGGCGGTCGTTGTTAACCCGGGCCTCGACCGATCCGGTATGGAGGTAATACTTTTGATTTGCATCATAAATAATTGGCATTGGTTTTACGTCGGATGCCCTTCCTGACACAACCCTCTGCATTTCTCCGGGCTTGGGACCGGCATGAGGGGGAGAGACACTGGTTAGTGCCCCCCCACCTCATGGCTGCATTGTGTGTGTGTGTGTGTGTGTATATAAAATGTATTTTTATATATACATAAAAAAATAACATCGGCGCAACGCTTTATCAATCTGTGAAAAACTGCATCTACAAATTCTGAAACGATTTTGGAATAATGTCCCTTAATTTAAAATTGCAAAGAATATCTTATGAACTACAGTACATCATATCATTAAAAGATTCCAAAAACCTGAGGAAATATTTGTACAGAAGAACCAAGGTTAATATCCAATATCGGATGCCCATGATCTTTGGGCACTGCAATAAAAGCAGAAATCATGGTACGTGTACACAGTTTACAATGCGATCCAAAAATACAGATAGAAGTATATAAGAAGTCATAAGTCAGATGCCAGAATACTCTAGAAATGAAAATAGAATTTAAAGTAGAAATTCTTTCTCGACGACATGGATGCTCAAAGCCTATATCCCTTGTGGTGTGGTGTGCGTTGGGGTCTGTAAAATTGGCTACATGCACATCTACAAATGCACCATCAATGATAAGAGGAATATACAGGTTTAGGAAGAATATGCCATCCAATCTGGACTACAGCTTTTTTAGTAAAAGCCTTTTTTCATGTCCATTTGGCATTAATATCAACATATAATATAATATCATCCATATAAATCTACATGGTATAAATATAAATATGACGTGATCCCGGTATTGATAGGAAGGCCAAACAATTGTACAGGATTTAAAAAAACAAAAAAGGGGGGCCAGTGGAATAGTGGTTAGGGTGATGCGTTCATGATCGGGAGGTTGTGAGCTCGAATCCCACTGGGACCCTCCTTGTGCTAAGACCCCTGGGCAAGGTCTCAACCACAAGTGTGCCTCTGTTCACCCAGCAGTATAAATGGGAACCAGTAAAAATATACTGGGAAGGTAACCTGCAATGGACTAGCAGCCCATCCAGGGGGAGTTGAACTCCTGGTCGCTTCATGCTATGAAACCAGGAACAAGCACCAGCCTGACGAGGCTCAGGTGTAAAAACCCAACAGACTTTACCTTTTCCTACCTTAAAAAAGCACGTGTGAGGGTTAACCAGATGGATGGAGGTGTTCTGGTTTAAAATTAAAATATATATCTACACGTTCTCAGACCTGCTTTTTAAAATCTATATCCAGAGGTAATCAGTAGGATTTTTTTTTTTTTTTTTTTTTTTTAAATACGTAAAAGGTTTCTGATTGGGTGGGAAGGTGCTGAATAACCTTAGACATGAGGATATGTCATCACCATTCTGATGGAGGCACAATAAAATCTAAAGAACGTCCCGGAGGCACTTAATACTGACAGCTTGGTGGTTATTCTTCAAGATTTATCACCAAGCTGTCAGTATTAAGTTTGGGAATGAACAAATCGAGATAACTAAAAAATTCCAATCATTGCTGATACCCAAAGATGGACATTGCAAGAAAGAAAGCCTCAAGTAAATAAACATTTACAAATAAATAAATAAATAAGCAAGCAAGCTCAACAAGATGTCAAGAAATCAAGACATTTCAGTGGAAACCAAAATTCAACGAGGGAGTCTGTCTTCCTTTCGGCTTTTTCCCTTTTACTCGGGAGTCGCCACAGTGAATCATCTGATTCGCACGTTTTGATTTGGCAGAGGTTTTTACGTCGGATGCCCTTCCTGTCACAACCCTTTTTAGCAAGGGACAGAAACACCCATCATAAAAATATTGTACATCCTCACACTTAGAGACATGTCCAACTTGGTGAAGGTATCCTGTATCTCTGCTGGTGTGAGACCTTACGACCCCCAGAAGGAGCTGGAAAACATTGCTGGAAAGAGGGATGCCAGAATTTCCTTGACCTATCGTTTCTGTGACCAGAAGAAAATGGATGGATGGAAGGTGATAAAATCATAATGTGTGATACTGTAGCTACTGCCCATAGTTTCAGAAAAGCATTATTTATGTACTGTATGTGATTTTTCTTTTTTCTTTTTTTTCTTTCTTTCTTTTTTTTTATTTATTTATTTTTTTTTTTTCTGGTCGCACAATATGTCATCTGTCCATTACTTTTGCTCACTGACTCCTCTGATTAAATGATCTTTGACCTCAGGCACAGGTCATCAGTCAGGTTTAATGTTATTTCCTGTGGCTGTGAGAAAAGTGAAGGTGCCATTACTGCTGTCAGCTCTGTGGCACCGCTCATGACTTTACAGCTCAATCATGTCTGAGGTGAAAATGTTGCTTGGTGTGGATCACACTGTTTTACCACATGTTCATGCTGATCTTCATAAAATATTGACACCCGTCCACTGTGACCTTTTCTGTTTGAAACCAGAAACTGAAAAATGGTGACAGTTCCTGCTGTTCACTGCAGGCTGGGGTGAACAGACACTGGTGGTTTAAAAAAAAAAAAAAAAAAAAAAAAAAAAAAAAGTTTCTGGCCAATCAGAACCCATTTTACTGAAATGACATGAGTGAGTGAGTGTAATTAGAGTCAGACTGCTGCACAGTTGTGTTGAAACTCACCACAGATCTCAATTTTGACAGAAAGTTTTGAGGGTTTTTTTTTTTTTTTTCATGTTAAACTTGATTTCAGGGGACGTTTTTTATCTGCAGAATTGATTTCTGCCTCGTTAACAGGATTTCATTTTGACACAGAGCCTGAATCCTCCTGTATTTTTTCCTTTTCTCTCTCTCTCTCTCTCTCTCTCTCTCTCTCTCGCTCTCTCTTTTTCAAGAACAATGCCTAGAGCTCTGTTTCGTGGGAATTGAGCTACCTTTATAACATTTGTGCCAAATCAGTCTATTTAATAAATACCTGAGATATTTAAACTTTACTTTTATAAGACAGATTAATCTATGAATAATGACATCATATAGTATTAATAATGTGCCTATATGTAGACGTTTGTTAATGGCATTTTTAGTAATTGAGATATGTGCATGAGGAAGCTCAGTGGTGTCGTGGTTAGCATGTCGGCCTCACAGCAGTCCTTGGTCATGATCTTTTCTGCATGTTCTATCTGCTCAATTGAATTCAATTCAGTTTTATTTGTATAGCACTTTTTTCCAATTGACATTGTCACAAAGCAGCTTTACATAGTAAAAGTAGGAGTTTACAAAGTATAAAAGCGTTTAAGCATTTTCGACAACCCCTACACATCCCTAATGAGCATCGCCCCTGGTGATAATGGCAAGGGAAAACTCCCTCGATAGATGCAAGGAAGGAACCTTGAAATGGACCAGGCCCCAAAAGGAAGCCCATCCCCATTTGAAAGAGACAAACCATCTAAGAGAAACTTCATTACAGTTCAAAATGTAGTTCGGTTGGTTATACAACTGTAAATCCTAAATTATTGTGGGGAAAATAGGTAATATCACCAGCAGTGAAAAGTTATCTTCATAGTTTGTTTCTGCACACTTGGGTCCATATAAGTCTTCTTTAGGAAAAAGGAGAGGCTTTCAAGATGAGAACAATAGCCAGCATCAGCACACCAGGACAGACTACAGGACTCAGAAAGCAGAAGCATCAGCATCACCAACATGCCAGAAGGAGAATATGTCTTCTTTTACTTTCGGCTTTTCCCTTCAGGGGTCGCCACAGCGAATCATCTTCCTCCATCTCACCCTATCCTCTGCATCTTCTTAAGTCCTTTTGACGTTTTACACCTCAGCCATAGTGGCTCATCAGGCCAGTACTTATCCCCGGTTTCCGTAGCATGAAGCGACCAGGAGTTCAACTACTCCTGGATGGGACACTAGTCCATCACAGGTTACCTTCCCAGTATATTTTTACTTGTACTCATTTACACTGCTGGATGAACAGAGACACACTTGTGGTTGAGACCTTGCCCAGGGGTCTTTGCACAGTGAGGGTCTAACTGGGATTTGAACACACAATCTCCCAATCTTGACCACAGCACTTTAACCACTATGCCACCAGCACCGGAATGGTAATAGAAGGATGTATTGTTGCTGAGTGCGAGCAGGGACTCCAGCATGATTGGATATGGCAGCTTAACTAAAAGAGAGAGAGCCAGAAGGAAGGCAGATATGAGGGGATCCTGTGACATTGGGGCAATCGGCCTCCCCATTGTCAGCACACCCGAGTGAGCGTGTAGAGTGGGGGAGCGACAAGATGCCAACATCACAGGTCACCAGAACTCTATGCCTGAGACCTCCAGATCTTCTTCTTTACCTAATAGAAGGCTATTAACAAAATGCAAAACTAAACAAGTACATTTTCAGTTTTGTCTTAAAAACAAAGACTGTGTCTCAGTCTCGAACATTATCTGGAAAGTTATTAAATGACTGCGGGGCATTGTAAGAGAAGCTCCGCCCCCCTGTAGTAGTTTTTCATTTTTAATTTCCATCAATCGAGGCGTCGTGAAGCATCCTACACCTTTTGATCTAAGGGGACGTGCCAGATCATAAACAACAAGACGTTCGCTAAGATAATGTGCCGCGAGACCATTAAGTGCTTTATAGGTTAAATGTAGTATTTTATATTCAATTAGACATTTAACTGGAGCTAGTGCAGTGTAAATAAGATCAGGGTAATATGCACATGTCTTCTGGTTCTAGTAAGGACTTTTGCTGCTGCCTTCTGGACTAACTGGACCTTGTTAATGTACCTATTAGAACAACCAGGCAGTAACACATTACAATAATTTAATCTCAAATTCACAAAACCATGAACAAGTTTTTCCGCATCATGCAGTGACATAATTTTTCTTATTTTAGCAATATTCCTGAGATGACGGAAGACTACCTAAGTAATATTATATACATGCTCTTCAAATGAAAGATCAGCATCAATGATCCCTCCAAGGTCTTTTACTGCGACTCATGATGAGACTGAAACACCATCCAAAATTATTACATAATCAGAAAACTTATTTCTAACTTCCTGAGATCTGAGTACAGGAACTTCTGTCTTATCAGAGTTTAATCAGAGGAATTTTGGAAGCATCCAATGTGTAAAGTTCTTTACTCAATTCTCAACTGTATTAAGCTGATGTCTCTTATCTGGCTTCACTGAAATAAATAACTGTGTGTCATCAGCATAACAATGAAAGCTAATACCACGATCACAAATGATATTACCCAAAGGGAGCGTGTGTAGACATTAAAATCAACAAGCCGAGGACACAACCTTGTGGAACACCAAGCTTAACATTCGAAACATACACAGAAATCACAATTAACCTCTACAAACTGATACCGGTCATTTAAATAAGATTTAAATGAGGAGGGCTATTCCTTTAACTCAAACAACATTTTCTAATCTCTCAAGAATAATTGTGTGATCAATAGTGTCAAAGGCTGCACTAAGGTCAAGTAACACAAGCAGGAAGCTGTAACCATGATTGGAGGCCACCAGTAGGTTATTTAACACCTTAACGGTTGCTGTCTCTGTGCAATGATGAGGCAACAAAAATATGACCATAACTGCTGCGCAACAGTTTGATGTTGATCTGTAGTTGAACAGCTGTTATGGGTCGAGATCAGGTATTTTAATTAGAGGTTTGATAACTACTAGTTTAAAGGATTTGGTACATAATCAGTGCTAAGGGAATAATTTCTTACATTTCATAAAGGGTTGATCACTTCTGATAGTATTTGTTTAAAGAAACATGTCAGTATTGGATCAAACACACAGGTTGATGATTTTGATGATGAAATTAATTTTGTACGTATTAATTTTAATACTCTAGTCCCTTCCAAGTCTTAGGACAACTCTTGGCGACCTGCCATGAAGGATAACGCCTTGACTATCATCTTCATGGAGGTTTTCTTGGCAAGGGAAGTGCAGTGGTTTGCCATTGCCTTCTGCACGATGCGAACCTACAGGCAATTTAGAATGGCCAATTAACCTACTGTACATGTTTTTGGACTGTGGGAGGAAACCAGAGTACCCGGAGGAACCCACGCAAGCACAGGGAGAACATGCAAACTCCACACAGAAATTCCCAGGCCAGGAATCGAACTCAGGCCTTCTTGCTGTGAAGCGGACGTGCTAACCACTACACCATCGTGCCGCCCAGTTGTGGATCTGCTGGCATTATATTATTTACTGTTGTAGTTATTGACAGGGGCAGTGGTGGTCTAGTGGTATAGGGTGCTGTATCGCTGATCCAGAGGTTGGGGGGTTCGAGTCCCACTCTCCACAGGGTTGTCACTGTCCCCCCCAGTGCAGCTAACTGGGTTATCAAAGGCGGGCCATGTCTCTCACCGTCTATGGTGAGAGGCATGTAAAAGAACCATTGCTGACTTTCGTAAAGAGTAGCTGCAAAGCCGTCAGCATGCAAAGCTGTCCCTTGCTAAAGGGTTGTGACAGGAAGGGCATCCGACGTAAAAACCTCTGCCAAATCAAACGTGCGAATCAGATGATTCACTGTGGCGACTCCTGAGTAAAAGGGAAAAAGCTGAAAGGAAGACAGACAGACAGTTGTAGTTATTGACAGACCCGTCTTTAAATTTAGGGAATCAATTTTTTGCCTTTCAATTTTAACATTAAAAACGTTCATAAAAATCACTGCTATAAGTTAATGGTATATACATTTCACTCATGGTCTAATTTGTGATTAATTCCACAACAATATTAAATAAATATTTCAGATCATCTTTGTTATTTTCTATTTTTCACCATGTATCGTTTCTTCTTGTTGTTGTTTTTTCTTCTTCTTCTTCTTTCTCTTATTATTATTATTATGATTATTAATTAATTTTTTGGTCATTAATGTAACAATATTCAACATGAATTTGAGTTCATTACCACATGAGGGCCCTCCCAAAAACAAACAAACAAACAAACAAACAAGCAAACAAACAAAAACATAATATAAATGCATCCTGGATTACAGAGTTGAGGTGACCAGGATCCACCTGAGTGAATGGAACATAAGAATGAGAAGATAATTTAATGCAGTAGCGATGTTACCTTTGTGTTCCATGCTCCATTTTCCACATAAAAATGGAATATCTTCTTGGCAAAGCAGTTAAATGAAAGACACTTACACTCCATTACAGGGCCGAAGCAATGGGCTAAATTTGATATGTGAAATTACAAACCCCCAATGAGATCATCTAAACCTCATTTTCGATGGTGGGGGGATCTGAGATTGAATTCAAAAATATATCATTCTCTCTGCTGTAGGTCAAACCAAGCAAGATAAAAAAGAGAAAGAGTAAAGCATGTGATGAGGTGATGGAGGAACATTTTAAAACAGCCGCTTGAATAGACTGTGATTTATCATCTCACTCTCCACGGGACTGGACGACAAGGCTAATGATGAACAGTTCTGTGTTCTCTCTGACAACCTGTGTGACCTCATACAGAGAGTCAAGGATAGAGTACTTAAAGAGTTATCAAGTCAGGTGGGGGCACAAAGAATTTTAGATAAATGTGTCGGAGAAATATAAGGTTTGATTTTGCATCTGTTAACTGACCAGAAGGGGGTCAAATTTATTTATTTATATGAAATCCCAAGCTGATCATATCTTAATTCACAGCATATATCATAGTTTATATTTACACATTTTAAACATGACAGACTGGTCAGGTGAGGTCTGCCTTTTGAGCCAAGTTAACCACAGTGGACCTTAGTACACATCCAATGTATCCAATGTTAATACATACTGCATGAGTCTGTGAAGATGTGTTCAAACTCTTTAGCAAGGGACAGAAACACACTGATGACTTTGCAGCTACTCTTTACAAAAGTCAGCAGTGGGTCTTTTACATGCGTCTCATCATAGACAGTGAGAAACATGGTCGGCCTTTGATAACCCAGTTAGTGACAACCCTGTGGAGACTGGGAATCGAACCCCCAACCCTAGGATCAGCGATCCAACTCTTTATACCACTAGGCCATCACAGCCCACATGTATGAGTATATAATATGAATAAATACACATTCAATGCTATAAATGCTTATAATAACAATTAAACATTCAAAAAGTATGTATAAGATGTAAATAAAATATAAATACATTCACATACAGAAGCGTGCAAACACACACACACACACACACACACACACACACACACACACACACATATGTGCGTGCACACACTCAGACACCTCACATATAAATGTAAATAGTTTTGATGGGGGGTTTTTGGGTTATTTTTTGTTTTTGTTTGTTTGTTTATTCGATGAGTATTAAAAAAAAAAAAAGAAAATCGCTATGCACTGAAGTGGCATGAATTGAAGCGCGAAGTAGCGAGGGATCTTGGTATTGTATTATGAGAGCTACAGGTGCTGTAGACAAAACAGTAAAGGCGAGTAAAATGAATGAATGAATGGATGCCTGTATTGACTCACTATTTCAAGTACATTGAAATAACACTCAGTTGATAAATGATACTTTTATACGTGTGTCTGACTGCCGTGATCTGGTCTCTCCGAACAATAGCAGTAATGATACACACTAAAATACTAAATTAAACAGTAATTATAAGGCTTATAAAACTAGTGCAAGACAAACAAGGACATGGCTTGTAGGGCAGTCAGGTAAAGGTTATAGAAAACATGGTGATGTGGTAGTCAGCGTGGTACAAAATACAAAAGTAAGGTGCAATTATTTTAGTCCAAAGCCAAGTTCAGATAGAGCATTGATTGTCAATTTAAAGAGTATAGAAGTTTAAAATTAATATATGGTATAAAATTCAATATATACAATGTAAAGTGTGTAAATGTATAATTGTATAAGCTAGTTTAAGCTGTGCAGGGTGATAGTTCACTGTTAAGGCCTCCACATATATAATGTGCAATGTAAAGTAATCATGTTTGAATCATTCAGTGTAAGCTGTCCCACCATGCTGAGTGTGTGTGTGTGCGTGCGTGTGTGTGTGTGTGTGTGTGTGTGTGTGTGTGTGTGTGTGTGTGTATATATATATATATATATATAATAAAATGTGTGACATACATATAGTCATACTGTACTATACATCGATAAATACCATTACCATATCTCATAAAAACACCCCTAAAATCAATTATTATAAACATAACATTGTAAAATCATATCAAATAACATTAACATTAATTTCAAATAAGTCACTTATTTATACCGAGTTACTTTACATGAAGCTTAAAACAGCCAATCAACGCTTACAATATGTGAAGCGCTCAATACCAAAGTCGTGTACTTGCGAACGTAGTGTACTTGCTGTGGGTTATATAGACTTCCGGTCTTTCAAGTGCACAAGGGTGCCGTTGAACTCATTTAGAACACAGCCTGCACTGATGTAAATCCCAGCAAAGCAGAGAGTTCTCTTTCTTTTGTGTAAGTATGTAAACTTTATTCAAGAGATGCATACAAAGAACAAGTACAAATCCTAATGAATATTAATATAAAAATAAGTGTACACTCTTAGGATTCTGCTAAAAGATAATAAATATCTGTAAGTGTTCTGTAATTTGTGTTTGCATTCATTTTACAACTCGCTTTGCTTAACTGAGTATGCATGGGAGACTGTGCCTATCTGGGCAGATAGTTAATTCATCTCTGTGTATGAGACTTGCACCCATGCCAGTAGGCTTACACTTCTGACCAACCAAAATTGCTTTGGGTTACAAAAGTCCGCAAAACAGTGTAAACACGCTACATAACTGATATACACACACACACACATATATATATATATATATATATATATATATATATATATATATATATATATATATATATATATATATATATATACGAATATAATGGAACTGGGAAGGAGGGACACGTTCAGTCTGTAGTTTGTAAACAATGGATGCAGCGTCGTTGCGTCATTACATCAGCGTACTATGTAGGTATGTCTAAACTCAAAATTTGTTTTATTTAAAAAAAAACAAAAGAACAACAAAAAAAAAACAAAAACGTAAAATCGAAAAAACATAAAACGGATGAACGTACGTCGGGGAGCGTTGGTGTATATGTATTATATGTGTGTGTGTGTGTATACTGAATTTGTGTAAAACTCATGACACAACTCTGTATAACACATTTTTTTTCTGAAATGCATGTTTATTTTTTTTCAAAAGGGTTACATTATTAATGTTATTTTTCATTTATTCAATATTTAATAAGGAGTTACTTATTTATTTTCCTATCCACAACATTATAACTCTCACTCATCTTTTCTTGAAGCTCTTCCAGAGTGCATGTAGCCATAGGGACATTGCTTCCCTCTTATTCCAATATGTTCTATTTTTATATTCTTATTTCCGAGCACCTCAATGCAGCACCTGGACTTTCCTTTGGTCATAACTGTTTTTGAACAAGTCCTCACAGGTGGTTTCACATTCATCTTCCTGGTTTAGTGCATAGAGAATTGCATGTTGATCTTGACTTCACCTTAAACTTCAAAATTTTTATTTGTTTATTTTCTGTGCACGTTCTTTTTACATAAAAAAAAAAAAACTCTGAAAAAAATGGAAATGGTATAAACTGTTTCTATATCAAAAAAATAGCTGTAAATTTCGAAAAACCTAAAATCTATTCAAAGGGTGGATGATGGAAATGTCCATGTGTTTGTATGAGAAATGGAGCCTCTACAATAGTGTCTAATTGGGTGTCCATATAATGTTATATGACTAGAATAAAAACAATGATAATAATAATAAATGCCCTGGAAGACCCTTGAAAGCTATCCAGGGTGTACTTTGCCATTGCCAGCCTACTAATAATTATATATATATATACACTAGTCCTTCTCAAAAAAAATTAGCATATTGTGGTAAAGTTCATTATTTTCTGTAATGTACTGATTAAAATTAAACTTTCATATATTTTCGATCCATTGCACACCAACTGAAATATTTTGAGTCTTTTATTGTTTTAATATTGATGATTTTGGCAGACAGCTCATGAAAACCCAAAATTCCTATCTCATAAAATAACATATTTCATCTGACCAATAAAAAAAAATAAATAAAAAAAAGTGCTTTTAATACAAAAAAGTCAACCTTCAAATAATTATGTTCAGTTATACACTCAATACTTGGTCGGGAATCCTTTTGCAGAAATGACTGCTTCAATGCGGCGTGGTATGGAGACAATCAGCCTGTGGCACTGCTGAGGTGTTACGGAGGCCCAGGATGCTTCGATAGCGGCCTTAAGCTCATCCACAGTGTTGGGTCTGGTGTCTGTCAACTTTCTCTTCACAATATCCCACAGATTCTCTATGGGCTTCAGGTCAGCAGAGTTGGCAGGCCAATTGAGCACAGTAATACCATGGTCAGTAAACCATTTAGCAGTGGTTTTGGCACTGTGAGCAGGTGCCAGGTCGTGCTGAAAAATGAAATCTTCATCTCCATAAAGCTTTTCAGCAGATGGAAGCATGAAGTGCTCCAAAATCTCCTGATAGCTTCCTGCATTGACCCTGCCCTTGATAAAACACAGTGGACCAACACCAGCAGCTGACATGGCACCCCAGACCATCACTGACTGTGGGTACTTGACATTTTGGCATTTCCTTCTCCCCAGTCTTCCTCCAGACTCTGGCACCTTGATTTCTGAATGACATGCAAAATTTGCTTTCATCCGCAAAAAGTACTTTGGACCACTGAGCAACAGTCCAGTGCTGCTTCTCTGTAGCCCAGGTCAGGCACTTCTGCCGCTGTTTCTGGTTCAAAAGTGGCTTGACCTGGGGAATGCGGCACCTGTAGCCCAGTCCACTGCTTCCACAGGCCCTCCAAGGTCTGGAATCGGCCCTTCTCCACTGTCTTTCTGTGTCTTATCCTCTTACTTGAGGGTGTCAGTGATGGCCTTCCCACAGACGTCCCACTGAGGTGGCTTGATACAGCACTCTGGGAACAGCCTATTCGCTATGAGATTTCTTTCTGTGTCTTACCGTCTTGCTTGAGGGTGTCAATGATGGCCTTGTGGACAGCAGTCAGGTCGGCAGTCTTACCCATGATTGCGGTTTTGAGTAATGAACCAGGCTGGGAGTTTTTAAAAGCCTCAGGAATCTTTTGCAGGTGTTTAGAGTTAATTGGTTGATTCAGATGATTCGGTTAATAACTCGTTTAGAGTACCTGAACATGATATGCTAATTTTTTGAGTATGACTAGTATATATATATATATATATATATATATATATATATATATATATATATATATATATATATATATGTGTGTGTGTGTGTGTGTGTGTGTGTGTGTGTGTGTGTGTGTTATTTTTGCTTTTCATGAGCTGTATGCCAAAATCATCAGTATTAAAACAATAAAACTCCTGAAATATTTCAGTTGGTGTGCAATTAATCGAAAATATATGAAAGTTTAATTTTTATCAGCACATTACAGAAAATAATGAACTTTATCACAATATGCTCATTTTTTTGAGAAGGACTAGTATATATCACTTCTAGAAAATAAAAGAAAAGGATTGTTTGAAACTTTCAGACACAGCCTATGCTCATCATTTTTTTTTACAAAGGCTTTCAGCAATGTTCTGAATAACCATTGACTCTTACTCTTGCACTGCTTTTAGCTTTAATTTAATCACCATATCAATATTTTGACAAACCATTTTTTTTTAATAAAAAGGAATAGAGGATATACATCCAAATGTAGAACTGAAGAGAGGCGGTTTGAACAGCATCAGCTGGTGAGACAGTGGATGACCACAATCAGGATCCAACCCACGGTACTGAGGACCTTCAACCAACTGCCCCAAACCAGGAAGTTATTCGCAGACCAACTGATGAAACAAGAGTAATCAATGAGAGTTGTACAGAAGAGAGGAAAAGGTGGATAAACTGGCTTCCAATGAACAGTTGTGAGTTTCCAGAAATTTGATGATGATGTGGACAAGCTCCTAGGAGTGACATTAGCTGGACCAGTGGGAAGTCAGCTGGAAAGCATGTGTAGATTGTGTGCTGTGTTGGAGAAGGTTTGAGAAGGACAAAAGAAAGAGCCCACCAGCCTAGTGAGAGAGAGAGAGAGAGAGAGAGAGAGAGAGAGAGAGAGAGAGAGAGAGAGAGAGAGAGAGAGAGAGAGAGAGTACTAGCATAAGATGAGAGATCAGAACACTGTCCAACAGATATGAAGGAACAAAGGGAATGAGAGGAAAGAACTGATGCAGTTGAGACAATATCTAAGGTAGCTGCTCAGTGAACTCAGGAGTGCAAAAAGAATAAATGTGATAAGACCAGGAAAAGGGCAGCCTTTATCAATAACTCATATGGCTTTGCAGCAAGTGTACTTGAAGCAAGATGATTTTGGAAACTTTAGAAACCAAGGGTAAAGGTGGAAGAATATTTGAAGTCTGCACACTCAGATGAAGTCAGACATAAAGCAAGGTGTACAAAGGTGCCCCAAGCGTCTCACTGGGCTATGGAAGCTAATAAAATCATATGGAGAAAAGGGTCGGATACCATCTTGTTGGCAAATGGCTGAAGGATGCTTCATATCAAAGGAGGATGAATTCACAGAAATCAGGCAGTTCAGAACCATCTGTCTTCTCAGTGTAGAAGAAAAAAATCTTCTTTGTCGTGTTTGGAAGACGAATGACCTCTACATGTAAGAAAACAAGTACATTGTCACAGGTGTACAGAAAGGTGGAATTCCTGGGTTCCAAGGGTGCATAGAACACACAAGCGTAATTTCCCAACTCAATAAAGGAAGCGAGAGCAACACAAGGAGACCTGACAATCATATGGTTAGATTTGGCAAATGGTTATGTAAGAGTGTCACACAAACTTATTGAATAAGTACAGGAGCACTATCATATCACAGGAAAGGTCACCAAGATTATAACAAGCTACCTGGAGGGGATACATGTAAGAATAACTGTGCAGGACTATGTGATATCTTGGCAACAAGTAGAGAAGGGCATAGTGACAGACTGCACCAGTGGTAGCAATAAACTTACTCAAAGAAGTGGGGAAAAGAGAATACTAGTATATATATATATATCTACCAGTCTCCCCTGATCTTAATTACAATCACGCAATGTGTTTATAGTTTATGGAGTATTTGCCATTTGTTTAATTTGGTGCTCTATATGAAGTCTAGTATTGGTTCACCAATAATGCAATATTCCATAAAATTATATTTCTATGGAAAAAAATCTTTAAGCAACCTTGTTTTAAATTATTTTGATCGAGAAAAAAAAAAAAAACTTGTTCTAAATAATTTTCTGTAGAAAAACATATCAAACATATGCTTTTCTATCGAAAATCTGTATTCATGTGACATGTGACATGGTCTGTAGATTTGTCTGTAGGGATTTCTATAAAAAAAAGTGTTTCAACAGAGTAAACTGGTTTGTTTTGATTCCTTCAGAAGAAATATTGTATCTGGATTAATGTTAAAAAAAGTGTATTTTTTAAAAGTATTAAGATGTGTGGTTCCTGATTCTATTGCAAAGATCAAATTAAATTCAACAGTTTGAGTTCAACTCGTGTAATGATTTATCTGCTGAATGCCTTTTCCCTTCTTCTCCTCGTTCTCTTTTGCCATTCATCAATGTGTAATTCTATAATTTTATGAAGGTCATGCACAGCTATTGGCCTAATGAGTCATCAAAGTTAAGTTTTATTCAATGAAAGGTTGCAAAAGTAGTGGACATGCCTTTGCATGTGCTGTCTGAATTATTTTCATCCCGCTCCTTTTTAAAATTCTTTATTTTACTGTGATTAAGAAAAATACATGCCTCTTGATTTCTTCCAAGACAATGAAGTTGCGATAGGGAAGAGGACATCAATACTTATCAAGAAGAGCTCCAGCTGAAGAAAAATGAACCAAAGGGTGAAAAGTAGAGTCTAAAATATAAGTTCAGACCTGTGAGCTCCAGTGGCATAAAGATGAGATCTGTGACATGGAGGTATACAGGGATTCCTCACTTTCCACAGTTAATTTGGACCGAGATCCCCCCGCGACCACCTATTTCCGTGAAGTAGGATAAAATACACCCCCCCCCCCCAACTGACATATACATGCATATATATATATATATATATATATATATATATATATATATATATATATGTGTGTATAATATCAATAAATACATATTCAATGCTATAAATGCTTATAATAACAATTAAACATTCAAAAATATGCCTGTGCCTGCCTGTCTGTCTGCCTGTCTGTCTGTCTATCTATCTATCTATCTACACATACTATCCATGTATATTGATAAATGTAAGCATTACAACATTTCGTATCAAAGATGTATGAATGAAAGCTGCATGCATGCTTCTCTCATACCATGTACTTAACAAAATAGTAATTTATAATTTCATGTCATCTTTACACACAGATAGTGCTCTACCCAGATATCCTATAGGGTCCTTGGTTCAATTCCCAGTCCGGGGTTTTCTATGTGGAGTTTACATGTTCTCCCCGCGCGTGCATGGGTTTCCTCCAGGTACCCCAGTTTCCTCCCACAGTCCAAAAACCTGCACAGTAGGTTAATTAGCTGTTAGAAATCACCACAGGTCTGGGTGTGAGTATGAATGGTTGTGAGTGTTGGCCCTGTGATGACCTGTGGAGCTATCCAGGGTGCACCCCACCCTCGCCCAGAGTCAGCGGAGATGGGCACCACCTCCGCGTGACCCTAATTAGGATTAAGCGGTTCAGAAAATGAATGAATGAATGTCAGATAGTACTGTAAACAGATAGTCAGACAGTAGTGTGATGAGGAATTGTTCAAGCACCACAAAATGCCCAGTTGAACTTAAAATAATAAAGGTTATTAAAATACAGACACTCCCCGCTTTATGTTCATTTGTTTTACGTATTTTTCGATTTGATGTTTTTATATATATATATATATATATATATATATATATATATATATATATATATATATATATATATATATATATATATATATATAACCTCAATATGTATATATATATATATATATATATATATATATATATATATATATATATATATATATATATATATATGATTTTCTGAGTCGATCCTTCCATAAGAGAGTGCTCAATACTTTTTGGTAGAGCAAATAACTATAAAAATAAAAGGACAGGACAAAGACGTTCTATTGAAACTCCATTTATCACTACAGATCTGTTTCGAGGGGTGGTGATAAACAAATTATGTCAAATATTGAGTTTAGCGTGCTCTCTGTAGTATGAGACATACCTATTATTACGCTGATGTAATACGTCACTTAGGCATGATGCTCTGTCCATTGTTTACAAACAACAGACTGAACGGGCCCTCCTTCTTTCCAGTTCACCGCATGTTACCCTTGTGCAAAGACGTCCTCTCTGTGATTGTTGTGTTTATACTGTTTTGCGGACGTTTTTAACCAGAAGCAAATATGGTTGGTCAGAAGCGTGAGCCTACTAGTGATAGTGTTAATCAGAAAAAGATAGCGATTATCAAGAAAATTGATGCTGGTGAAAAACACATGAATGTTGCACGTTTCTTCCAAATGGCTTCATCGACCATCAGAAACATTTACAAGCAGAAAGATCTCATCACATTAAATGTTAAAGGATATATTTGATACTGCTTTTATATTTGATGAGGGAATTTGATTAAAATGTATCTATTTGAAATTATTTAGCTTGAATTTAATTTATTTGAAATAAATCTTCTTCTTCTTGTCCTTTCGGCATTTCCCTTCGGGGTTGCCACAGCGAATCATCTGCCTCCATCTCACCCTATCCTCTGCATCTTTTTCTCTTACACCAACTGCCTTCATGTCCTCCTTCACCACATCCATGAATCGTCTCTTTGGTCTTCCTCTAGGCCTTTTGCCTGGTAGTTCCAACCTCAATATTGGACGACCAATATACTCACTATCCCTCCTCTGTACATATCCAAACCATCTCAATCTAGCCTATCTGACTTTGTCTCCAAAACGTCTTACATGTGCCGTCCCTCTGATGTGCTCATTCCTGATCCTATCCATCCTCGTTACTCCCAAAAAGAACCTCAACATTTTCATCTCTGCTACCTCCAGCTCTGCCTCCTGTCTTTTCCCCAGGGCCACTATTTCTAAACCATACAACATCGCTGGCCTCAACACCGTCTTGTCCACTTTTCCTTTCATTTTTGCCAATACCTTCCTATCACACATCACACCGGACACTTTTCTCCAAACACCTTCACCTCATCTTCTTCACCTCTTTTCCACACTCTCCATTGCTCTGGATTGTTGAGCCTAAGTACTTAAAATCCTCCACCTTCGTTATCTCTGCTCCCTGTAACATCACCGTTCCTCCTGGGTCCTTCTCATTCACACACATGTATTCTGATTTTCTGAAGCTAACCTTCATTCCTCTCCTTTCCAGGGCATACCTCCACCTCTCTAGATTTTCCTGCACTTGTTCTCTGCTCTCACTACAGATCACGATGTCATCTGCAAACATCATAGTCCATGGAGATTCTTGTCTCACCTCGTCTGTCAGCCTGTCCATCACCATAGCAAACAAGAAGGGGCTCAGAGCTGACCCTTGATGCAGTCCCACCTCCACCTTGAATTCGTCGGTCACACCGACAGCACACCTCACCACTGTCTTACATCTCTCATACATGTCCTGCACCACTCTAACATACTTCTCTGCCACTCCAGACTTCCTCATGCAATACCACAGTTCTTCTCTTGGCACCCTGTCATATGCTTTGTCCAGATCCACAAAGGCACAATGTAGCTCCTCTGACCTTCTCTGTACTTCTCTATTAACATCCTCAAGGCAAACATTGCATCTGTGGTGCTCTTTCTTGGCATGAATCCAAACTGTTGTTCACAAATGCTGACCTCTGCCCTTAGTCTAGCTTCCACTATTCTTTCCCATAACTTCATCGTATGGCTCATCAACTTTATCCCTCTGTAGTTGCTGCAACTCTGCACGTCTCCCTTGTTCTTAAAAATGGGCACCAGCATACTTCTCCTCCACTCCTCCGGCATCTGCTCACTCTCTAGTACCTTGTTGAATGTTCTTGTCAGAAAATCTACTGCTATCTCTCCTAGACACTTCCATACCTCCACAGGTATATCATCGGGACCAACTGCCTTTCCATTCTTCATCCTCTTCAATGCCCTTCTCACTTCACCCTTACTGAGCTTTGCTACATCCTGCTCCTCAATGGTTACCTCTTCTACTCTTTTTTCTCTCTCATTTTCCTCATTCATCAGCTCTTCAAAATACTCTTTCCATCTTCCCAGCACACTTCTGTCATTAGTCAATACAGTTCCCTCTCTGTCCTTTATCAATCTAACTTGCTGCACGTCCTTCCCATCTCTATTTCTCTGCTGTGCCAACCTGTATAGATCATTTTCTCCCTCTTTACTATCCAACCTATCATACAAGTCATCATACGCCCTCTGTTTGGCCTTAGCCACTGCTACTTTCGCCTTACGCTGTGTCTCCCTGTACTCCTGTTTACTCTCTTCTGTCCTCTCAATGTCCCACTTCTTCTTGGCTAACCTCTTCCTTTGTACACACTCCTGCACTTCCTCATTCCACCACCAAGTCTCCTTATCTACTTTCCTTCCAGAGGACACACCAAGTACTCTCCTACCTGTGTCCCTGATCACATTTGCTGTGGTTGTCCAGTCATTTGGAAGCACTTCCTGGCCACCCAAAGCCTGTTTCAACTCCTCCTTGAAGACAACACGACACTCTTCCTTTTTCAGCTTCCACCACTTTGTCTTCTGCTCTGCCTTTGCCTTTTTCACCTTTCTCACCATCAGAGTCATCCTGCACACCACCATCCTATGCTGTTTGGCAACGCTCTCACCCACGATGACTTTGCAGTCACTGACTTCCTTCAAATTACATCGCCTACACAAGATGTAGTCTACCTGTGTGCTCTTACCTCCGCTTTCATAAGTCACCCTATGCTCCTGTTTCTTCTCAAAGAAAGTATTCACCACAGCCATTTCCATCCTTTTTGCAAAATCTATCAACATCTGTCCTTCTGTGTTCCTGTCCTGGATACCAAACCTGCCCATCACTTCCTCATCCCCTCTGTTGCCTGCCCCAACATGTCCATTGAAGTCTGCACCAATGACCACTCTTTCACCTCTGGGGGTACTCTGCATCACTTCATCTAAGTCACTCCAGAATCTCTCCTTCTCTTCTAGCTCACATCCTGCCTGTGGGGCATAAGCACTAACAACATTGAGCATTACACCTTCAATTTCTAACTTGAGATTCATCACTCTGTCTGACACTCTTTTCACTTTTAGAACATTCCTGACAAACTCCTCCTTCAAGATGACTCCGACTCCATTTCTCTTCCCATCCACACCGTGATAAAATAGCTTAAACCCTGCTCCTAAGCTTTTAGCTTTGCTACCTTTCCACCTGGTCTCCTGAACACACAGTATGTCCACCTTCCTCCTCTGCATCATGTCAACCAGCTCTCTCCCTTTTCTGTGCATAGTTCCAACATTCAAAGTCCCCACTCTCAGTCCTAGACTCATGCCTTTCCTCTTCTCTCTCTGCCTACGGACACGCCTCCCACCTCTCCTTCTTCGACGTCTTCGACCAACAGTAGTCCAATTTCCATCAGCACCCTGTTGATTGACAGCACTGATGGCGGTCGTTGTTAACCCGGGCCTCGACCGATCCAGTATTGAGGTAATACTTTTGATTTGCATCATCAATAATTGGCATTGGTTTTACGTCGGATGCCCTTCCTGACACAACCCTCTGCATTTCTCCGGGCTTGGGACCGGCATGAGGGGGAGAGACACTGGTTAGTGCCCCCCCACCTCATGGCTGCATTACACAACAAACAAGACAATACCGATAAATTAAGACAACATACTCATTTTATATACTGAATAAATGTAGAACTTTTACACATTTAAACTATCGGGCTGCTTAAATAAAGTACTAACAGAGTATTTGGAGTTCGAAATGTGTGTGTGTGTGTGTGTGTGTGTGTGTGTGTGTGTGTGTGTGTGTGTGTGTGTGTGTGTGTGTGTGTGTTAGTTAGATAAACTATTACAGTTCTGTACATATCCTGTTTAAGTTTAGAGACTTCCTATTGATGTCATTCATTTATTCTTTTTCTGAACCGCTTAATCCTAATTAGGATCACAGGGAGGCTGGTGCCCATCCCAGCCGACTCTAGGTGAGGGCAGAGTAAACCCTGGACAGCTCGTCAGGCCATCGCAGGGCAGAAACACTCTGACGGCCATGCAACCTACTCTTAACAAAAGTCAGCAATTGTTCTTTTGCAGCCTCTCACCACAGACAGTAAGAGACATGACCGGCCTTTGATAAACCAGATAGCCGCATTGGGGTCATGTTTATGTACATCTGTTCATTCTTAATTCACAATTCAAATTCACAAAGCTTTATTTTAATTCACCCCCATTACATTGTATGTATTGCAGGTGAACAAAATGACATTTGTTTTGCATACACAAGGCGCAATAAACAATAGTAAGAACATGAACACAGAATAAGATATCTATAAAATAAAGTAAAATAGAATAAGATATAAGATAAATACTAAGAATTTTATAATATACAAAAACAAAACACAACATGCAATGAGGATGTGCAACTGCATTATGCAGAAAGTAAAGTGACTCTGGAGTGGAGCACGGTGTATAACAAGGTGGCGCTCACAGTGGTACACACACACACACACACACACACACACACACACACACACACACACATTTACATACACACACACACACACACACACACACACACACACGCATCTCTACAAGAAATGTAGATGCCAACAAGCCTTCTTCACCACACTGGTGTTTTGGGACCAGGTGAGCTCAGTAGAAATGACCACACCAATGAACTTGGTGGTACTGACTCATGAGCCATTTATGAGCAAAAAAATAATAAACATCTGGCCCTCCCCATTAGTCCACCACCATCTCCATGGTTTTGTCCACAGCCAGTGACAGGCTATTGGCATCACACCACCTCACCAGCCTTTCCACCCCAGCTTTGTGTGTTGGCTCATTGTTATTGTTAAAGAGAGTGACAACAGTTGTGTCATCAATGAATTAAACAATGATGTTAGATTGTAAGATTCCCATGCTGTCATGAGTGAGCAACGTGAGCAGTAGTAGGCTGAGGACACATTCCAGGGGTGCCTGTGTTTAGACTGATGGAGCCTGATGTCACATTGCTGATATGCACTGATATGACAGCTGCCTTTCTGTCAGGAAATCCAGAATCCAATTGCAGGTGAAGGTGTTGATGCCAAATGAGAAGAGTTTATTTACTAGCTGCAGATAGTGTTCAATGCTGAACTGAAGTTAACAAATAGCATTCTCACCTATGTGTCCTTTTCCTCTAACTGTGACAGGGCTGAGAGCAATGTATGTGATGGCATCAAATTCCGAGCAGTTGGAGTGATAAGGAAACTGTAAGGGATCCAGTGAAGTGGAAGGAGAGGACTGGACATGTGTCTTGACTAGCCATTCAAAACACTTCATCATGATGAGGTCAAGGCCACAGGGTGGTAGTTATTGGGACACGTCGCTGTAGACTGTTTTGGCACTGGAATAATAGTGGTTTTCTTGAAGCTCTGGATTCCCTGCCACATGCACCCTGGATCCTTGGTATTGAAGAAGTGGTTGTGGATCAAGTGTGCATACTGCCACTTTGCTATATGGATGGCATTGGAAAGCTGTGCTCTGGCACATATGAGAGCTCCATTATTTCTAGACCTGAAATCAGTAGCCCTGTCTCTCAGCCAGGCACAGACCTCCACTGCTAGCTATGACTTCTGTTTGGCATGTGTGGTTACAATTTTAATAACAGTGACATCCTCAATGCACCTTGTGATGTCGCTGATCACAGAGTCAGTGTATTCCTCCATGCTGATGAGCTGGTTGTAGATGGCTTCTTCCATGAATATGTCTGTTTTCTCAAAACAGTCCTGCAGCATGTCTGTGGAGCCTTCAGGTCACAACCCGGTGGTCTTTGTTGCTGGCCTGGAGTGTTTCAGCAGGGTCTGTGTGCCTGGAGCAACAGGACACAGAGACAAAAGGTGTGGGTGGGGTTTGGCTCTGTATGAGTCATGGATGTTTGTGTAAAATAAGTACAGTATATTGACCCTTCTTGTGGTAAAATTCATGTGCTGAAAGAACTTTGGTGCAAGAGACATAAAGGCATTTTTGTTTTTATGTTTTTTTCTTTGGCCAAATTGAAATTTCTGGCAATGATGAAAAATCCATACAGGTGGGATGGTTGCTGTTCACTGATGGCCTCAATGAGCTCCTACACTGCTTCTTTAAGAATAAAACAAAGGAAGATAGCCCATAACAAGGTGAGAAAAAAAAATGCAGAGTCTGAATGAAAGAAAACTGCTTTCTCAAAGTGTATTACTATTGATGGACTATGATTTTAGGGGCTATGCAGAATTATTAGAATTGATACTCTACTGGTTTTCAGTGCAACTCCTTAACTAGTTTAACCAACATATATTTATGTCAGCTGTCTTGGCTCTGTGATCAATTTTTTTTGATTGCTTGGTGTTTTTTTTGTTGTTTTTTTAAGTCCTGTTACGCGTAAAATTATGTTCATTCCTTCAAGTTAAAGTGTCTATGTTACTGCCTGAAATAGCAATTAAATACAAGAAATGCATATATGTAAGCTTATCGTACATTATAATCAAAGCAGAAAAGGAATACTTTTGAATCTGAAAATAAATGTATATTTTCAGGAGGGAACTGGAAGGATACTGCACATATCCGATGTTCAGGAAGCTCTTGGAAAAGAAGGTTTGGAGCTGAGAAAGGAAAATGTTTGCCTACAAAATGTGATTAGTAATACAAGAGGGGATGAGTTGCTCTATAAAAATATAATCAAATTTCAGTATGAACTTACTACTTGATTAATAGAGCCACACAGGTATGGAACACTATCTGAGCTGCTTAATTTAATCTCTATATTATATTTAGGCTCAAATCTATCTATCTATCTATCTATCTATATATATATATATATATATATATATATATATATATAGATAGACACATACAAGGATCCCTCTCTTTCTGCGGTTAATTGGGACCGAGATCCCCAACCATCGACATCTGTGAAGTAGGAACCACCCCCACACCCCCAACTGACAGATACGTACATGTGTATCCAGTTTTGATGGGAAATTTTGGGTTGTTTTTTTTTTTTTTTTTTTTTTTTTCCATTATTGGCCTTGTTTTTGTGACATTTTCCTTAACTTTTCCACCTACTAGTCCTTCTCAAAAAATTAGCATATTGTGATAAAGTTCATTATTTTCTGTAATGTCTGTCTTCCTTTCGGCTTTTCCCCTTTTTTTACTCGGGAGTCGCCACAGCGAATCATCTGATCAGCACATTTGAATTGGCAGAGGTTCTTCCGTCGGATGCCCTTTCTGGCACAACCCTTTTAGCAAGGGACAGAAACACGCTAACGACTTTGCAGCTACTCTTTACGAATTACTTCTGTAATGTACTGATAAAAATTAAACTTTCATAAATTTTAGATTCATTGCACACCAACTGAAATATTTCAGGTCTTTCATTGTTTTAATACTGATGATTTTGGCATACAGCTCATGAAAACCCAAAATTCCTGTCTCAAAAAATTAGCATATTTCATCCGACCAATTAACAAAGTGCTTTTAATACAAAAAAGTCAACCTTCAAATAATTGTTCAGTTATGCACTCAATACTTGGTCAGGAATCCTTTTGCAGAAATGACTGCTTCAATGCGGCGTGGCATGGAGGCAATCAGCCTGTGGCACTGCTGAGGTGTTACAGAGGCCCAGGATGCTTCGATAGCGGCCTTAAGCTCATCCACAGTGTTGGGTCTGGTGTCTCTCAACTTTCTCTTCACAATATCCCACAGATTCTCTATTGGGTTCAGGTCAGGAGAGTTGGCAGGCCAATTGAGCACAGTAATACCATGGTCAGTAAACCATTTCCCAGTTTTTTGGCACCGTGAGCAGGTGTCAGGTCGTACTGAAAAATGAAAATCTTCATCTCCATAAAGCTTTTCAGCAGATGGAAGCATGAAGTGCTCCAAAATCTCCTGATAGCTAGCTGCATTGACCCTGCCCTTGATAAAACACAGTGGACCAACACCAACAGTTGCCATGGCACCCCAGACCATCACTGACTGTGGGTACTTGACACTGGACTTCAGGAATTTTGGCATTTCCTTCTCCCCAGTCTTCCGCCAGACTCTGGCACCTTGATTTCCGATTGAAGTACTTTGGACCACTGAGCAACAGTCCAGTGCTGCTTCTCTGTAGCCCAGGACAGGCGCTTCTGCTGCTGTTTCTGGTTCAAAAGTGGCTTGACCTGGGGAATGCGGCACCTGTAGCCCATTTCCTGCACACGCCTGTGCACGGTGGCTCTGGATGAATCGGCCCTTGTTTCACTATTTCCTTCCCACAGACGTCCCACTGAGGTGGCTTGATACAGCACACTGGGAACAGCCTATTCGCTCAGATATTTCTTTCTGTTTCTTACCCTCTTGCTTGAGGGTGTCAATGATGGCCTTCTGGACAGCAGTCAGGTCGGCAGTCTTACCTATGATTGCGGTTTTGAGTAATGAAACAGGCTGGGAGTTTTAACAGGCAGACAGACAGACAGACATTTTATTCAATAAAAGGCCATTAGCCCAAAATACAGAAAAAATGAATAAATTAAAGCATGAACTATTGTTGTAGACCAGTTGAATTTCTGATTTTCTTAACATGGATAAGAAATAAGCATAGGTTTCGGATTGCATTAACATCAGTTGATGACATAATATTAATAAAACTGTGTTGTGATAAGGGGTACTTCAAATATTTACTTAATAATGTATTTCTTATACCCATGTAGCCTTTGCAATAAAGTATTACATGGATTTCATCTTCAATTTCATAGATATTGTTTTTAAAAGGAGTTTTTAAAAGCCTCAGGAATCTTTTAATTTTATTAAAACAATAAAAGACCTGAAATATTTCAGTTGGTGTGCAATGAATCTAAAATATATGAAAGTTTAATTTTTATGAGCACATTACATAAAATAGGGGAACTTTATCACAATATGGTAATTTTTTAGAGAAAGACTAGTGTATATATATATATATATATATATAATATATATATATATATATATATATATATATATATATATATATATATATATATATATATATATATATATATATATATATATATATATATCTTCTTCTTCTTCTTTTACTTTCGGCTGCTCCCTTCAGGGGTCGCCACAGCAAATCATCCGCCTCCACCTCACCCTGTCCTCCGCATCTTCTTTTCTGACTCCAACGACCTTCATGTCTTCCTTCACCACATCCATAAATCTCTTCTTCGGTCTTCCTCGAGGCCTTCTGCCTGGTAGTTCCAACCTCAGCATCCTACTGCCAATATACTCACTATCCCTCCTCTGTACATGTCCAAACCATCTCAATCTAGCCTCTCTGACTTTGTTTCCAAAACATCTTACGTGGGCTATCCCTCTGATATACTCATTTCTGATCCTATCCATCCTCGTTACTCCCAGGGAGAACCTCAACATTTTCATCTCCGCTACCTCCAGCTCTGCCTCCTGCCTTTTCCTCAGCGCCACTGTTTCTAAGCCAGACAACATCGCTGGCCTCACCACCATCTTGTACACTTTTCCCTTCATTCTTGCTGACACTCTCCTATCGCACATCACACCGGACACTTTTCTCCAACCATTCCAGCCTGCCTGCACACGCTTCTTCACCTCTTTTCCACACTCTCCATTGCTCTGGATTGTTGAGCCTAAGTACTTAAAATCCTCCACCTTCGTTATCTCTGCTCCCTGTAACATCACCGTTCCTCCTGGGTCCTTCTCATTCACACACATGTATTCTGATTTTCTGAGGCTAACCTTCATTCCTCTCCTTTCCAGGGCATACCTCCACCTCTCTAGATTTTCCTGCACTTGTTCTCTGATCTCACTACAGATCACGATGTCATCTGCAAACATCATAGTCCATGGAGATTCTTGTCTCACCTCGTCTGTCAGCCTGTCCATCACCATAGCAAACAAGAAGGGGCTCAGAGCTGACCCTTGATGCAGTCCCACCTCCACCTTGAATTCGTCGGTCACACCGACAGCACACCTCACCACTGTCTTACATCTCTCATACATGTCCTGCACCACTCTAAGATACTTCTCTGCCACTCCAGACTTCCTCATGCAATCCCACAGTTCTTCTCTTGGCACCCTGTCATATGCTTTTTCCAGATCCACAAAGGCACAATGTAGCTCCCTCTGACCTTCTCTGTACTTCTCTATTAACATCCTCAAGGCAAACATTGCATCTGTGGTGCTCTTTCTTGGCATGAATCCAAACTGTTGTTCACAAATGCTGACCTCTGCCCTTAGTCTAGCTTCCACTATTCTTTCCCATAACTTCATCATATGGCTCATCAACTTTATCCCTCTGTAGTTGCTGCAACTCTGCACGTCTCCCTTGTTCTTAAAAATGGGCACCAGCACACTTCTCCTCCACTCCTCCGGCATCTGCTCACTCTCTAGGACCTTGTTGAATGTTCTTGTCAGAAAATCTACTGCTACCTCTCCTAGACACTTCCATACCTCCACAGGTATATCATCAGGACCAACTGCCTTTCCATTCTTCATCCTCTTCAATGCCCTTCTCACTTCACCTTTACTGATCTTTGCTACATCCTGCTCCTCAATGGTTACCTCTTCTACTCTTTTTTCTCTCTCATTTTCCTCATTCATCAGCTCTTCAAAATACTCTTTCCATCTTCCCAGCACACTTCTGTCATCAGTCAATACATTTCCCTCTCTGTCCTTTATCAATCTAACTTGCTGCACGTCCTTCCCATCTCTATTTCATCTTCTATTTCGCCAACCTGTATAGATCATTAACCCCTCTTTACTGTCCACCCTATCATACAAGTCATCATACGCCCTCTGTTTGGCCTTAGCCACTGCTACTTTCGCCTTACGCTGTGTCTCCCTGTACTCCTGTTTACTCTCTTCGGTCCTCTCAATGTCCCACTTCTTCTTGGCTAACCTTTTCCTTTGTACACACTCCTGCACTTCCTCATTCCACCACCAAGTCTCCTTATCTATTTTCCTTCCAGAGGACACACCAAGTACTCTCCTACCTGTGTCCCTGATCACATTTGCTGTGGTTGTCCAGTCATTTGGAAGCACTTCCTGGCCACCCAAAGCCTGTTTCAACTCCTCCTTGAAGACAACACGACACTCTTCCTTTTTCAGCTTCCACCACTTTGTCTTCTGCTCTGCCTTTGCCTTTTTCACCTTTCTCACCATCAGAGTCATCCTGCACACCACCATCCTATGCTGTTTGGCAACACTCTCACCCACGATGACTTTGCAGTCACTGACTTCCTTCAAATTACATCGCCTACACAAGATGTAGTCTACCTGTGTGCGCCTACCTCCGCTTTCATAAGTCACCCTATGCTCCTGTTTCTTCTCAAAGAAAGTATTCACCACAGCCATTTCCATCCTTTTTGCAAAATCTATCAACATCTGTCCTTCTGCGTTCCTGTCCTGGATACCAAACCTGCTCATCACTTCCTCGTCCCCTCTGTTGCCTGCCCCAACATGTCCATTGAAGTCGCCACCTATGACCACTCTTTCACCTCTGGGGGTACTCTGCATCACTTCATCTAAGTCACTCCAGAATCTCTCCTTCTCTTCTAGCTCACATCCTGCCTGTGGGGCATAAGCACTAACAACATTGAGCATTACACCTTCAATTTCTAACTTGAGATTCATCACTCTGTCTGACACTCTTTTCACTTTTAGAACATTCCTGACAAACTCCTCCTTCAAGATGACTCCGACTCCATTTCTCTTCCCATCCACACCGTGATAAAATAGCTTAAACCCTGCTCCTAAGCTTTTAGCTTTGCTACCTTTCCACCTGGTCTCCTGAACACACAGTATGTCCACCTTCCTCCTCTGCATCATGTCAACCAGCTCTCTACCTTTTCTGTGCATAGTTCCAACATTCAAAGTCCCCACTCTCAGTCCTAGACTCATGCCTTTCCTCTTCTCTCTCTGCCTACGGACACGCCTCCCACCTCTCCTTCTTCGACCAACAGTAGTCCAATTTCCATCAGCACCCTGTTGCACTGATGGCGATCGTTGTTAACCCGGGCCTCCACCGATCCGGTATGGAGGTAATACTTTTGATTTGCATCATCAATAATTGGCATTGGTTTTACATCGGATGCCCTTCCTGACACAACCCTCTGCATTTTTCCAGGCTTGGGACCGGCATGAGGGGGAGAGACACTGGTTAGTGCCCCCCCACCTCATGGCTGCATTATATATATATATATATATATATATATATATATATATATATATATAAGCAACCTTTTTAAAAAAAAATACAAATTACTAAAATTTAGAAAAAAACCTGTGTAACTTGAGTTTTTATGGAAATCTTTCTCCTTCTGCAAGTGGTTTGGTGGAACTGTCAGTAATATAAAATTCTGCTCTTGTCATCTTACACATTCTTGATCATCTTCACCTACTCATATTTGTAATAATCCATATGGTGATGCTCATTTGAACTCACAATGTACAAAAGTACACCAGATTAAACAAACCATGAGCCATACTACATCAGGTAATACGTATCCCATGTTTTTTGGGTTTTTTTTTCACCTAGTAATTGCAGCATTTACATGCACTCAGTTTCAGAAGCTATTGACAGTGTTCGCTCAGAGTTCAGTCAGTGATCAGCACACACTTGGAGACTGCTTCCTAAGTAAGGAGTCTGATAAGCTTCAGTCTACTTGAAACTCAATCACAAGACAAGTTAGAGCTGCTTTCAATTGCACACTTCAACGACGACAACTGCTCCAAAAATTTGCAAGCTCTTATATACTAGTATATACAGACACTACCCAACTTATGTTCATCCATTTTACGTTTTTTTTTTTTTTTTTTTAAGTCAAATTTTGAGTTTTGACATACGTAGTACACTGACATAATGACGCTGCATGTATTGTTTACAAATGACAGACTGAGTGCCCCTCCTTTCCAGTTCAGTTATATAGTGTGTTACCCTTGTGTGAAGACGTCTTCTCTGTGATCTTTGTGTTTACACTGTTTTGTGGACTTTTGTAACCCTAAGCAAATATGGTTGGTCAGAAGCATAAGCCTACTTGCATGGGTACAAGTCTCATACACAGAGATGAATTAACTATCTGCTCGGATCTGCGCGATCTACCATGTATACTCAGTTAAGCAAAGAGAGTTGTAAAATGAATGAAAACCTGAATCCAGGAAACAAAGTACTCTCCGCTCCGTGGTTCACATCAGTGCAGGCTGTGTTGTAAAAGAGTTCAACGACACCCTTGTGCACTCGAAAGACCGGAAGTCCGTATAACCCACAGCAAGTACACTACTTTGCAAGTACACTACTTTCGGTATTGAGCGCTTCACATATTGTAAGCGTTAATTGGCTGTTTTAAGCTTCATGTAAAGTGACTCGGTATAAATAAGTGACTTATTTGAAATTAATGTTGATATTATTTTACAATGTTATGTTTATAATAATTGATTTAGGGGTGTTTGAGATACGGTAATGGTATTTATGGATGTATAGTAAAGTATGAGCATCATACCTCACAAGTCATACGTCACTAACAATTTATGTTCATTTTCAACTTGCGTTCAACCATTCGTAACCAATTAAAAACGTAAGTTGGGGAGCGTCTGTATACACACATGCATATTATATATATATATATATATATATATATATATACACACACACACACAAACATACACACATTCACACTGTATAAATAGAGAGTGCAGTGATGGAAATATTTATAAACCCATGTTTTATTCACAGTGAGAGATAGAAAACATGTTGGAAATGAGACATGTTACTGTTTTTTTGAAACATAATTTTATTATATAATTACAGAAACATATTTCAAAACAATTGGAACAGGGCAGCAAAAGTCTGGAGAAGTAAGTGGTACTAAAGAGAAACTACTGGAGGAATATTTTGCAACTAATTTGTTAAACTGGCAACAGGTCAATACCATGATTGGATATAAAAAGTGCATCTGGGCAGTGATTCATCATTTTGCAAAAATCCCTACAGATTGAGGAATAATGTTTCACAGTGTAAAATATGTGAAGACTTCTACAGTAAACAATATATTCTTCAAAAGATTCCAATAATCTGTGCACAAGGGACAATGCTGAAAATCAATTGCATTAATATATTTATATATATATATATATATATATATATATATATATATATATATATTATTTATTTATTATTATTATTTTTTTTAAACAAATCATGTTACTGACCTGTTCATCAATTCAACTGCAAGTCTTTTGTCGTGCCTTCCCCAACTTATTGGAGAAATAAAACAAATAGGGAACTTGGAAACGACAAAACAAACATGCAGGAAGCCATGCAAAAATATTGAAAGTTTAAACAAATAAAATCGTCTAGAACATGGGTACCTAATGAGGTCATAGCCATGGTGGATTTAACAACTAATTCAGCATTTGAAAGTTAACAAATATTCATGAATAATCATTCTTTACAAGTTCCTACAAACTGAAATCAGTCAAAATGTTTCATTGTAAAATCTTGATAAACCCTCTTTGGACTAATTTTCTAAACCGCCTGCTCCTTTCACGGTTTTTAATGAAATTGGAGGCTCTCGCATACAACCATTCATGCTCACACACAGGGGCAACCTTGAACGGTCAATTAGCGGAACGTGCAAGTTTTTGGACAATGGAAACACATTGGAGTACAAAAAGTAAGCCCAAGTAAATCGGTAGAGAACATGCAGACCCCACACAGAAAAATTCCCAAGCCTGAAATTTGAATCCAGAAGCATAACCACCTTGCTGTGAGGTGAACACGCTAACCACTCCACCATGCCGCCATCTTTGTAAACAACAGTAAGAAAAAAGTAAGGGGGGAAAAAAATCCCAGATTTGTAATGTAGACAGAATATGATTCGTACTGCATCGTCATAAAAAGCCTTTTTTTCTAGAATTCTATTGCTGTTGTTGTGACTCAACTGACTCAACTTTCATCCTTTCTTTATCATGCTTTGTCTATCTGGCACTTAAAAGAACAAAAGAAGGTTCACCTATTGATCTGCACTTGTATTTGAATTACAGTCATTAATCAGGAGGAAAGCAGCAAACACTAATCGAAGCACAAAGTCCAAGACCTACAACATTGAATCATGATCAAGGGCAACATGACTTTTCTTCCTGGTTTTGTTTCTGTAAAAAACAGAAAAATGGTTTGTTGCAGTTTCTTTCAGTGGCATTTGAAACTCCGCCAAAAAAGACTGACAATCAAGTGAGAACAAATAAGAAACCACGAAGTCTCATGTTTAGAAGCAACACAAATAAATCTGACACTGTAAACAGAACACTTATTTGACGTGCATTTGGGACAGCCAAAATTAGCATTTCCAGTATGAAATTAATTACAGATGAATTAATCACAATATATTAAGAAAAATAAACAAACATGTATTTAGAATAGATAGACTGAGATTAAAGTGGGATGGAGTGGAATGGATTAAACTCCAGCGGGATGGAGTGGTGAGATTCCAGATTGCAAGCAAATGAAATTTTATTCTCAAACCCTTCCCCAGGGCAGTGGTGGCCTGGTGATAAAGGTGCTGGATCACTGATCCTCAGATTGGGGGTTCAAGGTTCTCTCAACAGGTTGCCACTACCCCCCCCCCCTTCAGTGCAGCGAGATTATATATCTTATATATATATAGAGAGAAAGATAAATAGATAGATAGATAGATAGATAGATAGATAGATATTGTCTGTCTGTCTTCCTTTTGGCTTTTTCCCTTTTACTCAGGAGTTGCCACAGCGAATCATCTGATTCGCACGTTTGATTTGGCAGAGGTTTTTCTGTCGGATGCCCTTCCTGTCACAACCCTTTTTAGCAAGGGACAGAAACACGCTGACAACTTTGCAGCCTACTCTTTACGAAAGTCAGCAATTGGTCTTTTACATGCCTCTCACCATAGTGAGAGACATGGCCCGCCTTTGATAACCCAGCTAGCTGCACTGGGGGGGGGGACAGTGACAACCCTGTGGAGAGTGGGACTTGAACCCCCAACCTTTGGATCAGCGATCCAACGCCCTATACCAACCCTGCCCCCGATATATTTTATATATATATATATATATATATATATATATATATATATATTATTCACACAGTTACAGACCTATACATAAACCAACGCCTAGTCACAGAAGTGACTGTGAATGACAGATATGTGAAATGAATGAAAGATAGTGAATGACACGTGAAAGGAGATCATATACAACGGTTAAGAAGTAAAGCTTTTAATTATAAGGTGGTGATGTCCGAGGTCTGCTCGAAACATGAGTATTCCGCTGTACAGGAAGATGGTCCGAATGATGTTTATTCAGTCAGTCAGTGTGTGATTGTGGTGGTGGTGATGGTTACAGTGTGTGTGGCGGTGGCGGTTACATGTTTAACAGCTTGTGGGTAAAGGCTGTTCTTGAGTCTCTTAGTTTTGATTTTAATGTCTTGTGTATATATATATATATATATATATATATATATATATATATATATTATATATATATATATATTTTTTTTTTTTTCTGGAGGGGAAAGGGATAAAATAGGGTGTCCAAGATCTGTGGGGTTCCTGATAATTCGACTGGCTCTCCTGAAAAGTCTGTCAGTGTAAATGTCACTGAAGGAGGGATCCCCTGCTCTGCCGTCCTCACAATCCATTGCAAGGCCATCCTGTCCTCTGCTGTACAGCGGCTAAACCACACTGTACAGCAGTAGGTCAGGAGGCTCTCTATAACAGAAGTAAATAAAAGTAATAAAAGTTCATCAGTAGGGGTCAAGGTAGACAAGCTTGTCAGAGGTTCCTGAGGAAGTACAGCCTTTGTTGTCCGTTCCCCACCTGGTGGGAGGCGTTTGTGATTAGGTGAGGTCAGCATGGAGGTGTACTCGAAAAAAACATGCCGCACTCCACCCTCTCTGCCTCCTTTCAATCAATCAGTGTAGCAGGCAGAGTGCTCAGCTTGTTTTTTTTCTCCTGAATTTTTGTTCTCCTGAATTTGTCCTTCATTTTCATTGGTTTTGGATTAGATTATAGATCAAGTAAAATTTCGTAATTGCTGATATTCTTTGTTTTTAGTAATAGATCCGCCAAAATATCACACATGGTACTTTTATGAGTTTATGATTAAACAGAGTAGCATTTGGGAAAAGGAAGAATGACTGATGTTCTTATAGCTACTATATAACCCCAAACTAATATTGTGAGCAGGTGTTTTAATTGGAGAGTCTATTAGTCTTGTATTATAGAGGAAAGCCCAAGCCCAGCTTGAGCTGTTGGAGGAGTCTAATATTGTAGGGTTTTAATGAATAAATTAATGTCTTCGTGCACTGATTTTAAATAAAGCATGTTCTGAGACTTCTAACCCTAAGTTGACTCCCCACCTTTCACTTTGGAGAGCTGCTGTCTTCAGCAGGGAGTCTGACAATCACCATGGTTAATTATTCATGGCTTCCCCTGCTGAGGAGATACAGCGAATGATATCATGTTTCACAGAAAGTGGAAACTCTTCAGCTTGTCTTGGGAGACAATCAATAGTGAGACAGTAATCTGATTAAGTGTCTCTTCGTTTCACCTTGATTATCTGACTCCCTTCTCACCCTGAGAAACTCTTTAGATAAAGTCGAAGATCTTTCACTACACTACAACCCCAAGACTAAGTGCACTGAATCAGACTGTTTATTTATTTATTTATTTAGTATCAAACCTCATGTAGATCTGACATACTGAAGATCTTATTACACTCCCTCCTTATTCCCCTCATCACATTGTTCAATGCGCCTACATTCACACTCCTTCCACATCTCAGCCCCTTTGTTCCATGTGCACTTGCTTTATATCCCTTAGTTCAAAGCCCATAAAACTTAAATAAATAAAAAGTTTAAACTTAAATGTTCCTCTTTTCCTTCCGGCTGTTCCCTTCAGGGTTTGCCACAGAAAATCATCTGCCTCCCTCTCACCCGGTCCTCTGTATCTTCTTCTGTTACGCCAAAGACCTTCATGTCCTCCTTCACCACATCCATAAAGTTCCTCTTTGGTCTTCCTCTAGGCCAGGGGTGTTAAACTTGTGCCACAAACGGCCATGTGGCTGTGGGTTTTTGTATCAACCGAGCAGCAGCACACCTGGCATGGCTCATTTAATCACCTGATCTGGGTCTTCAGGCAGCTGATTGGTCAATCTGTGTGCTCTGTACAGAGACTGACCAATCAACTGCCTGAACACTCCGATTAGTTGATTAAATGAGCAAAGTCAGGTGTGCTGCTGCTTGGTTGATACAAAAAACCTGCAGCCACATAGCCCTTTGTGGCACAAGTTTGACACCCCTGTTCTAGGCCTTCTGCCTGGTCGGTCCAACCTCAGCAGCCTACTACCAATATGTGAGGTGCTCCACTGAATGTAGGCGCTTGTTGCAAGTGACGTAGCGGCTTATCCGGACTTCCGATCTTTCAAGTGAGCAAGTGAAGATTGAGTACTATACAAGTATTCAACACACACTTGCTCACTTGATAGATCAGAAGTCCGGATAAGCCACACTTTGTCTCACAAGCACCATAGGTCACTTGCGACAAGCGCCTATATTCGGTGAAGCCCCTCACATATATTCACTATCCCTTCTGTAGTTGTAGTTCACATTAATGCAAACCCAGCATATATAGATTAGTTACCATGTCTTTATATGGAACAATTTCAGGAAGTAGTTATCCTATATAAATATTCTTGGTGACTAAGTGTCTCTTGCAGATTATTTCACTTTCCAAAAAACTCAGCAAACCACAAAATATCAGGCACCAAATATTTAAAAGAGTGGGAGTGCCTATTGCCATAGTCTTTACTGTATTTAAGCTAATTTATGCTCACTCAACCATACTCTGCATTTATTTCCTCTGTTTTTGTGTAGATTTCTAAAAAAAAAAAAAAAAAATGGCAGAAGTGTACAGAACACAGCAGTACCAGTAGCAATTGTGGGGGTGATATAATCAATAGTTTATGAGATTCATGAAAAAGAAAGTGTAATTATAGCAAAACGTTTTCAAGCAAGCTTATAAAAAAGTTGTAAACACCCATATGGTGCTATTTTGCCTAGGAACAGGAACAAACGTTAGAACAGTTCAGAGGAGGCAAGATGCAAACTGGTTTGTAGCCAAGTTAAAATGTTGGTCCATGCCCACATTAAGTCCATCAAATAGAAAACAAAACAACAACAATTATCTGTCTCCATGTTAAAATATAATGTCCTTATAAGCCACTGTTGTTTCCACTGCTCCCTCTATTTTGTATCTTTTTCAATATAGTCAATTAATATGACCTCTACTGTCACCTTGCTTATGCCTTGTAACCTCTGAACTGACAAACATTGATGCCAAAATAAATGACAAACAGAAGGCATGTGTCTTAATGTAACACATGTGTGTGATGCTTCATGGGTATTTTACTATTACTTTGTCAGCTGGGTTAACTGATAAAGTCCTTTATACGATTCATTCATTCCTTCATTTACTGAACTGCTTCAGTCTAATTAGGGTCACGAGGAGGCTGGCGCTCAAAGAATATTTGACGAAACACTCGCTGACACATGTATGCCTGGATTTGTAATTTTATACATGTGTTATGTCAAATATTAGATAATCGATTCCATTCGACATGTTTGGTAACAATATTTATACCTTGGCAGAATTAATTCCCACAATTACCACATGGATTTTAGTCGCCGTCGTCCCTGCTACGTTTTCCTCTTCTCCATTTACTGTGCAAATGTTTTATTCCACCTTAGTGGAATGAAGCTCGAGGAAAATAATCAAGTGCAGGCCGTTAGCAACACACAGAATCAATCGAGAGTTCATAAATGCCTCGGCCTTAATAGCACACAATGGTGTTCTTTTAAATAACGGCCCCATTCGCCTCTGTCATTTACATTAATTGTAACTGCCCGTTGTTTGAAAATGCAACTGGCCATTAAGTGCTGCCCCATTTCAGAAGTAAGAAGAACTACATCGTTTTTCCATTTGCATTTTAAACTAGAACTTGAAGGTTTGCCTTCTCATATGATGCTTACTAAAATGTTTAATTCTCCGAGTTCTAGGAGCAAACTTTATATTGAACAATATTGTCAAGGTAGTGTATTGAGGTGGCGGCACAGTGGTAAGCATGTCCGCCTCATAGCAAGAAGGCCTGGGTTCGATTCCTCGCTTGGGTGTTTCCATGCCAAGTTTGCATGTTCTTCTCGTGCTCGCGTGGGTTTCCTCTGGGTACTCCAGTTTCCTGCCACGGTCCAAAAACATGCACAGTAGGCTAATTGGCTGTTCTAAATTGGCCATAGGTTTGCATCATGCAATGGCAAACCACTGTACTATCCTTGCCAAGAAAACCTCCATGAAGATGATAATCAAGGCATTATCCTTCATGGCAGGTTGCCAAGAGTTGTCCTACAACTCGGAAGGTATTGAGGTGCTGACTATCTTTTTAAAGCATCCCTCAATCATTCATTTTGTGAACCACTTAATCCTAATTAGGGTCACAGAGAGGCTGGCAACCATCTCAGCTAACTCTGGGCGAGGACAGAGTACACCATGGACAGCTCACCAGGCCATTGCAGAGCACAAGCATTATGGAAATGCTGCCTACTCTTGGAAGTCAACGATGGTTCTTTTACTTGCCTTTCACCGTAGTGAGAGACATGACTGATGTTTGAAGTAAATTCATGTTACTCATGTCCTCTAAACTGGTGTGAGTGTGTGTGTGTGTTTCTAGGTGTTCATGCATCATATCGTAGGGATCACAATCTATTTATACATTGACATTAAGCAGGCCTTCTCCTCAATATGAAGAAAATGCAAATCATTAAATTTTAAGATGAAAACATTTTTGGATTAGGACATGTTGATGTTAAAGTTAGAATTATAAAACTAGGGTTAAGACAAGTCTCCAGAAAATGAATTCCGAAGTGTGAGGGTGCGCATGTAGGACACACCAATGTTTGCCTGGAAGAGTTACAGCCAGTGGACACGCCTCTTTCCAGAAATGGAACAGAATATTTATTCATAAATTTAAATAAATTAACTAAAACAAAGGGGCAGTGGTGTCCTAGTGGTAAAGGTGCTGAATCGCTGATTCTAAGGTTGGGGGTTCAAGCCCCTCTCTCCACAAGGTTGTCACTGCCCCCCCCCCCCCCCCATGCAGCTAACTGGGTTATCAAAGGCCACTCTCACACTGTCTATGGTGTGAGGTTCATGTTAAAGAACCATTGCTGATTTTCGACAAGAGTAGCTGCATAGCCATCAGCATGTTTCCGCCCTGCGATGGCCTGGCGAGCTGTCCAGGGTGTACTCTGCCCTTGCCCGGAGTTGGCTGGGATGGGCACAAACCTGCCCGCGAGCCTAATTACGATTAAGCAGTTACAGAAAATGAACTGGTGAAATAAAATAAACATGACATGCATCCTTTTATAAGGTTATTAATTACAGTGTTGGATTTTTCAGCATTGAAAAAAAAATGTATAGTTTAGTGTAGTTCCTCAGTTGTCTTTTGTGCATTTTCTTTATTATAATTGCTGCTAAACAAAGAACTGCTAAACTGATTTTCATTATGCATGAAACAGTTTAAAATTAACATTTCTGAATTGAAGTTTACTAAACGTATACTAAATTTATATGTCCATGAGGGGCAGATCACCTTTTATGGCGGTCACCATATTGCGCTATCATGTTTTAACAGTAGCCCAGTACCTAACAGGCTTCAATGGGGAGGGTCATTCATTCATTTTCTGTAATGGCTTATTCTTAATTAGGGTTGTAGGCAGGCTGGCGCCCATCCCAGCCGACTTCGGGTGAGAGGAGAGTACACCCTGTACAGTTCACCAGGCCATTGCAGGGCAGAAACACGCTGATGGCTATGCAGCTACTCTTCTCAAAAGTCAGCAATGTATTTATTTACTATTTTTTTTTATACATACCATAGATAGTGACTGCATGTAAAAAATAATAATAATAATAATTAATTTAAGAAAAATGCTAATAAGTGTCTTTATATGACACACACAACACTATATACATTCATATACACATAGTCTGGAAATACTTTCTGCCACCACTCATTTGATGATAATTCAGCAGAGATCTATGTCCAGCTGCAGGAGAAGAATGCAACTCAAGATGCATACATCAGCCCGACAAGGCCAAACATGAGCAGTCTGCCATCCTCCGTTCTCATGTCCAGCACAAGTTGTGGGTCAATCAAAACAAATGGTGGATTACTAAAGCTGAGGAAATTGAAAGTTATGCTGATGCTAACAACCTCCAATCAAATAAAATCTTATGAAAAGTCAATAAAGGAAAATAGTGAAATGTTGAAAAGGCTTATGGCTCAGGACATGCACCTATCTAGTAGGAACATTCCGCACGGCTACACTAATGATTATTAAAGTGCAACAATAATTAAAAATTTAGAAAATATGATGAAGCTCATATTTTAATTAGATCTTATATTTACTGTTGTATACTATATCACTTGGGTAAACTGAAGAATAAGATAACTTACACATGGTGATTTAAAAGTGGGAGATGAAATCAAGTTTATCTGTGTGATCAGTCCGCACGAGCACCATTAAAGTTTGTGAACCAGAATAATTATTTATTGTTTTATTATAAAAAAAAAAAAAAAAAAAAAAAAAAAATCAGCAGGAAATAATGGGACATTTTATGAGGAAAATGGTGGCATCAAGGGGCAGAAACACCAAATTAATGGTGGTACTGGGACAACTAGGAACATAATGGGAAATGAGAAAAAGTGTGTAAATTAAGGAAGGAGGAATCAAAAATGTATTAAACTGCAAACATGATGGGAAATTAGTCTGAACTAATTTTAATCAAACACAACAGAGAAGAAGCAGATTTCCTTCACTCTGATCAGGTGAGTTAGAAAAGGAAATCTGCTTCTTATCTGTTGTGTCTTTTCATTCATTTATTTTCTGAACCGCTTCATCCTAATTAGGATCATAGGGAGGCCCATCTCAGCCACTTTTTATGACAACTGCTGTATATCTGTGCTGCAAAGAGTTAACCAGCTTTGAGCATCTGTGAACAGGTATTCCAGCCCAGGGTGATTGGTCTACAGTCAACAGTTCTGTATTCCTTGGTTTTGCCTCATAACCTGCTTTTCGGACATCTTCACATAAGTTTTCAGCGTTTGGTGTGTGTGTTTGTGTGTGTGTGTGTGTGTGTGGGTGTGTGTGTGTGTGTGTGTGTGTGTGTGGGGGGGTCCTGATATACTGTCTTCAGCCAGTAGGCCCAAAATGACCAATCTTACTTTCATCATTTTGTGGACTGATACACAGTTTCTCTTTAGGCCAGTCCATGTGCTCTTTGGCAAATTGCAAGCTCTTCAGCACATGTTCTTTTTGTTCCAACACTGGGACTTCACTTTTTTTTTTTTTTTTTTATCATAAATTGCTTGGTTTCATTTCAAAAACATAAAGCTGACAGCTAGGCGTCGTCTAATTGTAACAGTACTCACGGGTAAGTTTAGACCTTCCTGGAGCTGACTGTTAGCTATTCCTCTATCCATTTGAATAGAGTTTTGCTTCCGTCCATGTCTTTCGAGTTTTGTTGCTATTTTAAACAAATGTGATCATTTTAGCTGAGCAACTTACCATTTTATGCACTTTATATGTTTTCCCCTCCAATCAACTTTTTTTAATCCAGAAGGTACACTTTTTAATTTTTATTTATTTATTTTTTTAAATCAGGTCTTGTTCTGCTGAACAATGTCTGGAATGACCAATTTTCCTCAGAATCTCAGACAGAAATGCTCTATAACTAGCAAGTACAATGTTTGCTGTCTTCCTTCTTTAAAATAAGAACAATAATTGGCACCTGTTTTTTTCCCAAATAATGAATGACATCCCTTATTGAACTCCACACTATGGTTAATTTGAACACAAACCTTCCATTAGTGATTCAATTACACAGAATCAGCAGCATGCATGTCATGACTGTTGGATTCTCTGAGTCTACTACACCTGCAAGTAAATTATTTGCCATGTAGAAATTTCATTTATATCATTAAACAGTGATTGATCAGGTTAATGATATCTGACTGATATTTTTAACACAACTGTACACACACACACACACACACACATAAAGTGTTGTTTGCATTGACTTGTAATTAGTCTTTCACAGGACAAGAGAGGAATTTAGACCCGCTCATCCATACAGAATTGTTGTGATTCAGCCACATTGGAGAGTTTTCGAGCACGAACTGCCTTTTTAAGGTCATGCCACAGCATCTCAAATATGATTTTCATTCAGGATTTTGACTAGGCCACTCCATAATCTTTTTTTGTTTTTCTTCAGCCATTCAGATGCGAACTTGCTGGTGTGGTTTGGATCATTGTTCTGCTGCAGAATCGTTTCTCGGTGTGTCACAAACAGCCGAACATTCTCCTTCATTTTTATCGTGTGTGTGTGTGTGTGTGTGTGTATGTGTGTGTTGGACAGCAGAATTCATAGTTCTATTTATCACAGCAAGTGAAGAGCTGCACTCTTGGGGTAATTTTGGTAGGACAGCCACTCCTGGGAAAGTTCTCCACTCTTCCACATCTTCACCATTAGTGAATAATGGCTGTCACCGTGATTCGCTGGAGTCCCAAAGCTTTAGAAATGGTTTTATCACCGTGTCTACACTGATGGGTTACAATTACCGTCGTTCTCTTTTGTTCTTGAATTTCTTTGGAAAGTTCTTTTGTATGATGTCTAGCTTTTGAAGATCTTTGGGTTGACTTCACTGTGTCAGACAGGTCCTATTTAAGTTATTTCTTGATTGAGAACAGGTGTAACAGTTATCAGGTTATTTACTTAGTTTATCACACCTGAGAGTGGCTCACAAAATTGAACCCAGGTGTCATAAACTATGATTATGTTTTAAGGTCACACAGTTTTCCACACAAAGTCATATAGGTTTTGATTTTTTTTCATTCTTTAAGAATAAAAACCTTCATTAAAAAAAAATGCATTTTGTGTTTACTAGTGTTGTCTTTTATGTAAATTGTTTTATGAAACATTTAGGTGTGACAAAAGTGCAAAAATAAATAAATAAATAAATAAATAATAATAATAATAATAATAATAATAATAATAATAATAATAATAATAATAATAAGGAAGGGACAAATGTCCTTCCACAGCACTGTTTGTGTGTGTGTGTGTGTGTGTGTGTGTGTGTGTGTGTGTGTGTGTGTGTGTGTGTGTGTGTGTGTGTGTGTGTGAAAGCAAACATCCTGGTCACACTTTGGGGTTGTTCATCGGGATGAGATTTAGAAGAATGTTTGCTTTTTCAGCAGGTATTGAAATGGCACAACTAAGGAGATTGATAAAAAAAATGAGATCAATTTCTGTTTTCCCCGGATAACCTCCTTGAGCATGTTGACCCCAAGCAGTGGTTGTTCAAGAGAGAAAGTGTTTAAATTAAAAGGAACACTGATAGACAGCCTGGAACCCAACCATCCATTCATGGCCTACACTGCAAGCTCTTCCTCATCTTCAATTATTTCAGAGAGTCGTCCAATATCGCTTTGTGGAAAATAATTATCTTTCCATTTTCGGTCCACCATAATGACTAGAGCTCCACTGTCAAGCAGCGCAATCACTGCAAAACCATTCAGATAACACTGGGTAAGAGCTTTTTTCATACAAGCTTTGCAACTTGTTCATTTTTACTAGCAGGTAAGGGAAGGATAGATGCGACATGTTCACTGGCTTGTGTTTATTTATTTATTTATTTTTCTGATTTGACACAGTATTTTTACTGTGAGGAGTATCACATTGAGAGTTGCAACCATTTGTGTCACTCAACATGGTTGGACAGTGGATGTGCCTTGCCAGACACCAGCTCCCGTTTACCTGATGTGTTTGTTTCTTGAGGCAGCCAATTGCTCTTTGGCCCTCTACTGAATGAATTCATGCTACTTGAGTGCTCATGAAACATATGAAGTTGCTGTTGTGAAACTGTTTGTGCAATGGTTTTGTCAATGTTTCAATTATGGGGTAAAGCTGTTCTATTTTCTGTGTCTCAGCTCTTGGATTCTGTCAGTTGAGTGTTTCTCCTTAAGTTTCTCTGTGGCCACCTGATTCTCTTTGCTAGTTACCATCATCACGTGTATCAGTATACGTTTATCAGACACCTTGCAGTTTGAGAGTACAGTGGTACCTCAATTTACAAAAGCCCCCAAAAAGGAAAAAAATCCAGGTTACGAAAGACATTTTCCTAAAATTTCCATCTCTGGATTTGAAAAAAGTTCATGTTATGAAAGCGCCATCTCAAAAATTCAAACAATTCAAGAGTTGCTCTTCTAACATGCTCTCCCATACCATTCTCCCAACATCCCGCCCCGCTAGCCTCCCATTGGTTAGGAGGGATGATGCAGCTCCCTCCCATTGGCTATTATGAAGCTGCATCTTCATAATACCCATAATGCTTTTCGTGTAAAGGACAAAGTTACTGTTGTTTCATTAGTTTTTTGATTGTGCTCATTGCAACTTTATTTTTTGGCTCAGGGTTTTAACCTTGCATAAACATTTGTAAGATTATAACTCTTCTAAGAAGACATGGTCAACACACATGCTCACACACGAGTGATTCCTGGTGTGAGTGAAAAGAAGAAGCAGGCTCGTGGCATGCGGTTGAGTGATATTGCACAGGAATACGGCAAAACTCGTCTACCATCGGTACGATATTGAAGTAGAAGGAGGCCTTAAAAGGTATGTTTTTATCATTTTTAAAGGGTTTAGAGGGTAGTATTGGGGGCCTTAGAACGAATCACACAGTTTACATGTAAAATGCGGTTCAACTTACGAAAAATCCAGGTTACGAAACCACTTCCGGAACAGATTAATTTCGTAAATTGAGGTACCACAGTAGTTGTTTAAGTTCTCATTGACTATTGTTATACTTGTGTACCAGACCTTAATACATGGTGTGTAGGAATACATCCTGAACAGTATATGTATTTTACTTTATATCCATACCTGGATGTCTTGAGCTGAGAAAAATATTTTGCTTTAGTCCTATCACTTGATACAGGAATTGGTGAGGGGTCTCCCTCTGTTTGGTGCACATGCGTTCTTTGAAAAGTTTCATGGTGCTTTGCCCTCTAAAGTGGGACTGAAGTAATCACTTGATCGCTTCTACTGCTAAGTCATCTTTAGTCATCAGCAGATCTTTGAAATTCCCAGGTTTAACTACCTTTAAACCAATTTGGATTATTTCTATTTCACTGAATTGTCCTCTTAAACTGCTCTCAGTATGCTTGCGGACATTGTTGTTGGAGCTATCAGATCCTTTCCCTCCATGGATCTTAAATGGTGGTGCAGATATGCAGGGTCTTTTAGGGTGCCTGCCTTATTATGCTCTGCATGTGTATATCCTTTTGGTTGACATCTGACGAGCTGGTGATCCAGTCTGAGGTGTTAGTAGCCATGTAAAGTAGCCATGTACTGATGGAGCTCGTTACTTAGCTCCTCATAACTAGCAAGCAACTCTTTAGTTCAGGTATAAGTAAAGGCTGGGCAACACTGTCAGTGACAGAAGAGAGTGTTATTAGTAGTGTGAGTGGAGGTGTTTGTTGTGGGAGAGATACTACATGCATCACCATGAACTGTACTGACTCAGATTTATGTGGTATTTGTATCAATGAGTGGTTATGAAGTATACACTATGACTCCGCATGTGAAGTGTTTTAAATTACTCAGCAATACAGAATAAGTGTTATCTTTCCACATTGGCAACTCAACCATTCCCATGTCTTCAGAATAGAGTAAGTGTTTGTTGTACATAAAAGCTTCAACATACTCAAAACACCCTTCTTTGTCACCTACTTCCAACTTTAACTGGTCTTTATTTATGCACTTGGCCAATGCTCTTGGCAGATTGGAAAAGTTCATCAGATGGATGTGAGAGGAGGCTTTTCCTGATGGACACTATGCATTTCCCCTCTTCCTCAAGTATGGCCATACAGACCAGTACAGCCACAATCTCTGTTCCATCGATTGAAGGAGTCATGCATTGCAGTGCACTCCATGTCCTCAGCTGCGTGTGTTACCAGAAAACCCATTGGGTTACCATTGACCCAGGGTATCAACAATCCCTAGATCAGCTCACAGGGAACATGTAGTGCCCATATGACCCCCCCCCCAAAAAAAAAAAAAAAAAAAAAAAATCTGTTTCAGATACCAGGTGGTACCAAGTGTGCGGATGATTGATTCTGTAAACAGGAGCAATAAATCAGACCACATATCTTCACTTCTGTTTGTTTCAGCCTCGCTAAGCTACTGCTGTAAACAACGTCTTACAGGGAGTGATGTGCCACACTGCCTCCCACTGACTACAGATATCATACAGATCAAACTGTTTGGCACACAGTGAAATTGTGTTATTTAAACATGAAAAGTACATCAAATGTCCTTTATAAACAGACACACATACACTATATATATATATATATAATGGCATACACATTCACAACTGTGACCACAGAATAGTGTCTCTCACATATTTCATTTATTAATTCATTTTCTGAACCGTTCAATCCTAATTAGGGTCGTAGAGAGGCTGTCGCCCACCCCAGCTGACTCTGCGCAAGGGCCGAACATACCCTGAATAGCTTGCTAGGTCATCGCATGGTAGAAACATGCTGACAGCATTGCTGACTACTTTTTCTAAAAGTCAACAATACTTCTTTTACATGCCTCTCACCACAGACAGTGAAATGAAAGACATGGCTGACCTTTGATAACCAGGTTAGCAGCACTGCGGAGACAGCAGAGGCAACCCATTGATAGTAGGGCTTCAATCCTTGACCTTTCAATCAGTAATTTGGCACCCTACCACCAGGCTACCACTGTTTCTGTATTTTTCAATTTAAATTGGAGCAAATATGGGAAAATATGAAAGGTGCACACCTGTCAGTTTTCAGGTTTTATTTTTTTCTTATACTTCATAAATTCAGTTACTGAAAAATAGCTTTCCTCTTATCTTGAGCACCTTCCAGTTTAAGATCACAAACTTTTTTTTTGGTGTTTTTTTTTTTTTTTTTTTTTTTTTTTTTTCAATCACTGCACTGACTTATTTGTCTCAACTCTTGAGATACAAATTAGAGCAAATAAAACCTGATTAGTTTATAAGGAATCGGAGAGTATATGAGCACCTAAAGTACTACAGTTTTTATTGTGTTTATTCAGTATGAAAGGAGCAAAATGTTCCTCTGTGGCATGTTGTAATCAAGAATGCTTACTTCGTTAGCTAATGCTGGCAGAGATATTAGCCTGGCTAACCTACTTTGTACACATAATTTATAGCACTGCTAGATGAATTGGCATGGCTATGTTAGTGGTTGGCGGCACAGTGGCGTAGTGGCGAGCACGTCTGCCTCACAGCAAGAAGGCCTGGGTTCGATTCCCAGCCTGGGTGTTTCTGTGTGGAGTTTGCATGTTCTCCCCGTGCTTGCGTGGGTTTCCTCCCACAGTCTAAAGACATGCTTAGTAGGTTAATTGGCTGTTCTAAATTGCCTGTAGGTTTGCATCGTGTAGAAGGCAATGGCAAACCACTGCACTAATCCTGCCAAGAAAACCTCCATGAAGATGATAACCAGGGTGTTATCCTTCATGATGGGTCATCAATGGTCGTCCTACTACTCAGGCACTAGATAGATAGATGGTCGTGGTTAGCCCTGTTGATTCACAGCAAAAAGATTCCGGGTCAAGCTTACAGATGACTGAAGGTTTTCTGTGTGTAGTTTGCATGTCCTTCTGATGCTTGCATGTGTTTCATCTGGGTGAACTGACTTCTTTCTGTACTTCACCATGCAGATTAGGCCAGCTTGCTTTCCCCATGAATTCCCCATGAATAAGAGTGGGATGGCTGTTCATCTCTCTGAACATTGTCCAGCTTTTCCCATAACCCTAACTGATATTCTTTAAAGATAAAATATGGATGGAATCCAATGATAGAGCATGTTAGAGGAATCATATGCCAGTTCAAACACTGATGATTTAACCAGCACATGCTGATATATCAGAAATTTGGCAAACAAGTATGTTGCGTGTGTGACTTAACTGGTATAAATCATAGTACAGTCAGGTCATCACATAGTTTTATACATACACAATATGTTGAATGTTTGCTAGCACTCACTCACTCATGCCCGTTATGCCATGTGGCACATAGGGCGGCAACGAAGTGTCTCCACGCCTGTCGGTTCTGGGCCAGCCTCTGAATGGTACCCCATGAATGTTGCATTTTCTTGAGCTCCACCTCCACAGTTTGGCGCCAGGTGTTTCTTGGTCTTCCTCTTTTGCGCCTTCCTTCAGGTGTTCAGTGAAGGGCTGTGCAGGTGATGTTGTCCTTCACTTTTCTCATGACGTGCCCGATCCATCTCCTTCACCTTTGCATGATGATGTTCTCCATGCTGTCTTGATGGCACCAGGCGAGTAGCTGTTGGTTGGAGATGGTGTTAGGCCAAAGGATTTGCAGGATTTTCCTGAGGTTCCTAGTATGGAAGACTGACAGCTTGGTGATGTCACTTTCTGTCATCCTCCAGCACTCGGAGCCGTAAAGCAAGGTGGACAGCACATAGCTCTTGTAAATCTTCAGCTTGGTTTTGGTGCAGTATTGGGAGGACCTTCACATGTTGTTTAGCATTCTGAAGGTATTTCTGGCCTTGCTCAGTCGATTCTTGATGTCACTCCTGGCTCCTCCATCGTGTCTTCCTGTGCCGCCCAGGTAAGTGAACACCTCAGTTGTTGGCAGGTCTTCTCCATTCACTTGCACTAGCATGGGGTTGGACACATTCAGCAGCATCACATTCAGCAGCATCACAGTCTTCTTTTGGCTGATCTTCAAGCCGACTTGCGCATAAGTGCTGAGCCGAGTTGTCTTCTCCTGCATATGTTGGGTATGTGAGACCAGGGCTAGGTCATCAGCAAAATCCAGATCTTCCAGCATGGAGAATAGTGTCCATCTGATACCTTTTAATTGTTCTTCTGTCATGCGCCTCATTATCCAGTCGATGGTGAGGTTGAAGAGCATCACTGACATCGTACAACCTTGTCTGATGCCGGTCTTCACTTTGAAGCTCGTTTCGCTGTTGCCAACTCTGCAGGTGAAGTTGTCGTAAAAACTCTTGATGATAGTGACGAGCTGCTGTGGTATTCCATAGGCACGGAGGATGCGCCATAGACTTTCCCGATGCATGCCTTCTCAAAGTCAACAAAGTAAAGCTGTCTCTGCCACTCTGTGCACTGCTCAATGATATTTTGCAGAGTGAAGATCTGGTCTATACATCCCTTACCTTTCCAAAAGCCTGCCTGTTCTCTTCTCAATTGCTGGTCCACAGCATCAGCTATGCGCTGGATGATAATCTTGGCCAGGATCTTGCTGGGAACAGACAAAAGGGTGATTCCTCGCCAGTTGTTGCAGTTGTTGAGGGCACTTTTCTTTGGAATCTTCACGATGACTCCTTCTGTCCATTCGTCATGTAATTTATTTCCCTCCCGGATGGCTGTGAAGAGAGGTTGGATTAGGTCTGCTGCTAACTGCGGATCTACTTTGAAAAGCTCTGCACTGAGGTTGTCTTGTCCAGGGGATTTTCCGTTCTTGAGGGACTTGATGGCTGCTATGATCTCTTCTTTCGAAGGGGGTTCTGTGTCTACGTCCAGGTCAGTCTCTGCCTCTGGTATATCTGCCTCTGTCGATGGTGGTGGTCTGTTCAGAGCTTCATTGAAGTGTTCTGTCCATCATGCATCTTGTTCAGCTTCCGTTGTGAGTAGCCGACCTTGCTTGTCCATGATTGGCGCTTCACTGCTTCCTCTATACTTGCCGCATACCAGCTTGGTGATCTTGTACACTCTGCCTTGTTCACCCCTGCTTGCTGCATCTTCTGCCTGGCTTACTAGGTTGTCTATGTGGTTCCGCTTGTCTGTTCTTGTCATTCTTTTCACTGTCCAGTTCGCTTCTCTGTATTGTTGTGTGTATCTGTCTTTCAGATGCTCTGATTTAGCGTCCATGACTTCTTTTTTTGAGAGCTCTTCTGTTCTCGATTGCTTGCCAGGTATCTTCTGTGATCCATTTTTTCCTCTTCTTCCGCTTTGTTCAAAGGCCTGCTTTGCAGGTCTGCTGGTATGCTGTCTTGAGTTGCAGTCACATATCATTGATATCTCCTTGGTTTGGCTGTGCCTGGTCTTCAATATTTCCTAGCACCTGGAACCTATTCTTCAGCTGTAGGCTGAAGGCACTCTTTGCATTGGTCCCGCAGTTTCTTCACATCAAAGAGTTGGCGCCCTTTCTGACTGGATTCGGTTTTCCTCAGCTTCATCCTCAGTGTCGCAGTCACAAGGTGGTGGTAACTTCCCACATAAGCTCCTCTTCTCACTCTGACATCTAACAGTGATCGCCTCCACATCCCATTGATCATTATGTGGTCAATCTGGTTCTTGTCTCTTCCATTGGGTGAGTACCAGGTCAGCTTGTGAACGTCTCGGTGTGGAAAGAGCATCCCTCCAATGACAAAATCATAGATAGTGCATAATTCCAGCAGCCTCTCACTGTTGTTATTCATGATGCCACAACCTTCCTTCCCCATGGCTCTTTCATAGGTCTTGTTGTCTCTCCCAACTTTTCCATTGAGGTCTCCCATTACGATCTTGATTTCGTGACGAGGCATGTTCTTCAATTCTGAACTCAACTGTTCATAGAAGGTGTCCTTGCTGTCATTATCACTGCCGTTTGTTGGTGCGTAGCACTGGGTGATGGTTGTATTGATGTGTCTCCCTTTAAATCTCACTTTCATGAGCCTGCTGTTAATTGGCTTTCACTCTATCTGACAATTTTCCAGTCCTTTCTTGAGAATGATGGCAACTCCCTTGTGGTGTTAATCGTCTTCTCTTCCAGAGTATAGAACTGTCTCTCCTGTGTTGGTTATGTGCCTGCCCGAGCCTGTCCATCTGCTCTTGCTAACTCTGAGGATGTGCATTTTGTAATGTCTCATCTCAGCTGTAACCTGTGCCAGCTTTCCAGTCGGGTACATGGTTCTTACATTCCAGAATCCTATTCTGATCTTGGATTTGACGCTCAAGACCTCCATCTTCCTGTCAGTGGCTTCCTTTCGGCTTTTACCACTGCCATTCATATGAGTATCTTCCGATGACTCTGTAGGCCCGTCACGCCTAGTAGTGTTGATTTTCTTCATTGCCGTTTCCGTAACAAGATTTCTTTTTACGGGACAGGGATGTTAGCCCTGTGCCCAACCCCCAACCTGGAGGGCCAGGAGTTGTCCCTTCTCCTAGTTGGATTGCCTTCCAGGGCTTATGAGCTCGAGCTACCTGGGTTTGAAGTGAGAGTTTTCCTTCTCCTAGATTAACTGGCTGCCAAGGCTAATGAGTTATATCTACCCGGATTTTGAATCAGAGTTTTCCTTCTCCTATACAGATTGCCTACCAAGGCTAATGGGCTGCATCTACCCGGGTTTGAAATCAGAGTTGTCCTTCTCCTAGGCTCAGTTGGTCCATGCCACCTTATTCCGTATTATTCGGTGTAGCCCCCCCAAAAAGGGTTTCCCCCATCCGCCACCCAGGGGATGCGCCTCTACGCTGTGAAGCCCCAGCGCGAGGAATGCATATGGCTCATATGTCTCACATATGCTGGCCATAAGTTGTAGGTAAGTGATGAGACTGTTCACATATATTATTTGTAAGTTACTCATAAGTTGAATATAATGTCTACTTTGAACCTAGCTATAACTTATACCAATGATGTCTACCATGTTGGAAGCATTTGCAACTATGATCAATGCAAGTCTAACATATGCAGAATTGTATCCCCAATGAGCAATCATTTATAGAATTTGTCAGAAGCTCTTATCCAGAGCGATGCACAATTATCATTTTTATACAACTGGGCAATTGAGGGTTAAGGGCCTTGCTCAAGGACCCAAAAAATAGTGGCAGTAGGGGTTGAACCACTGACCTTTGAATCAGTAATCCATCACCTTATCCAAGATAACACCACTGCTCTAATCAAGTGATGTAGCCTATTAAATGTTTTAAATCAGACCTGCAATGGACATTGCAGTATCAACTGTAATGGCAACAAAATCAGATCAGCTAGCTCATGCTGATGTTGGAGGATAGCTAGTAGGTATTCCTGCCTCAGCCTTGCTGGACCTCTTGGATGATGTATGTCTGCTCACCATGAATTCTTGAAGAGTAATGACTGGTTCCTCATTTCAACCTCATTTTATATTCCAATCCCCCTAATTGCTACCAATATGGTAATAATATGCCAGCTGTAAGTTGGAAAGATATTCAATAAAAGCCCTGTGAGTGTCTGAAACACATTAGGTATGTCTACATAAGTTGGAGATAAGTTCGATGTAAGTTAGATATCTGTAAAAATAAATAAATAAATAAATAAATAAAATTAAAAATAAACAAATAATAAAGCTGAGGACCCCGTAGCATGACAATGACCCAAAATATACCAGTAAATCCACCAAGGGCTGGCTGAAAACTAAAAAGTGGAGATTTGTAGAATGGCCCAATCAAAGCCTGGATCTTAATACCATTGAGAGGCTGTAGGGTGACTTGAAATGGTACATGCAAGAAGCTCCTCAAAGATCTCACAGCAGAAAGAATTCTGCACTGAGGACCAGGGCAAACTTTCTTCAGATCAATGTCAGAGACCGGATGATGGCTACAAGAAGCATCTCACTAAAGTTATTTCAAGTATAGGGGGTAACAATAGTTATTACGGGGTAAGGTGTCCTAATTTCCTCTTCATTGAAATACACATTGGTGTTCATATATATATATATATATATATATATATATATAGAAAAGGACAGGACAAAGGCTTTCTATTGAAACTCCATTTATCACTACAGATCTGTTTCGAGGGGTGGTGAAACCATCCCCTCTCTTCAGGTGATTACAGAAGAATTACAGATTCTTCTGTAATCACCTGAAGAGAGGGGATGGTTTCACCACCCCTCGAAACAGATCTGTAGTGATAAATGGAGTTTCAATAGAAAGCCTTTGTCCTGTCCTTTTGTTTATTTGCTCTACCAAAAAGTATTGAGCACTCTCCTACGGAAGGATCTACTCAGAAAATCCTCTCTCTCTCTCTCTCTCTCTCTCTCTCTCTCTCTCTCTCTCTCTCTCTCTCTCTCTCTCTCTCTCTCTCTCTCTATATATATATATATATATATATATATATATATATATATATATATATATATATATATATATATATATATATAGGATTTTCTGAGTAGATCCTTCCGTAGGAGAGTGCTCAATACTTTTTGGTAGAGCAAATAACGAAAATAAAAGGACAGGACAAAGACTTTCTATTGAAACTCCATTTATCACTACAGATCTGTTTCGAGGGGTGGTGAAACCATCCTCTCTCTTATAGAGAATTATAGAAGAATTCTTCTCTAATCACTTGAAGAGAGAGGATGGTTTCACCACCCCTCGAAACAGATCTGTAGTGATAAATGGAGTTTCAATAGAAAGTCTTTGTCCTGTCCTTTTATTTTTGTTATATATATATATATATATATATATATATATATATATATAATGTTTGTTAATATATATGTATCTATGTATATATATATATATATATATATATATATATAATATATGTATGTGTATATGTATATATATATATATATATATATATATATATATTGTTTAAGTACAAATGTTAATTTATGTTGTTTTATAATAATTAAATCAACATATTTTCCTAAAATCAATAAAAAAAAAAGATTGGGCAGGATTGGAGTTTACTATTTAATGGGGTGTCCTTGTTTTTTTCACATGACTCAAAGTTTTTTATCAGTTCTGGAAAAGTTACTAATATGCTATGTATACATTCAAAACTATAATAAAACTGATAGTTCAGCATATCCCAGCATTTTATGGAAATGTGTCATATGTCAGCGTAAGTTCAGCAAATAGTTAATACCACAGGGCCATATTTTACATGAGCAAATTTGGTCAAACGTCGCACCATTACAATTGATGTGTTGAATGTTAGTTCAATAATAACTGTTTACAACTTGCGCCTCTCCTTCAAGTGTAGCCCCTGTTAAATGAACTTGGTCCAGACTGCTAACTGAAATGGGGTAGAATTGGATTTTTTTTCCTACAAATAGGGAAAATATCTCAAGAGATAGCTGAGATAACCAAAGAATGATGACTTATTATACACTACATTTTTAGAACCAGGCAGTGGATAAGCTTTCCAGTGCTGAGATCTGTGAGAAAGATGGATGTTTCTTTTTTATGGAGTGATGTTGTGTTAAATGTTTACTCTGATTGTGCAAGTGTACTGTAAAATGTTTATCCTGTTGCCAAGTCTGTAAGAAGAGGACAGTGGAAATAACAATAAAGAAACAATTGACCTTTAAGTGAATGGGAAAAGAAACATAGGGACATTCAGCTGAGAGAGAGAGAGAGAGAGAGAGAGAGAGAGAGAGAGAGAGAGAGAGAGAGAGAGAGAGAGAGAGAGGGAGACCTTTATTAAGAGATCTGAATACAATAAAGGTATAAATAATAAAGGTAGGTAATCTATTTATACACCTTCAGGCTTATCATGGACATGTTGACTCTGATTACTGTTCTCTTTACCTGGCCTGTCAGTTTAGGTGGACAGTCATGTCTTGGAAGGTTTACAGTTATGCCATTTTCTCTCTCTCTCTCTCTCTCTCTCTCTCTCTCTCTCTCTCTCTCTCTCTCTCTCTCTCTCAATTCATTATCTGATGATGGATTCAACGGTGCTCAGAGACATGTTCAAAGTTTGAGATATTTTCTCATCACCAAATTCTGATTTAAAAATTTCCCCAACTTTATCCCTGACATGTCTGGAGCGTCTCATGGGTTTCATGATGCTGTTTCTTCCCAAATGTTCTCTAATAAAATTCTGAGGCCATCACAGAACATCTGAATTATGATGCACTAAGATTACACACAGGTAGCATCTATTTAATAAATAGGTGACTCCTGAAGGTAACTGGTTAAGAATTAACTGAAAATAGTATTAGGTCCAAACCTGTAGATTTTGCTGGACAAAAAATTCCAAACTATTGAGACCCCACCTTGCAATTTCTAAGAATTAAAGGATATGCTGCAACCTTATTGATGTCTGATAACACAATACGGAGGTCTTGCAGAGTTCATGATCAGATGTCAACAGAATTAGGACCTACACAATAATCAGCCGGTGGTTTCCATGTTCTGACTGATTGGTTTTACATAATATTCTGGTTGTCCTTTATGTATCATAGGGAATTGTATTTATTAAATTATCAACTCAATTTCAAGGGATTTCATTTTTTTCTATTTTACGAATAAACATAGCAAGGTCACTGACAAACTCCTAAAATGCTATTGATTTACATTTTATCATACATATTTGCTCAATTTGTTTAGTTAGCCAATTTGGTATTGCCAGCCAGCTTCAAACCACTTGGTAGTTAGCTACTGAAAACAATAGTGCTAATAATACTTCTATGGTTATTTGCAAACATAATTAATAAAATGTGTTTTTTTATTAATTAGAAATTAACGCTGTGCATTTTTCAGACCATGCTGGAATGTTTATCAGTCATAAATGAAAGAATACTATCTGCTTTGTGAGATGTGTGCATGGCTACTTTCAGTCATGACCAAATCCCACTAATGTTGACTGCAGCAAAAATAATAGTCGCAGATAACAGCATTAGCTCCAGTCCAGTGCCAGTAGACATTCTCATCCCCAAATACTCCTGATGACATTAGATTCTCTTTTTGAATGTGGTGATGTTGTACCTCATCATACAAGAAAATAAAAAAGTAAAACCTGTAATAAGTACAGAAAGAGAAAAAAAAAATTGGAAACATGGTGAGGCAGTTGCAGATAAAACAGTTTTACTGAAAACAGCCCAGGCAGAACAATTTAAGACACGGTGTAAACTTAAATGTTCAAGCAGTTGCATCAGAAGTAAGAGCAAAGTTCATCGAAAGCATTTAGCAAAGGCATAGTAAAAGTACAGTTTCAATATGGAAATGGAGTACAATACTAGAGGGACATTCAAAAAGTCAAGGAACCACCACCACGTAGCATGGATAATGTAACATATAGGCCCTATATGTGAACTGCTTTTAATCACCCAGGTGCTTCATGTACAATATCTAAGTCCTTATGTGCTTTTCTATTAGTTGTTCATAGTAAATCTATCAGCACTCTGTTTGAAGCTATGAGTCTGCATATAAATTAGATTTTGACCTTTGAAAGTCATTCAAGGCTAATGTTGATTATCTCAGTTAAATGTAAACCCATTTTTTTTTAGTATTATTTCATAATAATGAGATGCTGATCAAGTTTCAAGTTTATTTGCCATATACAGGTAGCAATGGTACATCATTACTGGCAATGGAATTCTTGCACTCAGAAACCATCAATACAGCACATAAGAAAATTATTGCACATAAAAAGTGCAAGATAAAATGTAAAGTAAACTATATTATATACATAAAAGTCAACCAAAAGTATATAATAAAAAATAATAATACAATAAAATGTCCACATGGAAACAAACAAACCAGATTGCAAAAAATGAATGCAGTGATGTGGAATTGAACTCTTCTGTCACACCGACAGCACACCTCACCACTGTCTTACATCTCTCATACATGTCCTGTACCACGCTAACATGCTTCTCTGCCACTCCAGACTTCCTCATGCAATACCACAGTTCCTTTCTCAGCACCCTGTCATATGCATTCTCCAGATCCACAAAGGCACAATGCAGCTCCTTCTGACCTTCTCTGTACTGCTCTATTAACATCCTCAAAGCAAACACTGCATCTGTGCTGCTCTTTCTTAGCATGAAACCAAACTATTGTTCACAAATGCTGACCTCTGTCCTCAGTCTAGCTTCCACTATTCTTTCCCATAACTTCATTGTATGGCTCATCAACTTTATCCCTGTGTAGTTGTCACAACTCTGCACATCTCCCTTGTTCTTGAAAATGGGTGCCAGTACACTTCTCCTCCATCCCTCCGGCATTCTCTCACTCTCTAAGACCTTGTTGAATGATGTTGTCAGAAAATCCACTGTTACCTCTCTTAGACACTTCCATTCCTCTACAGGTATGTCATCACGCCCCTCTGCGGGAGCCTAGTATTACGTGTACCTCAGGATAATGTTTAATCATATTTCATACTTATTATGATACATCTTACTATAGACTTTATTCCATTTCGATTTCTACTTGTTCTTCAATTTCACTTTCACTTTCGACCACAGTTTGCAAAACGAATGGTGGTAAGATGGGGAGCGTCTGTGTATATATTTTATTTACGTTATGTTATTTTTTTAATATTTAATTGTTATGAAAAGCATTTATATATACATTGAATATGTATTTATTGATATTATATACATATACATGTACGTATACGTCAGGTGTGTGTGTGTGTGTGTGTGTGTGGGGGGGTGATCCTACTTCATGGATTTCGATGGCCGCGTGGGGATCTTGGTCCCAATTAACTGCGGAAAGTGAGGATCCCTGTGTGTGTGTGTGTGTGTGTGTGTGTGTGTGTGTGTGTGTGTGTGTGTGTGTGTGTGTGTGTGTGTGTGTGTGTGTGTGTGTGTGTGTGTGTGTGTGTGTGACGTATTTGTGAGCCACTCCACCAAAAGTAGGCTCATGTGTGCAAAAATGAGCTTTTTACACAGTCAGATAGAGGAGGCCAAAAGCTGCAAAATGAAGCAAAAAAGTTTGTTCATACCTTGAAAACTGACTGGATTATGCAATTTCTTGTGTCAGCATTCAACTAAAAATTTCAAAAGATGTTTTAAAGAAAAATGAGCACAAATGTTGCCCTTCTTCCAAGATCATTAGTCCTTAGCAACCAAACATTTTTATGTACCTCAGCCATATAAACTTTTAGAAAACATGTCTAGGAAGAGTTTTAGGAAGAGAAGATTAGAGAAATCATCCTCATTTTATTCTGACATGCCCTTTATAAACCCATCAGTCACCGTGTTAACCCCCCGAAAATTAACAAAAAAAAAGCCTTTTTTTTTCATTTCTGTTTATTCCAATAAGATCAGAATGTATCTTTTTGACCATTATATAAAGGTTCAAATGCCTTCAAATTATACTCATAGGAAAAAAGTCATGTTCAAACTATCACACTCAAATTAAGAAAACAATATATATTAAAAACATATAACAAAACTCTCTGATCTCTTTATACAAGTAAGCTTCATAAACTCTGTCTTCAGCACTATCATCTAAATCTATATCCTGATCTGCAGAAATGATCAGATCTCATCACAAACATAACAAAACTGACTCATGCGCACTTTTATTAACATGCCTCTCCTTTATTTTATTCGCTGAAACAGCATTTTAATATCAAAACAGTATCCAAAATGGAGCGACTACTTCACGGCCGTTCTTCTGGTGTATGGGTTACAGTGTGTATTGTACCGAACTCCGTGAATAATTGCAACGAAAACCAGTAAGTTTGCTACTGGTTTTATCTAATTTTATGAGGGTACTTACCAGAAAAATAGAAAAAAAAAGACATTTTTAGTGAGTTTTAGTCAATTTCACATGAGCAAGTGATAGTTGAATACTTATTTTGATAGTTTATGCAAAAATCCAAATTTCAATAAAAATGGATCATTTTTACTTCTCTGGCCTTTATCTCAAAAGTGCTCTGTGCAACAAGTGCCTCCTTTCGGTGGAACGCCTCACATTTTTGCTGGATGGAGCAGATGTTTGGTGGATTTTGTGTGCATATATATATATATATATATATATATATATATATATATATATAACTATATATATATATTTTTATATATACATATATAATATTTTTTTTTCTTCGCATAATGAGACACATTTTACATGTAAACAGAAGAAATCCATTCCAGCCCCTTCGAAAACAACCCGAGAATTTTTAAAAACTTGAGAAAAAAATATTGTATGATCATTAAATACAACATAATAATTTAAATAAGTGTTCATCAAACAACAACAAAATGTATCAATGAAACATAATAATACAATGGTTTTAAGAATCTGTGGAAGCTTACCTTTCGAGTCAATTGAATCTGGCCAGGAGGAGGAAAGGAGTTGAACAGAGTTTTCAGAAATGGTGAAGTCATATGTACCTTTATGAAACTAAATTTAAATGAATAAACCTACATAATTACAACTGTGCAGCAGACACTTTTTTTTTTTTTTTTAATTTATTATTTTTTTTATTTCAATTTCTATTTTGTATTTTTTTATTTAATTTATTTATTTGAACATTTTTGTTTTACACTTTCACTTTCATTGTTTGGCACATAATGACCCCATGACGACGCATCACAGGGATTCTGGGAACATCAGCTGGTTGGGAGATGACCAGTGGAAGAGCAGGTTCCATAGCAATCATGTGATCCCCTCTGGCAGCTTTTTTTAAATACTTATTATTTCTGCTTCCGTATCTTGATTTTTTTTTTTTTTTTCCGTAAAATGGGGAAGAAAACTCTTCGTCGTCCATTTCATATCTTGAATTTTTCATACATAGAGTGCATATATATATATATATATATATATATATATATATATATATATATATATATATATACAATAAAAATAAAAGGACAGGACAAAGACTTTCTATTGAAACTCCATTTATCACTACAGATCTGTTTCGAGGGGTGGTGAAATTGCTCTACTAAAAAGTATTGAGCACTCTCCTACGGAAGGATAGAAAATTATATATATATATATATATATATATATATATATATATATATATATATATATATATATATATATATAAAAGGATAAATACAAAAATAGAAATACTGCTTTAGTGTTGTGTGCATATGCAATGTGTACAGTGAGCATGTAAATTACTGTGTGCAATTTGAGTATATCATCAGGTAAGTAGCCTGTTAGCTTGAGGGTAGAAACTGTCCCTGAATCTGTTGATGCAAGTCTGCATGTTCTGTACCGTCTGCCCGTGTAAGAGTAAGAGTATATGTAAGAGTATACGGCTGACGTGACTGGGATCAGAAAGTATCCATGGGGCTGGATTAACGATTTTTAAAAGTAATGGGAACTAAAAATCTTGTGACCTGAATGCAAACATTTCAAGGTCACTCAAGAACAGTTATGCTCTTCTGTGTGAACCTCTACAATCACTGAGACTCAAGTAAGATAGTTTCCCCACCAAGTGTGGTGAAAACAATTACATGGGGGTGGTAAAAAAATTGTTTTCATACAAACGGCTTTGGGTATAGGAGTCCACCCATCGCTGAGGCTGTGGTTGTTGAGGTAGTCAAAAAGCTCCTCAGTGGTCAGGCTACAATGGTGGATGGAATGCATGATGTCATATGCTTAACTGTGCTGCTGACCAGCACCAGCCGTTGCTTCACATGATGTGACAATTAACTATTTTTCGTCACATCCCTTGCTGGCACGGTTCTTCATTGGTAGAGATTGAGATGTAAATGAGAGAAATGATGATCCAATTTAAAGGTTTTATGATGCAACCATAATGGAAACAGGTGTATCATATCAACTAGAAGTCAGGTGACTCAGATTGTAGCAAGAGTTGCTGGGATATGATCTGTAAATCGAATGGGGGTGACATTGTTACAAAAAAAAAAATACAGAGGTGAAGAAAATAAAGTATATTATATATAATAAAGACATAAAGAAATATCCAAAGAAAAAGGAAAATAGATATTTTAATTATGGTTAATAGAATAGACAAGTGATTTATTTTTAATTTCTATCATTTGTATTTTTATATCATATTTAAAACACTTAAGGCAAGGGAGAGTGTCATGTTGTCTTCAAGGAGGACTTTTGGGTGGTCAGAAGTGCTTCCAGATGACTGGACAACTACAGCTAATGTGATTAGGGAGACAGGTAGGAGAGTACTTGGTGTGTCATCTGGAAGGAAAGTAGGTAAGGAGACTTGGTGATGGAATGAGGAAGTGCAGGAGTGTGTACAAAGGAAGAGGCTAACTTGGAAGAAGTGGGACAATGAGGGGACTAAAGAGAGTAAACAGGAGTACAGGGAGACACAGTGTAAGGCAGAGGTAACAGTGTCAAAGGCCAAACAAAGGGCATATTATGACGTGTATGCTAGGTAGGATGCTAAGAAGGGAGAAATTGATTTATACAGGTTGACACAGCAGAGAAATAGAGATGGTGGATAAGTGGTAGCTAGAGTAAGAGCAGAGGTCAGCATTTGTGAACAACAGTTTGGTTTCATGCCAAGAAAGAGCAGCACAGATGCAGTGTTTGCTTTGAGGATGTTAATAGAGCAGTACAGAGAAGGTCAGAGGGATCTGCATTGTGCCTTTGTGGATCTGGAGAATGCCTATGACAGGGTGCTGAGAGAGGAACTGTGGTATTGCATCAGGAAGTCTAAGTGGCAGAGAAGTATGTTAGAGTGGTGCAGGACATGAATGAAAGATGTAAGAAGGTGGTCAGATGTGATGTCGGTGTGACAGAAGAGTTCAAGGTGGACGTGGGACTGCATCAAGGGTCTGCTCTGAGCCCCTTCTTGTTTGCTATGGTGATGGATAGGCTGACAGATGAGAGCAGACAAGGATCTCCATGGACTATAATGTTTGCAGATGACGTTGTGATCTGTAGTGACAGCAGAGAACAAGTGAAGGAAAATCTTGAGAGGTGGAGATATGCCCTAGAAAGGGGAGGAATGAAGGTGAGTAAGACAGAATGCATGTGTGTGAACAAGAAGGACCAAAGGGGGACGATGAGGTTACAGGGAACAGCGGAGGGATAGTGAATGTATTGGTAGTAGGACGCTGAGGTTGGAACTGCCAGGCAGAAGGCCTAGAGGAAGACCAAAGAGAAGATTTATGGATGTGGTGAAAGAGGACGTGAAGGTAGTTGGTGTAAGAGAAGAAGATGGAAATGATAGGGTGAGATGGAGGCAGATCTTTCATTGTGGCGCTTCCTGAAGGGAGCAGCCGGAAGGAAAAGACGAAGAAGATCAAATTTAAAACACTTGAAAAACCTTTCAAATGAATAGGCATGAAATATCAATGAAAGAAAAAAAAAAGAAAGTAAACACAAAATAAATCAATGAAGCAAAGAATAGATAGACCCTATTTATTTATTTATTAAACTTTTATGATTGAAACATTAAAAAAAAAAAAAAAAAAGAATAGGGTAAATTAAAAGATAATAGGTCAGTGGTGGCCTGGTGATAAAGGTGCTGGATCACTGATCCTGTTGTTGGGGGTTCAAGCCCCACTCTCACCAGGTTGTCACTGCCCCACCCTAGCGCACATAACCGAGTTATCAGAGGACAACCATGCCTCTGACTGTCTGTGGTGTGAGGTTCATGTTAAAGAACCATTGCCAACTTCCGACAAGAGTAGGCTACATAGCCATCACCATGTTTCCATCCTGCAATGGCCTTGTGAGCTTTCCAGGGTATACTCTGCCCTTGCAAGGAGTCATCTCGGATGGGCGCCAGCCTTCCCGCAACCCCAGTTATTTCAGCGGTTAGAGAAAATTAACGATGAATGAACAAAAAAAAATAAGTGTGACGGGCGAGAAAATGTTAGACAGTCACAGAAGTTCAGAAAAAGATTGAATTTATCGAGGAACTTACAGAACAAAGAGGGAACTGTAAAACAACAAATTGAAACAAATTGAGAGCTGAAAGAAAATAAGTAAGAAATAAGTAAAAATCAAAAGCATTTATCCACATAATTTTCTAAGCCACCTTGCCTAATTAGGGTCATGGGGAGGCTGGTGCCCATCGCAACTGACTCTGGGCAAGGGTGGGGTACACCCTGGACGTCTCTAACACAAATCCAACACAAGCACAGAAACACCTGAGCTGGGAATGGAACCCAGAGGCCTTCTTTCTGTGAAGCAGACCTGCAAAAATCAGAACTGTTTGGGGGGTGGGGTGTGTGTGTGGGGGTACTACACTGCAGCAATAGATGGCAGATATTAATGAAGGGATATTAGTGCAATGGCAGATATTGATGAAGGGATCAGATGAGAATCATTTTGGTGATCAACCAAAGAAAGAAAGAACACAAGCATAAACTGTGAATAAGTAAAAAAGGTCATAAATTAGAAGGGCCCTAATATAGAGATTATTCTCGCTTTCTTTCTTATCAAAAAAGTCTAACTCCATCTTTAGTTGTTTGTATTTTCTCAGATTTTTTTTTTTTTTTTTTTTTTTTAGCTCTTATTGGTGCAGACTTACAGGTTATGTTTCAGCAGAAGTAATAATGTATAATCAGCTCTGCATATACACTCTCCTGACGTGCTGTCGTCTTTTTACACGCTTCCAATTTATATGTAGATGAAGGCAATATAAACGTCTGTGTCAAACATTAATGTTTCCTTGTCCCCATTTCATCCTCCAGCGAGAAAGTGGAGGCACCAACGAAGCAGCGAACTCTAAATGGGATAAAAATACAGAAAAAAAACGTAAAAGCTGAGTCCTTTGTTCACTCATTTACTTTCTTACTGAATGCTTTGTGTAAAAAAAAAAAAAAAAAAAAAAAAAAAAAGATATATTTATCAAACCAAGTTTAAACAGCTGCGATGGAAGAGTACACCCTGGGCAACTCGCCAGGCCATTACAGGTCCAACATTCACACAACCTTTCATACTCTCACCAACGGGTGATTTAGAAGAGCCAATTAACTTACTGTACATGTTTTTGGACTCCAGAGGAAACCAGAGTACCCAGAGGGAACCCATACAAGCACAGAGAGAATATGCCCACTCCACACAAAAAAACATCCAAGCTGGGAATCGAACAAGGATCTACTTTCTGTGCGCGGGCATGTTAACCACTATGCCACCATGCCACCCAATTTTATAATAGCCTCTATTCTTCATCATATAGTAAAATGTCTCACTTTGAACATTGAATGTGTTTTCTATATTCTACTGTGAGGAAAATATGGGTTAATGAAACTTACAAATAATCACATCCTGTTTTTATTAGCATTTTATGCAATGCATTAGTCAAAAGTGGTGACCTTTGGAGGGGGCTGTATGAATGAAGATGAGTATAAATAGGACCAATCTTTTGGCATACATTAATCCTAAACCAAAATATGTCTTATGTAGTCTGCATTTGCTTGTGCCCCTAAGATAGATGGGAAGACAAAGGACAGCTCAATAAGTGCAAAAAAAGAATATTCCGAATACTCTAACCTGATAATAAATTACCCCAAAGCAATTCACATTTGACAGTTCAGTTAGTTATGACTAAATATATATATATATATATATATATATATATATATATATATATATATATATATATATATATATACAGGGATCCCTCACTTTCCACGGTTAATTAGGACCGAGATCCCCACGTGACCATCAAAATCCACGAAATAGGATCACCACCCCCAATTGACCTATACATACATGAATATGTGTATATAATATCAGTAAATACATATCCAATGCTATAAATCCTTATAATAACAATTAAATATTGAAAAAAAATCACATGAGATCTAAATAAAATATAAATACAGACGCTCTCCAACTTAGTAACATTCGTTTTGCAAACATCCGGAGATACCAACAAAGCTGTCGAAGGTCAAAAGTGAAAGTGAAAGTGAAATGAAATTGAAGAACAAGTAGAAATAGAAATGGAATAAAATCTACAGAAAGATAGATCATGAATATAAGTATGAAATATGATTAAACATTATTCTGAGGTACACTTAATACTAGGCTCCGGCAGAGGGAGGGCGTGGCTGCGCACAAGGGCACACACAGATGCAACAATGTATCCAGTTTTGATGGGAGATTTTGGGTTGTTTTTTGTTTTGTGTTGGTTTAGGGTACAGTAGGCCCTTGACTATTCACGGTTTTGCACTCATGGTTTGAGTATTCTAGGACTGCCGAGCAACTGACACATCACTCAAATTCAGCCAATGGCTGTCCTCCTTCCTACTAATTGGTTGAGATGATGTAACGCCTCTTTTTCCTCATCCGAGCACAAGTTGTCAATGAGCCTCTTTTTTGTGTGTTTTAATTACCAGTTAAGCTCTATACCACTCAAACGCTGTGTGTCTTCTCTGGCTAAGCGATAGAAAACATTGGATGTCTCTTCTGAAGAAATACGACTTTCTCCTGAAGAAACAACAGTTTCCTCTGAACTGTTGTATTAAAGTCTTTTTCAATCAGGGGGCAGTGTTGGTCTAGTGGTATAGGGCGCTGGATCGCTGATCCAAAGGTTGGGGGTTCAAGTCCCACTCTCCACAAGGTTGTCACTGTCCCCCCAGTGCAGCTAACTGGGTTATCAAAGGCGGGCCATGTCTGTCACTGTCTATGGTGTGAGGCATGTAAAAGAACCATTGCTGACTTTCGTAAAGAGTAGCTGCAAAGACGTCAGCGTGTTTCTGTCCCGTGCTAAAAAGGGTTGTGACAGGAAGGGAGTACTTCCTTCATGAACTTGGAGTAACATCTTGGAGTGACGTCTCCAAGATGGCGCTGCCTGGAGGGCGAAGTCTCAGAGTCAAATTTTTTCTTTGTTTCTTTTAATTTGGTTTATTTGTTTGTTCATGTTTTGCACTATGCTCGTCTATGACCGGTCGACTCTACTACAGCTATGAGATAGGAGTCTTCTGAAGTTTAGCATCTTTCTATCCTGAGCTAATATGCTATGGTAGCTCAATGTTTTTTTTTTTTTGTTTGTTTTGTTTTTTGCATAATTGACCTAGTTTTTGTGACATTTTCCTTAACATTTCCATATTATTTTAATTCAAGATATATATAATTATCCACATGCCTGCAACTTCAGCAATGTCTGGCCCAACTTACCCTGGCAATGCTGTTCTTCCCGCTCCCTCGGAAGAACACATGGAGATTGGCAGTAGGCAACTCACAGCTGCTGAGACAGTGATGGACTCAGTTGGGATTTCTATCTAGTTTGCAAACAGAGGTCACTTTCTAGCTACTTGTCCCTTATTACCGAAAGGGCCGCATTCACTAGCTTGTGTCATGGTGCTAGTGAGTCATGTATACTCTTGTCTCAATTACTGACCCCGTATGGAGCTGAAGGTCACTATCTGGGTGACAAGCCAGCCATTTTCACTCCTTGTCTTTGTATACTTTCAAGTGTATAAGAGCTTGATTAATGCAGTCCTGGTGGAGAAGCTGGGGATTCCCTCAAAGCTCTTTCCCATTGCTCCCTTAATTGGGGGCTGGGTGTCACTCAGCACGTTTTTTTTTTTGTTTGTTTTGTTTTGTTTTGTTTTGTTTTCTTCGTTTGTTTGGTTTTTTGCACAGTCCATTGCATAGTCCCCCTGGAGGTGCTTTTGGTGGGAACCATCAGTTACCTTCATGCCTTATCTTTAACCATTCCCTCACTTGCCACTAGTCCTTGGCCTCCCATGGCTCTGTAAACACAATGCCCAGTTTGACTGGACACAGGGCCAGATTATAAAGTGGAATATATTCTGCCATGATTCCTGTCTATGCTCCAATAACCCTCGTAAGTCAGTAAAGACTCCTCAATCCAAATGGGTATTGCCTCCAGATTTGTCCTCCATCCCTGTTCTATACCATGACCTGGAGATTTTCACGAAACAATGTGCCTGCCTCCTTATTGTTCCCATGATTGGTTCATCGACAGGTTCCTTTCTCCTCTGGCTGCCTATTTATTCTGTCCTCCAGAGAACATGAGGCCATGGAGGTGTATACAGTATAGTGTGTCTTTGGCAGTTGGCATTATTCATCCTTCCTCATCTTGCCTTAGTGAGGGATTCTTTTTTGTTGAAGGACAAGTCACTCCTTCCCTTCATAGACCACCAGGGTCTCAATAGTATCACTGTTTGAAATAAGTTTTCTTTCCCTGTGATCAACTCCACTTTTGAACCATTATATTTACCAAGCTGGATTTGCAGAATGCGTTCCATCTCATCCATATATATGAAGATGATGAATGGAAGATGGCCTTCAGTACACCACTGGGTCACTTTAAATATTTAGTTCTTCATTTCGAACTGACCAATGCCCCAGCAATGTTTTAAGTCTTCATGAAAAAAAAAAAAAACAAAAAAAAACAACTTTCCTCTTAAGGGTTTTTTTTTTTTTTTTTTTCCCCTCACAGTATAGATGAGCAGGTTACCAGAGTCCTTCAGAGAATACTGGACGAAAAGCTATACTGTATGTGACTTGAGAAAAATGAGTCATGCTTATCTTCATGGTTTCATTATTGAGGGAGGCCAGGTTAGACCAGACCCTGAAAAGATCCATGATGTTTTGGAGAGGCTCACCACTGAGAACCGAAAACAACTTCACACATTTTTTTTTTTTTTTTTTTTTTTGGCAAATTTCTACAGACGATTTATTCCAACTGCTACCCCACTCACCCACCTACCCTCTTCCTCTATTGCTTTAAACTAGTCCTCAGTGGCAGAAAGGGCATTTTTGAAGCTCAAGCAACTGTTCAGTCCCTATCCTTATCCACTCCTTCTTGTCAAGGAAACTCCTGGCCAAGACCTTGCCTGCAATGGACAGGAGAGTGATTCTTCTTTAGTTAAAAAAATCTGCTCTGTCACCCTTGTACATGGTTCCAATGGTGGCATCTGTCCATAATTGCAGGATCAAACCTTCATCCCATGCCTTGCATATCAGTCAATGTAGCTTAACAAGCAGATTGGTACCACTGTGCTTCTATATATCCATAGGAATTCCATCTCCACCTGGGGCTCTGCCATCTTTCAAGCCTGCAATTGGTCTCATCCATGGATGGAGCTTAATCAAGATAAGTTTTGATGTTATGCTGCTGTATGTTGTCAGGGGCTTAAAGTTCAATCTCTCTTGGGACATTCAGAAGATTTTGGAAGTGTTCTCTCCATCTTGTTAGAACTCTTGTCTGAGAAAATATATTGTGCATGTGCAGACTTCAGTTGGAAGGGTCCTTTTTCTGGGGTCCTCAAACTTCCCTGGGCCCACTGTAAAAGTACATTCTGCCATTTTTGTCCACAGGTCAGTAGCTCTTTTTTTTCCTTTTTGTCCCACCAGGCCATCTTTAGGGAACAGATGTACTGTTGGAGTTGACTGCAGGAATCCTTGTAAGCTGCATCAACTGATCTGGTACACCTGGTCTTCAAAACTTTCTGTCGGGCTTGGTCTCTCTTATTAACCAATTGTCATAGTTACTTGTATCAAACCAGTCTTGATGTCTTCTGTTGGGCTTGCCAAGAGACGTTTTCAAGAGCTGTAATTCTATCTACTGCAATATTCAGCATATCATTCCTTTATCCATGATGGCTTTATTTTGAAATGGTAAGTTTGATCATGGTGTACAAGTAAAACATATCTTGACTAAGAGTACAAAAAAAATGACCTGGTTGTAAATGTGCAGATTAATTTAATGAGGATATTAGTTAGTTTAATGTTTAGTTTTAAGTGATATTTTAGGTCAAGCTTTTTACTTAATCATTCAATCCTATTGTTAAGGGAGGCTAGACACTAGGTGAAGATGAGTACATCCTGAGCGGCTCTCGAGACAATTGGACAGCAACGCACATGCCACTAGTTACATTCACACTTATGAACAATTTTAATAGCTAATTATCCTAATGAAAATGTATTTGGACTATGAGGAACTCATAGTACCAGAGACCGGGAATCAAACCAGGACCTTGCTGTTATGATCTAGAACATGACTAATGCTTTGTACAGTATTTTATTTATTTATTTATCTTTATATATAGAATGTTCTTGTGCTTACACATTGCATTCCCTTTATGTATGATCACCATCTTAAGTGAGCCTGTCCCTCATGACAGTGATTAGTGAGGTAGCAAAAGCATTTTGTTGAGCATGCTTAGACTTGAGCATACTGTACATTATCTCAGATGTTAGATGCTAAGTCTATCAAACAAGCCATCAAATTATTATTTTTATTTATTTATTTATTTATTTATTTAAATCCATTAAAAGTTTAAGTATATGTAGGGTGCTCGAATCAATGTTAAATGTATGCTAAATCTCTACGAGGTGCATTTTTCAGCCCAAGCTCCTTGGCTTGATCTCTGTTTGCTTCACCCTCAGGCTTTAAGCTCAACAAACAAGCAATCTTTCACCCACTTGTTTTTATCTTTCAGGCATCAATAATTTGATTCTCGTCAGCCGACTGAAATGCTTATCTTGCGCTTTAATGAAAATGGCTTATTTCAGTAAAAAAAAAGTTTCCATTAATGGTGCTTGCATTTAGTCCTTCAGGGTTTCACAATTTCCTCTGGGATCTATAAACTGTTTTGATTTTAGCAGGATCACTCTGTTCTAACCTTAACCTTCCAAGCTAACTCATCTCTATTAATCTTAATTGGCTCAGCATTTTCAATTGGCAGTTCTGCTCATTTGATTTCTAAAGGTTTTCACCAAACAGTTAAAAAAAAGTGTTTGTATGAAAAGAAATTGCATGTCATGTTAACAGTCCGATTATGTTTTCTGTACTGTTCGCTACAATATTACTTTTTGTCATGTTTTGGCCAGTTTTTCTTGACCTGACAAAATATTATTCAACAATAACTATAACTTAATGGATGTTGGTTCAAGAATAGTTTGGAGAAACACATGATTATGAACTCAAGCAACCTGCAATGCTGCTTAAAAAAAAAAAAAAAAAAAAAAAAGTTATTCTCCAGTGATGCATGCCCCAGTTTTATACTCATGACATGCACAATATAAAATTGATATGGCAGACTTCAATGATAATCTTCACAGACTATTCTGAATTAATTTCAACAGTTTTGGAGAAGGTGCTTTGTGGTACATTTTACAATTTAAGTGAAAAACAATATACAATTCTGTTCACTCTGGCAGTGTAGCCTGGTGAAGCGTGGGGTCACTGTTCCCAAGGTTGCGAGTGCAAGCCTTACCCCCAAACCCCCCCGGGGTGCAGCAAACTGGGTTATGAATGACCAGCCATGTCTCTCACTGTCTATGGTGTGAGAGGCTGTACAAGAATCATAGTTAATTTTCATCAAGAGTAGATGCAGAGCCATCAGTGTATTTCATGCTGCCCTTGCCCGGAGTCGGCTGAGGTGGGCGCCAGCCTCCTCGCAGCCCTAATTAGAATTAAGTGGTTCAGAAAATGAATGAACTCAGTTTACTATTTTGGCTGTAATAAACTAAATTATGGTATGAATGATTTAGGAATGTGCAAAATAAATGTAAACATACACAATTTCCAAATCAATCATTTCATATTATGCACGGTTGTTTTTGTGGGGTTTCAAATCAAACACTTTATTTTCTGTCATATTTTAGTTGGAATGCAGCTGCATGAAACTGCTGTTTTAACGCTAGGTGCTATGCTTGTTGCCACTCAGAATGTACACTACCTCCAACTCTTTATTTTTTTGACAGAGAGGTGTTATGGATAATGATCGGTGCGAGTATGGGCATAACTATTAACTCAGATTTTATATTTATTATTTGAGATACCTTATTAATTTCATGAAAGGAAGATTAGGCTCTATATTCTACCTGTCTAAAGCACTGAACACACACCTCACAAGTAAAAGCTACACATTTAAGTAAGTTTAGCTATCAACTTGCAGAATCCTTTGAATGGGTCTTATTGATCTTAGTTGGCCAAACTTCCATATCGTTCACTGTGGGAATCTTGAATATACCAAGACCATATTTTTACCCATGTGCGAAACAACAGAAACAAAACACACAATTTCCTCTAGGCATCCTCTCTTACTGTTATTGTTGCATTGTTGTTATTATTATTTATTAATAAAGTATTATTTCTTAATGTGGGATATTATATATATACACACACACACACACACACACGAAAAAGTATCTGAACCTTTTGGAATTTCTCACATTTCTGCATAAAATCACCATCAGATGTGATCTGATCTTTTTCAAAATCACACAGATGGAAAAAAAAAAAAAAAAAAAAAAAAAAAAAAAAGTAGTGTATGCTTTAACTAAAACCACCCAAACATTTATAGGTTTTCATATTTTAATGAGGATAGCATGCAAACAATGACAGAAGGGGAAGAATAAGTAACTGAACCATCATCACCTTTAATATTTTGTGCCCCCCCTTTGGCAGCAATTTTGCAGCTTCCTGTAGCTGCAGATCAGTCTGGCACATCGATCAGGACTAATCTTGGCCCATTCTTCTTTACAAAACTGCTGTAGTTCAGTCAGATTCCTGGGATGCCTGGCATGAATCGCTGTCTTGAGGTCATTCCACAGCATCTCAATGGGGTTCAAGTCTGGACTTTGACTTGGCCACTCCAGAACGTGTATTTTGTTCTTCTGAAACCATTCTGAAGTTGATTTACTTCTGTGTTTTGGATCATTGTCTTGTTGCAGCATCCATCCTCTTTTTAGCTTCAACTGTCTGACAGACGGCCTCAGGTTTTCCTGCAAAACATCCTGATAAACTTTTGAATTAATTTTCCCATTAATGATTGCAAGTTGTCCAGACCCCGAGGGCAGCAAAACAGCCCCAAACCATGATGCACCCTCCACCATGCTTCACAGTGGGGATGAGGTGTTGATGTTGGTGAGCTGTTCCATTTTTCCTCCACACATTATGTATGTTCCTCCCAAACAATTCAACTTTGGTTTCATCAGTCCACAAAATATTTTGCCAAAACTTCTGTGGAGTGTCCAAGTGCCTTTTTGCGAACATTAAACGAGCAACAATGTTTTTTAGACAGCAGTGGCTCCCTTCTTGGAGTCCTCCCATGAACACCATTCTTGGCCGTTGTTTTACATATAGTTGATGTGTGCACAGAGATATTGGACTGTGCCAGTGATTTCTGTAAGTATTTAGCAGACACTTTTTTTTTTTTTTTTTTTTTACCTCTCTGAGTATCCTGCGCTGAACTCTTGGCGTCATCTTTGGTGGACGGCCACTCCTTGGGAGAGAAGCAACAGTGCCAAGCTCTCTCCATTTGTAGACAACTTCTCTGACTGTCAATTGATGAACATTCAGAATTTTAGAGATGGTTTTGGATCCTTTCCCAGCTTTTTCAAATCAACAATTCTTGATCGCAGGTCTTCAGACAGCTCTTTTGAGCGAGCCATGGTGCACATCAGACAATGCTTCTAATCAAGACAATTCTTACCAGGTGTGTGTTTTATAATGGGCAGGGCAGCTTTAAGCCACTCATCAGTGATTGGGCACACACCTGACTTAAATCGTTTGGTAAAAAATGGTTTCAATTGCTCTTTAAGTCTCCTTGGGCAGATGGTTCAGTTACTTATTCTTCCCTCTTCTGTCATTGTTTGTATGCTACCAATAAAAAAATAAAATAAAAAAATAACAACCTTGAATTTATTACAAGCTAAATAATACATCTTAACCAGGCGTGTCAATATTTAGTTTCTTTAAAACTTTAAAAGTTAAATAACCTGCCCTCATTTTCTCTTTCATCAGGTTTTAATTTTCTCAGCGACTGGATTAAACACAGTATCTCATAAAAATCCTCTTCCAGAAATTGGGCACCACATCTGCCTGTGAATAGAAGAGTGTGTTAGCTCACTTTTTTTTTTCCATTTTGCATTAGTTTTGATGCATCTATCAGCACTGCTTACCAATACCCAACGCAGGTAACTGCTTTGGTCACCAGGCCATTGATTCGAGGAACACCCCTTTACAGAAGTGACAATGGGGCTTCTAGTCTTGCCATAACTGTTGTGGATAGAAACTTTAATTAACTAACTTCCACTGGAAACACATTACGTCTTTATTTTAAGTTTCCATTAGTTTACTTATGTAGCAGAACAGCCTAAGGTAGAGTCGAGTCTTGAGACTTGTGACACCAGCACTCAACTTCTTTGCTTGGCTAGCAGGCTGAAAGAAGCTACAATTGCGATAGAAAAGTGGAAGGAAAGGGAGTCCGTGAAACTAACTTACTACAGTTAAAATCTGTATATTTTCATCAACAATTATTATTTTACTTCTACAAAGTTTCTATCTAGAAAGTTTCAATTTGTTTTAAATTAAAATATATTCAGTAGGCATTGTGACAACAGCTTTCAGCCTTCTCCTCCCTCGCCTTTCAGTTCCACTGGCAATTCCTTTCTCTGAATAAATTCAAATAGCACGCAAAAAAAAAAAAAAAAAATATTGATTGAAACCCACATAAACAGACACTGTACACACAAATAAACTCTATGATTTGAATGCTCAATTCAGTGGAATCCCTTTTGTAGCAGTCAATGTTTTGGTGGCAACTGTCGCTTCAGTGTTACTTCTGCCCCACCTAAAATTAAAACAATGGCACCCCTTGCACGATGATTCATTACTTTGTTTTATTTTTTTTTTTTTTATTTATTTATTCTTTTTTTTACACAATCATGTATAAAAACATTTATTACTGCTGCCTTTAATTTTACATTCAACTTCGGCTTTGCCACTCGTTACTGAAATTAGCAAGCTACATGACATTTACAGAGCAAAGTTCTGGCTGTTAGTTTATAGGACACGAGAAACTGATTAAAATGGAAGGAGATTAGTAAACTCAGACAATTTTGGATTCAACATTCTAGCTTCCATTTCGACTTTGAATCTCCTTCAAAATAGCTCAGTACATTCTGTGTGCCCCCAGTGCAGCTAACTGGGTTATCAAAGGCCGGCCATGTCTCTCACTGTCTATGGTGTGAGGCATGTAAAAGAACCATTGCTGACTTTCGACAAGAGTAGCTGCAAAGCCGTCAGCGTGTTTCCACCCTGCGATGGCCTGGTGAGCTGTCCAGGGTATACTCTGCCCTCGCCCTGAGTTGGCTGGGATGGGCACCAGCCTCCCCGCGACCCTAATTAGGATGAAGCGGTTACAGAAAATCAACTGATGAACATTCTGTGTGGCTCCTAAATAAGCTTCACTTGATCAGCTATTTTTTATGAACACAATTTAGTAAGATGTAAAACAGGAAAGTATGGTGTGTGCTATCTGATCTCTGATGTCTTTCACTCACTGTTAACAACATCACCATTTTATGGTAAAACAAATTGTTAAGGACAATAATGTTCTTACTTATGTTGTGTGCACTTTATGAGTAAAAAACATGACTTGAAAAACTATAACTGATGGTTTTGATTAGTCTTTGCTCTTGTTTAAGAGATCCTCGATGAACAAAAACTCATCAGTGTACATGCACCAATAGTCACACTCTTCGTTACGCATTAACATTCATGAAGAAATAATGACTGATTAAGATTCAAAATAAAACTTTTGTACACATCACCTTGGACAACTCCCTCTCACAAATCAGTAAATTGTCTGATATTTATATCACATACTTTGGGAATAAAGCAAAGCTGAATGTTTTGTAATTATCTTGGAGGAAATTAATGGAATTTGTCAGTTATGACCTAAATGGCAGAATGGGTGATAATTTTAATTTGAATACAGAGGGTAAATTCCAACTTTTACCAAAAAATAAATACGATTTCCCTCTGGAAAATCCCGTGAAAAAGATTGTTATAGATGAGAATCGGTAAGGTAAAGGTAAGGTAGAGTCCTGTGGGCTTTTTATACCCGAGCATAGCGGCTCATCAGGCCAGTGCTTATCCCCGGTTTCCGTAGTGTGATGCGACCAGGAGTTAAACTCCTCCTGGATGGGACGCTAGTCACAGGTTACCTTCCCAGTATATTTTACTGGTACCCATTTATACTGCTGGGTGAACAGAGGCACACTTGTGGTTAAGACTTTGCCCAGGGGTCTTAGCACAGTGAGGGTCTAACTGAGATTTGAACTCACAACCTCCCGATCATGAGCCCAACACCCTAACCACCATGCCACTGGCCCCACAATTTATTTATTTATTTATTTATTATTTGTATTTTGGAGGACAACGAATAAAGAAAAAATTATATAGATTAAACAGACAGGTTGAAGGTCTTACCTTCTTCAACATTTCCTTCCTTGAAATGTTCTTTAATCTGAGAATCCAATCATCAGTTAATGTCATCCCGCACATAAATGTCTACTGTGTGTGTGTGTGTGTGTGTGTGTGTGTGTGTGTGTGTGTGTGTGTGTGTGTGTGTGTGTGTGTGTGTGTGTGTTAATTTTAATTACATTAATAATAATGAAAACCACATTTCCACAACATGAAAGCAGCACGAAAGGAGAGGTAATCGCTCTCAGAGACGAGTTAACTGTGTAGTCTCTCCAGGGAAAACCCACATAATTACATTTCACCCAGCTTCCGATTAAACTTAGCACTACCACACAACACATTTCCCCCCAATTTAACATCCGCCACATTTACACGGGAACTTCAGCAAATAAATAAATGAAATAAAATGAATATCAGACAGACTGTTAGTTTTCACTGAACTTTATTAAATGGTAATTTTCATTGATTCGTTTGCCAAACAGAACTTCTGTGATGTAAGATTATGATTGGAGCAAAAGCCTTCAGAAAGGCTGATCTTTAGAAAAAAACAACAGACTGAAGAAGTGAGTAATCATATAATAAACATTTAAAGGTGAACAATTGTGATTTTATGGGGCGCAGGGGTATGAAGGTGGCCATAACACTGAGACAGTGAAAAGTCTGATATTAAACTTTGTTCTTCTATTACCTCCAACCTTTTTTTGTTATTTTTCAGTTCAGCCCTTTAGTTATTTTACTTGTTTGGCACAGGAGCATGTTTGCTTCACAGAAAGGTCTTGGGTTCAAGTTATGGGTATTTTTGAATAGAGTTTGCATGTCTTCTCTGTGCTTGATTGGGGTTAGTCCGGGTGGTCCTGTTTTTCAAATTGTTTTCCAAATTGTTCCCAGGAGTGAGCATGAATTATTGTTTGTGTTGACATTGTGATTATCTGGAGAGCTGTTGAGGATGTACCCTACCTTTGCTTAGTGTCTGCTGGGAAAGACCCTATCCTCCAAATCAATGGAATTAATTGATTCTGAAAGTGAAATGAGTACATTTACTTACTTCAAATGAATAAGAATGGCTTCTTCACAATAATTATTACAGAAACAGGTCGCAACGCTCTGGTTTCTTCAGTAAAGTAATTATGAACTGAAATCCATTCAGCACCCCCCCCCCCCCCCCAATAATATGCACTGCTTCACTTTTGCTGTACTGGTGATCATCAGGTTGATGTTCTGACTGATCATGTGAGTAAATTTGTATCTACCAGGTTTTCCAAAAAAAAGCATGAAGTGATGATCGTGTAGTGTGTGCATGTGTGTTGTGAGTGCTGCGGCTCTGAAGACCACTGTTCAGAAGATAGTGAAAGACCTGTTGACTGATATAATAATTGTTTCAGTGATCCATCTGAATGAAAAGATGGATTTTGACTTGGTGTACCATGGTGTAATGCTTTCTGTGACTGTCCAGAAACGTTTTACATTCCTCAAAATCTCAACGTGCACGACAGGTGTTCTGCCAACAAATGTTTCTCTATTGTCAATATAATGGGCAATTTTTTTCAGGACTCTGATCAGCCAATGAAAGTAAACCGCTAGCCTGCATCAGGCATCAACCATGCATCCTGCTGTTGCAGTTCTTTGAGTTTCTGAGTGATCTCAAATTAAGAACTTGTTAGCTCATCTATAGTACTGTTACCTAATGGTTGCTTATATTTCTCATAACAATCTCTTCTTAACTACAGTTTACATCATCTGCATTGTCAAGAACTGTCAAGGACGCATACATGCATAAAATTAATTGTACTTTACTTTCTCCAGAATGATGGCTGTTTTTTTTTTCCTTTCTTTTCTTGTCAGGAGTATTTGGTCTCTTATCCATAAGAAAAAGAAGTTTGGGCTTTTTTGTTCAATCATGCTGACCCATTAGTAATAAAAAAATCTCCTTAAAAACATGAGAAGATGTTGAAGCAAAGACTGCAAAAGATGTTGAAGCAAAGACTGACTCAGATTGGTCAAAAGGAAATGTCATGGTTTATTTACTCCAAATATGCAGAATAATGTACAGAAGAAAATCTATAAATTCAGAAAAAGGTACATTTTAAAACAATTTTTACTTTGGTTGTTTGTTTTGTTCGCACCTTCGCCCCACAGCATGAAGGTCCTGGGTCTAAGCCCTGTGCCTGGTGAGAACATTTCTGTATGGTGTTTGCAAATTGTGAGTTGGCTGGGATGGACAATTTTACATTACAATACATTGCAATTCAAATAAGGGATCAAATGGTCAATTGTATGTTGTTCCCTACCCAATAATTACTATTTTTCATTGTAATGCTACAAAAATATTAGATAAATTAATGGAATTATGGGACAGTGGTGGCCAAGTGGTATAGGTGCTGGATCACTGATCCTAAGGTTGGGGGTTCAAGCTCTACTCACCACAGATTGTCGCTGCCCCCCCAGTGCAGCTAACTGGGTTATCAAAGGCTGGCCATGTCTCTCACTGTCTATGGTGTAAGGTTCATGTAAAAGAACCATTGCTGACTTTCGACAAGAGTTGGCTACAACGCCAGCAGTGTGTTTCTGCCCTGCGATGGCTTGGCGAGCTGTCCAGGGTGTACTCTGCCCTCGCCCGGAGTCGGCTGGGATGGGTGCCAGCCTCTCCGCGACCCTAATTAGAATTCAACAGTTACAGAAAATGAACTAAAACAGACTTATTGTTACAATATTAGTGATAACAATGCATATTTGTTGGATGTTTTCCACACTTAGTCTTTATGTTTTTACTTGGGGGTTTATAGCTATGCTAAATCTTTTAAAAACCCACAACAACAAAAACAAAAACATAAAAGGCATGCAACACAGTACACCACAAAGTGCTGAAAGTAAATTGCTGTCTGAGCCCATTCTGACTTTTAAATCACATACATAATAGGGCTTGTAAAAGAAGTCAGCAATGATTCATTTGGTGAGTCATTCTGACCTTCATCTCTTTCATGAAGAAGCAATTTATGTGAAACTCCTCCATTCTGAATGTCTTACAAAAATGATCTAGAGTTCAGGTTAAGATATGTATTGTGACTTAAAAGATTTGATTAGAATTTCCATCATGAGCACATGAAGTCATCACAATGTCATCCCATCAAAACTTTCTATAACTGTTTATTCTAGTTAATCCTCAAGTTTTGAAGACAGGATTTTTGTCTAGGATTATTCATCCATTCATTCATTTTCTGAACTGCTTAATCCTACTTAGGGTCATGGGGCCACTGACCCCATATCAGATGACTCTGGGTGAGGGCGGGGTACGCCCTGGACAGCTTGCGAGGCCATTGCAGAGCCAATATTCACACAACTATTCATACACTCTTACCTAGCGGAGATTTGAAACAGCCAATTAACCTATTGTGCATGTTTTTGGACTGTGGGAGGAAACCGGAGTACCCAGAGGAAAACCACACAAGCGAGGGAGAACATGGGAACTCCACACAGAAATACCCGAGCTGGGAACCGAAGCCAGGACCTTCTTGCTGAGAGGCGGACATGCTAACTACTCCACGCCGCTATGATTATTTGATTATGTATAATTCCTAAATCATCTTTTTAATAATAATAATAATAAATAAAATAAAATAATAAAAAAAAATAAATAAATAAACAGCTCATTCAATCTACATTCCAGGCTTCCTGTTAAAGCAATCAGATGATAGTATCAGATGATAGGAGATGAGTAACGAATATGTACTGAACACCTTTTGATCCTATTGGTTACATGAAAGTTCTCCCTTCATTTTGAAAATCCCATATGAGTACAATAAGAATGAGGTCACTTTAGGGTCATTCCATGCCGGGATGGACTGTGTAGGCATAGTGACTGGTCAGAAATACAGGGGCTTTGAATACTCTGGGCATCCTTACCGAGGTTTCACTCATCACCAGCAGTTGTCTGGGAAGTGTGGGAAGAGAGAAGACATATGATAAGAGCTTGATTGCTTTCAAATGTGACAGTGACAGCATTGACATGTTGTTAATTGTTGAATTAATTGAGGTAAAAAAATAAATAAATAAAAAAATTTAAAAAAAAAAGGGAGGAGCAACACAGACATGTCTGGGCATGCCTGGGCTTGTTCAGGCTGGTACCAGGGAGAAAACAACTTGTTGGGGAGACCAGGATCACCTGGGTGTGAGAGGGCTATGAAGGACTGAGGAGAAGAAGCGGCATTTTGAATCTGTAAGGGTTCTTGATTAATTCCATGGCTGAACTGTCCTTCACTCAGGCAAGGACTTTTTGCTTTGCTATCCTCGATATTTCTTAGGACGACTCAAGAGTGGGTCCACGGGGGATCTCTGGAGGATTGTCCATTTTGTTTGGCTGCATCTCCTCAGAAGTGTTTTTTTTTTTTTGTCACCAGAAGTGACTTTCTTAAGGATACATGTTTGGACCTTGGTGTGTCGTGAGGCGGGATGGCAAGCCTTTCCTTGCCAGCACATGTGTCATCTCCAAATTTACCCTGCTGCGGGTGGCTACCCTTGGTTAATTTGTATATGGTTTAAGTCAAGTTGTAAATAATGTGAATTTTGTCTTATTTTGTTCATATTATTAAAGTGTATATAGTTTATGTCGTGGTCTGTCATGTTTTGCTGCTTTCTCAGGGCAATTTCAATCCTCTGAATTTTCCTATCCGTAACAAGTGGGGGCTCATCTGATAGAATCCATTAGGCATCTGTAACACCATGTGCTCTCCTAATATCTATCTACATATATATATATATATATATATATATATATATATATATATATATATATATATATATATATATATATATATATATATATATATATATATATATTTTTTTTTATATATATATATATATATATATAAAATACCTTACATAATTGTTTGGAAGAAAGAATATATTTATTTCTCTTGCTTCTAAATTATACGAACTTTTAAAATATAACAATATTTTTCTAGGCTAGGTTTAACAAATCCACACTACCCATTATTTATGTGACCATCAAATCATTTCCCCAAATTTGGATGTATATAAATTGATCACATTAATACAGTTCACCATTTTCATAATATTTTCTGAAATCTTCAATATGGTGTGATGTTCTGTTAGGATTTGTTTACATCTCTCATGTTCAGCAAGTTCTGTTAAGACCTGTTATGATTTATGACCAAGACTTGGAGCATTATTGGAATATTAAAAGGAGGTAGGAGTCATTTTCTGATTCTCCCCAGAGAGTTTAATTTTATTCAGTTCAATTCAGTTTGAGTTGTATTGTGCTTTTTATAATTGACATTGTAACAAAGTAGCCGTACATAGCAAAAACATGTTAAAAATAAATAAATAAATGAATAAATAAATAAAAATAAATAAATAAACATTTCTTCTACAAACTCTACATACCCCTTATAACAGGCCCACACATCTAAGAGATGACGATGTTGTTGAATTCGCAGTACTCCAAATACATTTTTAGTTGCATAGAAAATGTTAAAAAGTCAGGTGAGACCATGGTTAAATGCAGAAGAAGACACGAGTTGGGGTACAATTTTCAACTTCTCAACAGAGAACTCAGCTGTGTAGATGTTAGCACCTTTATCAGCTATATAAAGATGACTCCTGCTTTTTTCTCTGTCCTATCACTTCTGAGGAGTGGAAAGCCATAACCGACCAATTTACGAAGAAATGGAAATGCAATAGGCACCCTGGATGGAAATTATACAATTGGAGTCATCTTGAAATAAAAATAGATTTTATGATTAATTCAAGTCAATATACTAATGATATATCATTTTCCTTTAATTGACATTAAAACTGAAGACAATAATTTAATTTTGTAATTGTTGTGTTAATTAAAATGGAAGTTTGCTTTGAAGGAATAAATAAAAATAAAACATTGTAAAGTTTATTTAAGGTGCACTATGGAAGAGTTTATTATTAAAATGCAATGTTAATTCTGTTTGCACTACAGTAGCTGATTTAAATGCTCTTATATGATCTCTTACTCCATGTGTCCTTATTTATTTATTTATTTATTGCTGGCTTCCTTGTTGCCACCACCATTGCTTTAACTATTGGTTCCTGACCCTTTTCCTGTTCCTATTTTTAGCCTTAGTTCTCAAAAAAGGCTATTTCAAGGATTTTTACTTTTTAATTAATCATTCGTTTACTTTCACTAGTCTCCTTCTGATGCCGTCCATCTTCGGTTTAGCTGAGCTTCACTCTCTAATGGCATATGGACCTCGCTCTCATTGTTTCAGGGTTTACAAGGCAGATAAACTACACCGTGACTACAACGATCCCCAGCAGGCTCAGCAAGCCGAGGGCATGCACAGCTTAGCTGCACATGTGAGGAAACGAGTGGCTGATGATGAGAAGTACAATATGCATGTGCAAATGAATACACAACGGACCATTAGACACACATCTGGTTTAGCAGTATGTAAGCAGGTACTGTATATTGGTTTCCATCTGTTTCTATATTTGACTTGATGCCTTAGTCTAAACTGTGTTCAGTCAGTGCTGTGGCCTATGTATTATGTGGTTTCTGAATTTCTTTAACTGTGTTATGAATATGATAGCCCAGTACGTAAATAAAGATTGCTTCATTTCTGCATCTGCACATGCCTTCATCAAACAACATGTTCTAGTCTCACTGTGTCCATTTCAGGTCTAATGACCTAGATCTAGTCTTCAGCATCTCTAATTCCTTATGACAATTTGTAATATCAAGAACTAACTCCAAATGCTTTTTATTTACAACTTAAGGTATTTTGTAGTATTCATATTTAATAGTTCACTGCATCATGTACAGTATATTCATAAGGTATCTGATCATGATTCACTGATGCTCAATTTTTGTTTAGGTAAATTGACATTATCACAGTTGACATTATTGCAAAGCATCTTCACATATAATGAGCAAGCCTACATTCACAGTGGCATGGA